>JALGQZ010000003.1:61384195-62584195 GCA_023105745.1 Austropuccinia psidii | reverse complement strand
TCTTTAAAATTTCTTATTTTTTCTTCAATCTCTGATATTTTTTATAGTATTCTCATTGATTCTGGTGCTTCAAACTCCTTTATTGCAAAGAAATTTGTTCTCAAGTACTCATTGATCATGTCAGAGCTCCCTGAAAAGATTCCTCTTTTCATTCTGGATTCTAATGAATCCACTTCCCTGTTCATCACCCATTATACCAAGTGGGTTGTTGACTTGCCTTCTTTCCCAAGCTTTGAATGGGATTTCTTTATCATAAATTCACCCAAGGGAGAAGACCTAATATTGGGCTATGATTTTCTTTACCATTTCAATCCCATTATTGATTGGAAACATCGATTGATCACCTATGATTCTAGTCATAAGGATTCTAGTGGTATTATTTCTTCTACTAGTAATGACTTATCCACTGCTGTCAACAGTGTTGCTCTGGTTGGTGAACTTAAGACACCTTCCCTTCCTCCTTCTGTCCATAACCCCTCCATTTTTCCCTCTCAGTCATTACTTCCATTAAGAGATGAAGTCTTCAAAGAGATAAAAGATGTTGGAGAAGATGTTGCTATATCTTCACTTCATCTCTTTCAAGGGGATATGGACCTTCCTCCTTTATCTTTTCATGCCTACCTGGAGGAGCAGTGGGATGAGGAGGAAGAGCCAGAAGAGATTGAAACTGTGCTGAAGGTAGTCCCTCCTGTGAATCACAAATATTTGGATGTATTCTCCAAAGTGAAAGCAGAGAAACTTCCTCCACACCGTGCCTGTGATCATCATATCAAACTGGAGGGTCTTCTACCTCCAGTTGGTGTTATCTACTCTTTATCAAAGAATGAGTCAGAAACACTGCGGGCCTACATTTCAGAGAATTTAGAGAAAGGTTTCATCAGACCAAGCTCCTTGTCGACAGGGGCACCTGTCCTTTTTGTTAAGAAAAAGGATGGTGGTCTTCGTTTGTGTGTTGACTACCGCAAACTTAATGCTGTCACTAGGAAGAACAGGTATCCTGTTCCTCCAATGAATCA
This sequence comes from Austropuccinia psidii, assembly GCA_023105745.1. Taxonomy (NCBI): domain Eukaryota; kingdom Fungi; phylum Basidiomycota; class Pucciniomycetes; order Pucciniales; family Sphaerophragmiaceae; genus Austropuccinia; species Austropuccinia psidii. Next base: position 62,583,179 of record JALGQZ010000003.1, on the reverse strand, counting down.
GCTTCTTACCGTCTTTAACGGTGCTACTATCTTCTCCAAGATAGATCTGCGTGGTGCTTATAATCTCCTGAGAATTAAAGAGGGGGATGAGCATTTAACTGCCTTTAGAACCAAATATGGCAGTTATGAGTATTTGGTTATGCCATTTGGCTTAACCAATGCTCCAGCTTCATTCCAAAATCTTGTGAATGATATTTTTGTAGATTATTTGGATATTTTTGTTGTAGTGTACTTAGATGATATTATGGTCTTCTCTAGCTCTTTGGATGAACATGTTAAACATGTGTCCTCTGTTCTCCAAAGACTGAGAGACAATAATTTGTTTGCTAAAGCCTCCAAGTGTGTATTCCATGCCTCAAGTCTTGAATACTTGGGCTATGTTCTTTCAAGTGATGGCCTCAAGATAGGTTCTTCAAAAGTTAAACAAATCCTCAATTGGCCTCAGCCCAAGAACATCAAGGCCCTCCAATCTTTTCTTGGCTTTGCCAACTTCTATCGTCGTTTCATTAAAAATTATTCCAAAAAAATCTCTGCTCTCACTTCCCTCCTTAAAAAAGATTCTTCCTTCATCTTCAATGAGGAAGCTCTTAGTCAGTTTCAAATACTCAAAGAAGCTTTCGCCACTGCTCCTATTCTCTCTCATTTTACTCCTTCTCTACCAACTATTGTAGAGACTGATGCTTCTGATTATTCCTTGGGTGCTGTACTGAGTCAGGTGAATGACTCAGGAAAGCATCCCATTGCATTTGATAGTCGCAAGCTCTTACCAGCTGAACTCAACTATGAAATTCATGACAAGGAACTCCTTGGCATAGTTTGGGCTCTCAAGTGCTGGAGGGCTTTTCTACTTTCTCTTTCTGATTCCTTTGAGGTCTTGACAGACCATTGTTCCCTCCAGTATTTTATGTCATCTAAAGTCCTTACTCGTCGTCAAGCCCGTTGGGCAGAATTTCTATCTGAATTCCACTTTATCATCACTTACCGCCCAGGCAGGCTGGCGACTTTACCAGATGCCTTGTCATGTCGGGACGACGTGTACCCAGAGAGGGGGGTGGATTTCATCAGCAAGAATCCGCAAAATTTTCATCAAGTTCTCAAGCAAAATGAAATTCAAGAGTCAAGATTCTTTTCAATAAAAGTTGATATTTTTTCAGATGTAGTTAAGCAAATTCAAAGACAAGTATGGCAAGACAAAGATTATAAGGAAATCCTCAAGAAATTAGCAAGAGGAGAATCAGTCCCTGACTATTCTCTTGAACCTCAAGCAAAATTATTATTGCTGAAAGATAGAGTAGTCATTCCAAGCAATCATGAAATTCAATTGGAAATTCTTCAAAAGCGTCATGACTCACCGTTGGCTGGCCATCCTGGCCAGGAGAAGATCCTCAAGCTCATCAAGAGGGATTTTTATTGGGCTGGCATGAATCAAATCATCAAGGACTATGTGTCCTCATGTCAGCAATGTTCAAGAAACAAGAACATCCACCATAAGAAGTTTGGGTTACTCAAGCCTCTTCAAATTCCATCTGGTCCTTGGAATTCTTTATCAATGGACATTATCACTCAATTGCCTTTGTCAAGCAACTTTGATTCAATTTTAGTAGTTGTAGACAGATTTTCAAAAATGGCAATATTTATTCCAACTTATTCAACAATCACTGCTTTGGACTTAGCTCAAATATTCATCAATCATGTCTTTTCCAAACATGGTCTTCCAATCAGTATTGTTAGTGATAGAGGTTCATTATTTGTTTCATCATTTTGGACTCAATTGTGTCAGCAGCTCAAGATATCAAGAGATCTTTCAACTGCCTTTCACCCTGAAACAGATGGACAGACAGAGAGGGTAAATCAGATTCTAGAACAGTATCTTCGGATGTATGTCAGTTACCATCAAGATGACTGACACACCTGGCTCCCTCTGGCTGAATTTGCCTATAATAATGCACAACATTCATCAACAAAAAAGTCTCCATTTTTCACTATTTATGGAAGAAATCCCAGCTTTGATTCAATTCACATTTCTCAAGATACACCTGCTGGAAAGTTCTCATCAAAACTCCAATCAATACAGCAAGTTGTCAAAGAAGAATTAGAGTCAGCAATAAAGCATTTTAAGAAGTATGCAGATAAAAATAGAGCAATTCCACCTCATTTCCAACCTGGGGACAAAGTATGGCTAGCTTCCAAGAACAACAAGACAACAAGACCCACCAAAAAGCTTTCAGAAAGATGGTTGGGACCGTTTGAAGTTCTCAAGAAGATTGGCAGCCATGCATATCACCTCAAGTTGCCTCAACAATGGAAGTCAGTTCACCCTGTTTTCCATGTGTCCTTGTTAGAACCAGTGAAGCAATCAACTATCCCAAATCAACACCAATTGCCACCACCTCCAGTAATAGTGGAAGAGCAAGAAGAATGGGAAGTGGCTCAGGTTCTGGACTCAAAACTCAAGAGAGGTTCATTATGGTATTTAGTGGAGTGGAAAGGATTCAATGAAGACCCAGAAAGAATAACTTGGGAACCAGCTTCCAACCTTACCAACTCCCCAGACCTTGTCAAGGATTTTCACACTTTGTATCCAGACAAACCTGGCCCAAATGCCTCAAGAGTTTGATTTATGGTGCTTGGTGGGGATTGGAGTTTATGAAAGTAAGTTCCTCTCCTGGCATGCACCTTTAAGGGGGTATTCTACCCAAATTTTTTGTAAGCATCACCTTGGCCACTTTGTGAGCACTTGTCAATTCTTTGGACAGGTTCAGAAGGACTTGCAACATCATACCCTCAAGATTTGGACCTTTCATCAAGATATGGCCCAATCTTTCTCTTATTTTCTTTTCTTTCTTTAATCATGCCATAAATTATCTTTCAAGACATTCATTACCACAATTCATGTTATGGCATAATTTCTTTTTCATTTATGGTGCTTGGTGGGGAGTGGAAGTTATGAAAGTAAGTTCCATCTCCTGGTATGCATCCCTGAGGGGTCTATTTCTTGTAAAACATTACCTTGGCCATGCTGTGAGCATCAAATGCTTGATTTTATCTTTCAGAAAATTTTGGCAAAAATCAAGAAACTCACCACAAGAAGGACAACCCTCAGGCATTTCTTATTTCTTTCTTTACTCTCTTTTTCTCTCAATTCTTTTCATTTTTATTTTTTATTTCATTTTCTTTTACTTGTACCTTTTATTTTTACTTTTATTTTTTATTTTTATTTTTATTTCTTAGTTCAAAAAGCAGTAGTCATCACTCCCATATCACGTTTGGGGAGTCAATTCATTCAATGATCAAAGAGCAAAAACACTAGTAATGGTAAAGACCACCTACAGATAACCCTCATCAAAACTTCTTCAAGTCAGCCTTAAACTCATTCCTTAAGATCAAAATTGAAAGCCAAAACCCAATCAGCAAGGCATCTATGGCAATTGACAATTCAAGGAGGAGATGAGAAGAAAGACATTCAGGAAGAAATCAAGATCAAAAGGAAAACCCTGCTTCAATGGCCCAATTGGCCAATTTCATGAATTGATGCACTTTGGCACAAATGGCCATATCAAACCTCAAAACTTCAAAATAGCTCAGTTTTATCATTTTTCATCAAAATATGCTTAATTAGGCATATTGGCAAATTTGCACATTTTGCGCATTTTTGCGCATTTGCGCACTTTTGCGCAAAAGGCCTGTTTATCTTGTCAAAAGTCTTCAAAAGGCCTTTTTGGCCACTTTCATCATAATTGCGCATTTGCGCACTTTGCACATATTTGCGCATTTTACGCAAAAATGCACAAAATGGCCAGAACACCTTAGAGGCCATTTTTCCATCATTTATCAACTTTTTCATTTTTTTCACCAATATATATGCCATTATGGCATATATGCGCATTTGCGCAAAATGGCCAGAACACCCTATAAGGCCAATTTTTCATCATAAATCAAGTTTTTTCAATTTTTTTCACCATTATATGCCATTATGGCATATATGTGCATTTGCGCATTTTGCGCATTTTTGCGCATTTTGCGCAAATTGGCCAAAATCCCCTTTAATCACAAAATCAAGGATTTTGTCCAGGACTTCTGAAATGGTCCAAAACCTCAAGTATTGGCCACTTCATGCCAACACTGTCAAGATTCAAAATTATGATGAAATCAGGTGTTCTTGGGACATAAACCCAGGTCACCCCCTTTTCAAAAGCCATGAGGACTCAAGAAAAGTTTAGTGAAGACACTCAAGACAAGAATGAACATTATTTTAGAAGAATGAAGGCATTTTGAAGGAAAAGAGGGAATTCAGAATCGAGATCAAGGGGAAGATACCTACAAGTGATTAAATGAAGATTTTGTTTGAGTATTGATTGAAGAAGAAAGTTTAATGGGATACATTTAAGGAATTGGGGAAAGAACTGTATGGATTGATTGCAAGCTCATCAAGACTCACTATACTCATGGTGCTCAGAGCTCACCACTTTCAAGAGGGGGATAATGTCACAGCCAAGGAGGCAGGGGCATTACAAATCATCTTCAACAATCATTACCTCATTGGTACCCTTCAAAACCCAATCAGCAACAATCATTATTTCATGGATACCCTTCAAAACCCAATCAGCAAGGGGGTTTCATTCTACATTCTCCAAATACAGTTTCAGACCTCAATACAGTTTCATACAGGCAAGACCCAAATACAGGATTCACCAAATACAGGCCTTTCATCAATACAGGCGCAAATACCTGTATTGACTGTATAACCTGTATTGGATTCACCAATATAGGATTCAATCCCACATACAACTTCTTCCAGCATACAGGCCAGTATCTCAACACTCAAACTCCAAGGCTGGTATTTCTCACATATACCAGCCCCTCTTCATCCGCCTGGGGGTTTTTCCCCCAGTTAATTAAAATATTGGATTTATTATTTGATATTATTTTATTTCTCACTAAGGAATATTATTTTATTATTTATTAAGTTAGTCTTTGCCTTCCCTGACCTGTTCAGTAGAGTCCTGGTGGCCATATCCTTTATTAATCCTTTTCTCTTTTCTGAACAGGTTGAAACAGTGGTACAGGATTATTTGTGTTTGGCTCTTTATTATTGCTTTTGTTTTCCTCTCATATATTTTAACTCTTATTATTTTATGACTAGGAAATTATTATCTTATTTCATTACTCTTGTCATTTGAGTATTTCTTCTGAGCCCTCCATAAGTAAGTCTGTTCACTGAGTGCCAGGCCCTCTTCATTTAGAAGAGCCCCTGTGACAGAGTCCTCTTGGAAGAGAATAGTCAACATACATAAGCCTGTTTTCTATGCAACCTCTTAGCAGAATTTTGCCATTGGGTACTAAACTGAAGTGACTTCCTTTTTGACTTATTGTCAGCTGATTACTAAATACATCAAGGAGTCTGACTAAGTTTCAATTAAGATTTGGAACATAGAGGCATTTATTCAATGTTGGTGTTGTGTTGTTACATAGAGCTCTTACAGTCCCAATTACATGGTCTTTTAGTGCACTGTTGGAGTCACCAGTTGAGAAAGTGATGTTGGTCATGTCTGAGATGGATAAGAAAAAACTTTTTGAGCTAAACATGTGGTGAGTAGCACCACAGTCAACTAAAAACTGGCTACATTGAAGACTATCATCAATTGAAGTGACCAGAGCTTTGACTATTGATAGATGTGTAGCAGCATTTCTGTGAGGGTTCATTCTTTTCCTTTTATCTTTTTGTTTGGGTTAAAGATAAGGTTTCTCTGAGAAAAATTCTTCTTTCTTATGTGTAGTACACTTTGGGTTCTGTTTTCCATCTGTGAAGTAATAAACAACCTTGTATGGTTCATTGATGGTGGACACAAGAGCAGAGGCACTTAAGTCTTTAATTGGTTCTTATATTCTCTCTAGTTTGACATAATCTTGAAGTCTTGAAAATATGATTTCAGGTCTTTGGATAACTTCTTTATTCAGGGTAAGTCCTTCTACTAATTGATAAAGTTTGGGATCTCCTCCAAGCTTACCAAGTAGAGAGGATGTAAGAATTTCATTGGGTACATGGATATTTACTTATTCCAGGTCCAGCATGAGCTTTCTACAGTCCTCAACGTATTGTTGAAGGTTTCATTTTAGAAACAACATTGCCAGTCCATTCAGACCCGACCTCTGTTGGCAGGGGTCTTGGATGCATATTGATTGTTGATTCGTGACCATAGGAGATTAGCCTTCTCTGAGGTTTCCAAATTGATTAATTCAAGCAGAACTCTTTCATTGATGCGTGAGAGAATAGCACTCACAGCCTCATAACAGGATTTTGTCCATCTGTTGATTGTGATGGTTGATGCACCTTCTCCAGGAGGATGTTCACAGACTTCAAGAAGGTCTCTTGATCTGGGATGATCCTTCATACAAACAGACCATCTGCTAAAGCTGGAACCATCAAGCATGTGAATGCTTTATGTATCTTTAGAATCTGGTGTTTTGGTTGTCATTTTTAAATTCTTGCAGTACACCTTTTGATTGTGTGTAAGCCTCTAGACTGTAAATCTGATAGAAATAGGAACTAAAATTGTATTTCATCAACACCTTTTTAGGTACAAGCAACAATAGATGATAAAAAAGAAAATTACCTAAAAGGTGGAAAGCCGTGAGATGACAAAAAAGTGAAAAGAGTAGTTATATAAAAGAGAAGAAGAGAATGGTGAATCTAAATACATGCTATAGGTACAAATAAGTCTTCTTTAAATATTATTAGGATGTAGTATGATAGTTATGGCTATGAGCTTTTATCTCATGGTTGCTTATGCATTGTGGCCGGACTGGTCACCATGTGTGTCTGAATCCTTACTACGTAGCTTGTTGTGTGCTGGTTCAGTGGCAGGAGTGCTGGTTACTTCCTTTCCCTTGGCTAAAGATTTATCTTTTTTTTGACCAGGTAATCAACAAACAATTAAGAATGGAAGTTACAAATGATTATTTGTCTAAATTAAAAAAGACTCTACCAATACTGCATTTAACAATGCATTCCAGGTGATGTAGTAACACAAACACCAACATTGGAAGCAAAAATGATAGATGCTATTGTTGAAGCTTGTGGACTCATCACCAATCTCCTAGATTGAAGAAAATTTGCAGCTCTAGTCACGACAGAAGAAATCATATAGAATACTTACTTACTTTGGAAAAAAGTCACTGAAAGGTTTGCATTGTTGATGTTCAACAGCAAGGCGAGAATTTGGAGTAAAGTTCAAAAACTAATGTATGATGAAAGTCTCAAAGACTTCATTGCAAACACTCAAAAATTCCTTAATGATACATCAGCAGTTGGCATAGCTGTGGAAGAAGATATGGTAGCTTTCTCAATCCTCACTAAGCTTCCTGAAGAATTCCATTTTCTAATAGAAAAGGTTATACTGAATGCTGAAGCTCAAGGAAAACCCAAAACCATCCTCAATGTGCTACAGGAAGCAGCTCTCAAAGAAGAAGAATTATGAATGGACACCACTAGATCTCTTGTCCTTAAAAAGGATAATTTCCCTTCCAAAATTGTCCAATACTGCAGAAATGGAAAACATAATCCTTTGATCACCACACATGTCCCAAAGAAATGCTGGCAATTTACCTGGCAAATTGAAACCTGAAAAAAGATGAAAAGAAAAAGAACAAAAGGCAAACTGCACCATAGCTCCAGCATTGTTTACACATGAATCAAAAGAATAAAATCCACTAACAACAATCTTACTTGACACAGGAGCATCTAACCATATGTTCAACAACAAATTTTTCTTCAAAAAATTACACCCCAATCATCAAGCTAAAGTAGCCACTGGATGTGAAAAATCTACTCTAACATCACAAGGAAGAGTACTAGTGAACACAATATATCTCCTTGGGAATCTATGTCTATTACCAAAAGCCTCTACATGCGTAATCTAAAAACCAATACACTAGCACTTTCGAGTATAGCCAAAAGCAGAACATGAATCAAAAAAATGACATCCCACTTCAAAGTCTATCTTGAAAACAACAATAAACCTTCATTTTTCTGCCCTATCACAAGTAAGATCTTAGAAACTCACGTTAGACTCTCCAATGTTTGTTGCCTAAACACTCAAGCAACAGAAGAGGGTGAATTGTGGAATAAGCTGTTAGGAAACATGAATAAAAACAATATGATGAAGTTAGTCAAGGTAAATGGAGTTGGCAGTGTCTGCAATGAATGTGTAAAAGGTAAGATAACTCAATTACCTTTTGAACAGTCATTTGAAGCTGCTAATCAATTACTGGAAAATATACATCTTGATCTGTGTGGACCCTACCAAACTCTTTCCATAGCCGGTGCTAAATAATTCCTCATCATTATAGACCAGATGAGTAGATTCATAACCATTGAATTTTTTGAACAGAAAGCAGCTGTTTCAATCATTTTAATGGAATTTAACATTGCTATACCTTTGCCCTATTTGAGCTTAACCATACCAAATGAGATACCATTGTGTAAATCCCATCCAGGGCTACCAAATAAACTAACCTTGAGCTCATTACCTTTAAAACTGAAAAAGGTATGGCAGTTTTAAGGTAATAATCCCACAGTATGCTCAAAACCTCAATACTTTAGGATGATATCCCATATCTCTGAATATGAAGTGTCAATTCTAAAAATAAGCCTGTTCATGCATCAATAACTCATATTTTGGGCTGTCTGGGGTTCCCATACAGGAGCTATAAAGCTTCCTATGTGTAATACACATCAGAAGAAGGCTGTGTGGTCCCCAAATGAAACTTTTCAACCTGTATTGGTAAAGCCCACCCAAATGTGTTTTCAAAGCCACATCTGAGCCCAATACAGGCTGTACAGGGAATATATTAATCACAAGCCTTCCATTGGAAGTGAAAAATCTTCATTCCTTCTATGTTGTTAGGAATAATGGTCCTCCCACCCTACTTAAGGATAAAAAGGACCCTTCTCAGCACAAAGGAGAAATCCCCATCCTGCTCTTGATGTTGCATGGCAGAATGGTATCCACAAATTGCCAGTATTAACCAGTATTTCAACCAGTTTAATAGAAATTTTGGCAAGAGTTCCATTTTTCGAGGTCTGGCAAACAGAACTGTGACAATAAAACGGTTACCAATGTCATGGGTTTGACTATGGTTTGATTCAAGGAGAGGTCTCAGTCAAAAAACCAAAAATTTCTGGCCTTTCCACTCCATTGGCATACAAGTGTTCTGCCCTTTGGAAGTTCCTTGTAGGCTCCTGTTGTGACTAATGTACCTCTGTGAGGGTGACATGGGTAATACCATTGGTTACATGCACTTTGGGATGCAGCGCTCTAAATGTGGGGGTACTGTCACATGGTGGAATGTGATGTACAACTTGCCAGTATTAACAAGTATTGAAACAGGTTTCATTGCCTTTTGGGCAAGAGTTCCCTTTGTTGAGGTCTGGAAGACAGAATTTTGACACTTGAATTCCTACATAGTACACTTGTTTAACAACGGTCATACTCCTGGACAATAATTATGTATAATTATTAAGTTAATTGTTGTGATCTTTTATCATAATAATAAAATTGATAAAGCTTTACAAGGGCTTTTAAGAGCCCTCACCACAACTATGTCCCAATCATAAAGCCCTTAATAACCTTTATTAAACCTTTCTGAGACATTATATTTTTTATCAGTCATAGTTAAAATTGTAAACACTTTGTTATCACTTCATCATACACTCAACCTGCCAATAACCCTGTCCACTCCTTCATTATTCAATCACAATAACAGAGTATCTGTAAACTTAAAGTATATTTCTTGAAACCAAAATACACTTCCCCTTGCCAAGGAGGCTCTTGGGTATAATGAAAGAAATTGTTCCATCCATAAAAAAGCAAGCCCTTTCGGCCCCTCGCGCCTCATAACCTAACAAATTTTACATCTCCTGTTTGCATCTGTCCACCAAATGTACTCCTTTTGATAAATAATGATAGCTTTGACTACCAAACTGGTTACTAAGATCATTATTCCCCTCCCAACTTAAAAATTGTTGGTGAATTTTCCAACCAAGCTGACATTTCCATTGAAGCCCAGCCCCTTTAGTGTCAACGCAAGCCAATTTTCAATCGGAAGTTGTTTTCCTGTACTTCAATTTTGAGAAATTCAGTGGTTTTTGATGTGATTTTATATAAATATGAAGCCTTCTTTTGAAATTCTCATACATTGGTTGAAATCATCATCTTGCATTTTGAATAACAAGTACATATAACATATCTCAGATGTGCCAGATTGCAATAGTTTTTCCAATTATTAACTCCTCATTACCAACAGAAAGGCCTCCAGATATTTTCAGGAATGAGTTTTGTTTCTAAATGTCACTATGAGGCGCAGGTTATTATGTGATTGGCGTTTCAGATTTAAGAGCCCTTATTTCTTGATATCTCTGAAGACCTTCATTTCCCGAAAATTCTCCTCATAGAAAACCATCAGGCACATCAGCCACAGTTCCTTGATGATCTGCTTCCTTGTGTGCTTTTAGGCATATTTTTTGAAATGTTGAGTAAGTGTGTACTGATAGTGCAAAAAACGTTAGAAACTCACTCATGTTTGTGAGGTGGGTGCATGATCAATTGGCTTGTGGGAACAGCTGGCATTTTTCTTAGGAGGAGAGCTCAATTGGCACAGGCGCACACGGGCACTTGTTGGTGCGCATGACGCGTCCAGGTTCCTAAGCAAAATAATATTTTCAGCTTAATTCAACATCAAATTTGTTAGAATTTATCCTGATTGAGCCATCCAATTAGCTCACTTATTGGGTGGGTTTGGCATTGTAAATTAAGCTGCTGATGACTAAAAGGTGGCTCATTAAAATGACTCCTCAAACTTCCCTGATGAATAAGAAAGTGACTCTCTCTCTTTAAATTGTTTATCACAGGACAAGTGTTTCAGTAATTATCAAGTGAAAGCATGCAAAGTATCTATTTTGCCACAAATAAACATGGATACTATTGCTCAAAAACCCATTCAGTGATTTTTCTCAAAGAGCAAGAGCTGGATCAAAGAAACTTCTGAGACCATAAACATGATCAAGGCGATGGTACCCACCAGCTGAACTTCATGACGAATTTCACACCAAAAGGTCATTTTTTAATAAACGTGCAAGGCTTGATTCAGCTATAGCAAATGCTGCAGGGTATATATGGCCAGGAAAACATAGGATTTAAAATTTCATTTGGTAAAATTTCGTGAAGCTACTTCATTGAGACAAAAATATTCAAGCCCTAACCAAATGAAAACTCTACAAATCCCCCCATGTCGTGTTTTTATAGAGATACGTTGTAAACCAGTCATAACTGATTGACTGGCTGGTTAAAACCAATCCAGTCGTAAGCCTTTTATTACTTTACTAAACCAGTTGTAACCAGACTCAGCCATTATCTTTTCTTTTTATCTAATTTTTGCACTTTGTCTACTTCTATATAAATCATTTAGTCTAGCTAAGAAGTTGTTTTCCCATCCAACTTCTTAGCTATCTTACTCTTTGTTTCTGATTGTTTCTTTCTCTCTGAGCATCTGCAGGTATGCTCTCCCTTGCAATTCAACTTCTTAGCTATCTTACTCTTTTTTTCTGATCGTTTCTTTCTCTCTGAGCATCTTCAGTTTACGGGCCCAGCACCATCAGAACATTAAAAGAATAAGACCAAAATATTGGATCAAACACTATCAACCATCTTAATAAAAATATACTTCAAACATGAATGAAACTTCAAATCCTCCTATTTCCTCACTCTAAGACATACGAGGATTAGAGAAATTAAACTCCTCCAATTTCTTCACTTGCCAAAGATGAATTATTTCATCTCTTGGCATGAGAAATCTCAGGGACATGCTAATTGAACCTCCTAGTACTATAAAAACCGATCCTAACTATCTTAAAAAGAAAGAGATGGTCTATTATTTTATAGTAGGGCATCTTGATGATGAAAATTACAATAAATTTGTTTCCAATGAAGATGAGAAACCATATAAACTTTGGAATACCATTAAGGAGAACTATGCCTCCTCCTCCGGTGAAAATATTGCCTCACATTTTGGGAAGCTTTTTAGTATTAAATTCCCTCCTTTCGCTCAACTGTTAAGCTACTCCAAGGCCTTTCTCCTAGTCTTTTTGCAGCTGATATAATGGGGCAAGTTTTTGCATTTTATGTCCTCCAACTCCTTCCTGAAACTTGCAGACATGTTTCCACTGCAGTTTTTCACTCAATCAAAGTCTCTGCGAAAATTCCAACTGTAGAAAAACTATTCAAAGAAGTCAAACTTGATATACTCAGAAAATCTAGAAGTGAAGATCAAACCTATCTAGCACTTCAGCTATGATTGAAACCAAAGAAGGAGCTTTGCCACAAAGGAAAGCACAATCCTTTATCTAATCATTCCAAAAGTAATTTTTTCCAGTTATTTCCTGAGAAAAGAGAAGCCTAACATTGTAGAAGGAATGATAAAAATCAACAAGAAACTAGCCCTGCCCTGGGAGTTTGTACTAATATCAATAACATTTTAAAAAACCAGTACTCAATAGTGGCTGCTGCAATACTATAGCTCCTACCTCTGATCTCTTCTCCAATATCACACCATCAAGCAAAATTCTTCTTGCAGAAAATGGTAGCAATATGAAAGTCACCTCGGAGGGAACTCTTCACTTAAACACTACTACTGGGAAAATATTGATTCCCAGCTCTTTGATAGTTCCTTCCGCTTCCTCTGTATTGGTCTCACTTGGCCCCTTTCTCAACAATGGTGCCACACTTAAAGGCTTTAAGGGTGGTGCCAATCTATTCAATCAGCATGGAAATCTAATCCTAACTACTAAAATTGTGAACAATACTTGCTCATCAATACTCCTCCCCTCAATGTTGCTTTTTCATCCTCAACAAATCTTCCTCTCATCCTTCATAAATCACTAGGGCATCCTAGCAATTGAGTAGCCACAAAAATGTGGCCCAGTGTTGACTTCTCCACTATAAATTGTGATTCTTTCTCCTTGGCCAAATCCCATTGATTACCTTTCTCTGGCATCCTTCCATCACCACTCAATGTCCTGGACATTGTCCATATGGACTTATGCAGTCCCATATCACCGGCGTCTTGTGGAGGGAATCGTTAAATATTTCAAATAATTGATGGGTATAGCCATATGAGATTTGTGTATATTCTAAGCGCCAAATCCAAGTGCTTTGAGTGCTTTGTTAAATTTCAAAGGCTGGTTGAGAATTTTAAAGGAAAAACCATTAAGACTGTAGTGTCGGATAATGGTGGCGAGTTTTTCAGTTCGAAATTTAAGAATCTCTTTGAGATCAAAGGTATTTGTCATCTTCTGACAGCTCCGTACACCCCTCAGCAAAATCCTATTGTGGAAAGAGGAAATTGATCTCTTCTTGAGCAAATACGGGTAATGATGCAGGATAACTCTGTTCCTGCTGAATGGTGGGGAGAGGCATCTGCTATGGCTGCCTTTGTACTAAATAGAACACCAGTTTCTTCTCTCAGTTATCTTGCTCCACTAAGTAAGTGGGATTTGTCCATATCTCTCAATCTCACTGGCCTGCACCCTTTTGGTTGCACAGTTATTATGAACTCTCCCAAAGCTTGTCGCAAATCCAAAATTAATCCTACAGGCATCGTATGTATGCTTGTCGGGATTCAGGAAGGACATCATAGTTATTGCCTCTTTGATCCCAAGACCAAATCTATTTATATCTCACATGATTGTATCTTCAAAGACAAAGAGGCTTTTTGGCCCTCACATTCTACTTCTGCTCTCGTCACTTCTAAAGATCCTCTTCTCCTACCTTCAATACCTGCTTTTTATTTTCCTTCCAAAACTATCAAATTCCTGCTGGCAAATCCAAAAATGTCCTCTCTGTTCCAGGGGAGGGCTCTTCTGGGGATATCTCGGCAAATCCTGAGGTTATTCCTATCCAGGATACCACCTCACCCTCCTATGATCTCAAGCCTCCAACGCAATTGGGAGAAGACTCTGCTCCTCCCTTACCTGACCAACCTGAATCCAACTTACCTGATACCCCAATGCTGGCTAAAGACAATAACCCTCTGCCAAAAGGGTGGGTTTATGATAATGTAACCTCAAAAGCTCCAAAAGATGTAGATTCTAGCATCTCCAGGGGGAATATTGTTTCTGGTGGTCAGTTTCGCAAGCCACCTAATCATTTTGCTTCAGCAGTAATCAATAACACTCCTCATACGTTTAAAGAGGCCATGGCCTCATCTAAGTCCAATGCATGGATGGCAGCTATTCAGAATGAATTTTCCAGTCTAGAACAACATGGAGTCCTGGAAGAAGTCAAGCTTTGTGAGGGACTTTGACTTCTCAATACTACATGGGTCTTTAGGGAGAAGACTGACTCACTCAGAAATGTTATTGAAGAAAAGGCTTGTCTCTGTGTTTGAGGGTTCCTCCAGATTGAAGACTTAGACTTCCATGAAACTTTTGCGCCAACTGTAAGGCTCTCCACCCTCCGCTTTCTCTTGGGGTACTGTTCTGATCATGACTTTGACCTCCATCAAATGGACGTAAAAAGCGCCTTTCTTCATGGGGACCTTGACAAGAACCTTTTTATTCAAATTCCTGAAGGCTATGAAAGCTTACAAACCGGTCCTATTTTCCTAAAGCTCAAGAAATCTCTCTATGGGCTTAAGCAGAGCCCTAAGAATTGGTATCTCAGGATCAAACAATTTTTTGTCAAAGCGGGGTTCCGTCCATCCGCTGCCCATCCTTGTTTCTTTATTAGAAATGACTCCAACCCCTGCTTTGTCTTCATGCATGTGGATGATCTTGTCATCGGCGGTAATGATCTTGAGGTTTTTCAGGCACAGATTTCCTCTGTGTTTGACATGAAAGATCTTGGTGATCTTGGCTATGTCTTTGGTATGAAAGTAACAAGAAATTGGGTGGAGCGTGTTATCTTTCTCAGTCGAGAACTTTATATAAACTCATTACTTGGTTCTTTTGGCATGGGATCATGCAAACCAGTCTCGACTCCTCAAGTACCTTCGTCAAAGCTCCTTCCTCTTGCGGAGGCTGACTCTTAACCTGCAAAACTTCACTATTGGAGGGCTGTAGGACTCCTCAATTACTTAGTTGCCTGCACAAGGCCTGATCTTGCATACTCCACTTCATGTCTCTCTCAGTTTCTCTCTTTTCCTTCTCATGACCATGAATTAGCTTTCTTACATGTTCTCCAATACTTAAAAGGTACAAGTACCTGGGGCTTATGGTTAGGAAGAAGAGGTGATAAATCTTCCATCATTGCCTACTGCAACTCTGACTGGGGCTCAAATTACGACTCCAGATCTTTCTCTGGGAGTTGTGTCATTCTCTATGGTCTAATAGGATGGAAAATGACAAAGCAAGAAGTAGTGGCACTCTCTTCAATGGAAGCAGAGTATTGTTCCATCTCTAACTGCTGCCAAGATGTATTCTGGCTTCTAGAGCTGGTTTCAGATTTTGGTCTTTCAGTTAAAGCTCACCTGTTTTGTGACAACTAGGGAGCTCTTGCTCTTCTCAAAAATCCACTCTATCAACATCGAACTCAACACATCAAGCTCCGCCTGCACTGGTGTTGTCAATTGTTGGAAGAAGGCATTGTTGATGTCAAATATATCTCCACATCATTAATGCCTGCCGACATACTCTCAAAATCCTTATGCAGAAAACAGCATCTTGAGCATTGCTCTGCTTTAGGATTGTCAAGCTTTGAGACCAGGAGGGTATTAGAGATACATTTTAAACCAGTCATAACTGATTGACTGGCTGGTTGAAACCAATCCTGTCATAAACCTTTTAGTACTTTACTAAACCAGTTGTAACCATACTCAGCCATTATCTTTTCTTTGTATCTACTTTTGGCACTTTGTCTACTTCTATATAAATCGTGTACTCTAGCTAAGAAGTTGTTTTCCCATCCAACTTCTTAGCTATCTTACTCTTTGTTTTTGATTGTTTCTTTCTCTCTGAGCATCTTCAGGTATGCTCTCCCTTGCAATCCAACTTCTTAGCTATCTTACTCTTTGTTTCTGATCATTTCTTTCTCTCTGAGCATCTTCAGTTTTGTATGGTTCAAACAATTTGCTTAAAAATTTTGTTTCAATAATTGTACTCAAAAAAATTAATTTCAATTTCAAAGCCTTTCAAATAACGCTGATAATACCATATTATTCGAATGAAACTTGCTTTCTTAGATCATCATTAGTGTTTCGGTTCACAGCCGTCCTTGGTGCCACATTGCATAGACTTATATGGTTTGAGCGTGTTTTCTCCAGTGGGATCTTGAATACAAGCCAGTTTCTCTCCATTGCAGTTGCAATTGCCATCGGCCTGGCGAGAGCCTCGGGCCAAGACCTTACCGTCCTGGTGAAGTACAGCAATCGGGGC
Organism: Austropuccinia psidii; assembly: GCA_023105745.1. Taxonomy (NCBI): domain Eukaryota; kingdom Fungi; phylum Basidiomycota; class Pucciniomycetes; order Pucciniales; family Sphaerophragmiaceae; genus Austropuccinia; species Austropuccinia psidii. The sequence continues at coordinate 62,566,753 of JALGQZ010000003.1, read as the reverse complement.
GCCAGAATCGCAAATATACTATAAAGCAGTGTGCTTCGTTAGCAAAATACGTCAAAACGTCTCATTGTGAAGCTGTAATAAGAACTTACTGTTACGCCTTCTAATTCGTTAGCGCACCCAAATTCATTGCCGCAAGTGAGCTCCCCATCGGGCAATTGATTGTTTGCAGAGGGCTTTTGTGAGCATGAAAACTTATTGTCTTTATCGCAATCACAAACCCCGTCGGGTTTCACAGTTGGACCATTAGTAAATTTGGAATAATGGTGGCCAGGGTAGACTAATCCAACTGCTGAATTATCCTGGCAGACATACTAAAATGGAATAATAATAGTCAATCAAATAGGAAATTGCTTACAAAAACCAGAAATGGAAAACAAGCTATCATGATGAAGAGAAACAGACCTGAGGCGATACGAAAATTACATTTTGGCAATTGGCCAACTGAAGATACAATGCAAGAACGAGGAAAACGTATGAAAGCATTTGAGCAAAGCTACCTTGAAAATATTTCTTGAAAAATTTGGTCACTAGTTAGATGGTTTTAGGTGAAGGTTGGATACGCTCCTGGTTTGGTTTGAGAACTGCCTTGAGCTATCGAAGGGGCTGCTTATATAGTCTTCATAGACATGCAAGATAGACATCTCTCTCCCGACGGAAATTCGCAAACTCTCACGTTCTTGTTCAGGAGTGCAAGCATGTGTGCGGCTCATAAGGGCCGTTGCAGTGGTGCAGCGGTGTAGGGTGCATGTTTTGATACCCTAAGACCTTACAAGTAGAAGCCTCATAGCTTTACGGTGCTGCACAAAAATTCCTTGCGAAACATTCAATCAAGCTTACTCATCATCAAAGTCTCTCCCACCAAACCGCTGAACCCTTCCCACTGACATATTGGCTCTCGGCATCTCAAGTTGTTTCTCCAGTGCAGTCAGAATGAAATGATGACCAGTCGCGCGCAACAGACGCCTTCAGTGAAGGAGTTTAGTTTCAGAGACAAATATTGTGCACTCCGCTACACCGCCTAAGTCAGGTGAAATAAATCTCGTGCTTTGGGGCCTGACCTGATGACGGATCAAGTACTTCTACTAAAATCTCACAACCCTTTGTGAGCATGCGAAACTAAATGATGATGTATTACGTTAATGAGCTGTGTAACATGAATGATGACAAGAGTGAGTAATGACTAAGTCATACCTAAACGGTGGACTACTAATAACTGTAAAAGTTTATCGAACTAAAAGTTTTTATATTTATTAACAAGAGATCGTTGTATAACAGAAAAGATAACAAATAAATTGCACAACAATGAAAAACCACGATGAGTACATTATTAAACGTACTCAGTACTCAGTGCTGAGGACACTGCTGAGGAGGTAGTAAACAATTCGACTTGGCAGGTAATGAAAGCAAATTCAGTTACTCAGTGAAGTATTGGAATTCAGAATGTATATAAGAAAGCTATTAAGCTGTTGTAATTTTCTTCTTCATCCATTCTGATCATATCGTCATACTCATTGATTCTTATCACACTCTTAGGTGTGTTTGTCTGCTTCGTACTCAAAAGGTGATAAGTGTATTAACACTATCACATTTGCCAGGTGTGTTTGTCTGCTTCGTACTCAAAAGGTGATAAGTGTATTAACACTATCACATTTGCCAGATACTGTGTCTCGTTTCTCAGGTTATGGGCCCAGAAGACGCAAAAATAATGTCTGAACAAATTCTACCACGAAGAAATATTCCTGAATTGAACAACTCAAACTTCCTGCAATGGAAGATTCAAATACAAGCATACCTTATGGAACTGGATCTTATAGAATGTATTCTTTCAAATCCGGAGCCACTTCAGGATGCTGCTAAACAAGCGGAGGTTGTTTGAAAAAGACAAAAAACAGCTGGTATTTTAATTGGCAATATGGGAATTTTAAACTGTCAAAGATTTCTGTCGATCATCAATGAAGGAAATCCATATCGTATTTGGCACAAACTGTCAACACATTTTACTTCAAACTCTGTGGACAATCAAGCAAGAGTATTTCTTGAATTTTTAGCATTAAAACAAGAAGGCAATCTTGATGAATTTATTACGAATATCACTCAACTTCTTGGCAAAGTAGCTTCGGTTGGTATTGTTATTGGGACTCCTGGGGACATTAAAGAATCTCTTATGGCTGAAATTATTGTTAGTAAATTAAGTACTACATATAACTACACCAAAGAAATTTTACAATCACAAAGACCACTCGATATACCAAAAGTTATTGAATATCTTGAAAGGCGTCGAATGGATTTCTCAGACTCTTTCGGAATTAAAGAAGAACAGGCATTTCATACTCAAAATCCAAATTATTCTGACAATCACCCAAAACAAAAATCAAAAAAGAAGACATATCCTAAATGTTCTAATGGACAACATAATCCAAAAACAAAGCATTCTGCTTCTGAATGTCGAGAATTAAAAAAGAAGAATATCAAAGCAAATAAAGCAATCACAGAAGATAGGGATTTTTCATCAAACGAAGAAGATTCTCCAACCGTTCATCTTGCTTTCAATGCTATTTCGTCAGGAAATGAAATTATTGCTGATAGTGGTTGTTCTCATCACATGACATCTTTAAAATCGTTTATTTGTAATTATGAAGAATTAAATTCTACAATAACGGTAGCCAATGGCGAACAAGCCCAGATACTTGGTAAAGGATCGATTACTATTCTATCCAATGGAATTCACACCACTCTTCAATGTTTTCATGTTCCTTCTCTCACAGCCACACTTATCAGTGTTGGGAAGTTATGCAATGATGGTTTTAAATTTAGAATGAATAATCAAACTAGTTTTGCATTTCATCGTCAAGGTAAACTTCAGTTGAAAGGTCATATTATCAACAAAATTTTTTATGTTAATGGACAACTTATCAGTAAGCCAAAACATCAAATAATATCCAAGTATATTCCCCACATTGTTAATCCTGAACTTCTGCATGCTAGAGCTGGTCATCCCAGTGTCGAGATACTTCAGCGACTGTTCAAGATTAAGACCAATCCAATAAGCTGTGAAGCTTGTGCTTTATCAAAATCTCATCGACGTCCTTATTCTGGTACATTCCCAAAAGCACTTCAACCCCTGGAGTATATTCATATGGATTTAAGTGGTAGAATCTCCCCATCAACATTGGGGGGTGCACAGTATTATTTCAAAATCACTGATCAGTTTACGTCATATAAACACGTTTATCTTTTGAAATTAAAATCCGAAGCTTTCAAATATTTCAAAATTTTCTGTTCACAAGTGTATTTAAAGTTTAAAACCTACCCTCTCAACGTTGTAATGGATAATGGTGGTGAATTTACATCCAATTGTTTCAAAAACTATTTTTTGACTCATGGTATTGTTCCTCATTATACTGCGCCATATACGCCTCAGCAGAATCCAATTGCTGAACAAGGGAATTGTTCCACTGCTGAGAAGGCACGAGCTCTTCTTAAACATGCCAAACTTCCAAATACTCTTTGGGGAGAAGCTGTCGTCACTGCTGTCTTATATGAGAATATTTTACCTCTTCGACGTAATGCGTTGCCTGCTTACACCTTGTGGCATGGTACACCGTTTGACTATGCCCGTCTTTGGGTGTTTGGGTGTCAAGTTTTCATCAATATTCCTACAGAACAACGTACTGGAAAATTTTCCGACACTTCGACCCCTGGAATTCTTCTTGGGTATCAGCTTGGGCAGAAAAACTGGAGGGTGCTTTTGACAAATATGTCAATAAAGTATACTCATGATATCATCTTTCATGAAACTGTTTTTCCTGGTTGCGACTTCTTTAATTTGTCGTCTTCTGTGGGGGGTGATCTTTCTTCATCTATAGTTCCATCTTCAACCGACAATTCCTTCTCTGGTACACCTGCTGAAACTTTATCAGACATTCAAACTCCTATTGAAGCAGTTATGCCATCTCCTTTGACTGCTCCTCCTTCCTCACCTTCTCCTGTTATTGACTTGGCTGAAGAGTCTTCTTCTCCTGCGCGGCGACCTGGGTGGGATATTGTTCTTCAACCACTTCGCCAGAAAGCCATCAATGATATTTCTTCTTCCATTTCTTCAGACAATATCATAGAGCACAAGCAACAACGAACAAAACCATTGTTTGTTAATCATATTGTTAATGAACTAAACAAGGACGTTTCTGCAATAACTTGGTCTGATGCAGAGTTGTTTGCTCTGGCTCTGCCTGATGTTCCTCCAACAACCTTTCGACAGGCATTGAGTTCGGCTGACTCTCAACAATGGCTTTTGGAAATACAAGCTGAGAAACAATCACTTGAGAAGAAAGGTGTGTGGGAGGTGGTTTCTCCTCCTTCTAACGTGCATCTGCTCAATTCTGTGTGGGTTTTCCAAAGAGTTTTTGATGGTGACGGCAAATTGATAGAACACAAAGCCCGTCTTTGTGCTCAAGGTTGCTCTCAGATTCCGGGACTTGAATATGGTGACACTTATGCTCCGACTGGTGCGATGGCAACATTACGGCTGATTCTTTCTATTGGAGTCACACGTAATTGGCACATCCATCATATGGATGCTAAAACTGCATTTTTAAATAGTAATCTTACTGAAGACCTTTATCTTAGGCCTCCTGCTGGATTAAAGCTATCTCCTGGAAAATGTTATCGACTAAAGAAGTCCATCTATGGGCTGAAACAATCTCCGCGTTGCTGGTATCAAGAACTCGTCTCATTTTTTAACAGTATACATTTTACTCCTTCTGCTGCAGACGCTTGTCTATTTATTTCACAAAACAAGAACTGGCCTTGTCTTGTTCATGTTCATGTTGATGACATGACTATTGTCAGTCCTGATTTCTCACGCTTCAAGAAGCTTATTGGTCAACGATATGAGATGGAGGACTTGGGAGAATTGAAACACATTCTTGGAATCAAGGCTGTGCGATCATTAGACTGTTTGCGTTTGTCTCAGGAAAATTTGATTAAAAAAATCCTTGCTGAATTTGGCATGCAAAATGCGCATTCTGTTTTAAGTCCGATGGATCCTGGTGTCTATCTCTCTGCAGCAAGCGATGAGGATCATTCTCTTTATCTGGGTCTTCACGTAAATTATCGGCGTGCTGTAGGTCTCATTAATTACCTCGCTATCTCAACAAGGCCCGATCTGGCATTCCCGGTTTCGATCTTATCACAGCACTTGGAAAGGCCGGGCATTCAGCATTGGCGAGCTTTTAAAAGGATTCTTAGATATCTCGTTGGGACTCAACAGCTTGGTCTTACTCTATCTCAAACTGACATACTTATTCGCACCTACGCCGATGCTAGTTATGCTAACTGCCCCTCCACTCGACAATCACACACTGTCACAGGGGCTCTTCTAAAATGAAGAGGGCCTGGCACTCAGTGAACAGACTTACTTATGGAGGGCTCAGAAGAAATACTCAAATGATAAGAGTAATGGAGTAAGAGGATAAATTCCTAGTCATAAAATAATAAGCATAAAAGATAAGAGAGACAAAACAAAAGCAATAATAAAGAGCCAACCACAAATAAACCTGAGTCACTGTTTCAACCTGTTCAGAAAAGAGAAAAGGGATTAATAAGGATATGGCCACCAGGACTCTACTGAACAGGTGAGGGAAGTCTAAGACTAACTTAATAAGTAATAAAATAATATTCCAAAAGTGAGAATAAAATAATATTAAATAATAAATCAACTATTTTAATTAACTGGGGGAAAAACCCCCAGGTGGGTGAAGAGGGGCTGGTATATGTGAGAAATACCAGCCTTGGAGTTTGAGTGTTGAGATACTGGCCTGTATGCTGGAAGAAGTTGGATGTGGGATTGAATCCTGTATTGGTGAATCCAATACAGGTGATACAGTCAATACAGGTATTTGCGCCTGTATTGATGACAGGCCTGTATTTGGTGAATCCTGTATTTGAGTCTTGCCTGTATGGAACTGTATTGAGGTATGAAAACTGTATTGGGTGAATTATTGAATGAAACCCCCTTGCTGATTGGGTTCTGAAGGGTATCCATGATATAATGATTTGCTGATGATGATTGGAAATGCCCCTGCCTCCTTGGCTGTGACATTATCCCCCTCTTGAAAGTGGTGAGCTCTGAGCACCATAAGTATAGTGAGTCTTGATGAGCTTGCAATCAATTCAAACAGTTCTTTCCCCCAATTCCTTAAGATTTCCCCTTAAAACTTCTTCTTCAATCAATACTGAAACCAATCTTCATTTGACTATTTGTAGGTATTTTCCCCTTGATTTTGATTGTGAATTTCCTCTGTTCATTCAAAACTGCCTTCAATCTTCATAAAATTTTCTTTAATCTTGTCTTGAGTGTCTTCATCAACTTTCTTGAGTCCTCATGGCTTTTGAAAGGTGGTTGATTTGGGTTTTTGTCCCAAGACCACTTGAAATCATCATAATTTTGAATTTTAGAGTGTTGGCATAAGGTGGCCAACAATTGAAATTTTGGACCAAATGAGTAGTCCTGGCCGAAATCCCTAAAAGTGTGAATAAATGGGTTTTTGGCCAATTTGCGCAAAAATGCGCAAAATGCGCAAATGCGCAAATATGCCATATGTGGCATAAATTGGTGAAAATACTGAAAAAACTGAAATATTGTGAAAAAATTGCCTAAAGGTGGGTTTTGGCCATTCTGCGCATTTTTGCGCAAAATGCGCAAATGCGCAAATATGCCATATTTGGCATAAATTGGTGAAAATGATGAAAAAACTGATTTATTGTGAGAAAATGGCCTAAAAGTGGGTTTTGGCCATTTTGCGCATTTTTGCGCAAAATGCACAAAAATGCGCAAAGTGCGCAAATGCGCAATTATAATGATTTTGGCCAAAAAGGCCTTTTGAAGGCTTTTGACAAGAAAAAAGGCCCTTTTGCGCAAAAGTGCGCAAATGCGCAAAAATGCGCAAATTTGCCAATATGCCTTATTAAGCATATTATGATAAGAATTGATGAAAAATGCCTGTTTTGATGTTTTGAGGTCTGATGTGGCCCATTGTGCCAAAGTGCATATCTTGATGAAATTGGCCAATTGGGCCATTTGAACAAATTTCTTCTATGAACTTGATTTTTATTTTTTCTTGAACATCTTCTTGTTATCCCCTCCTTGATTGGTCAATTGCCATAAACACCTTGCTGATTAGGTTTTGGCTTTCAATTTTGATCTTAAGGAATGAGTTTAAGGCTGACTTGAAGAAGTTTTGATGAGGATTATCTGTAGGTGGTCTTTACCATTACTAGTGTTTTGCTCTTTGATTATTGAATGAATTGACTTCCCAAACGTGATATGGGAGTGATGACTACTGCTTTTTGAAATAAGAAATAAAAATGAAAAAATAAAAATAAAAATAAAAGATACAAGTAAAAGAAATGAAAAATAAAAAACAAAAATGAAAAAGAATTGAGAGAAAAAGAGAGTAAAGAAAGAAATAAGAAATTCCTGAGGGTTGTCCTTCTTGTGGAGAGTTTCTTGATTTTGGCCAAAATGTTCTGAAAGATAAAACCAAGCATTTGATGCTCACAGCGTGGCCAAGGTAATGTTTTACAAGAATTAGACCCCTCAGGGATGCATACCAGGAGATGGAACTTACTTTCATAACTTCCACTCCCCACCAAGCACCATAAATGAAAATTGAAATATGCCATAAGATGAATTTGATAATGAATGTCTTGAAAGATAATTTATGGCATGATTAAAGAAAGAAGAGAAAATAAAAGAAAAGATTGGGCCAAATCTTGATGAAAGGTCCAAATCTTGAGGGTATTATGTTGCAAGGCCTTCTGAACCTGTCCAAAAAATTCACAAGTGCTCACAAAGTGGCCAAGGTGATGCTTACAACAAATTTGGGTAGAATACCCCCTTAAAGGTGCATGCCAGGAGAGGAACTTACTTTCATAAACTCCAATCCCCACCAAGCACCATAAATCAAACTCTTGAGGCATTTGGGCCAGGCTTGTCTGGATACAAAGTGTGAAAGTCCTTGACAAGGTCTGGGGAGTTGGTAAGGTTGGAAGCTGGTTCCCAAGTTGTTCTTTCTGGGTCTTCATTGAATCCTTTCCACTCCACTAAATACCATAATGAACCTCTCTTGAGTTTTGAGTCCAGAACCTGAGCCACTTCCCATTCTTCTTGCTCTTCCACTATTACTGGAGGTGGTGGCAATTGGTGTCGATTTGGGATAGTTGATTGCTTCACTGGTTCTAACAAGGACACATGGAACACAGGGTGAACTGACTTCCATTGTTGAGGCAACTTGAGGTGATATGCATGGCTGCCAATCTTCTTGAGAACTTCAAAGGGTCCCAACCATCTTTCTGAAAGTTTCTTGGTGGGTCTTGTTGTCTTGATGTTCTTGGAAGCTAGCCATACGTTTTCCCCAGGTTGGAAATCAGGTGGAATTGCTCTATTTCTATCTGCATACTTCTTGAATCTTCTTATTGCTGACTCTAATTCTTCTTTGACAACTTGCTGTACTGATTGGAGTTTTGATGATAACTTTCCAGCAGGTGAATATTGAGAAACATGGATTGAGTCAAAGCTGGGATTTCTTCCATAAATGGTGAAAAAAGGTGATTGCTTTGTGGATGAATGTTCTGCATTATTATAGGCAAATTCAGCCAGAGGGAGCCAGGTGTGCCAGTCATCTTGATGGTAACTGACATACATCCGAAGATACTGTTCTAGAATCTGATTTACCCTCTCTGTCTGTCCTTCTGTTTCAGGGTGAAAGGCAGTTGAAAGATCTCTTGATATCTTGAGCTGCTGACACAATTGAGTCCAAAATGATGAAACAAATAATGAGCCTCTATCACTAACAATACTGATTGGAAGACCATGTTTGAAAAAGACATGATTAATGAATACTTGAGCTAAGTCCAAAGCAGTGATTGTTGAATAAGTTGGAATAAATATTGCCATTTTTGAAAATCTGTCTACAACTACTAAAATTGAATTAAAGTTGCTTGACAAGGGCAATTGAGTGATAAAGTCCATTGATAAGGAATTCCAAGGACCAGATGGAATTTGAAGAGGCTTGAGTAATCCAAACTTCTTATGGTGGATGTTCTTGTTTCTTGAACATTGCTGACATGAGGACACATAGTCCTTGATGATTTGATTCATGCCAGCCCAATAAAAATCCCTCTTGATGAGCTTGAGGGTCTTCTCCTGGCCAGGATGGCCAGCCAATGGTGAATCATGACGCCTTTGAAGAATGTCCAATTGAATTTCATGATTGCTTGGAATGACTACTCTATCTTTGAACAATAATAATTTTGCTTGAGGTTCAAGAGAATAGTCTGGGACTGATTCTCCTCTTGCTAATTTCTTGAGGATCTCCTTATAGTCTTTGTCTTGCCATACTTGTCTTTGGATCTGATCAACTAAATCTGAAAACATTTCAACTTTTATGGAAAAGAATCTTGACTCTTGAATTTCATTTTGCTTGAGAACTTGATGAAAGTTTTGAGGATTCTTGCTGATGAAATCCACCCCCCTCTCTGGGTACACGTCGTCCCGACGTGACAAGGCATCTGGTAAAGTGGCCAGCCTTCCTGGGCGGTAAGTGATAACAAAGTGAAATTCAGACAAAAATTCAGCCCAACGGGCTTGACGACGAGTAAGGACTTTAGAGGACATAAAATATTGGAGAGAACAATGGTCTGTCAAGACCTCAAAAGAATCAGAAAGAGAAAGGAGAAAGGCTCTCCAGTGCTTGAGAGCCCAAACTATGCCAAGGAGTTCCTTGTCATGAATTTCATAGTTGAGTTCAGCTGGTAAGAGCTTGCGACTATCAAATGCAATGGGATGCTTTCCTGAGTCATTCACCTGACTCAGTACAGCACCCAAGGCATAATCAGAGGCATCAGTCTCTACAATAGTTGGGAGAGAAGGATTAAAGTGAGAGAGGATAGGAGCAGTGGTGAAAGCTTCTTTGAGTATCTGAAACTGGCTGAGAGCTTCCTCATTGAAGATGAAGGGAGAGTCTTTTTTTAGAAGGGAAGTGAGAGCAGAGATTTTTTTGGAATAATTTTTAATGAAACCATGATAAAAGTTGGCAAAGCCAAGGAAAGATTGGAGGGCCTTGATGTTCTTGGGCTGAGGCCAATTGAGGATTTGTTGAACTTTTGAAGAATCCATCTTGAGGCCATCACTTGAAACAACATAGCCCAAGTATTCCACACTTGAGGCATGGAATACACACTTGGAGGCTTTAGCAAACAAATTATTGTCTCTCAGTCTTTGGAGAACAGAGGCCACATGTTTAACATGTTCATCCAAAGAGCTAGAGAAGACCATAATATCATCTAAGTACACTACAACAAAAATATGCAAATAATCTGCAAAGATATCATTCACAAGATTTTGGAATGAAGCTGGAGCATTGGTTAAGCCAAATGGCATAACCAAATACTCATAACTGCCATATTTGGTTCTAAAGGCAGTTAAATGCTCATCCCCCTCTTTAATTCTCAGGAGATTATAAGCACCACACAGATCTATCTTGGAGAAGATAGTAGCACCGTTAAAGACGGTAAGAAGCTGATTCATTGGAGGAACAGGATACCTGTTCTTCCTAGTGACAGCATTAAGTTTGCGGTAGTCAACACACAAACGAAGACCACCATCCTTTTTCTTAACAAAAAGGACAGGTGCTCCTGTTGAGGAGGAGCTTGGTCTGATGAAACCCTTCTCTACATTCTCTGAAATGTAGGCCCGCAGTGTTTCTGACTCATTCTTTGATAGAGAGTAGATAACACCAACTGGAGGTAGAAGACCCTCCAGTTCGATATGATGATCACAGGCACGGTGTGGAGGAAGTTTCTCTGCTTTCACTTTGGAGAATACATCCAAATATTTGTGATAAACAGGAGGGACTACCTTCAGCACAGTTTCAATCTCTTCTGGCTCTTCCTCCTCATCCCACTGCTCCTCCAGGGAGGCATGAAAAGATAAAGGAGGAAGGTCCATATCCCCTTGAAAGAGATGAAGTGAAGATATAGCAACATCTTCTCCAACATCTTTTATCTCTTTGAAGACTTCATCTCTTAATGGAAGTAATGACTGAGAGGGAAAAATGGAGGGGTTATGGACAGAAGGAGGAAGGGAAGGTGTCTTAAGTTCACCAACCAGAGCAACACTGTTGACAGCAGTGGATAAGTCATTACTAGTAGAAGAAATAATACCACTAGAATCCTTATGACTAGAATCATAGGTGATCAATCCATTTTTCCAATCAATAATGGGATTAAAATGGTAAAGAAAATCATAGCCCAATATTAGGTCTTCTCCCTTGGGTGAATCTATGATAAAGAAATCCCATTCAAAGCTTACGAAGGAAGGTAAATCAACAACCCACTTGGTATAATGGGTGATGAACAGGGAAGTGGATTCACTGGAATCCAGAATGAAAAGAGGAATCTTTTCAGGGAGCTCTGACATGGTCAATGAGTACTTGAGAACAAAATTCTTTGCAATAAAGGAGTTTGTAGCACCAGAATCAATGAGAATACTATAAAAAATATCAGAGATTGAAGAAAAAATAAGAAATTTTAAAGATTTCTTGACACTAGTATTCAGAGTGCACAATTGTGCTCTTGAAGGAAATAAGTGAGAACCATTGAACACATCATGATTCCCACTCAGGCTTTTCCCTGCTTGCTAGGGAAGCCTTTTGATGACCCTTGCCTATTTTCAGGCCTCTTGAAGCATTTTTCAAATGGGTGTTTACCACCACAATAATTGCACAAGCCTTCTTTAATCCTCCTCTCCTTTTCAGAACCAATTAATTTGTTGTCCTTATTGAGGAGAGCAGCATGAGGCTTGTCTTTGGACACTTGAAAATTCTTCCCCTTCTTATTCTTCTTGTGATAAGGCTTCTGTGATGATGAACTTTGAGGAGGCTTGGAGGAGTTGGATTCACTGATTGGAGGCTTCTTCTCTTGATGACTGCCCTTTTCCTTCTGCCTCTCATGGTACCTGGTATCTAATTCCAAGGTGATATCCATGAGTTCTTGAAGGCTATCAAAAGTTCCAGGGTGAGAAGCCAATTGGTCCAACAATCTTGATGCCAAGCCTCTTCTATACACATGAATATAGGCCCTTTCCCCCCAGTCTCCAATTCTTGACATTAAACTTCTGAAATCAGCTATGTACAAGGAAACTTGACCACTTTCCCTCATCCTCAAATTGTCCAACTCTTGTTCAGCTTTCCTGACTTCATTGGGATCACCAAACAGAGTGAATAACTGGGTTTCAAACAACTGCCAGTTATTGAGGAGATAAGATGGGTCTTCATTGGAGATATTTGAGAGGTAAGGTTCAATCCATTTGCCAGCTCTACCAGTAAGAAAAGAAGTTGAGTAAAGCACCTTCTTCCTGTCAGAGAAGAAGTTTGCTGGGTCATTATGAAAGATTAATTGACAGGATTGAATGAATCCTCTCAATTTATGAGCTTTAGTACCATCAAAAGAATCAGGTGCCTTCATTGATGGAGTCTTGAATGCAGGGACTTTTGAAGTGTCCCTTGGGGCAACTGCTTGAGTGAGTTGTCCCATAAACTGAGTCATTTGCTCCATCATCTTGAGGAAATTTGGTTCAGCTTGAGAGACAGAAGGTTGATTAGCAAGGGCTAGATTTGGAGCCTCAGGAGCTTCAGGAGCACCTGCCAAGGCAGCTGCCACTTCAGTCTCCTCAGATTCTTCCTCTTCCACAGACTCCTCCCCCTCCTCATCTTCAGCTTCCCCCAATCTACTTCTAGGCCCTTGAGAAACACCAGGATAACCACCCAATAGTCCAGAGAATGATCTTGATCTTCTATACTTCACACCTCCTCTTCTGGAGGGTGCTGCTCCTTCCATTGGTGGTCCTCTGTCCAAATTTGCACTCAGTTGATGAACTGATGGTGTGCGGTCAAGAGGAGCCCTTGGTGTAGGAGTGAGAACAGCTTGATGTCTCTGGGATCTTGTATTCTTGGCTGGTGGGCTATGCTGAACTGGCATTATGAAAGAAGAATGAATAAAAACTTGATGATACTTTGAATAAATTAAGGCTTGACCAAATCAAATTAAATGAGAATCTTCATTATCTTGAAGAATCAATAAACAGTCTTGAAGTGAATCAATATGAATAAATCTTGAAGAGTGAAGATGACAAAGTCAAATTCTTATGAATAATCAATTTCAATCAATAAGTCAAATCAAGTCAATCAAAATCAAATCAATTAAGTCTTGAGGAATTCAATCAATATCTTCAAAAATCAATTCAATTTTCTTGAGGAATCAAATTCAAATCAATCAATTAAATCAAATCTTGAGGATAAATCAGGTATCTTGAAGAATCAAATCAAGTCAATCAAATCAAATCAAATCAATCAGGTCAATTCAAAATCTTGAGGTGAAATTAATGTCTTGAACAATCAATCAATCAATCAATGATCTTGAGAAATTTCAATCAAAACCACTGAATACCCCAAATCAAATAACCCTGAATGATGAATCAATTAACCCAATTAATTCCAAGCAATAAAACCTGAATAAACCTGAATTCAAACAAAAGAGAAATGAAGATGATAGAGAATAAAGTGAATTGGTCAGCAGAATAGAGAAATTAGAAAGAATAAATTTTCATGAGAATGAAATGAGAGAGATGAAAATTGATAAAAATCATAAAATCATTAAAGTTCATAATCATTAAAAGATCATAATAGAAGAATGAGAGAAATGAATAAAATGAATGAAAAGAAAGAAGCAATTATGAGTTAATTAAAATAATGTCACAGGGGCTCTTCTAAAATGAAGAGGGCCTGGCACTCAGTGAACAGACTTACTTATGGAGGGCTCAGAAGAAATACTCAAATGATAAGAGTAATGGAGTAAGAGGATAAATTCCTAGTCATAAAATAATAAGCATAAAAGATAAGAGAGACAAAACAAAAGCAATAATAAAGAGCCAACCACAAATAAACCTGAGTCACTGTTTCAACCTGTTCAGAAAAGAGAAAAGGGATTAATAAGGATATGGCCACCAGGACTCTACTGAACAGGTGAGGGAAGGCTAAGACTAACTTAATAAGTAATAAAATAATATTCCAAAAGTGAGAATAAAATAATATTAAATAATAAATCAACTATTTTAATTAACTGGGGGAAAAACCCCCAGGTGGGTGAAGAGGGGCTGGTATATGTGAGAAATACCAGCCTTGGAGTTTGAGTGTTGAGATACTGGCCTGTATGCTGGAAGAAGTTGGATGTGGGATTGAATCCTGTATTGGTGAATCCAATACAGGTGATACAGTCAATACAGGTATTTGCGCCTGTATTGATGACAGGCCTGTATTTGGTGAATCCTGTATTTGAGTCTTGCCTGTATGGAACTGTATTGAGGTATGAAAACTGTATTGGGTGAATTATTGAATGAAACCCCCTTGCTGATTGGGTTCTGAAGGGTATCCATGATATAATGATTTGCTGATGATGATTGGAAATGCCCCTGCCTCCTTGGCTGTGACACACACAGGGCTTTTGGTGTATCTTGGGCAAAATCTCATTCATTGGAAATCTCGACGGCAAGCATCCGTTTCTTCTTCTTCCACTGAAGCGGAGTATAAAGCCTTATATGAGGGTGGTCAACAGATTCTGTGGTTTCAGCAACTTTTACTTGATATGTCCTTCTCTGTTTCCTCTTCTATGCTCTCTCTCTTAGGGGACAATCAGCCCTCCATATCTCTTGCCAAAAATCCAATGTCATCAAATCGTACTATGCACATTGATGTCAAGTTTCATTGGCTTCGAGAACAACTGTCGTTAAATCTTTTTACTTTGTCTTATGTTCCTACCACGGCTTTGCATGCTGATCTTCTTACTAAGGTGCTTCATCGTGTTAAGCATCAAGGTCTGGTAAAACATGTTTGCTCTTATCCTATGTCCTGCGCCAAATTGGGGGGTGAATTGCACAACAATGAAAAACCACAATGAGTACATTATTAAACGTACTCAGTACTCAGTGCTGAGGACACTGCTGAGGAGGTAGTAAACAATTCGACTTGGCAGGTAATGAAAGCAAATTCAGTTACTCAGTGAAGTATTGGAATTCAGAATGTATATAAGAAAGCTATTGAGCTGTTGTAATTTTCTTCTTCATCAATTCTTATCATATCGTCATACTCATTGATTCTTATCACACTCTTAGGTGTGTTTGTCTGCTTCGTACTCAAAAGGTGATAAGTGTATTAACACTATCACATTTGCCAGGTGTGTTTGTCTGCTTCGTACTCAAAAGGTGATAAGTGTATTAACACTATCACATTTGCCAGATACTGTGTCTCGTTTCTCAAAATATACAAATGTACCTAAAAGGTGGATGCAGTGGATACAACAGTAAGAGTAAACAAGGTAATGGTACAGAGGAATAACAATCTGTAATTAGAGTTTCAACGTCAGTTTAGTGAGTCTTCACTTGTTAGTGAGTAAGAGCTGTTTCTCATACCTGTGGTTAGAGCAGCTGTAAGTATTATTTGAAAGACGGATAAGGGAATGATGTTGCTGCTCAAGAAGGCACTTTTCACATCTACCTGGTGAAATTGAAGACGTTCTGAAGCTGCAAAGGCAATGAGTGTGCAAAGAGAGTTCAAGCGGCCAGTTGGAGAGTAAGTCCGGTCAAAGTTGATTCTAGGCGTCTGAGTAAAGCCTTGGGCACAAAGCCTTTCTTTGTATTCATTTATCTCGTTTAGATGATTGCGTTTGATCTTCAAAACCCAGGTTGTACCCACCAATTTGTAATCTCTTTTTAATTCTATCATCTCTCAAACGTTCAGCTCTGTCATGGATGTTTTTTTTTTTGATGGCTTCGATCCATTTGTCTCTTTTCAAGGAGTCAAGAGCAGCCTTAAAGGTGCGTGGGGTGGAACCAAGGCTAGTCACAAAGGTATTTGCCCTTCTTGAATACAGTAGGATGTTTATATCGTTGATATCACTTGTAACCAAAGTTGGTTGACGTGGTCCTATAACCCTGATTCTTGATGGATTTGCTGGTGGCAATTCAGGCAATGTGAAAGACAACACTTTAGGAAGTAATTGACAGGAGTCAATACTCTTGATAAGTCAGGAGAGGCAGGGGAGCGGCAGCGAACCTGTTAAGCAGACGAAAGAAAAAGGAGAGCAGTAATGACATGAGGAAATACTATTGCATGTAAGTAGCTAGGTAGAAGTACAAGTAGTAACCTTTAGGAAGTAATTGACAGGAGTCAATACTCTTGATAAGTCAGGAGAGGCAGGGGAGCGGCAGCAAACCTGTTAAGCAGACGAAAGAAAAAGGAGAGCAGTAATGACATGAGGAAAGGGTGTTCTAGATACATGACGGCTCTCCTTATAAGGAGTAATTGCTCTTGGAAATTCTAATAGAAGCTAGTAATAGATAACAGGACTATAGACAGTAAACGGTGAGAAAGAAGTTAGGAGGAAGTTGGGAGACGTTGGTGTTGTTGAGGAGGTTAAGGGACGTTGGGACGTTGAAGTAATTCAGGTGGTTTAGGGACGTTGTATTCTTATATACCCCTTTACCTAGCTATTTTGTTGAGTAGCCAAAGATGGATTTAAGATGATTTTGAATTTTATTAGTCGAAAAGTTTTTAGTGAGGGAATCGGCTAACATATCCCCGGTGGGGAGGTACTTGAGTGAAATTTCTTTGTTTTCCAGTAAGTGTTGGATGAAGTGTAGTCTAAAATTGATGTGTTGGGTGTTGTGATGATATATATGATTGGATGCAATTGAGATAGTGCTTTGGTTGTCTGAGTGAAGTAGTCCTAGGCAGGGGTTTTTGGTTGCTTCAAATATAAGTTGCTTTGCCCACAAAAGGTCTTGGCAGCACTCGGTCATTGAATTGTATTCTGCTTCCGCGGAGGATAGGGCTACAACCTTTTGTTTATGGGATTGCCAACCAATGGAGCTGGCGTAATAGATGATTGAGGCAGAGAAAGATTTCCAATCTTTTGAGCCCCCCCAGTCAGCATTGCAGAAAGCTATTATTTTGGATAGGTCGTGTTGGATACCGTTTTGTCCAAGTTTGAGAGAGTATTCTTTAGTCCCAACCAAATACTTGAATACATGGTCTAGAGCGTTGAAGTGAGATTTTGTTGGGGCTTCAAGAAATTGAGATAGGAAAGATACAGAAAATGCTAAGTCGGGACGAGTGCATTGCACCAAATATTGGAGTAATCCAATGGCTCGTCGGTAGCTGAATGGTGGTTTAGTGCAGGGTGGCTCTGGGTTGTTTTTAAAATCTTTGATGTTTGATGGCAAAGGGGAGGAAGAAGGTCTGCAGTTGATCATTTTGAATTCAGTGAGAATTTGGTCAATTAGTTTGTCTTGAATTAGAGTAACGTAGTTTGTTTCCTGAGTTATTCTGATTCCTAGCGCATATTTTACTGTACCTAAGTCTTCCATGTCGAAGGATTTGTTTATTTTCTCTTTAAATTCATTATTCCAACTACCGCCAAAAATTAGGTCATCGATGTGAACATATAGCCACATCGGCTTGTCAGAGTTTTTGGAGTAGAATAAGCAAGGGTCAGTGTAGCAGGGAGTCAGGCCTATTTCTTCTAGGCATGATTTCAGTGCAGTGTGCCAGCAGCGAGGACTTTGTTTGAGTCCGTAGATTGATTTGTTTAGCTTGAGAATGTTGGAATTTTGAGTTTTGTAGCCCCCAGGGCAATAGATGTAAAGGGGTCTGTCGGGAATTCCATTGAGGAAAGCACAACGAACGTCCATTTGTTCTATTTTGAATTGATGGAGATGGCAAAGTGTGAGTAGTAGGCAAAGAGAAGTGAGACGACCAGTAGGGTAGAAGACTTCATCGTAGTCAATTCCCTCTCTTTGGTTGAATCCTCTTACACATAGTCTAGCTTTGTATTTGGTGAGGTTGCCATTTTCGTCGGTTTTTCTTTTGAAGACCCAGGTGGTGGTTAATGCCTTTATTTCTTTGTCGTTGGGGATTGGTGACCAAACATTATGTTTGTCCATATTGTTTAGTTCTTGAGTGATAGCTTGTTTCCAATAATCGGAATCTTCATTGTTTATTGCTTGTTTATAATTTTTGGGGTCGCTATGAAGGATTTCAGAGAAATTTGCAGTGTGCTTCTTTCTCCTAGGCTCATTGCAAATGTTTCGTGGGTCTCCAACGTCACCAATGACTTCTTTTGATTTGTCAATTGGTTCATTGGACCAGATATACCCCTTTACTTGTTTGGGAGGATTTGGGAGAGTTTCGGCTGAGGAGAAAGCTGGTAGTTCATTGGTCATTGGTACTTCAGTTGGATGAGGAAGATCTGTAGGTAGTTCTTCTTCATTATTAATCAGTGGAGAATCTTTGGCTATTCTCAACCCAGGATTATTAGGAGGTGGCATGATTAGTTTACCGGAAACAGTGAAAGAATCATCATTAGTATCTAACTTGTTTACACGAGCAGGGAAAATTGAGTCGTTGAATTTAACATGATGGGTTACAGTGACTTTACCTGTCTCCAATTCCAGAATGCCAAACGATTGGTGCCCCTCCCCATAGCCAAGTAGAATGCTGGCCTTTCCTTTAGGATCAAATTTATTCTGCGGAGACGAGTTGAGAAAGATGCTTTCGCATCCAAAGGGGTGTAGGTTTTTTAAGGAAGGAGGTTTCTTGTGCCATTTAAGGAATGGTGATAGGAAGTTTAACGATTTTTGAGGAGTAAGATTTTCCAGATAGACGGAGGTATTGGCTGCCTCAGCCCAATAGCTGAGCTCAAGGACAGAGTCTTTCAAGATGCATCTTGCTTTGTTGACAGTGGTTCGATTACCACGTTCAGCAAACGGATTTTGCTCAGGGGTGTATGGAGCTGAAGTTAAGTGGGAGATGCCTTTCTGAACAAGGAAGGAGGAGAGATCATTATTCTTGAATTCGGATCCATTTTTGGATACAATGCTTCCAACAAGCAGGTTTGCTTGTCTTGCAACTTTGTTGATGCGGTTTTTGATGATGTCCTTTGATTCGGATTTATTTGTTAGGAAGTATATCCAGACATAATGGGAGAAACCGTTGACGATTCTAAGAAAGTACTTCTTTCCGGAGATTGATTCAGGTGAGATTGGACCACAGAGGTCTAGGTGAAGAACCTCAAGTTTCCTGCTTGGGATTGGGAAGGTTCCAGAGAAGGGAGTTTTGGTCATTTTGCTGATGTCACAAGTTGTGCAGTTAAAGGGAGTAATGTTAGAATTCTGAGACATTTTTTTAAAATAGTCAATAGGGGGGTGACCATAAGCTTGATGCAGAGCGATAATTTTGGTTGATGGAAGGGTGACGTTGTAAGCATTGGGTTTTTGTTGAAAGATAACAAAGTTCCCACTTTCGTAAGATCCGTTGAGGATGAGATTTCCTTCAGTGTTGAGGACTTCGAAGCATTTGGGATTGGATGCTTTCTTGACGGTGTAATTAGCATTGATAAAAGAGTTCAAGCTAAGTAGATTAACGGATAGTTGTGGAATTAGGAGGCAGTTTCTGATTTTAAGATACATGTGGGGTAATTCAATTCTTATAGTTCCGTAGCCAAGGGTTTTGATCTTGGATCCATCAGCAAGGAGGACTTCTTCTTCTTTTGGAAAGAAAGTGATAAAATGTTTTTGATCGTTGAACATGCTGTTGGAGGCGCCAGAGTCGAGAATTATGGTACTTCTATCTTGCTCACTGGGGCTGCAGAGCAAAGCGGTGGTGGGTTTTCCTAATTTCAACTTTCTGCATTTAGATTCCGGATGTTTGGTGAGAGGATTGTGGAATCCTGGTTTACATGTGGGATAAGTAGGGTGTTGAGTGTTTTCATCTTCAAGTTTTTCCTTCTTTCTTGCAAGTAGGGCTTGTTTCTCATGATTTTCTTTGTTCCTCTGAATAGCCCCTTTTATTTCTTCAATGGCTTCATCAAGAGTGGGGGGTGATTTCACTATTCTACATTTGAGCCATATTTCGCCTATGAGTTTGAAGTCTCCAGGCAAGTTTATCATGATCCACATGGCTACGACTGAGTCGAGAAGGGTAGAGGGTTTTATGGCTTGATGGTCGATGAGGTTGCATAGGTTTTGGGTGAGTTCTTGTACCTTTTCTATGGATTGGAGAAGATTTGATTCAGATAAGAAAGTAGAAATTTTTTTTCCTAAGTAGGAAGCTTGATTTTGTAGAGTTTTAGGTAGGAAATGTTTTTCGAGTAATTCCCACAGTAAAGAGGGATTTAAGTTGCATTTTTGATCAAATTGAGAGGCAATTTTGATGTCGCAGTTGAGGCTGATTATGGCATAAGCTATGCGTCTCCTGTCAGGGTCAATTTTAAGTTGTTCAGCAGCTGTTTCAAGAGATTCAGCATTGGTGACCATGTCGTAATATCCTCTAATGAGAAGAAGAGAACGTATGCGTTGTTTCCAATCAATATAATTGGAACCGTTGAGTTTGAACTTGTCAGAGAGTTCAGGATTGAAGTCATTGCCCATTTTGATAAGGTGTTGGTCTTTTTATTTATTCGGCTTAGAAGGAAGAGAGCCCGGTCTCATAATCTGAAAGACAACACTTTAGGAAGTAATTGACAGGAGTCAATACTCTTGATAAGTCAGGAGAGGCAGGGGAGCGGCAGCGAACCTGTTAAGCAGACAAAAGAAAAAGGAGAGCAGTAATGACATGAGGAAATACTATTGCATGTAAGTAGCTAGGTAGAAGTACAAGTAGTAACCTTTAGGAAGTAATTGACAGGAGTCAATACTCTTGATAAGTCAGGAGAGGCAGGGGAGCGGAAGCGAACCTGTTAAGCAGACGAAAGAAAAAGGAGAGCAGTAATGACATGAGGAAAGGGTGTTCTAGATACATGACGGCTCTCCTTATAAGGAGTAATTGCTCTTGGAAATTCTAATAGAAGCTAGTAATAGATAACAGGACTATAGACAGTAAACGGTGAGAAAGAAGTTAGGAGGAAGTTGGGAGATGTTGGTGCTGTTGAGGAGGTTAAGGGACGTTGGGATGTTGAAGTAATTCAGGTGGTTTAGGGACGTTGTATTCTTATACAATGAGCTAGATGATGTCTCTATTAGTTTTTCAGACAAAAAAACTAAAATATAATATTTCAATGTTATGTTTATTCTTTGTAGATACATAATCAAGAGAAACGAAATCAGTAATTACCTAAAAGGCAAGGCTGTAACTTAAAACTATAACATCAATTACTCTTCTTGAGTAAGTATAAGAGATAGACTATGAGAAGACAAGAATAGAACAGTGGGTAAGGAGGAAATATTTTGAATAAAATGTATTTTTTATTACCTATCAATTGCAGAAATAAAATAGAGGAAATATAAATATGCATGAGGTCGGATGAGTAAGAAGAGATGAAGGAGCGCAAGTACTCAGACACTGAGGAAGGAGATGATGTTGCTGAGGAAGATCTGCATATGATTAGATTGGGGTTAGGTTAAAAAAAAATAATGACAATGGTGTATTTCTACAGTCTCTTCCTCTTCCAAGGGGTCATCTGGTTCAGATGGTGCATCACAATTTTCCGGCAGAGGTTGAATTTTTTCTGTTTCAGTAATGGGATCTTTGGTAGGGTGAGTTTCTGTCTTTATTTCTGGATCAGGTGCTCTATGATGATAGAACGAGGATTGGTGGTCTCATTGTCTTTTGGACAATGAAAAGTACTTTCATCAAAAGTTACATGCTTGCTTGTGAGGATCTTTTAATGTGGAAGATGAAGAACACGATAAGCAGTGTTTTTGTTTTTGTAGCCAAGAGAAATCCCCTCACATCCAGTTGCCCCTAGTTTCCAAGCCCTGTGGTTTCCAAGTACAGTAACAATTGCCCTACATTCAAAGGTACAAAGCCTTTGTATCTTTGGAGAAAGACCTGTCCATAAGCTGTAGGGTGAATTTCTGAGTCTTGAAAGAGTAGGGAGAATATTGGAAAGCATGGCAGCAGTATCAACTGCCTCTTCCCAGTACATATTTGGGAGATTTGACGCTCCCAACATGCAGCAGACTTTGTCTAAGATGGTGCAATTTGCTCTCTCAGCAAAACCATTTTGTTGAGGAGTCTCAGGTGGAGCAAAAATGTGTCAGAACCACAATCTTGGGATAGAGAATTGAATTTTTCATTCAGAAACTCCCCACCACGGTCAGAAACCAATTTCTTCAGTGTTCTGTCATGGTGATTTTCCATGATCTTTTTTACCACGAGGAATTCATCAAAAGCATCCAATTTGTTTTTGAGGAATAAGATTATTTTGTACAAAGCTGATTGGTTTACAATGGTGATTCAGTATTAAAACCTTGATACAGAGGGTGGAGAGATTGGACCAACCAAATCAATATGAAAACAATCTTATGGTAGATTCGCATGTTCAAAGTGATTTCAAAATGGTAGGCAGTGAGCCTTGTTCAGATTACAAGTGATGCAGTTGATGCTACCTGAAGGAAGACC
Organism: Austropuccinia psidii; assembly: GCA_023105745.1. Lineage (NCBI taxonomy): Eukaryota > Fungi > Basidiomycota > Pucciniomycetes > Pucciniales > Sphaerophragmiaceae > Austropuccinia > Austropuccinia psidii. Next base: position 62,544,242 of record JALGQZ010000003.1, on the reverse strand, counting down.
AAGAATTTGTCAGAAAATAATAGGATCAACATGGAATGATCACACGGTATATTAAGATGCCATATGGTACAAACAAAAGGATGGACAGAGGAAGATATGATCCATAAAACTCAAAGTATCAATCCAGTATTTCACGCAACGTTATCAAGACTATGGGGGAATGAATTGTTGGAGTAATTTAGGGATACTGTTCTATAAATAAAAAGGTCCTTCTCTACTAGTAAAGAAGACCACTTTGTTCTTACACCGATTTATTCAAACCAGTCACTATTTGCTATTCATCATAACCATATTTTGTAAACTTGTAAGACTTGGAGGAGTGAGGTATACTAACTCTTTATAAGTCTATCCTTTTTATATGTGATGTTACTAATTGTTTAGCCTATGAATATATATTTTTCTAATTTACTATAATTACAAAAGCTGAATTACAAATAGATAAATATAGAATTCTCTCCAGTCAGGTATATCTCAATTCTAGCTAGTACAGCCTAGATTTTTGCTTACATATTGTTTTGTTCTTTAAAAGTATTATGTCACAGGGGCTCTTCTAAATGAAGAGGGCCTGGCACTCAGTGAACAGACTTACTTATGGAGGGCTCAAAAGGAAATACTCAAATGATGAGAGTAATGGAGTAAGAGGATAAATTCCTAGTCATAAAATAATAAGTATAAAAGATAAGAGAGACAAAGCAAAAGCAATAATAAAGAGCCAACCACAAATAATCCTGAGTCACTGTTTCAACCTGTTCAGAAAAGAGAAAAGGATTAATAAAGGATATGGCCACCAGGACTCTACTGAACAGGTGAGGGAAGGCAAAGACTAACTTAATAAATAATAAAATAATATTCCAAAAGTGAGAATAAAATAACATTAAATAATAAATCAACTATTTTAATTAACTGGGGGAAAAACCCCCAGGTGGGTGAAGAGGGGCTGGTATATGTGAGAAATACCAGCCTTGGAGTTTGAGTGTTGAGATACTGGCCTGTATGCTGGAAGAAGTTGGATGTGGGATTGAATCCTGTATTGGTGAATCCAATACAGGTGATACAGTCAATACAGGTATTTGCGCCTGTATTGATGACAGGCCTGTATTTGGTGAATCCTGTATTTGAGTCTTGCCTGTATGGAACTGTATTGAGGTATGAAAACTGTATTGAGGTATGAAAACTGTATTGGGTGAATTATTGAATGAAACCCCCTTGCTGATTGGGTTCTGAAGGGTATCCATGATATAATGATTTGCTGATGATGATTGGAAATGCCCCTGCCTCCTTGGCTGTGACATTATCCCCCTCTTGAAAGTGGTGAGCTCTGAGCACCATAAGTATAGTGAGTCTTGATGAGCTTGCAAGCAATTCAAACAGTTCTTTCCCCCAATTCCTTAAGATTTCCCCTTAAACTTCTTCTTCAATCAATACTCAAACCAATCTTCATTTGACTATTTGTAGGTATTTTCCCCTTGATTTTGATTGTGATTTTCCTCTGTTCATTCAAAACTGCCTTCAATCTTCATAAAATTTTCTTTAATCTTGCCTTGAGTGTCTTCATCAACTTTCTTGAGTCCTCATGGCTTTTGAAAGGTGGTTGATTTGGGTTTTTGTCCCAAGACCACTTGAAATCATCATAATTTTGAATTTTAGAGTGTTGGCATAAGGTGGCCAACAATTGAAATTTTGGACCAAATGAGTAGTCCTGGCCAAAATCCCTGAAAGTGTGAATAAATGGGTTTTTGGCCAATTTGCGCAAAAATGCGCAAAATGCGCAAATGCGCAAATATGCCATATGTGGCATAAATTGGTGAAAATACTGAAAAAACTGAAATCTTGTGAAAAAATGGCCTAAAGGTGGGTTTTGGCCATTTTGCGCATTTTTGCGCAAAGTGCGCAAAAGTGCGCAAAATGCGCAAATGCGCAAATATGCCATATTTGGCATAAATTGGTGAAAATGATGAAAAAACTGATTTATTGTGAGAAAATGGCCTAAAAGTGGGTTTTGGCCATTTTGCGCATTTTTGCGCAAAATGCGCAAAAATGCGCAAAGTGCGCAAATGCGCAATTATAATGATTTTGGCCAAAAAGGCCTTTTGAAGGCTTTTGACAAGAAAAAAGGCCCTTTTGCGCAAAAGTGCGCAAATGCGCAAAATGCGCAAAAATGCGCAAATTTGCCAATATGCCTAACTAAGCATATTATGATAAGAATTGATGAAAAATGGCTGTTTTGATGTTTTGAGGTCTGATGTGGCCACTTGTGCCATAGTGCACATCTTGATGAAATTGGCCAATTGGGCTATTTGAACAATTGTCTTCTATGAACTTGATTTTTTTCTTGAATATCTTCTTCTTATCCCCTCCTTGATTGGTCAATTGCCATAAACACCTTGCTGATTGGGTTTTGGCTTTCAATTTTGATCTTAAGGAATGAGTTTAAGGCTGACTTGAAGAAGTTTTGATGAGGATTATCTGTAGGTGGTCTTTACCATTACTAGTGTTTTGCTCTTTGATTATTGAATGAATTGACTCCCCAAACGTGATATGGGAGTGATGACTACTGCTTTTTGAAATAAGAAATAAAAATGAAAAAATAAAAATAAAAATAAAAGATACAAGTAAAAGAAATGAAAAATAAAAAATAAAAATGAAAAAGAATTGAGAGAAAAAGAGAGTAAAGAAAGAAATAAGAAATTCCTGAGGGTTGTCCTTCTTGTGGAGAGTTTCTTGATTTTGGCCAAAATGTTCTGAAAGATAAAACCAAGCATTTGATGCTCACAGCATGGCCAAGGTAATGTTTTACAAGAATTAGACCCCTCAGGGATGCATACCAGGAGATGGAACTTACTTTCATAACTTCCACTCCCCACCAAGCACCATAAATGAAAATTGAAATATGCCATAAGATGAATTTGATAATGAATGTCTTGAAAGATAATTTATGGCATGATTAAAGAAAGAAGAGAAAATAAAAGAAAAGATTGGGCCAAATCTTGATGAAAGGTCCAAATCTTGAGGGTATTATGTTGCAAGGCCTTCTGAACCTGTCCAAAAAATTGACAAGTGCTCACAAAGTGGCCAAGGTGATGCTTACAACAAATTTGGGTAGAATACCCCCTTAAAGGTGCATGCCAGGAGAGGAACTTACTTTCATAAACTCCAATCCCCACCAAGCACCATAAATCAAACTCTTGAGGCATTTGGGCCAGGCTTGTCTGGATACAAAGTGTGAAAGTCCTTGACAAGGTCTGGGGAGTTGGTAAGGTTGGAAGCTGGTTCCCAAGTTGTTCTTTCTGGGTCTTCATTGAATCCTTTCCACTCCACTAAATACCATAATGAACCTCTCTTGAGTTTTGAGTCCAGAACCTGAGCCACTTCCCATTCTTCTTGCTCTTCCACTATTACTGGAGGTGGTGGCAATTGGTGTTGATTTGGGATAGTTGATTGCTTCACTGGTTCTAACAAGGACACATGGAAAACAGGGTGAACTGACTTCCATTGTTGAGGCAACTTGAGGTGATATGCATGGCTGCCAATCTTCTTGAGAACTTCAAAGGGTCCCAACCATCTTTCTGAAAGTTTCTTGGTGGGTCTTGTTGTCTTGATGTTCTTGGAAGCTAGCCATACTTTGTCCCCAGGTTGGAAATCAGGTGGAATTGCTCTATTTCTATCTGCATACTTCTTGAATCTTCTTATTGCTGACTCTAATTCTTCTTTGACAACTTGCTGTACTGATTGGAGTTTTGTTGATAACTTTCCAGCAGGTGAATATTGAGAAACATGGATTGAGTCAAAGCTGGGATTTCTTCCATAAATGGTGAAAAAAGGTGATTGCTTTGTGGATGAATGTTCTGCATTATTATAGGCAAATTCAGCCAGAGGGAGCCAGGTGTGCCAGTCATCTTGATGGTAGCTGACATACATCCGAAGATACTGTTCTAGAATCTGATTTACCCTCTCTGTCTGTCCATCTGTTTCAGGGTGAAATGCAGTTGAAAGATCTCTTGATATCTTGAGCTGCTGACACAATTGAGTCCAAAAAGATGAAACAAATAATGAACCTCTATCACTAACAATACTGATTGGAAGACCATGTTTGGAAAAGACATGACTAATGAATATTTGAGCTAAGTCCAAAGCAGTGATTGTTGAATAAGTTGGAATAAATATTTCCATTTTTGAAAATCTGTCTACAACTACTAAAATGGAATCAAAGTTGCTTGACAAGGGCAATTGAGTGATAAAGTCCATTGATAAAGAATTCCAAGGACCAGATGGAATTTGAAGAGGCTTGAGTAATCCAAACTTCTTATGGTGGATGTTCTTGTTTCTTGAACATTGCTGACATGAGGACACATAGTCCTTGATGATTTGATTCATGCCAGCCCAATAAAAATCCCTCTTGATGAGCTTGAGGGTCTTCTCCTGGCCAGGATGGCCAGCCAACGGTGAGTCATGACGCTTTTGAAGAATGTCCAATTGAACTTCATGATTGCTTGGAATAACTACTCTATCTTTGAACAATAATAATTTTGCTTGAGGTTCAAGAGAATAGTCTGGGACTGATTCTCCTCTTGCTAATTTCTTGAGGATCTCCTTATAGTCTTTGTCTTGCCATACTTGTCTTTGGATCTGATCAACTAAATCTGAAAACATTTCAACTTTTATGGAAAAGAATCTTGACTCTTGAGTTTCATTTTGCTTGAGAACTTGATGAAAGTTTTGAGGATTGTTGCTGATGAAATCCACCCCCCTCTCTGGGTACACGTCGTCCCTACGTGACAAGGCATCTGGTAAAGTGGCCAGCCTGCCTGGGCGGTAAGTGATAACAAAGTGAAATTCAGACAAAAATTCAGCCCAGCGGGCCTGACGACGAGTAAGGACTTTAGAGGACATAAAATATTGGAGAGAACAATGGTCTGTCAAGACCTCAAAGGAATCAGAAAGAGAAAGCAGAAAGGCTCTCCAGCGCTTGAGAGCCCAAACTATGCCAAGGAGTTCCTTGTCATGAATTTCATAGTTGAGTTCAGCTGGTAAGAGCTTGTGACTATCAAATGCAATGGGATGCTTTCCTGAGTCATTCACCTGACTCAGTACGGCACCCAAGGCATAATCAGAGGCATCAGTCTCTACAATAGTTGGGAGAGAAGGATTAAAGTGAGAGAGGATAGGAGCAGTGGTGAAAGCTTCTTTGAGTATCTGAAACTGGCTAAGAGCTTCCTCATTGAATATGAAGGGAGAATCTTTTTTGAGAAGGGAAGTGAGAGAAGAGATTTTTTTGGAATAATTTTTAATGAAACAACGATAGAAGTTGGCAAAGCCAAGGAAAGATTGGAGGGCCTTGATGTTCTTGGGCTGAGGCCAATTGAGGATTTGTTGAACTTTTGAAGAATCCATCTTGAGGCCATCACTTGAAACAACATAGCCCAAGTATTCCCCACTTGAGGCATGGAATACACACTTGGAGGCTTTAGCAAACAAATTATTGTCTCTCAGTCTTTGGAGAACAGAGGCCACATGTTTAACATGTTCATCCAAAGAGCTAGAGAAGACCATAATATCATCTAAGTACACTACAACAAAAATATGCAAATAATCTGCAAAGATATCATTCACAAGATTTTGGAATGAAGCTGGAGCATTGGTTAAGCCAAATGGCATAACCAAATACTCATAACTGCCATATTTGGTTCTAAAGGCAGTTAAATGCTCATCCCCCTCTTTAATTCTCAGGAGATTATAAGCACCACGCAGATCTATCTTGGAGAAGATAGTAGCACCGTTAAAGACGGTAAGAAGCTGATTTATTGGAGGAACAGGATATCTGTTCTTCCTAGTGACAGCATTAAGTTTGCGGTAGTCAACACACAAACGAAGACCACCATCCTTTTTCTTAACAAAAAGGACAGGTGCTCCTGTTGAGGAGGAGCTTGGTCTGATGAAAGCTTTCTCTACATTCTCTGAAATGTAGGCCCGCAGTGTTTCTGACTCATTCTTTGATAAAGAGTAGATAACACCAACTGGAGGTAGAAGACCCTCCAGTTCGATATGATGATCACAGGCACGGTGTGGAGGAAGTTTCTCTGCTTTCACTTTGGAGAATACATCCAAATATTTGTGATAAACAGGAGGGACTACCTTCAGCACAGTTTCAATCTCTTCTGGCTCTTCCTCCTCATCCCACTGCTCCTCCAGGGAGGCATGAAAAGATAGAGGAGGAAGGTCCATATCCCCTTGAAAGAGATGAAGTGAAGATATAGCAACATCTTCTCCAACATCTTTTATCTCTTTGAAGACTTCATCTCTTAATGGAAGTAATGACTGAGAGGGAAAAGTGGAGGGGTTATGGACAGAAGGAGGAAAGGAAGGTGTCTTAAGTTCACCAACCAGAGCAACACTGTTGCCAGCAGTGGATAAGTCATTACTAGTAGAAGAAATAATACCACTAGAATCCTTATGACTAGAATCATAGGTGATCAATCCATTTTTCCAATCAATAATGGGATTAAAATGGTAAAGAAAATCATAGCCCAATATTAGGTCTTCTCCCTTGGGTGAATCTATGATAAAGAAATCCCATTCAAAGCTTGGGAAGGAAGGTAAATCAACAACCCACTTGGTATAATGGGTGATGAACAGGGAAGTGGATTCATTAGAATCCAGAATGAAAAGAGGAATCTTTTCAGGGAGCTCTGACATGGTCAATGAGTACTTGAGAACAAAATTCTTTGCAATAAAGGAGTTTGTAGCACCAGAATCAATGAGAATACTATAAAAAATATCAGAGATTGAAGAAAAAATAAGAAATTTTAAAGATTTCTTGACACTAGTATTCAGAGTGCACAATTGTGCTCTTGAAGAAAATAAGTGAGAACCATTGAGCACATCATGATTCCCACTCAGGCTTTTCCCTGCTTGCTAGGGAAGCCTTTTGATGACCCTTGCCTATTTTCAGGCCTCTTGAAGCGTTTTTCAAATGGGTGTTTACCACCACAATAATTGCACAAGCCTTCTTTAATCCTCCTCTCCTTTTCAGAACCAATTAATTTGTTGTCCTTATTGAGGAGAGCAGCATGAGGCTTGTCTTTGGACACTTGAAAATTCTTCCCCTTCTTATTCTTCTTGTGATAAGGCTTCTGTGATGATGAACTTTGAGGAGGCTTGGAGGAGTTGGATTCACTGATTGGAGGCTTCTTCTCTTGATGACTGCCCTTTTCCTTCTGCCTCTCATGGTACCTGCTATCTAATTCCAAGGTGATATCCATGAGTTCTTGAAGGCTATCAAAAGTTCCATGGTGAGAAGCCAATTGGTCCAACAATCTTGATGCCAAGCCTCTTCTATACACATGAATATAGGCCCTTTCCCCCCAGTCTCCAATTCTTGACATTAAACTTCTGAAATCAGCTATGTACAAGGAAACTTGACCACTTTCCCTCATCCTCAAATTGTCCAACTCTTGTTCAGCTTTTCTGACTTCATTTGGATCACCAAACAGAGTGAATAACTGGGTTTCAAACAACTTCCAGTTATTGAGGAGGTAAGAAGGGTCTTCATTGGAGATATTTGAGAGGTAAGGTTCAATCCATTTTCCAGCTCTACCAGTAAGAAAAGAACTTGAATAAAGCACCTTCTTCCTGTCAGAGAAGAAGTTTGCTGGGTCATTATGAAAGATTAATTGACAGGATTGAATGAATCCTCTCAATTTATGAGCTTTAGTACCATCAAAAGAATCAGGTGCCTTCATTGATGGAGTCTTGAATGCAGGGACTTTTGAAGTGTCCCTTGGGGCAACTGCTTGAGTGAGTTGTCCCATAAACTGAGTCATTTGCTCCATCATCTTGAGGAAATTTGGTTCAGCTTGAGAGACAGAAGGTTGATTAGAAAGGGCTAGATTTGGAGCCTCAGGAGCTTCAGTAGCACCTGCCAAGGCAGCTGCCACTTCAGTCTCCTCAGATTCTTCCTCTTCCACAGACTCCTCCCCCTCCTCATCTTCAGCTTCCCCCAATCTACTTCTAGGCCCTTGAGAAACACCAGGATAACCACCCAATAGTCCAAAGAATGATCTTGATCTTCTAGACTTCACACCTCCTCTTCTGGAGGGTGCTGCTCCTTCCATTGGTGGTCCTCTGTCCAGATTTGCACTCAGTTGATGAACTGATGGTGTGCGGTCAAGAGGAGCCCTTGGTGTAGGAGTGAGAACAGCTTGATGTCTCTGTAATCTTGTATTCTTGGCTGGTGGGCTATGCTGAACTGGCATTATGAAAGAAGAATGAATAAAAACTTGATGATACTTTGAATAAATTAAGGCTTGACCAAATCAAATTAAATGAGAATCTTGATTATCTTGAAGAATCAATAAACAGTCTTGAAGTGAATCAATATGAATAAATCTTGAAGAGTGAAGATGACAAAGTCAAATTCTTATGAATAATCAATTTCAATCAATAAGTCAAATCAAGTCAATCAAAATCAAATCAATTAAGTCTTGAGGAATTCAATCAATATCTTCAAAAATCAATTCAATTAAATCAAATCTTGAGGATAAATCAGCTTTCTTGAGGAATCAAATCAAGTCAATCAAATCAAATCAATCAAAATTCAATCAATATCTTGAGGTGAAGTCAATGTCTTGAACAATCAATCAATCAATCAATAATCTTGAGAAATTTCAATCAAAACCACTGAATACCCCAAATCAAATAACCCTGAATGATGAATCAATTAACCCAACTAATTCCAAGCAATAAAACCTGAATAAACCTGAATTCAAACAAAAGAGAAATGAATATGATAGAGAATAAAGTGAATTGGTCAGCAGAATAGAGAAATTAGAAAGAATAAATTTTCATGAGAATGAAATGAGAGAGATGAAAATTGATGAAAATCATAAAATCATTAAAGTTCATAATCATTAAAAGATCATAATAGAAGAATGAGAGAAATGAATAAAATGAATGAAAAGAAAGAAGCAATTATGAGTTAATTAAAATAATGTCACAGGGGCTCTTCTAAATGAAGAGGGCCTGGCACTCAGTGAACAGACTTACTTATGGAGGGCTCAAAAGGAAATACTCAAATGATGAGAGTAATGGAGTAAGAGGATAAATTCCTAGTCATAAAATAATAAGTATAAAAGATAAGAGAGACAAAGCAAAAGCAATAATAAAGAGCCAACCACAAATAATCCTGAGTCACTGTTTCAACCTGTTCAGAAAAGAGAAAAGGATTAATAAAGGATATGGCCACCAGGACTCTACTGAACAGGTGAGGGAAGGCAAAGACTAACTTAATAAATAATAAAATAATATTCCAAAAGTGAGAATAAAATAACATTAAATAATAAATCAACTATTTTAATTAACTGGGGGAAAAACCCCCAGGTGGGTGAAGAGGGGCTGGTATATGTGAGAAATACCAGCCTTGGAGTTTGAGTGTTGAGATACTGGCCTGTATGCTGGAAGAAGTTGGATGTGGGATTGAATCCTGTATTGGTGAATCCAATACAGGTGATACAGTCAATACAGGTATTTGCGCCTGTATTGATGACAGGCCTGTATTTGAGTCTTGCCTGTATGGAACTGTATTGAGGTATGAAAACTGTATTGAGGTATGAAAACTGTATTGGGTGAATTATTGAATGAAACCCCCTTGCTGATTGGGTTCTGAAGGGTATCCATGATATAATGATTTGCTGATGATGATTGGAAATGCCCCTGCCTCCTTGGCTGTGACATATTATTAATTACTGGTTTTTCATATTTGTCTAAAGCAATTTTAAGTCATTTAAACAACAACTCACTGCATGGTAGCAAGAGTTAGTTACAAAATTGTCTTCATAAATATTAAAAACCAGAATTAAAATACATAAAAAAATTATTTAGGATATCCTCAATCATGACAGAAATTCCAATTAATATTGAAAACTTGTCATCCAAGGAGGAAGTAATTAAAACCAAATTGATCAAACTCACAAGAACAAACTGGGTTCAGTGGAGTTGTTAGGTTGAGAATTACTTCATCAGTAAGGGGATTGATGACTTGTTTACTGAAGCAACATCAGAAACAAAGAAAACTGCTAAATTTCGCAAGAAAAATAGTAGTGCCATTGCTTTATTATGGTCAAGCATTAGTACTGAATTTGAGGGAATCTTTTTAAATGATAAAACATCCTTTCTTGACTGTTGGGAAGCACTGGGAAGCGCATGTGGAAAAAACTCAATAATTAAATTGAGCAGAACCCTATATCAGCTGATTAACCTACATTACAATCCAGGAACATTGTTAGAAAATCACATTGATGAGTTTCAAAAGCTCCATGCAAGCTACCAGTCACTGACTTCAAGTACTACTACCAGCATAAAATTATCAAGTGATATAGCAGCAGTATTTTTTCTTCATAGTTTAGACAATGGAAATGAACTAAGCAGTCTTTGTCAAACTTTATATGACTTGAAACCCTTCAATCTAAACACCATCACTGAACGTGTCACTGTAGAACACACTTGTATACAATCAGAAGGAGCCACCATTCTTATGGCTGCAAAGGCAAAAAAAGAAGGTGCAAAAGAACCTCAGTGTCAAGAAAACCAACCAAAAGGTCATAAACACAAAGAAAACAAAGAAAAAAAACCTAGATTCCAATCCAAAGGCCAACATAAGAATAGTAATGATTCAAACAAAAGGCTAAAAAAACCTTGAAAAAATGATGGAAAAGATACACTCAACGTTAAAAATTTCTTTACTAAACATGGTCAACAGTCAGAAGCCAGAAACAGAAGTTCAGTCCGACTCGGATGCTTTCATGGTAGAATATGTTCACTCAATTGAAACAAAAAAAGGAAAAGAAGGAATTATCTACTTAGATTCAGGAGCAGGACAAACTGTAGTTAATAATCTGTCTCTTATATCCAACCCAGTAGGGTAGACAATCAGATAAATACCTTTTCATCCCCAGTAAAAGTTACTCATGAAGGAACATTCAACTTCAAAGGAGTTAGTCTACACCCAGTATTTTATGTACCAAATGGATCAGTAAACCTTCTTTCCTTATCACAGTTGTGTGATCATGGAATGAAAATCTCCACCAAATCCAACATGATGTTGATAAAGCAGCAAGATTGAATCATTGCCACTTTTCATCATAAAGGAAGTTTATTCCAATTAAAAAATTCCAAAGATGCAAGAAAACCCAGTATATTCAATACTGACAGGGAATCATAACTGGTATGTTACCCTAGGTCATCCGAGTGATGGATACATTGAAGCATTGTTAAGCACGGGAAGAATAAAAGGAAAATTCACTAAAAGCTCTGTATGTGATATGTGTAAACATGCAAAAATCAAAAATCATCCTCACTCCAATAGACTACCAATGGCCACTACTCTGTTCTTTAAGCTAAATATGGATACTCTCCAAATTTCCCCTCCAACTCAAAAGGGACATCAATATGTCTTAGTAATTATGTGAGCCTTAGAGGTAATTTCATATACCCAAAAGACCACAAATATAAAAAATAACATAAATAAAATAAATTTATTTATATTATTAAAATAAAAATAAAAATATAAATATAAAATTATATTAAAAATAAAAAAATAAATTATAATTTAAAAATAAAAAATACATTAAATTTTGTAAATATAAAATTACATTTATACTTGAAAAAATTAAGTAAAAATGAAACTTTAACAAAATTGTGAGAAAATAAATAAATTTGGAAAAAAGTTAAATAAAATTTATTATAACTTTTTATCCAATAAATAAACATATAAAATTTATTTCACCATTGGATTCCTCATAAAAAATCAGGTGGGGTCACCTCTGAGTGAAATTCTTGTAACTCAATTCTAAATAAGCTTAAATTAAGTTTTTAGTATTTTCAATACAAAAGTTGAAAATCCTCAAAAATTTAATTTAATTCACACCACATGTGGTGTTAACCATCAATTTTTGTGTTAAAATTGAGGTGTTGTGTTTAGTTTAGAAGTTATGAGGAATTGAAGTATTTTCAATTGAATTCAATTGAAATGTCAAAATGTGCGCGTGTATTACATAAGTGAACTTTGATTTACATATGAGGTGTCAATTCTTACTGTATTGTACTGTACAATTGAATTGAATTGCATATGTAAATTATAAGTATAATACATGATGAGGAGTTAAAGGAAAAATAAATTGGAAAGATTAAATTTGGGGGGGAAAAGGAACTCCAGCTCTAAGGGGGAGCTAGACCCCCAAAATCCTTGCTGACAGGCGTGGGATGTCAAAATTCACGCAAAAGTTCATCACTTTTTGCCTGGAATTGAGTTACAGGGTCTGTGGACTCAATTGATGATGAGGTTTTGATACCAACTGGGGTAGTTTTAGCTGTTGCCAAGAGGGTAAAACTACCCTTAAGATAAAACAATCATAATAAAAACAGTTTTAACTGGTTTCTACGCCTCTGACACACATTCTGACGTGTTTTGAAGGCTCTAGGCCTGGTATTGCTATAGTCATGGCTGATTTAAGGTTCTAAAACGGCTAAAAATGGCTAAAAATGGCTTAAACCAGCCCTTTTTGGTCTAAACCAGGGTTCAATGATGCCATAATTGGCTTTTCTGTTGTCAGACTGTTTTTCACGACTGACAAGAGTAAATTTTACTTTTGGAGTAAGAGAATTGATGGCTATAAAAGAATGTCTTCTTTGCCCCACTTTTCTCTTCATGTTAGAATCTTTTCCTTTTATTAATTAGTTTAAAACTGTTAAACCAATCAATCAAAGATTCCAACCACCACTTTTAAATCATTTTAATCCTTTTAACCACGTGAAGAAATCATTATAATCATTGTTTGTAACTCTTATAATCATTTTTACCCCTGAACCACCCCAAAAGTGAATTAAAGCATCTTTCATCACTGTAAACTTTGTCACTTTGTTTCCAAATTCACTCTGGTCACTTTTGGGCGTGTTTTCTCTTTAATATTCTTTTTAAAGACTTTGTTCTTTAATTAATTGCTTGCAGTTCTTTGCTCAATTAATTCCAATTGAAATTGCTCTTGAAGAAATTTCTTTTGTAGCCTTAAAATATCTCTTGTAGAGTATTTTTTGGATAAATTTTTATTGTTGGTAAAACAATAAATTTTTATAATATTATTGTTTTATACTAATAAAGCTAAAAACAATAAAACTGGCGTGTTTTCTCTTAAAAATAATATTTCATACTATTTTTAATTGATTTCTACCTTATACAAATTTTGAGGACAGGAAAAGTACTTGATTTTTAATCAAAGTTTCATATCCACACCTTACATTTGGGGGCCCAGCCGTGATATTTTACCTGTGACATATTTTTTTTACTCTTTTTAAATCTTTTTTCTTATATTGAAAAATTTAAAAACATATAAAAAATACTTATAATTCAAAAAATCCATAAAAAATAACTTTTTTTCATATTATAAGTGAGGCTTATATTTTTATTTCTTTTTGAAATAACCTTTTTTTTACTTAATTAATTGGCTTTTTCATTAATTTTAGTGTCTGACAACGTGGTAAGACAAGAAAACATTGAAACAGCCTCAACAGTAACCAGCATTATCCCTGCCAGTACTGTTAATTCTGATCATAATAGTACTGTTATTGTGACTCAAAATAACCAACCTGAACCAATATCTTCTGAATTAATTAACTTGGACATAAGTAATACCCTTCAGAAAGCTAAAAATTTGGCCAATAGTAAGTTTTTTGACGTAAAAATACTATTTTAAGCCTTTTTAACCATAATTATGCCTTCAACCAGGTCAGGAGCCAGCTACAACCCCTCAAGCAGCTCCCAAAAAGGTAATAGACATGATTATGGCAGAGGCCAACCAGGTACAGAAGGAAAAGGGTCAGTTGATGACTTCCAAACAACTAAAATGGGTCATTCTGAAGCTGATAATACCATTTTACCTTCAAAAAGAGCTGACACCGCCACAACAAGCCTCTGTGGACATATACAAAGCCAGCCACAGTGCATACAACAATGCACTTCAATTCAAAGAGTACCAGATCCTTGCAGACCTGTGGAAGAATTGCATGAATTCTTACCTGACAGTAAGAAAATTCTTGGGCCATCCCAACACTTGCAAATTGCTCAATGGATGGCATCCATTGATGGAGAAGAAAAACATGATGCTTTTGACACTAGAATGGAGGAAAAGCAACCCTCCACCACCCAAACCAGTGCCAAAAACAGCCCCAGTGGCCAGCAGCAGCAATTCCAACGTGAAAAAGCAGCCACAAACTCCAAACAAGGGCAAAGGGAAGGCACCAGCCCCAAAACCTTACAGCCAGGGCTACAGAATCCCAAAGATTCAGCAGGATGCCATGGAAAATGTATTTCAGATGGCCAGAACCATGATGGAATTACAGAAGAAGGAGGAAGCCAGATTAAGGTTCCATAAATGATTTCTGACATATTTGATTCCATCCCAGAGTTGTATAATGCTATAAATGACGTGAAAAAACATCTTTCTGATAAAAATGACACCATTTGTAACAACATTAAAACAAACAACCTGAGTCTGTGCCAAATTAATGAAACACTTATGTGTTTTGAAGAAGTTTTAAGAACAATTAAAAATTCTAATAATGACAATTCTTCTAACATTAAAATAAATGAACAATCTGCCATTATTAAAGAATTAACAGATAAATATTCTAAATTCAATATTGATGACATGATTGAAACAAGAATTAAACAAGCCATAAATATTATCAAGACAGATAACAAGAAAGTCCTTGATGACATTTCAAATTCATTTACTGAAGTAAAGACATATACCATTGCCTTGAAAAAGTGTTTTGATACTTCACAAGAAGAAGTATCAAAATTATCAATGAAATTGAATCAGGTCACTGCTGATAATACAAGACAGACAGAGTTATGGCAAGAACTGACACATAAGGAAGACATGTATAAAATTGAAGTAATAAATTTAATACAAAGCTTCCAACATGAATACAGAAATTCCCAAAGGTGTAGCAACAGTAAAATGAATGACATTGAACAAATACTGAACACCTTACCAAGAATGTCTACACCTCTAAATCAAAATGAGGGCACAAGAATTCCAAATCCACAAGTATTGGATCCTGATAATTCACAATTGAAAAATGAATTATCCACTTCTTTTCATAACTTGGAACCATCAATGGGCCAAGAACTCTTGAAAGAAGTTCCAAAACTTAAAGAATGGCCCCACTTCAGTGGTGAAGGAGAGTATGACCATATGGAATTCATTAGAGGTATTGACATGATCAAAGAGGATTTTGAATTACCAGACAGATTGGTAACAGCCAGGTTTAACACCTTGTTTACCAGATCAGCTCACAGATGGTACATCAAAATAAGACAAGCACATGGACACCAGAGTTGGACTTGGTGGAAAACCCAAATCATCAACAAATGGGCAAATGATGCTTGGAGGTTTAAAGTTGAAACAGCCTTTGAATCTGCCAAATTTAATGCTGATAAAGACAAAGCTTTACCATGGTTTTGCCAACAGAAGGACAGATTAACAGCATTATATCCTGACATGTCAGAATTTATGATCCATAGAAAGATTCTGACACAATGTGGGGGTGACTTAGAGCATGCTGTCAAAAGCAGGACTACTGAACAATCTTCAGCAGAGGATATCATCAATATACTAGAAGAAGTAACCACCAGAACCAAAATTGGTTCTAGTAGGGTGAATCTTAAAACAAGGTTTAATACACCCTGGAAAGATTCTGTGGACAAAAACCCCAAAGAAAATTCTGGTAATACTAAATATAAATCTGCAGATACAGTCAGAAAATGCCATATTTGCCAAAGCACCACCCATTTAGCCAATACATGTCCAAAAAGGGGGAAAATCAATGAAATTGACATTGAAAAGGAACCAGATGTTGAAAAAGAAGACATAATTGAAGACAATTCAGATGATAAGTCATCCATATTTTCTGAATCTTCAAAAGATATAGAAAATATCAATGCCACTTTTGACATCATGGAATCTTATTCCCACTTACCACAATTGAGCAATGGTCAAGTTGATTTATCAAAAGTTCAAGATGCACAACTTATGAAGACAAAACCAAACAGAGGAAAAGGTTATACAGCTGGTAACTCCTGTATAACAGAAGTGGCAATTGACAACAAGCCCACCAAACTTTTGCTTGACCCAGGAGCCTTCTGCTCTTGTGTTGGAAAATCCTTTCTTAAGACTTGTGTGCCAAATTTTGAAGACCAATTGTTACCAATTGATGGTATAAAATTCAACAGTGCAAGTAACCCAATGAAAGCATTGGGAATCTTTGAGACCAATGTCATATTCCCACACATAAATGGGAATTTAAGGATCACAGTTGAATTTGTTGTTATGGAAAATTGCTCTAGTACCCATTTTATATTGGGAAATGACTATTTGATCATGTATGGGATAGATTTACATAATAACAAAGACAGATACTTTACAATTGGAGACAATAAGCGCCAGAAATTTGCCTTTTTACCATTTAAAAGACAAATTACAGTAAACAAAGTATCACCAGTCAACTTAGAGTTAGAAAAATTCAAGTCTGAACAGTTAAATGAGGCTGAGATAAGCCTTCATCTGACTGATAAACAAGAAAATGAACTTTCTTCCCTTTTGTATGACCACAAAAGAGCATTTGCTACAGACAAAGAACCTCTGGGAGCAATTATTGGTCATGAAGTTGACATCATTCTTAACATTGAGAGACCTTATCCACCACTCTTAAGAAGACCTGCTTATCCAGCAAGTCCAAAATCAAGAGAAGCTCTAGAAATTCATAACAAAGAACTTCTAGACCTTGGTGTAATAAGAAAAGTAGGCCACAATGAGGAAGTAGAAATAACTACACCAGTCATAGTGGCGTGGCATAATGGAAAATCCAGAATGGCTGGGGACTTTAGAGCTCTGAACACTTACACTGTTCCAGACAGATACCCAATACCAAAAATCCAAATTGCCCTTACTCAAATATCTCAAGCAGTGTATATAACCACTATGGATGCCTTTAAAGGATTCCATCAAAATGTGGTAACACCAAGAGCAAGAAAATACTTGAGAATTATTGTTCATTGTGGAGTGTATGAATACTTAAGGATGCCCTTTGGTATCAAAAATGCACCTTCACACTTCCAAAGAATGATGAATGAAATCTTCCCTGAAGAACTCTCAGAGGGATGGTTAATCATTTACATTGATGACATTATTATCTGTTCAAAGACTTGGGAGGAGCACATGTACAGATTATCAAGAGTTTTGACAAAAATCCAATCAGTAAACATGAAAATCTCCTTGAAGAAATGTCATTTGAATTTAAAGGACTTAAGGCACTAGGACATGTTGTATCTGGTTTGTCCCTTGGAATTGATAAAAACAAAGTTGCAGCAGTATTGTTAAAACCCATGCCTCAGAATAAGAAGGAAATTCAGTCATTCTTGGGTTTTGGAGGATATTACAGGCAACACATTAAAGACTTTGCATCCATAGCAAGACCACTTTATAAGTTGTGTGACAAAGACACAGTATTTGAGATGACTGTTGACAGAGTCAAAGCTTTTGAATCTCTAAGAGAAGCATTGACCACTGCTCCACTCTTACTGATGCCAGACTTTAAATTACCTTTCAAACTATATATTGATGCATCAGGGGATGGACTAGGTGCTGCACTTCACCAAGTTCAGATCATAAATGATAAGCCTGTAGAAGGACCCATATGTTTCATATCCAGGCAAATCAAACCAACTGAAGCCAGATATGGAACAAGTCAAATGGAGTGTCTATGCCTTGTCTGGGCCTTGGAGAAATTAAACTATTTCTTAGAGGGATGTGTTTTTGAAGTAATAACAGATTGTACAGCTGTGAAATCACTTTTGAACATGAAAACACCTAACAGACACATGCTCAGATGGCAAATAGCCATACAAGAATACAGAGGCAATATGACTATTGTTCATAAGGATGGGAATATTCATAAGAATGCAGATGGACTAAGCAGATGGCCATTACCAAATAACATTGATAATCCTGCTTATGTTCCAGAAGAAGCTTCACCACAAATTCCAATAGAAGGAATAAGTGTTACAGACTTGAACACCACCTTCTTTGAAGAAGTCAGAAATAGTTACACTCAAGATAAGAATTGTAGCATCTTATGCCAATTACTTAACAAAGACTGTAAAGACAACTCTCTAATACATGCCTTGGATGAAGTATGGAGAAAATCTTATAATGAAGGAAGATTTCACCTACTGGATGGTATAATTTACCACAGAACCAAGCACACATGTGTCATGACAGTTGTAGACAGGTCATTAATCAATCTTGTACTGAAAGAATGCCATGATAGTCCCTTTTCAGGACATCTTTCTGAAGACAGAACAAGAGAGAAAGTGAAGACCTGCATATGGTGGCCAATGTGGCAAAAAGATGTTGCAGAGTATTGCAAAACCTGTGACAGATGCCAAAAGGCAAATAAATCCACTGGCAAAAGACTTGGAAATATGATGAAAATCCAAGAACCAAACAGACCTTGGGAAATTGTCCATATGGATTGGGTAACTGGCCTACCACCAGGAGGTGACAGGAGCTATAATGCTTGCCTAGTAATTGTGGACAGATTCAGTAAAACTCCAATCTTTTTACCATGTCACAAAGATGATACAGCCATGGATACAGCTCTTCTGATATGGAATAGAGTAGTGTCATGGACTGGGATATTTACAAATATCATCAGTGATAGAGATCCCAAATTCACTTCAGCACTATGGACAAATCTTCACCAATTATTTGGCACTAAACTGTCTTTCTCTACAGCCTACCACCCACAAACTGATGGCCTGGCTGAAAGAATGATCCAAACCTTAGAGGACATGGTGAGAAGATTTTGTGTGTATGGCCTTGAATTCAAAGATTGTGATGGATTTACCCATGATTGGTGTACTCTGTTACCAGCACTGGAATTAGCATATAAAACATCAATCCATGCTAGTACCAATCAGACTCCTGCTGTTCTAGAAAAAGGATGGAACCCCAAGTTACCCCAAGACTCCTTGAGGAAAGACTTAATTGAAATACATCCCACAGCTGCTAGCTTCAAAGGCATGCTAGACAAAGCTAGAAAGCATGCAGTAAGGTGCATGGAGGACTCTTTTGCATATGCTAAAGACAAATGGGATAAATCTCATGCAACTCCAGATTTCAAAGTGGGGGACCTAGTTCTTGTATCCACCACTAACTTCAATAACATCAAAGGATGTAAAAAGTTGAAATACTCCTTTGCAGGACCTTTTGTGATTAAGGCCCTCCATGGAGAAAATGCTGTTGAAGTAGAGTTATCTGAAGAACTTAGCAATAAGCACCCTACATTTCCAGTGAGCTTGATAAAACCATATAAATCTAGTAATGCTGAGAAATTTCCCTTGAGGAATAAGGTTCCCCAAGTTATACCTCCTATTGAGACATCTGGTACTAAGAAAATAACCAAAGTTCTTAAAGAAAGGAAATTAAGAACCAAGAAAGTAAGGGAATACCTTGTTAGGTACAATGACCCAACTTGTGAAGATGAATGGTTAGAAGAAAAAGATATACCAAAAGCTACCAAACTCCTGAGGAGATTCAGACACACTAGAAACACCAATATTACAAAGTAATATTCTTTTTTTAGGGGGAGGGAATGTGAGCCTTAGAGGTAATTTCATATACCCAAAAGACCACAAATATAAAAAATAACATAAATAAAATAAATTTATTTATATTATTAAAATAAAAATAAAAATATAAATATAAAATTATATCAAAAATAAAAAATTAATTATAATTTAAAAATAAAAAATACATTAAATTTTGTAAATATAAAATTACATTTATACTTGAAAAAATTAAGTAAAAATGAAACTTTAACAAAATTGTGAGAAAATAAATAAATTTGGAAAAAAGTTAAATAAAATTTATTATAACTTTTTATCTAATAAATAAACATATAAAATTTATTTCACCATTGTATTCCTCATAAAAAATCAGGTGGGGTCACCTCTGAGTGAAATTCTTGTAACTCAACTCTAAATAAGCTTAAATTAAGTTTTTAGTATTTTCAATACAAAAGTTGAAAATCCTCAAAACTTTAACTTAATTCACACCACATGTGGTGTTAACCATCAATTTTTGTGTTAAAATTGAGGTGTTGTGTTTAGTTTAGAAGTTATGAGGAATTGAAGTATTTTCAATTGAATTCAATTGAAATGTCAAAATGTGCGCGTGTATTACATAATTGAACTTTGATTTACATATGAGGTGTCAATTATTACTGTATTGTACTGTACAATTGAATTGAATTACATATGTAAATTATAAGTATAATACATGATGAGGAATTAAAGGAAAAATAAATTGGAAAGATTAAATTTGGGGGGGAAAAGGAACTCCAGCTCTAAGGGGGAGCTAGACCCCCAAAATCCTTGCTGACAGGCGTGGGATGTCAAAATTCACGCAAAAGTTCATCACTTTTGGCCTGGAATTGAGTTACAGGGTCTGTGGACTCAATTGATGATGAGGTTTTGATACCAACTGGGGTAGTTTTAGCTGTTGCCAAGAGGGTAAAACTACCCTTAAGATAAAACAATCATAATAAAAACAGTTTTAACTGGTTTCTACGCCTCTGACACACATTCTGACGTGTTTTGAAGGCTCTAGGCCTGGTATTGCTATAGTCATGGCTGATTTAAGGTTCTAAAACGGCTAAAAATGGCTAAAAATGGCTTAAACCAGCCCTTTTTGGTCTAAACCAGGGTTCAATGATGCCATAATTGGCTTTTCTGTTGTCAGACTATTTTTCACGACTGACAAGAGTAAATTTTACTTTTGGAGTAAGAGAATTGATGGCTATAAAAGAATGTCTTCTTTGCCCCACTTTTCTCTTCATGTTAGAATCTTTTCCTTTTATTAATTAGTTTAAAACTGTTAAACCAATCAATCAAAGATTCCAACCACCACTTTTAAATCATTTTAATCCTTTTAACCACGTGAAGAAATCATTATAATCATTGTTTGTAACTCTTATAATCATTTTTACCCCTGAACCACCCCAAAAGTGAATTAAAGCATCTTTCATCACTGTAAACTTTGTCACTTTGTTTCCAAATTCACTCTGGTCACTTTTGGGCGTGTTTTCTCTTTAATATTCTTTTTAAAGACTTTGTTCTTTAATTAATTGCTTGCAGTTCTTTGCTCAATTAATTCCAATTGAAATTGCTCTTGAAGAAATTTCTTTTGTAGCCTTAAAATATCTCTTGTAGAGTATTTTTTGGATAAATTTTTATTGTTGGTAAAACAATAAATTTTTATAATATTATTGTTTTATACTAGTAAAGTTATAAACAATAAAATTGGCGTGTTTTCTCTTAAAAATAACATTTCATACTATTTTTAATTGATTTCTACCTTATACAAATTTTGAGGACAGGAAAAGTACTTGATTTTTAATCAAAGTTTCATATCCACACCTTACAAATTATCAATGATATCAGCAGATTTAATAGAGTGTACCCAATGTGCAAAAAAGATGAAGCTGAAAAACATTTAGAATTGCATCTGGGTGAAATAAAAAATAAATTAGGCATTATTCCAGCGTTCTTCCACTCTGACCAAGGAGGAGAATTTATCTCTACTGTATTTATTAGTAAATTAAAATCTCAAGGTATATGCACAGAGCAAGGCCCACCAAGCTTACGAGAAAGCAATGGCATAGCCAAAAGATTTAATCAATCATTATCAACTAAAGTACATTGTTTATTTAGTCAATAAAACATACCAATAAGCTACTGGGATGAAGCAGTAAATCATGCATCACTGTTGTTATATCACCTACCTCACAAATATTTAAACATGAAGTCTCCTATGGAAATTCTAAGCATAAATGGAATCAATATTGAACCAACAGTTAGACTTGAAAGAATCATACCTTTTGGTATGAATGTAATAGTTAAATCAATAACATATACCAGTAAGCTTCAAGAAACTGGAGAATCTATGAGAGCCCTTACCTTTGAGAAATACTCAGACAGTCTTCAAGTTTTGGATCCAAAAACTGGTCTCATTTGAATCATCAGGGATTATACTGTATCTTCAAATGAAGTAACTACTGTAGTACAAAAATCTGAAGATCAGCTTCCTAAAGCCGTAAGGCTAAACATAACCTTGAAAGCATTTAAAAACAAGTTCCCATCATTAGTCAGTGGAGAACTCCTTCAAAATTCCATCAAAGAACAAGAACAAATTGAGCCGATACCTGTGAGTATCAATCAGGAATTAGTCACCAATAGACATTATCAGTACATACCTTACTACAAAGAACCTGAAAAAAACATTTCCAGAAATGTTAGTTCAGACCATATCATAGAAGGAAAATGAATTAGAAAACATCCTGATAGGCTATTTTTAACCGACCTTGTACCCTATACTCAAGCAATGAAGGATGCAATTGAACAGGATAAATGGAAGGAAGCAATGGACCAAGAGTTTAATTCACTGGTGTGCCATGATACAGGAATAATAGTTCCACATCCTAATAATGGAGAAAAAGTGATAGGAGGAATGTGGTGTCTCAATAAGAAAAGGAACGAATTTGGTGAAGTATACCGGTACAAAGCCAGATGGGTCATATTTGGAAACCATCAAGAACACATGCTCCATTATTTTGATACATGGTCATCAGTAGGAAGAAATGAAACCTTCAAAGCCATGTTTTCTTTCGTAATAAATCTGAATATTTATGCATATCAATTTGATATCGAAATGGCTTTTCTTCATGGAAAAATGGATACCATAGTATATATTAAACAGGTTAAAGGGTATGAACAATTAAATAGAGAAAATTGGGTATGGAGATTGAATAAGTAATTATACGGAACACGAAAAGCTCCAAGAATGTGGAAAGAAAAACTTGCAGAAGTATTACATCAATTTGGGTTCACTAGTTCTTTGTCCAATGAATCTCTTTTTATCACATCCAATGCAACTTTAATGCTGCACATTCACGTAGACGACTGTTCTGTTACTGGAAAATCAGAACAGGAAATCATGACATTTCTTACTAGTTTAAACAAAAAATTAAAATTGAAATTAAAAAAAAATCCTACACAACATTTAGGATATACGATAATGTGGAATAAATTCAAAATTCAACTTAGTCAAACTGACTTAATCCTTAAACTCCTAGAGCAAAATGATATGAAGGAATGCAAGCCAGTAAAAACACCATGTAATGGAAAATTTCTTCAAGAAATTAACAGCATCAAAGAGCCAATCAAAACAACTGAATATCAACAAAGCATTGGTAGTTTGAATTACTTGGCCCAACACACCAGACCTGATATAATGTTTAACGTGAATCAGCTATCTCGTTTTAGTACAACTCCAAATACAAAGCACTGGGTGGAACTCAAACACTTACTTTGTTATTTAAAAGGAACTGTGAATGTTTATTTAAAATACACTAAATCAACACCGATACATCTAACTAGCAAGTTGACAGGATGGGCAGACGCAGATTACGGTAACGCTCGTGATAACAGAAAATCTATAAGTGGTAATTTAGTATTATTTTTCAACAACTCAATAAGCTGGCTCAGTAAAAAACAATCATTAGTAGCACAGTCAACTACAGAGGCTGGATATATATCGATTAATATATGCGCCAAGCAACTTCAATGGTTAACCTTTGTTCTTAAAGATCTTGGACAAAATATCACCAAACCAACCCTTTTTAATGACAATTCAGGAGCTGTTATTATTTACAAGAAAGAAACTCTTAATGCAAATACTAAACACATAGAAATTTGCTTTCAGTACCTAAGAGACTGTGTAACCAAGAAACTGTTAGCTATAGTTCAAGTAAGCTCAAACCAGATGATAGCTGATATTCTTACCAAACCACTCAGTACATAGAAGGTAATACAATAATTACATCAATTGCACCTTTTCTATCCTGGGGGAGTGTCAGAAAATAATAGGAGCAACACAGAATGATCACACGGTACATTAAGATGCCATATGTTATAAACAAAAGGACGGACAGAGGAAGATATGATCCATAAAACTCAAAGTATCAATCCAGTATTTCACGCAATGTTATCAAGACTATGGGGGAATGAATTGTTGGAGTAATTTAGGGATACTGTTCTATAAATAAAAAGGTCCTTCTCTGCTATTAAAGAAGACCACTTTGTTCTTACACTGATTTATTCAAACCATTCACTATTTGTTATTCCTTGTAACCATATTTTGGAAACTTGTAAGACTTGGAGGAGTAAGGTATACTAACTCTTTATAAGTCTATCCTTTTTATATGTCATGTTACTAATTCTTTAGCCTATAAATATAGATTTTTCTAATTTACTATAATTACACAAGCTGCGTTATAAATAGATAAATATAGAAATCTCTCCAGTAAGGTATATCTCAATTCCAGCTAGTACAGCCTAGATGTTTGCTTACATATTGTTTTATTCTTTGAAAGTATTGTTGATTACTGGTTTTTCATATTTGTCTAAAGCAATTTTAAGTTATTTAAACAACAGCTCACTGCAGAATCTTAACTGGTGTTGGTCCTGGATGACCAAGACGATTGTGCCACAGTGTTGTTGAGCTGATAGATAATAGTCCTCTTAGAAGGGAATAGTCAACATACATAAGCCTGTTTTCTATGCGACCTCTTAGCAGAATTTTGCCATTGGTTACTAAACTGAAGTGACTTCCTTTTTGATTGTTTGACAGCTGATCGCCAAATAGATCAAGGAGGCTGACTAAGTTGCAATCAAGATTTGGAACGTAGAGGCATTTATTCAATGTTAGTGTTGTGTTGTTACATAGAATTCTTGCAGTCCCAATTCCATGGGCTTCTAGTGCACTATTGGATTCACCAGTTGAGACAGTGATATTGGTCATGTCTGAGATGGATAAGAAAAAGCTTTTCAAGTTGAAAATGTGGTGAGTAGCACCACAGCCAACTGCAAGCTGGTTACATTGAAGACTATCATCAATTGAAGTGACCAGAGTTTGGACTGTTGATAGATGTGTAGCAGCATTGCTGTGAGGGTTCATTATTTTCCTTTTATCTTTTTGTTTGGGTCAAAGATGAGGTTGTTCTGAGAAACATTCTTCTTCCTTATGTGTAGTACACTTTGGGTTGTGTTTTCCATCTGTGCAGTAATAGACAACCTTGTATGGTCCATTGATGGTGGACACATGAGCAGAGGAACTTAAGTCTTTAATTGGTTCTTTAATTCTCATTAGTTTCACATAGTCTTGAAGTCTTGACAATATGATTTTAGGTCTTTGGATACCTTCCTCATTCAGGGTAAGTCCTTCTACTAATTGATCAAGTTTGGGATCTCCTCCAAGCTTACCGAGTAGAGAGAATGTAAGAATTTCATTGGGTGCATGGATATTTACTGATTCTAGGTCCAGCATAAGCTTTCTACAGTCCTCAATGTATTGTTGAAGGTTTTCATTGTAGAAACAACGTTGCCAGTCCATCCAGACCCGACCTCTGTTGACAGGGGTCTTGAGTGCATATTGATTGTTGATTTGTGACCATAGGAGAGTAGCCTTCTCTGAGGTTTCAGAATTGATTAATTCAAGCAGATCTCTTTTGTTGATGCGTGAGAGAACAGCACTCAAAGCCTCATAACTGGATTTTGTCCATCTGTTGATTGTGATGGTTGATGCACCTTCTCCAGGAGGATGTTCACAGACTTCAAGAAGGTCTCTTGATCTGAGATGAGCCTTCATGCAAACAGACCATCTGCTAAAGCTGGAACCATCAAGCATGGGAATGCTTGATGTATCTTTAGAATCTGGTGTTTTGGTTGTCATTTTTAAATTATTGCAGTCCAACTTTTGATTGTGTGTAAGCCTCTAGACTGTAAATATGATAGAAATAGGAACTAAAATGGTATTTCATAAACACCTATTTAGGTACAAGCAATGATAGATGAGAAACAAGAAAATTACATAAAGAGGGGAAATCCGTGAGATGACAACAGAGTGAAAAGAGAAGAAGAGAATGGTGAATCTAAATACATGCTATAGGTACAAAGAAGTCTTCTTCAAATAGTATTAGGATGTAGTATGATAGTTATGGCTATGAGGTTTGATCTCATGGTTGCTTATGCATTGTGGCCGGAGTGTTCACAATGTGTGTCTGAATCCTTATTATGTAGCTTGTTGTGGGCTGGTTTGGTGGCAGGAGTGCTGGTTACTTCCTTTCTCTTAGCTAGAGATTTATCTTGGTTTTCGACCAGGTAATCAACAAATGACTCAGAATGGAAGTTACAAATGATTATTTGTCTAAATTAAAGAAGATTATACAAATACTGCATTGAACAATGCATTCCAGGTGATGGTGTAACACGAACACCAACATTGGAAGCAAAAATGATAGATACTAATGTTGAAGCTTGTGGACTAATCACCAATTTCCTAGATTCAAGAACATTTGCAGCTCTAGTCACGACAGAAGAAATCACACAGAATAGTTACTTACTTTGGAAAAAAGTCAATGAAAGATTTTCATTGTTGATGTTCAACAGAAAGGCGAGAATTTGGAGTAAATTTCAAAACCTAATGTATGATGACAGTCTCAAAGACTTCATTGCAAACACTCAAAAATTGCTTAATGATATATCAGCAGTTGGCATATCTGTGGAAGAAGACATACTAGCTTTCTCAATCCTCACTAAGCTTCCTGTAGAATTCCATTTGCTAATAGAAAAAGTTACACTGAATGCTGAAACTCAAGTAAATTCCAACACCATCCTCAATGTGCTACATGAAGCAGCTGTCAAAGAAGAAGCATTATCAATGGACACCACTAGAGCTCTTGTCCTTAAAAAGGATAATTTCCCTTCTGAAATTGTCCACTACTGCAGAAATGGAAAACATAATACTCTCATCACAACAAATGGACCAGAGAAATGTGGGCAATCACACCCCAAATTAAAACCTGAAAAGAAAAAGAACAAAAGGCAAACTGCACAATAGCTCCAGTGTTGTTTACACATGAATCAAAAGAATCAAATCAACTAACAACAATTTTACTTGACACATGAGCGTCTAACCATATGTTCAACAAAAAATTGTTCTTTAAAAATTTACACCCCAATCATCAAACTAAAGTAGCCACTGGGTGTGAAAAATCTACTCTAACATCACAAGTAAGAGGACTAGTGAAAATAATAGATTGCCTTGTGAATCCATGGCTATTACCAAACAGCCTTCTACGTGCATAATATAACAACTAATCTATTAGCTCTTTCTACTATAGCCAAAAGAAAAACACGAATCAAAAAAACTAAATCCCACTTCAAAGTCTATCTTGACAACAGCAATAAACCTTCATTTGTCTGCCCTATCACAAGTAAGATCTTAGAAACTCACGTTAGACTCTCCAATTTTTGTTTCCTCAACACTCAAGCAAGAGAAGAGGGTGATTTGTGGAATAAGCAATTAGGACACATGAATAAAAACATTATGATGAAGTTAGTCAAGATAAATGGAGTTAGCAGTGTCTTCAATGAATGTATAAAAGGTAAGATAACTCAATAACCTTTCAAACAGTCATTTAAAGCTGCTAATCAATTACTGGAAAATATACATCTTGATCTGTGTGGACCCTTCCAAACTCCTTCCATAGCCGGTGCTAAATAATTCCTCATCATTATAGACCAGATAAGTAGATTCATAACCATTAGATTTCTTAAAAATATAAGCAACAGCTTCAATCATTTTCATAACTTCAAAATCTCAGCCAAGAATAACCTAGCAACAAAAATTAAGAAGATCTTCACAGATGTGGGAGAGGAATTTATCAATAAATCAATCAAGAATCACTGTAGAGAATCAGGTATCAATCATACAATA
This sequence comes from Austropuccinia psidii, assembly GCA_023105745.1. Lineage (NCBI taxonomy): Eukaryota > Fungi > Basidiomycota > Pucciniomycetes > Pucciniales > Sphaerophragmiaceae > Austropuccinia > Austropuccinia psidii. The sequence continues at coordinate 62,516,292 of JALGQZ010000003.1, read as the reverse complement.
ATTCCACCATATACGCCTCAGCATAATCCATTCTCCAAAAGGGACAATTGATCATTACTAAAAAAAGCCAGATGTATTATACTTCAATTCAAACAGCCAATGAAATTTTGGGAAGAAGCATTATCAATGGAAACCTTCCTTTGCAATCTAGTTCCTAAACATGAATATCAAAAAACACCATATGAAAGCTGGCAGAATGCAAAACCACCACTACACAGACTGAAACCATTTTTTTGTACAGCGTGGTTGAAAATCCCAACAAACTACATTAAAAAAAAGTTCGATCCAAAAGCTTGGGATGGCATATTTCTAGCATACAAAAATGAAGCCTCCAGTTTTTTCATACTAAGACTAATGGATCAAAAAATCATCATTAGTAGACATGTAATGTTTGATGAAGAAAACTTACCTTTGCTATCTTACCAAAAGCAGCTTACTGAAGATGTTATCAAAAACTTTCCTAATTCAACTCAAATAATAGAAGAAGAAGTACAAAAATATCCTAATACTGAAGAAGGTTCTTCAAGTACTGATTCAACCTCTATAAGCAATGAAGATGAAGACATATTTTGATGCAGTAGAAAATAAACCCACAAGAAATTGTGGTAATTGGTCTCAGACACCCCACTCTAATATCAAGCAAAATACATAGTAACAACTGAAAAGAGAAATTTTGTTTAAATCTTTTAATTGCTATGAGTATATTATCAAAAGCTAGTAGCTAATAATTATAACAACAAGAAGATCTTGGTTAGTTAAAGTGCATATAAAGGATACAAAGACTTAGACTAAATACCTATATTCTAGTTGTTACAAACTCAAATACTACTATTTAACTAATTATCAATTAGAAAATCAGAATGATACCATGATCATGGTTCTGTTCAGTAATAAAGAATGGAAGAACATTTGAAGAATAAAGAAATTCCTCAACTCCTCCTGAAGTCTTGCTGGAGTAAGGTAGTCAAGCTCTATAGAGTGGTTTAAATAACAAAGAAAGAGCTAATACGAGTCTACACAAAATAGAGATTTTTAAAATAAGAGGAAATATCTATTTATATACATATTGAGAAATAATAAAAGGGAAAGCTACAATTTTATAACCCCAACTTTTTATTGAAAGAAATCACTCTGAAAAAATATCCTCCAGAATATTCTCTTTAACAAATCTTGAACATAATTCCATCTGCTTATTGGGTACATGCTCATTTTGACTGCTATCTTGTAGATTAAAGGAAACTTCATTACCTAGTCAATTAAGCCTGCGTTGATCCTAATCCATTAAACACTCCTCCTGGGTCAACAAGGTGTAATTACTTGTAAACAGTTGTCATTTGTTGTGAACCCAATGGCTTAGTTAAGACGTCAGCAATCATTTTGGTGGAACTAACTTGAGTAATGCTTAGAAGATTTCATATGACACAATCACAAATGTATTGATATCTTACTTCAATGTGTTTTGTGTTAGCATTTAGTGATGCTTGTTGAGATATGGTGACTGCACCCGAGTTGTCACTAAATATAATAGATTTCATAATTTCTTGTCCCAAATATCTAAGTACAAATAATACCCATCTCATTTGCTTAGCACAAATATTGAAGGAGATAAGTTCTGCTTCTGTGGTTGATTGAGCTACCACTGACTGCTTCTTACTTAACCAACTAATTGTATTTCCGTACACTAATACTATATGCCCTGATCTTGAATTTATATCTTCTTTACTGTTTGCATAGTCAGCGTCAGCCCATCCTGCTAAACATTGGGTAGAGCTACTTATGGCATATTTTGAGTATTCCAATTTTAGGCTACAGGTTCCTTTCAAATACCTTAATAGGTGTTTAAGGGCAGACCAATGCATACTTCCAGGTTGAGTAAAAAAAACGTCAGAGTTGATTAATGGTGAACATGATATCAGGCCAAGTGTGCTGAGAAATATAGGTGAGACTTCCTATAGCCTGCTGGAATTGAGTGATGTCTTGGTACCACCTTTGAAGTCAATTTCATTTAGCAAATTACTATTTCATGGAGTTTTTACTTCCTTGCTATTTTCCATATTGAACTGATCAAGAAACCTATTGATCAAGTCTGACTTATTAATTAATAAACTGTCCCCTTCCCATAAAAAGCTGTAACCTAGATGCTGGGTAGGGCATTTTTTAAATTTAAGTTTTAAATTTTTGTTCAAATTTGATAAAAAATTAAGTATTAAACCTTCATTTTTCCTTATTAAAAACCCGTTGTCAACATGGATGTGAAGCATTAAAGCATTATTAGATGAAATTAATAGAGATTCATCTGGCTCAACACTTCTCATGTCTAAAGAGAGTAATACCTCAGTCAATTTATATTTCCACATTTGAGGGGCTTGCTTAGTTCCATATAAGGATTTATTCAAACGCCAGACCCAATTTTCCCTTCCTTTTTGTTTGTAACTGGTAACTTGTTTGACATAAACGACTGCATCCATATCGCCATGTAAGAATGCTGTTTATATGTCAAATTGATAGGGTATAAGATGGAAGGTTACAACTAACAATAAAATTGTCTTGAACATCTCATTCTTGCCGACGGAGGCCCAAGTATCAAAATAGTGTAATAGATGTTCTTGATGATTTCCAAATATAATCCATCTTGCCTTATACCAATACACTTCACCGAATTCATTTCTCTTACGGGTCAAACACCACATCCCCCCTATCACCTTTTCCTTGTGTTTAGGGTATGGGACTCGATTCCCAGTGTTGTGACTCATCAAAGAGTCAGTCTCTGTGTCCATGGCAGTCTTCCAGTGGTATTTCTCTGTTAGAGTGGATAATGCCTTTGAATAGGGTACTATATAAGTAAGATAGAAACAATCAGGAGCTTGACAGGTTTGTTTTCCTTCCACTACATTGTTATCACTAACACTACTTGATATATTTTTAGGAGGCTTTTCATAGAACGGAACATAATTTTAGTGTTTGTTTACTACCTTTGTTTGAGAAGATAGTGGTACAGTAGTTTCTACAGGTTCTCCCTGTACCGGCTGGTCTGCAACTGGATCTTCCTGTTCAACTAGATCTTAAATAGATGAAGTAGTAATAGAATGATGTTTTGGCAATTTTATCTTCAGAGTCTGTGATAATTCTTGAGGTAATATAGTTTCAGGCTTTCTCAATTAAATCTTAATCTGTTTTTTTGTGACCGAATAATCACGAGAAATGCGGATTCTCCCTGAGCGTGGATATAAAAGCCTTAGTCCGTCTGAATATTTTTCAAATGTGAGTGCTCTTAATGTTTCGCCAGCTTTGTCTAGCTTTGCTTCAGTTATTTGTTTCTTTACCAAGACTTTCATACTGAAAGGAATGAATCTATCAATACTAATTATTGGCTCAATGTTACAATTATCTTTTATCAACATGTTGCTTGGGGTGCTCATATCTAGAAATCTATGGGGTAAGTGATTGAACAGCACAGAAGCATGGCTGGCTGCTTCGTCCCAGTACTTTATTGGAATGTTTGATTGTCCAAGTAAATACCTTATTTTTGTCAGTAATGTTTGATCAAACGGTTTGGCAACACCATTAGTCTGTGGCAAGTCAGGTGGTCCTTGTTTGAGCCATATTCCTTTGCTCTTCAGATTGGATAAAAAGGTTTTCAAGCTAAATTCACCACCCCGGTCAGTGTGTAAGAACACTGGTATAATATTAAGTTTATTTTTGATTTCATTAAGGTAAGCTTCAATGCATGATTCAGCATTGCTATTCTTATCCATCATGTAGATTCAATTAAAACGTCTGTAGTCATCTATCAGAACTAATAAATATTGCTTTCCCTTGCGATTTATGGGGGTGGTCTGCAACGTATCCATGTGAATTTTGTAGAAAGGAGACCTGGCTTTTGGAAGAGATTTTGAGTGTGGGCAATTCTTGATTTTAACATTTTGACATACTTGAAAGTCTCTTGACTTAGTATAGGTACCGGATAATTTGTTAGTAAGTGTTGTGAAATGAGGATAATCACCTCGGGTAATCAGTGTTCTCTAATAAGGTATTGAAATGACTCTATGCACAATATCTGGTTAGATACCCATTTACTATCAGACTACACATTCAAACCAGTGGGGATTTAGATACTTGAACTATTTGTTGGGTTTGTCAACAAAATAAATAAATGTCGTGCACACTATTGAGTAGTTGTTAGACAAGTGAACAAACTACTATTTCTTCTCAATCCATCAGAATTAATTACTATTCTCTATTGTAAGATAATCTGGTATTTGTACCTATTGTTCTGGAGGAGTATAGGTACTTAATCATTACACTCGTTACTTAAAAGACTTTCACTAATACTTATTCTTTGTTAAACTCAGATTACCAGTTTACTGTTACTTTGATAGTTGTGTTGTGGTTAATAGTTGAAGATAATTAAATCCCTTAGGTGAATAATTTTGTTACTGTTAACCTCAAACTAATATGTTTGTTTACGTATTAGATTTACCTTAGTATTATTAGCTACTGGTTTAATTATTATACATAGCAATTATAAGATCTAAAACAACTACTCATTGCATGGTAGCGAGAGTTAGTTGCATAATTGTCTATAATAATATTGAGCCAGAGTTAGAATACACCTGTCTTTAGGAGAATGCCTGAACGTACAACAAATGTCAAGGATTCCTCTTTGGAGGAGGAAGTCATCAAGACAAAAATGGTCAAACTCACACGTACCAACTGGGTACAGTGGAGCTGCCAATTTGAAAACTTCCTCATCAGTAAAGGAATGGATGACCTTCTTGAACCACCATCTCAGGATGTAAAAGAGACCGCCAAGTTCATGAAAAAGAATAGCGGAGAGCTTACACTTCTATGGTCAAGTGTTAGCACAGAGTTTGAAGGTGTACTACTGAGCAACAAATCCTCTTTCTACGATTGTTGGATCAGCTTAGGTAACTGCTGTGGCAAGAACTCAGTGGTGGTTATTTGTTGTACCCTTCATAAACTGATAAACTTAAAGTATGAGCCTCCATCATCCTTGGAAAAACACATTGATGACTTCCATAAACTATATGCCAGTTATTTATCCATCTCAGCCAATTCAACAATTAGTATGAATTTATCCTCAAGTATGGCGGCGGCATTTTTTCTCCAAAGTCTAGACAACGACAAAGAACTAAGTAGTCTATGTCAAACGCTATATGATATAAGACCATTTGATATCAACAGTGTCACCAATAGAGTATCAATAGAACACTCTCGTCAACAATCAGCCTATGAACAACATGCACTCGTGTTTGATAAAAATAAGCAGGCTGAATCATCAAAGACCAAGAGTAAAAACCAAGCTGAAGCAGGTCGCAAGAAAAAGGGCTTTAAAGAAAAAAGAAAGAGCAGGAACATTAACAACCAGAACCCAAATCATGAGAATGCCACGAACAAACGGTTTGAAAAGATCGAGAAAATGTTGGAAAAAATTCAAGCAGCTAATAATATCCCATCAGTTAATGCAATGTCCAAATCAAAGGATCCCTCAAGAACCGCTACTTCTGATTCTGAAGCATTCATTGCCAATGAAATTAATGTGATGGTATCTAAGCAAAGTCATGGTTTGAATTATCTTGACTCTGGTGCCGGAAGAACTGTTGTTAATGATCTATTGCTACTAGTAGATCCAACTCCTGTTAAGAAGCAAATTCATACCTTCTCTACTCCGGTTAAAGTGACTCATCAGGGTACACTAGATTTTAAAGGGATCAAACTGTACCCATTCTACTATGTTCCCAACGGTCCAGTGAACCTGCTGTCTGTATCACAGCTATGTGACCATGGGTTAAAGCTGACTATGAAGTCTAATATCTTCATTATTAAGTATGAGAACCATATTGTTGACGTCTTTTGTTGTGAAGGGAACCTGTTTGTCTCAAAGCTACCTTCAACCTTGGTCTATTCAATTATTAATGCACTATTGGATTGGCATCTAACACTCGGTCATCCCTCTGATTCGTACATAAAGGCATTGCTAAAAGAATGAAGAATAAAGGGGAATTTCACTCAGTCTTCATCCTGTCAAGTGTGTCAATTAGCTAAGATTAGAAACCGTCCTCATTCTCAAGCATTACCACGTGCTAATGCACCTTTCCTCAAAATACATATGAATACCCTACAGATTAACCCTCCAACTCATAGGGGATATAAGTATGTATTGGTATTAATTGATGATTTCAGTAGGTTCAACCGCATCTATTTGTTATTGGAAAAGGGGCAAGCTGAAGAATGTATAAAAAAATATCTCTTGGAAATCAAGAACAAACTGGACATCACTCCGGCATATCTTCATACGGATTGTGGAGGAGAATTCAGTTCTCAATCATTTCCTAATCATCTAGCCAGCCAAGGCATATCCCTGGAAAGAGGTCCTCCTGAGTCCCCCCAGACTAATGGCGTTGCAGAACGTTTCAACCAGACACTTCTGTCTAAAGTCAGGTGTCTTCTTGGGCAATTGAACATCCCTATATTGTTTTGGGATGAGGCAGCCTTACATGCCTCATTGTTGTTAAATATGCTTCCACATAAGAATCTCAAGATGGAGTCTCCCACTACGGTACTAAAAAGAAAGCACTCCTTAATTGAACCCAAAATAAACTTCCACAGACTAGTTCCGTTCAGAATCAAAATCACTACCAAAATAGTGAACCCAACCTCCAAGATTGCACCACAAGGAGAGGTATTGCGGGCTTTAACCTTTGAAAGGTACTTGGATGGGTTGAGACTGCTCAATCTTGAGACAGGAAAAATCCGTGTCTCACGAGATTACAGACCGGCAGCTAACACTGTAATGCCAACTATGCATCAACCGTCATCTGCACTACCCATCAGTCAATCACTCAAAATCAGGATACGAGTGCCATCCTCCCTGTCAAATATCCCTGAAGCAACCAATGACTCACACGAACCAGCAGATCCACCCGAGCCAGCTAGTGTAGTTCCAACAACAGGGAAGTTGAAGAAATATGACTACGTACCATACTACAAGGAGGCTCCAAGAAATATCTCCAGCTCAATCAGCCAGGAAAACATTGTGGAGGGGAAGAGAAATGCGCGCCATTCTGATCAACTCCTACTCACTGACGCAGTGCCTTACTCGCAAGCTGTCAATGACCCAATCGAGAGAACCAAATAGAAGAAAGCAATGGATTCTGAATTTGATTCTCTGATGTCTCACAATACTGGAGAGTTGGTCCCCTACCCTGAGAAGCCAACCAACGTTATTGGAGGTATGTGGAGGCTTACTCGTAAACGAAATGAAAATGGTGAAGTCTATCAATATAAGGCTCGTTGGGTTGTGCTTGGTAATCACCAGGAACCTATGATTAATTATTATGAAAAATGGGCATCAGTTGGATGCAATGAGACATTCAAGGTAATGCTCTTGTTGGTTGTAAATTTCAACTACATTCCATACCAATTCGGCATTGAGATGGCTTTTCTCCATGGAGAAATGGATGCCTTAGTTCACGTAAAACAGGTGAAAGGCTATGAAGAAAAGGGTAAAGAGAATTGGGTTTGGCGTCTTAGGAAATCACTCTATGGAACTAAACAAGCTCCACGCATGTGGAAGTCTAAACTTGCATCTGTTTCTAATAGTCTCGGATTGATTAGTACCCAGTCAGATGAATCACTATTCATCAATGCTAAAAAATCGCTACTTCTTCATGTGCACGTTGACGATGGTTTCATCATCAGCCAGTCGGAAAACAAGATAACTGAGTTTTTAACCAAGTTAAACTCAATTTTTAAGCTCAAATCTAAGAAAAGACCCACTCAACATCTGGGCTACTCATTGAAGTGGGGCGATGACAGGGTTGTGATAAACCAGACGGACCTGATCACAAAAACCTTACAGCAACTCAACATGGATGACTGCAATCCCATCAAGACCCCTTGCAATGGCAATTTCCTCAATGAACTAGAATCAGGTATATCCGACAAAGCCCTGAATGTCACATTGTTTCAACAGGCCATAGGAAGTATTAACTACCTAGCCCATCATAATCGACCGGATATCCTCTTTACGGCAAATCAGCTCTCACAATACTCCACAAAACCAAATCAGTGTCATTGGAACGGTCATAAGCATTTGCCACGGTACCTCAAGGGATCAAAAAACCAATGTTTGATCTATAAACGATGCTCAAACAAGGAGATGCTGACAGGCTGGGCAGATGCCGATTACGCTAATGCTAAGGATGATTGGAAATCCATCACAGGCTATGTTGTATTTGCTCTAGGCAATCCAGTCTGTTGGTTAAGTAAAAAACAGTCCGTGGTTGCTCAATCAACCACTGAAGCAGAATACATTGCTATGAATATTTGCATGAAGCAGCTACGGTGGATCACTTTTGTTTTCAACGATCTGGGTTATGGAACCATTCAACCTATACTTTATAACAACAATTCAGGTGCCGTCACTATTTCGAAGCAAGCATCTTTGAATGCTAATACAAAGCATATAGAAGTAAGGTATCAGTATATACGCGACTGTGGTATGAAGAAATTGGTAGCAGTGGTTCAAGTCTCAACAAATGATATGATAGCGGATATTTTGACAAAACCCTTGGGTGTCATCAAGATCCAGGAAGTATTCAGACAATTACACCTCAAAGATTGTGGAGGAGTGTTGTGAAATGAGGATAATCACCTTGGGTAATCAGTGTTCTCTAATAAGGTATTGAAATGACTCTGTGCACAATATCTGGTTAGATACCCATTTACTATCAGACTACACATTCAAACCAGTGGGGATTTAGATACTTGAACTATTCGTTGGGTTTGTCAACAAAATAAATAGATGTCGTGCACACTATTGAGTAGTTGTTAGCCAAGTGAACAAACTACTATTTCTTCTCAATCCGTTAGAATTAATTACTATTCTCTATCGTAAGATAATCTGGTATTTGTACCTATTGTTCTGGAGGAGTATAGGTACTTAATCATTACACTCGTTACTTAAAAGACTGTTGCTAATACTTATTCTTTGTTAAAATCAGAGTACCAGTTTACTGTTACTTTGATAGTTGTGAGCCTTGAGGTATATTTTACATACCCAAATAGGCCACAACTATCTTAAGAAAGAAATTTTGAATTATACATAACTCATAAATCATGCATATATTCAAAATTCATCATTTTTGATTTCAGAAAAGATGAATAACTTTTTATTGAGTAAGTAAATCCATGGATTTAAGGCCAGATTTGGATTCTACACAAACATTCACGTAGGGTAGCTCCATAGAGTGAATAAGCTCAAATTAACTCTTTGAGGTGGTAAAATGGAAAATACTTCAATACCACATCATCAATACCACATAAAAGATCTGTGAAAATTCTTGTTTTTCTTAATTTCACACCAAAATAATGGGAAAGTGAGAAATCCCATGTTACATATACACTAAGAATAGTGTTATGCATGTTTTGAGCACTTAATATCATGGTATTCTTACATAGACTTTTGGTACACCCATAGTGGATATCTCACTTTAAGCTTAAATTACTATTTTGACGTAAAAAATAGGCAAGGGGGACAAAAGACATCAAAGAGAGCCAGGGTACCCAACTTCCGAGGACTCAGAAGCGTGGATAGCTCCAAAGCTTAGTTCCATGGCTGATCTTGACCCAATTGGTAAACTAAACCTCTTTGGGAACTTGGTTACCATGTCACAACTACGGTAAATCTTAAGAAAATAGCAAATAACCTGCTATTTTGACGTGCCAAGGAGGTAAAGAGCTACTTAGACTCCTGTAACCACGTCAATTCTTAATGACTTTACATTGATAAACCCCAAAAGAGTAATTAAAACCCTTTTTGGACTTGTATCCATTGATTTACCTCATAGCAACCAGTGAAACACTGATATTTGCAGTTCTACGTAGAAATGAGGTGAAAACTTCAAAAATTCATTAAAAATACAATTCTTAATTAATCTTTATGAAGCTTTCAGGACCAATAGAGAACTGTATTATGTATGGTACAACCAAAAAGAATTACAGGTTTACTAGTAAAATTCAATGATTTACTTATAGTCCATTTTTGACCATTCTATGTGAAACACTGAATCTGCAAAAATTCACAGTAATTAAAACCTGTGATGAAATTGGCAATAACATTGATAACTTTGAGAAATCAATGATTGTTTTGGAATAAAAGAAGATTTACAGATGTTACTCCTTTTATTCTTAACCATATTGGGGTTGGTAGTCACGTAAAAGCATCAATTAAGTAATTATGATAATCTTACGTGACAACAGATGATACAATCATTAATCCAAAAAGGTTTATTGTTTTCTCACTCACTGGGCTTTCAGTTTGCTCCATGGCACGCCTCTGTGAGCTGTTGTTGACTTAAAAGAAGCCTCTTCTTGCTGTTTTTTTCCATATCATCATCATCTTATTAATCATTTATATCAGTATTACCAACAAGTAAGTATTAGTTAAAACTTTCTTAAGTTTTTATTCTTTCAGCATCAATAAGAAAGATGTGAAATCATAGAAATCAAACTATATATTGTTGTAATACATTTATAAATTCATTTTGATCCTCTAAATCCACAATTCTACGTCAAATCTCTCTATCTTATCTTACAATAAGTTCTTTGGAATATTAGTAAGTGATTTATCTTTAATTATTAAAGTTTTTCTCTAGTAATAGTTTTCTTCAAGGATTAGCTTTATAATTATTCTTGCAAAAGATAATTATATATTAAAATAATTTCATTATTTTAATAAAAGAAGTTTATATAATTAAACTCTTCTTGTAATTGATTCTTGTAGAAAATTACTTGCTCACTGTTAAAATCACTAGTAGTGCTTAACACGTGAAAGAAATAATTCTTCAATTATTTAATTGTGGTTATACTAATATTTTATTATTATATTTCATAAGAACAGACATAGTACTGTTGATTAATATTAATATTATCATCAGTTTCATAGTCAAATCTTACATTTGGGGGGCTGGCCATGATTTTATCCATAGACTTGGCTTTAATCATATTCTAGACTTCATTTTTGTGTTCTAAAAAACCACCATACCTACCAAATCTTACATTTGGGGGCCTGGCCGTGTTTTTTTTGAACCTTGTACCCTTAATTAATATATCTTTGAGTTCTCAAATATATTAATTTAATATTTTCTCTTCCATTTAAGGAAAAATTATTTTCATTTTTGAAATTGTCTTAAAATCTTATTTCATTGAGGAATTTGGTTTAATTTTGTACTGTTTTTACATGTGGCTTTTTCACATCCAAAAACTTATAAAATTATTCTTTGAGTTACTCTGACTTAATTTTTTATTCAAATTCTTAAATTTTGATACCTTTTTCTTTAAAAAGAATATTTTTTTTTATCAAAAAAATAATAAAACTTATAAAAAAAATCTTTTAAAATATCTTAAATCATAAAAATAATTTCTTTTATCATATTTTCTCTTTAAGTGTCTTTAATCAAATACTGTGCAGCTGGCAACAGACTCAGTAAAAGATACATCAATAGTCCTGAATCTTCAGAAGCAGAATCTGAAGAAAGTATTGAGGTGCAAATTGCTAAAAGAGGCACCTTATTTAACTCAGAAAAAGCTAAATTACCACCAAAAGGTGTGTATTTTATCTTATATTTTCACTTTTTATCTTTAAATTGACGTGAAAATGGTACATACCAGAAATGGAAGCAACTATTCAGTCCAACCAGATGGATGTGGACAAGGAAGAGGCAAGACCAAATCCAGAAGTGCCAAATCTTCCACAAGAAAGACACATCTGGAGGATGCCAGAGTTGCCCCCCATTCCCCAAGGTCTGTACCAACAGATTTTGATGTGAATTCTGAGCCTGAACTAATTCATGATATTATTTCTAGGACTGAACCATTTCCAAGTGGCAGCAATAGAAATATATCAATTCCAGTACAAGAATTGGTTCAGAGCAGCCAAAGAAGAAGAGTGGGAAATATGCCCAAGCCTTTGGCAGGGGGCCATGAACTCCTACTTACACATCAAGAGCTTTCTGGGTCAGGAGAAGACCATAGAACTCTTAGGAGGATGGAGCCCCCTGTCTTGCAAAGACAAGGTCAAAAAGATAAAGAATTGGTTGAAGAACCAAAGTCTTTTATCTATAGACCAGAAGAAGGAGTTGGAAATGACTCCAGCTTTGGAGACAGAGGCACCAGTGGCGTCTACCAGCTCCAAACCAGCTCCAGAAGTGTCCAAGGACAAGCCCAAGGGACCTCAGAAGAAGCAAAAGGGTCCCAAGAACCATCAAGGCAAAGCCAATTGGCACAGACCCTACCCACAAGGGTACAGGATCCCCAAATTGGAGCCTTCAGCCATGGACAGTGTCTTCAATATGGCCAGGACTCTGATGGAATTCACAGCCAAGGAGCAGGAAAGGATGAACAGAAACCTTCCACGCAAATAATTGGTGTACAGACTAGTATTAATGTAGAAATTGGTAAAATTGATAGAAAGTTAACTAAAATTGCATCAAATATAGTTGAATTAAAGAAAAATGACAAGACATACATTGAATTGCACCAAGTGACACATGCCAGACTTGACTTAATTACCAATTCTTGCAAAAGAATTGAAAACATGTGCCAAGTTCAGCATGATGAGATGGAAGAATTTTCCATTTTCAAGGTGAATAATCAACTTACAATTTTACAAGACCAAATCTTAAAAATAGTTGAGAATACCAACCAATTTGCTATACACTTAGCAAAAAGTGACAATGAAAGGCAGAAGTTGAAGAATGAAATAATTGCAAGTGTGAAACAAATTCATAAGAATCGTGAACCACATATGCCAAGACATTCTACACCTTTAACAGAAGAAAAACTTTCTGTTAAAGAAAGTCTCACCCCATTCTTAGGAGAAAATGCCTACTCTGCAAGAGATATTCCCAAAATAGAAGAATGGCCAACATTCTCTGGTGAAGGAGAATACAACCATATTGAATTCATCAGGACTATTGATATGTTGCAAGAAGACTTTAATATACCTGATGAAATAATAGTGGGAAAATTACACTGTTTGTTTACCAGAACTGCAAAGAAATGGTATTACAAAATGAGGATTGATCATGGTAAACATGATTGGTCTTGGTGGAAATCTGAAATTATTACAAAATGGGCCAATAATTCTTGGAGGTTTAAAATAGAAAATGCCTTTGAAAATGCCATTTTTAACTCAGAAAAAGATATACCACTTACTTGGTTCTTCAAACAAAAAGACAGATTATCTGCTTTACAACCAGATATGTCTGACACTATAATTAATATGAAAATATTAAGAAAGTGTGGAGGAGAATTAGAACATGCTATCAAAAGCAGATGTGTAGAACCCTGTTCAACAGAAGACTACATTAATGCTATGGAAGATATCATTGCCAGAACAAGGATTGTTAAAACTTGGTCTAAAATCCCAGCAGAATCCAAGATGACCTCCAAGATTCCCAGGGAGGATAAGAGACCAGAAAAACCTGTCTTAAAGTGTCATAAATGTGGAAGCACTTCACATTTAGCCAACACTTGCACAAAAAAGACAAAAATCAATGAAGTTCAAGTCATTGAAGAAGTTCAGTGTACTGAAGAGAAGGACGAATCTGATCAAGATTCTGCAATCTCTGAAGATACACCAGTGGGGGACTATCACATTGAAAGCATCACAGCTTTCTTTGAAGTCACAGAAGTCCATACCCACTTGCCACAGTACAGTGAGGATTGCTGCAACCTGACCAATATCCAAGATTCCAGAATGTGTAAAACAAAACCTGCTAGAGGAAAGGGTTATACTGCTGGAGCATCCTGCATCAAATCAGTTTTGATGAGTGATATTGAAGCCAAAGTAAATTTGGATACAGGGGCATTTTGCACTTGTGTGGGCAAAGATTATCTCCAAATTATACTTCCTGGATGGAAGAACCATCTGTTACCAATAGAAGGTGTACAATTTAGTAGTGCCAGTAAAAATATGTACCCCTTGGGTATATTAGACACTAATCTTGTATTCCCACACCCAGCAGGAAGTGTAAGGATGAAAACTGAAATTGTTGTAATGGATAATTGCACATCTCAGCACATCATTCTTGGAAATGATTAATTGAATATCTATGGTATTGACATCAATAACCATAAAGACAGATATTTCACAATTGGGGATAACAAAAGACAAAAATTTGCCTTTTCCAATATGCCAAAACAAATATCTGTGGTATCTTCTGTCAAAGATACTTATAAAGATGAATTTGTGTCTAATCAACTTGTTGAAGCACAGATTAATCCATCTTTGTCACCAAAAATGAGGAATGAACTTATTGACGTGTTATACACATACAATACTGCATTTGCCTCTGATAATGAACCATTAGGTGCTATAAGAGGACATGAGGTTGATATTACTCTTAATATTGACAGACCATATCCCCCAGTACTTAGAAGACCAGCTTATCCAGCCAGTCCCAGAGCTAGAGAAGCCTGGGAGAAACATATCCAAGAGTTAATTCAACTTGGTGTACTAAGGAAAGTAGGCCATAATGAGGAGGTTGAGGTGACAACACCTGTTATCATTGCTTGGCATAATGATAAGTCAAGAATGGTTGGAAATTTTAGAGCTTTGAATACCTACACAGTTCTGGATAGGTATCCAATCCCTAGAATCCAAGAAACCTTGACTCAATTATCCAAAGCCAAGTATATAACATCAATGGATGCATTGAAAGGCTTCCATCAAAATGTTTTGACGCCTAAAGCTAAGAAATTACTTGGAATCATCATGCACTGTGGTATTTTCGAGTATCTTAGGATGCCATTCGGCATTAAAAATGCTCCATCTCATTATCAAAGAATGATGAATACCATCTTCCCCACAGAATTGTCTGAAGGATGGCTTATCATTTATATTGATGATATAATCATATGTTCTGACTCATGGTCTTTGCACCTTGAAAGACTTGCAAGAGTACTTCACAAAGTTGCAGAAGTGAATATGAAGATTTCACTTAAGAAATGCAACTTTGGTTTTGAAGAACTTGAAGCATTGGGACATGTTGTTTCTGGTTTAAGCTTGGGTATTGACAAAAATAAAGTGGCAGCAGTACTACTTAAGCCAATACCCCAGAATAAAAAAGAAATGATGTCTTTTCTTGGATTTGCTAGTTACTATAGGCAACATTTAAAAGACTTTGCAATTCTAGCCAAATCACTCTATAGAATCTGTGATCAACAGACTGTATTTGAGATGACACAGGAAAGAATTAAAGCTTATGAGAAGATAAAGAGAGCCCTTACAGAAGCACCTTTACTCCTCATGCCTGACTGGAATATTCCTTTTAAGTTGTACATTGATGCATGTGGAGATGGATTGGGGGCAGCCTTACATCAAGTCCAAATTATTAATGACAAACCTACAGAAGGACCAGTTTGTTATATCTCAAGGCAAATCAAACCAACAGAAGCCAGATATGGTGCAAGCCAAATGGAGTGCTTATGTTTGGTATGGGCACTTGAGAAATTGCACTATTACCTTGATGGCAGTGTTTTTGAAGTGATAACTGACTGTAATGCAGTAAAATCACTTCTTAACATGAAAACTCCCAACAGACATATGTTGAGATGGCAAATAGCTATTCAAGAATATAGAGGAAACATGACCATAATTCATAAAGCAGGAAACATTCACAAGAATGCTGATGGACTTAGTAGATGGGCTTTAGCCAACACTCCTGATAACCCAGCTTATGTACCTTTGGAAGCTGAACCACAGATTCCAATTGAAGGAATTAACATAACTGATATTGGGACTGAATTCTTTGAGGAGGTCAGAGAATCTTATAAACAAGACAAGAATTGCCATATCTTGACTTCTTTATTAGATAAAGACTGCAAAGATACATCTTTAGTTAATGCACTTGATGAAGTTTGGAAAAATTCCTATTCTGAAGGAAGATTTAACTTATTTGATGGAATCATTTACCACAGAACAAAACATTCTTGTGTTATGACATTGTGCAGTAGATTACTTATCAATACCATTCTTCATGAATTTCATGATAGTATCTACTCTGGACACCTGTCAGGAGATAGGACACTTGAAAAAGTGAAGAACTGTGCATGGTGGCCATCTTGGAGAAAAGAAACCATAGAATATTGCCATACCTGTGACAGATGCCAAAAAGCAAACAGGGGTACAGGCAAGAAATTTGGACTTATGATCCATATTCAAGAACCAAAATCCCCATGGGAAGTTGTTCACATGGATTGGGTCACAGCACTTCCTCCAAGTGGTGACAAAAGTTATAATGCTTGTTTAGTCATTGTAGACAGATATAGCAAAACTCCCATATTCTTACCATGTCATAAAGATGACACTGCTATGGATACAGCTCTTCTTTTATGGAGTAGAGTTATTTCTCATACAGGATTATTCAAGAATATCATAAGTGACAGAGATCCCAAGTTCACATCTGCACTTTGGACCAATCTTCATAGATTGTTTGGGACTACGTTATCATTCTCTACAGCATATCACCCTCAGACAGATGGGCTAGCAGAGAGGATGATTCAAACTTTAGAAGACATGATCAGGAGATTTTGTGCTTATGGATTAGAATTCAAAGACTCAGATGGCTTTACCCATGACTGGTGCACTCTTATACCTGCATTAGAATTGGCATATAAGACATCAGTCCATTCTTCCACAGGACAAACTCCTGCTATGTTAGAGAAAGGATGAAATCCAAGACTCCCAGCAGACACACTGAGGAAAGACTTGATTGACGTTCATCCTACAGCTTCCAGCTTCAAAATAATTCTTGATAAAGTAAAACACCACGCAAAACAAAGTATGGATGATGCTTTCGATTATGCAAAACAGAAGTGGGACAAGAGTCATAAAGTACCAGACTTCAAAGTAGGGGACTTAGTTTTAGTTTCAACCTTGAATTTTAATAATATCAAAGGCCCAAAGAAACTTAAAGATTCTTATGTAGGACCTTTTGTTATTGTTGCTTTACATGGAACCAATGCAGTTCAAGTGGAATTGAGTGGTGAATTGGAAAATAAACACCCCACATTTCCAGTCAACTTGATAAAGCCTTATCAACCAGCTGACAAAGAATTGTTTCCTTTAAGAAACCCAACACTTTTAACTGTGCCACCTGTGGAACAGAATGAAGACAAAAAGATAAAGAAAGTCATTAAAGAAAGGAGACTTAGGGGTAAAAATCAGAGAGAATATCTTGTCAGATATAGAAATCCAGTACATGAAGATGAATGGATGGCAGAATCAGAAATACCTGACTCAGATAAACTCTTAAGAAGATTTAGACATGAAAGAAGGCCACAAGCCTGAATATGTCTATAAATGTGCTTTAAATTACTTGATATGAGTGATGTAAAGAGGTTGGACAGTGGACATTAACCCCCTTTGGGGCCTTATTCTTTTATCACTAATAAAATTGTAGTACAATTTTATTTTTTGGTGGGAGGGAATGTGAGCCTTGAGGTATATTTTACATACCCAAATAGGCAACAACTATCTTAAGAAAGAAATTTTGAATTATATATAACTCATAAATCATGAATATATTCAAAATTCATCATTTTTGATTTCAGAAAAAATGAATAACTTTTTATTGAGTAAGTAAATCCATGGATTTAAGGCCAGATTTGGATTCTACACAAAAATTCACGTAGGGTAGCTCCATAGAGTGAATAAGCTCAAATTAACTCTTTGAGGTGGTAAAATGGAAAATACTTCAATACCACATCATCAATACCACATAAAAGATCTGTGAAAATTTTTGTTTTTCTTAATTTCACACCAAAATAATGGGAAAGTGAGAAATCCCATGTTACATATACACTAAGAATAGTGTTATGCATGTTTTGAGCACTTAATATCATGGTATTCTTACATAGACCTTTGGTACACCCATAGTGGATATCTCACTTTAAGCTTAAATTACTATTTTGACGTAAAAAATAGGCAAGGGGGACAAAAGACATCAAAGAGAGCCAGGGTACCCAACTTCTGAGGACTCAGAAGCGTGGATAGCTCCAAAGCTTAGTTCCATGGCTGATCTTGACCCAATTGGTAAACTAAACCTCTTTGGGAACTTGGTTACCATGTCACAACTACGGTAAATCTTAAGAAAATAGCAAATAACCTGCTATTTTGACGTGCCAAGGAGGTAAAGAGCTACTTAGACTCCTGTAACCACATCAATTCTTAATGACTTTCCATGGATAAACCCAAAAAGAGTAATTAAAACCCTTTTTGGACTTGTATCCATTGATTTACCTCCTAGCCACCAGTGAAACACTGATATTTGCAGTTCTACGTAGAAATGAGGTAAAAACTTCAAAAATTCATTAAAAATACAATTCTTAATGAATCTTTATGAAACTTTCAGGACCAATAGAGAACTGTATTATCTATTGTACAACCAAAAACAATTACAGTTTTACTAGTAAAATTAAAAGTTTTACGTATAGTCCATTTTTGACCATTTTACGTGAAACACTGAATCTTCAAAAATTCACAGTAATTAAAACCTGTGATGAAATTTGCAATAACATTGATAACTTTGAGAAATCAATGATCATTTTGGAATAAAAGAAGATTTACAGATGTTACTCCTTTTATTCTTAACCATATTGGGGTTGGTAGTCACGTAAAAGCATCAATTAAGTAATTATGATAATCTTACGTGACAACAGATGATACAATCATTAATCCAAAAAGGTTTATTGTTTTCTCACTCACTGGTTTTTCAGTTTGCTTCATGGCACGCCTCTGTGAGCTGTTGTTGACTTAAAAGAAGCCTCTTCTTGCTGTTTTTTCCGTATCATCATCATCTTATTAATCATTTATATCAGTATTACCAACAAGTAAGTATTAGTTAGAACTTTCTTAGTGTTTTATTCTTTCAGAATCAATCTGAAAGACGTGAAATCCTAGAAATCAAACTATATATTGTTGTAATACATTTATAAATTCATTTTGATCCTCTAAATCCACAATTCTACGTCAAATCTCTCTATCTTATCTTTCAATAAGTTCTTTGGAATATTAGTAAGTGATTTATCTTTAGTTCTTAAAGTTTTTCTCTAGTAATAGTTTTCTTCAAGGATTAGCTTTATAATTATTCTTGCAAAAGATAATTATATATTAAAATAATTTCATTATTTTAATAAAAGAAGTTTTTATAATTAAATTCTTCTTGTAATTGATTCTTGTAGACAATTACTTGCTCACTGTTAAAATCACTAGTAGTGCTTAACCCGTGAAAGAAATAATTCTTCAATTATTTAATTGTGGTTATAATAATATTTTATTATTATATTTCATAAGAACAGACATAGTACTGTTGATTAATATTAATATTATCATCAGTTTCATAGTCAAATCTTACAATAGTTGTGTCATGGTTAATAGTTGAAGATAATTAAATTCCTTAGGTGAATAATTTTGTTACTGTTAACCTCAAACTAATATGTTCATTTACTTATTAGATTTACCTTAGTATTATTAGCTACTGGTTTAATTATTATACATAGCAATTATAAGATCTAAAACAACTACTCATTGCAGTAAGATGGTTGATATACCCATCACTAGGGTGGCCCAGTGTCAAATGCCAATCGGGATCCTTTGGAGTTATGGAAAAAACATCTGTACCAGGTATTTTAATTGCAAATAGCTTCCCTTCTTGATGGAAGGTAGCAATGAACTTTTCTTTTTGTTTAATCAGAAATGTGTTTGATTTAGTGATCATCTTGAGACCATGATCACACAACTGTGAAACAGATAGTAGATTTACTGGGCCACCTGGTACATAATAGACTGGGTGTAAGTGTACCCCCTTGAATATTAATGTTCCTTCAAGCGTGACTTTAACAGGTTGAGAAAAATTATTGATTTGCTTATTCACCAGCACAGGATTAGTTAATAGTGATAGGTCATTTACCACAGTTCGACCAGCTCCAGAGTGTAAATAAATAGTTCCTTTTACAAGTAATTGCCCTACTGAGTATAAGTCATACAGAACAAATGCTTCAGAATCAGATGGTTGACATTCAACATTGGTATTCTCAGTAACAGCATTCATTGATGAAGATGTGATGGTTGTTTGAAGGTTTGCGATCATTTTTTCTAATATATCTAGTCTTTTATTGGGATCATCTTTAACAAAGTGCTTGTTTTTAGAAGCTTTCTTTCTATCCTTCCATTGATTTTTTCGATGACTGGACTGATGTTCAAAATTAGGTGAATTATTAGGGATTTGCTTTTGTTTATCCTTATCGGCCAAGAGCAACACTGCATCAGTCTTTCTTCTGGAGTGCTCAAATGCAACTCTGTCAGTAACTGCGCTCAGTGTGAAAGGTTTTAAATCATAGATAGTTTGACAAAGATTGCTGAGTTCTTTATCTGTGTCAAGCCTGTATAAGAAAAATATAGCTGCCATTTCATCGGACAGGTTCATGCCTGCTGTTGAACTGGCAGTTAAGGACTGGTAATTAGCATGTAATTTTTGAAAAGCATCGATGTGTTTTTAAAGGGATAACCCTGGTTAGTAGCGTAAATTCACCAATTGATGGAGTGTTCTTCCAAGCACGATGATGGAGCTCTTTCCACATGCATTCCAGCAGTCATAGAATGAGGTTTTGTTGTTTAACAAAATACCTTCAAATTCCGAGCTAACACTGGACCACAATAGGACCAGTGCACAACTATTTGTTTTCCCATTCTTGCTTGTTTTTTTCGCATCCTCAGATGGACAATCAAATAAATCATCAATACCCTTTCCTATGAAATAATTTTCAAGTTGACAACTCCACTGTACCCAGTTGGAGCGTGTTAGCTTGATAATTTTGGTTTTGATGACATCTTCCTTGGTAGATGAATCCTCAATCTGTACTTGAAGATTCAACATTCTACAACACTATTGTGTTTGAACTCTAGCTTTTAATTTATACTATAGTCAATTAGCAACTAACTCTTGCTACCATGCAAAGAGAAGTTTTGTATTAATCTTTTAATTGCTATGAGTATATTATCAAAAGCTAGTAGCTCATAATATTAACAACAAGAAGATCTTGGTTAGTTAAAGTGCATATAAAGGATACAAAGACTTAGAATAAATACCTATATTCTAGTTGTTACAAACTCAAATACTAATATTTAACTAATTATCAATTTGAAAATAAGAATGATACTATGATCATGGTTCTGGTCAGTAATAAAGAATGGAAGAACATTTGAAGCATAAAGAAATACCTCAACTCCTCCTGAAGTGTTGCTGGAGTAAGGTAGTCAAGCTCTATAGAGTGGTTTAAATAACAAAGAAAGAGCTAATACAAGTCTACACAAAATAGAGATTTTGAAAATAAGAGGAAATATCTATTTATATACATATTGAGAAATAATAAAAGGGCAAGCTACAATTTTATAACCCCAACATTTTATCAAAAGAAATCACTCTGAAAAAATATCCTCCAGAATATTCCCTTTAACAAATATTTAACATAATTCCATCTTTGTATCGGGTACATGCTCATTGCGACCGCTATCTTGTAGATCGAAGGAAATTATATTACCTAGTCAATTCAGCCCGCGTTTATCCTAATTCATTCAACAACAACATCCTTCCATTTCCTCATAGACAAACCAGAGCAAACCTAGAAATTCTAAATCATAATCCAAAAACATTTAGCAAATCAATGGCAAGTCCAAACAAAAAAGAATGGAATCTCGCAATTAAAAAAGAACTTCAAAACATAAAAGATTTGAAATTGTGGACTCTCAGAGAAAGAAAAGACAATAATCACCCAATCACCAGCACATGGATTTTTAAAGAAAAAACGGATGATTCTTGCAAAACAACCAAATACAAATCTTTTTTATGTGCTCATGGGTTTCACCAAATTGCAGGGTTGGACTATCAAAGTACCTTTGCACCAACCAGAAAATTATCCTCTCTGCGCGCTCTTATCTCTTTTTCAGCAATTTAAAAATAAAAATTAAATCAAATGGATGTTTGAAGTGCCTTTCTAAATACACCATTACAAGAAGAAATCTGTTTAGAAATTCCTGTAGGAGTCCCAGATAACAAAGAAACTCAAGTATTGCAACTCAACAAAGCGCTCCATGGACTTAAACAAGAATCTTTAGCTTGTTACAATCATATCTCAAATTGGTTTATCATATCAGGTCTCCAATGCTCACTCACCAATATGTGTGTTTTTTGGAGAAAAGGTAAAAAACCTATTTGAATTTATATTCATGTTGATGACCTAGAAATTTTGATCATGACCTGAATGAATTCAAGAAAGAAATTAACAGTAATTTTGACATGAAAGATCTTGGTAAGGCTAACTCACTTTTAGGAATAGCAATGAATCATTTTGATGATTAATTTAGCCTTGATCAAGAACACTAAATCAAAGGATTGGCTGATAAATATAAAATAAAAGATCTTGTTACATCAAACACTCCCCTCAAACCACATTTGCAACTCTCAAACTCATCTGATGAAGAACATAATAACTTCAACAATCTGAACATCAATTACCAAAGCACAGTTGGGTCACTAAATTTCATTAGCTCCAACACTTGCCGTGACATGACCTTTGCAGTCAGTCATCTGGCTAGATTCCTAGAAAAACCAGGGATACAGCACTGTAATGCATGTCTTCAGGTTTTTTGATACTTATATCACTCAAAAAGCCTGTTTCTCACATTCAAAAACCAAGTATTTCATCATATCAAGACATATGCAGATGCAGAACAGGGAAATTGTCCTATTGATCAAAGATTGATTCCAGGGTTCACCCTCAGTATAAATCTACACCTAATATCTTGGCATTAAAAGAAAAAACAAACAGTAGCCCAATACAGCTTTCTCAGTGATTCCGCCAAAGGAGCCACCTGGCTAATAAGTCTCGTTAATGAAATTCAACTCAAAATGTCTCCACTTGACCCTCTTCTGCTTAATTGCAATACAGGATCAATCAATTTAGTATTAAATGATTCCAATAATAATGGATTTAAAACTAAACACATGGATATTAAGCTTCCTTTCATACAAGAATTACTTAAAAAAGGTGTTATGTTACTAAAACATGTTCCCACTGCAGCAATGAATGCCAATTTCTTAACCAAATCTGTAGGTAAAACTATTCTCCATAAATACCTCTTCTTTCATAATCTCTTGAAAAACTTGTCCTCTCTCCCCCTGTTCATTGCAAGGGGGTTGTAAAAACTATATATAATCAGAACTACTTTTTACAAAATGTATTTGTTGTATTATTTGCATGGAAAAGTCCTGTTCATCCTTTCCTTCTCCTTGGCTGTGAATTCCATCAGAGCTCTGGCCATGTTGAATACACTGTCAACGGCTGAAGGCTCCAATTTGGGCATCCTGTACCCTTGTGGGTAAGGTCTGTGACAATTGGCTTTGCCTTTGCCCTTGCTTTGATGGTTCTTGGGACCTCTCTGCTTCTTCTGAAGTCCTTTGGGCTTGTCCTTGGACACTTCTGAAGCTGGTTTGGAGCTGGCAGAAGCCACTGGGGCCTCTGTCTCCAAAGCTGGAGTCATTTCCAAGTCTTTCTTCTGGTCTATGGATAAAAGACTTTGGTTCTTCAACCAATTCTTTATCTTTTTGACCTTGTCTTTGCAAGACAATTTTCTCCAACCTCCTAAGAGTTCTATGGTCTTCTCCTGACCCAGAAAGCTCTTGATGTGTAAGTAAGAGTTCATGGCCCCCTGCCAAAGGCTTGGGTATATTTTCCACTCCTCTTCTTTGGCTGCTCTGAACCAGTTTTTGTATTGGAATTGATATATTTCTATTTCTGCCACTTGAGAATGGTTCAGCCCCGGAAATATTATCATGAATCAGTTCAGGCTCAGAATTCACGTCAAAATCTGTGGGTACAGACCTTGGGGAATGGGGGCAACTCTGGCATCCTCCAAATGTGTCTTTCTTCAGGAAGACTTGGCACTTCTGGATTTGGTCTTGACTCTTTCTTGTCAACATCCATCTGGCTGGACTGAATAGGTGCTTCCATTCCTGGTATGCACCATTTTCACATCAATTTAAAGATAAAAGCTGAAAAATATAAGATAAAACACACACCTTTTGGTGGCAATTTATTCTTTTCTGAGTTAAATAAGGTGCCTCTTTTAGCAATTTGCAGCTCAATACTGTCTTCAGATTCTGCTTCTAAAGATTCTGGACTAGTGATATATCTTTTACTGAGTCTGTTGCCAGCTGCACAGTATTTGATTAAAAACACTAGAAAAGAATTATAAAAGAGAAAATTTTTTTTTGAACTTTTTAAAATATTTTATAAGATTTTTTATAAGTTTTATATTTTTTAATATTAAAGAAATTATTGTTTTTAAAGAAAAAAAATTAAAATTTAAG
The DNA here is from genome assembly GCA_023105745.1 of Austropuccinia psidii. Taxonomy (NCBI): domain Eukaryota; kingdom Fungi; phylum Basidiomycota; class Pucciniomycetes; order Pucciniales; family Sphaerophragmiaceae; genus Austropuccinia; species Austropuccinia psidii. Next base: position 62,491,837 of record JALGQZ010000003.1, on the reverse strand, counting down.
ATTTTGAATGATAATTCATTCAGAGTAACTCAAAGAATAATTTTATAAGTTTTTGGATGTGAAAAAGCCATGTGTGAAAACAGTATAAAATTAAACCAAATTCCTCAATGAAAAAGATTTCCAAAACAATTTCAAAAATAAAAATTATTTTAACTTTAAAATAAAAGCAAAAAATATTATTAAATTAATATATTTTAGATCTTAAAAATATATTACTTAAGGGTACAAGGTTAAAAAAAACATGGCCAGGCCCCCAAAATATTAGATTTGACTATGAAACTGATGATAATATTACTATTAATCAACAGTACTATGTCTGTTCTTATGAAATATAATAATAAAATATTATTATAGCCACAATTAAATAATTAAACAATTATTTCTTTCACATGTTAAACACTACTAGTGATTTCAACAGTGAGCAGTAATTGTCTACAAGAATCAATTACAAGAAGATTTACTAATAAAACTTCTTTTATTAAAATAATAAAATTATCTTTTGCAAGAATAATTCTAAATATAATTCTTGAAGAAAACTAAATCTTTAGAGAAAAACTTTAAGAATTAAAAATATATCACTCACTAATATTCCAAAGAGCTTATTGAAAGATAAGATAGAGAGATTTGATGTAGAATTGTGGATTTAATGGATCAAAATGTATTTATAACAGTATTACAACAATATGTAGTTGGATTCTATGATTTAACGTCTTTCTGATTAATTCTGAAAGAATTAAAACACTTAAGAATAGCTTTAACTAATACTTACTTGTTGGTAACAATGATTTAAATGGATAATAAGATGATGATGATATGGAAAAAACAGCAAGAGGAGGCCTCTTTTAAGTCAACAACAGCTCACTGAGGCGTGCCATAGAGAAAACTGAAAACCCAGGGAGTGAGGAAACAATAAACCCTTTTGGATTACTGATTGCATCATCTGTTGTCACGTAAGATTATCATAATTACTTAATTGATGCTTTTACATGACTACCAACCCCAATATGGTTAAGAATAAAAGGAGTAACATCTGTAAATCTTCTTTTCTTCCAAAATAATCATTTATTTCTCAAAGTTATCAATGTGATTGCCAATTTCATCGCAGGTTGTAATTACTGTAAATCTTTGAAGATTCAGTGCTTCACGTAGAATAGTCAAAAATGGACTGTAAGTAAAACTTTGAATTTTACTAGTAAAACTGTAATTATTTTTGGGTGTACCATAGATAATACAGTTCTCTATTAGTCCTGAAGGTTTCAGAAAGATTCATTAACAATTTTTTTTAAATGAATTTTTGAAGTTTTTACCTCATTTCTATGTAGAATTTCAAATATCAGTGTTTTACTGGTTGCTATGAGGTAAATCAATGGATACAAGTCCAAAAAGGGTTTTAATTAATCTTTTGGGATTTATTCATGGAAATTCATGAAGAACTGACATGGTTACAGGAGTCTAAGTAGCTCTTTACCTCCTTGGCACATCAAAATAGCAGGTTATTTGCTATTTTCTTAAGATTTACTGTAGTTGTAACATGGTAACCAAGTTCCCAAAAGGTTTTGGTTTATGAATTAGGCCAAGATAAGCAATGGATCGTAGCTTTGGAGCTGTCCACATCTCTGAGGCCTCAGAAGTTGGGTACCCTGGCCCTCTTTGATGTTTTTTGTCCCCCTTGCCCATTTTTCACGTCAAAATACAAAATTAAGCTTCAAGTGAGATATCCACTATGGGTGTAGCAATATTCCATTTAAGAATACCATGATATTAAGTTCCCAAAACATGCATAACACTATTCGCAGTGTATATATAACATGGGATTTCTCACATTCCCATTATTTTGGCATGAAATTAAGAAAAACAAAAATTTTCACGGATCTTTTATGTGGTATTGAAGTATTTTCCATATTACCACCTCAAAGAGTTAATTTGAGCTTATTCACTCTATGGAGCTACCCTAGGTGAATTTTTGTGTAGAATCCAAATCTGGCCTTAAATCCACGGATTTACCTACTCAATGAAAAGTTACTCATCTTTTCTGAAATCAAAAATGATGAATTTTGGATATATGCATGACTTATGAGTTATGCATAATTCAAAATTTCTTTTTAAGATAATTGTGGTCTATTTGGGTATGTAAAATATACCTCAAGGCTCACATTTGTTCTCTATAAAATATCATGTCTCTTTTCCTTCACTTATCAAAAAAAAGGAAAAGAAAAATATATTAAAGAAAAATTCAGAAAAATAAATATTCACGTACCATTATTCTCATTTACTACTTAACATATGCTTATGTGTGATTGGTAAGATCATTCTCTTCACACTCACAAAGATGACCTATTGATTAAAGATTATTTTTGTATTCAGCAACTTTTCTTTATTCTGAATCAACAGTATTTTTGTTGTCATTTGATTCATGTTATACGCTTTTTTTCTAGGTAAAATACATTTTCTTTACCATTTCTATGAATACAATGGAAATATTGAAATGAAATTCTAGTTTATTTTTGTCTGAAAGATTAACACAACGTAGGTAGTTTAAGAGGAAGATACAATGAATAAAATAAGATAAAAAAGTAAGAAAAGAGATTGAATTAAAAGGAAAATTGAAGAAGTATTTATGGACTAGGGATACAGAGACATTGCTCTTCAGTGACAGCCTCTAGCTTCTTCTAAAGTAAACACCGCCATGGTTATAAGTCATAAGTTACCACTGTGGACTGTTATCCACAAACCTACTGAGCTGAGTAAGTGAAGCTCAGTCAGTTTTGGATGTGCTTGTGCTTTTGCACTGGGAGTGAGATGATGCTCACCTAAACCCTTTTTGGGTGAATTTTTCTCAATAACTAAGATTAATAGCAAAGCAAAAAGAAAAGTACCATAGAAAAGGTGTCTAAATAAAACAAGAAGATTAGTGAGCAAAATATAACATAAGAAAGATCAACTAAGCTACAATACTTGAATCAACACAATAGATAATTGAAATAAGAAAGGAAGGTAATTAAAAGTAAGATAGGAAAGAAAGGAGATTAGAGAAATAAAAGGAGAGTTCCTTGAAGATATGATTTACATTGATCTAGGCTGATTGATCCAGTTTAAATATTAAGCTGAGTTAAGCTTTGATCTTCTTGATAGACAAGAAGTTTTGATTTGGGCCTTTTACGATAGGGGGTTGTGGAGTTTGGTTAGTATAGGAGTGGTGAATTGTCGATCAAACTGATTTTAATCAGAATTTTCAACAACCTTTGTGAAAGAATCTTATCTAATAGCCTCAAAGATTGTTAGATCAAGTGAGCACTCCTATCTCAAAGTGAGCTTCCCCTTGTCTAGTAAAACTGTGGTTCACTCAAGCTACTCTTGACCTAGGAACTATGATGTTGCCTGAAGACATAAAGCACCTCCTCTAACAATGAAGCTGATTAGAAATTTTCAATTATCTTCTTTCTCCCTTTATTGTTGTCTCTTTAATTATTTGTTTTCTATATTTTTTTTGTAAGATTCACTATTAAATAATCTTTTAAATACTAGTTCCTCTTATCCTTGTCTGTTGTTATTATTGTTGCTCTCGATTTAATTTGTAGCTCAAACTTGCTTTCCACCTTGGGTATTTTTCTCTCTCTCTCTTTGGGTTTACTGCATATTCATGAAATGTCAAACCTTAGCTTGTAAAATTTTAACAGATTTACAGTATTGACGCTCTTAATTTTTGTACGGGTGGACTGCAAGATCACTATGACTGAAAAAATCACTGATGCAAAGGATCTAACAAACATTCCAATTTTGGATGGCACAAACTTTAGCCAATGGAATATTCAAACTAACATTCACCTTTGAACCAAAGATCTTTTGAATTTTTGTGAAAAGTCACTCCCTGGAGATGCAACTATCCTTGCTACAAACAAATGGATCAAAGCGAGCTACAATGCCATAAACATCATCACTACTCAGATCAGTGAGTGTGTTTTTCCGGAATTCATCAATTCAGAGACTACCAAAAAGGCAAATCTTCTCTGGTCCAAAATAAACGAGCAATATGCCTCAAAAAGGGCAATCAACAGGAGAAGAAGTTGTATGGAATTTCAGTGATGCTTCTACAATGGTAATCTCCAGACTTACATTGATTTCTTTAGAACGCTATTAATGGAACTTGAAACCCTAAGCATCAAGATTCCCAATGAATTGCTTTTGTACTCTCTACTTGGAAAGCTGGCAGGAGATTCAAAGCTTCACCAAATTGTTGAAACTCTTACCTTAAATAAAGAGCTCATCAAAAGCCCAGACTTCATACTTACTCGGTTACAAGACTATGTTCATTTGATTGAATCAAAAGACTCCACTCCATCTAACCTACTATCAGCACTAGTATCAACTGTAGACAACTCCTTCAAAATTTTTCATTTTTGTACCAACAGCAAGAATAACCCAAATAGCACAACTCACAAGAAAGAACACTGTTGGGCAGAAAACCTACAGTTAAGGCCAAACCACAAGGATAATAAGAAAAGGATTTTTTGACCAACTGCTTATTTCTCAACAGCAACCACATTTATCACCTTGTCAGAAAATTCTAAATATAGCATTCACCAAGCCATCCTGGAATGTGGTTCCATGCAGCATATGTTCAACTCAAAGTCATTCTTTCTATCCCTAAACAGCCTTGCTCCTTTTACCGTCACGACAGGGTACTCAAGCATGTCACTCATGGCTTTTGGCACTGGTAGTGTTGAAATATTTTGCAAAAGTCAACCTGTAACATTAAGGGACTTCCTGTATGTTCCTAAACTTAGCTTTAATCTCATTAGCTTGCTTTACCTATTTGAAAAGAAGATCAATGTCAGTCAAACAGAAGATAAATTTAATCTTGAATGCAACAACAAAAAACTTCTCAAAGGAAAAATAATCAATAAGCTATTTCACATGACTTATACATTGCCAACCACCCTCCTTACCACCAACAATCAGCTTTTGTGGCACAAGAGACTGGGGCACCCAGGCACACATGTACTCAAACAGACAGGTCTCCCCTTTAAAGATGCCACCTGTTCAGTTTGTGAAATCAACAAATCTCACAAACAACCATTCAACCATCAATTCAACAGTGCAGTTAAACTTCTAGACTTCATTCACCTAGATCTAACAGGACCAATAGCTCCTGCTGTGGTCTCTAGTTTTTAGCACATTCTAACCATATTTGATCAAGAAACCTCATTCAAAGTAGTCAAGTTCTTGAAAAACACTGTAACGCTTGATAAGGTTTCTCTTGTCAAGATTCTCATGGAAAACCAACAAGATCAAAAAATCAAAATGGTTGTGTCAGACAGAGGGGGTAAGTTCTTGAACAAAAAATCCAAAGAACTTGCCAAGAAAGATGTTTTCATGCACTTCTTTTCTCCTCCTGAAACACCTCAGCATAATGGATATGCTGAGAGGGAAAATAGAAATATTCTAGAAAAAAAAAGATGTTTTTTAGGATTGTAAAACCTACCCAATCCTTATTGGGCCAAGGACATGAATACCACCACTCTACTCTCAAATCTAATTTCAACCCCATCCACAGTGAATAGATCACATTTCTCACCTTAGACCAATCAATCACCTTGAGTAAGACATCTTAGGAGCTTTGTATGTATTGCATTCATCTCTACTCCAAAGATTCATTGCACTTAGAAATTGGGACCAGAAGGAACGGAAGGAATCCTACTGGGTTATGAAAATGACAATACTGCCTACCACATTTCACAAATATCATATGCCAAGATCATTATCACCAAGCATGCAATTTTAAACGAGAACAAGCTTCCAAGACTTGCGTGGGTTTCTGAGAGAAGTCCACTGAATCTGGATGACTTCACAATGGTGGTAGATGAAGCCCATATTGTTGAAAAAGAAGAAGACCTGCGCTATTTGACCATGATAGATGAAGTCCGGATTGTCAGTTTGGTTGAATATTCTCCATAAGACATTGTAGATGAGTCCCATGCTTATGAAGGAGGATCCCAGTCTCTTGAATCAGTGACTACTCCAGCAACTGCCTTTCATATTAGGCTAATTGGACCCCATCATCTTACCTTGGTGTCATCAGACATAGACAATCTGAATATATTGCTGTACCTGTAAGGCTTGACTATGAAACAATAAGTAAATATTCCAAATACTTCACCTATTTTACTATGAATTTCCTCATTAATTTACTAAATAAAATAAAGAATAATCATAATTTTGGTTGAAAATTATTATATTATTAAATAAATATAATAACATGGTATAAAAAAAGAAATATATTAATATATAATAATTGATATATTTAAAGCTCTTCATCATTGTTACCAACAAATAATAAAGGCATAAAAAAATTTTCTTTATAATAAAAAACAATTGATAACAATAATATTACCAGTATTAAGGTTATATATTAATATAAATACTATTTATATTATTAAAGAAATTATTATAAAAAGAGAAAATAACCTACTTTTAACACTTGATATAATAATTTTGAAAGAATTTATGCCAAAAAATTTAAATAAAACCTTTTTAAACTGTATTTACAAAATAAAATAAGAGAAATTACAAATATTCTCAATTTTATGTGGAAAATAGGATTTATAGAGAGATATAACAAAAACATTTGAATGACTGGAGTAATAATGTCAATATTGATTATTATAATAAAGATTAACTTTTTTATGTGATAATATAAAAGATCTATATATAAAGAATAAATATTTTACCTTTTTGTTTAGTATTTTATTGTTTTTGATGTGTCTGAGGGGGAAATAAAGTAAAAAGGGCTCTATTTATAGTAAATTCCTCCTTTCTAGAGTCCAAAAGGCTTCTAGTAGAAGTGTACTGATGGTATAAACTGGAATGGATGAGTATTTTAAGGCTTAGTGATGATTACATCATAATTAAACCATCTTATGTCATCATTACACCATCATTTAGAGTAATCACTATAACTCTAAGTTTGATGACATCATAGGCTTTGCAGAACCCTAAAATTCATGGATTTTATTAGTATTAATCATAATTTAATAGTATTCACCAGTTTTATCACTTATATGACTGTTAAACGTAAAATAAGATTACAGTTAGTGATCATAAATGATCAATTTTAAGCTTAAACATTGATTGTTAATTACTTTTAGCTTATACACGCTAAAGCTACTCAGAGGGTGAATTCTGATAGCTTGAAGCCTCCTTATCAAAATTACAAGAGAATTTTATTACATCATCAAAACTCTATTCTTGATAATTTTCCTTGTAACTCATTTTTTCTGTCTAAATTTACTATTTTAAGCTTCAAACCACGATTTCAGGGGGTTGAACCTTGAATATTATAATAAAGAATAAATCATTCTTGACGTATGAGCAAGTAGAACCTTGATGTATTTTTTACTTTAAGTTTGGAGCACTTTCACAACAAAGTGGTGAACAGCTCTAGCAATTTTGTTCAATAAACCCTTACAAGTTATAACATTTTTTTTAGCTTTTCAAATAAATTTCATATATTTATTCTTACAGTAATTAAGTGTCAACTTTGTTCTTGGTTTAGATCTATATCATGTATATTTTAGGAGATATTAGATAAAAACCATGAATGTATGCACTGATCATAAAATTGCATATATTAAGCTTAATTCCTTAAGTATTAACTTTGAAGAAATAACATGAAACTGTTTTATGTGAAGCTTTTGAAGCAAAATCCAATGGTGCAATTTATTTCACATGTTTCCGCATTGGCTTCCAAGATAAATAAGAATTTAAGTCTTTTTGTGGGATTTTTACTTATTACTTATTAGGTATTGACAGTAAATATATACCATAAAAATGATATCTGTGTGTTTTGTCATGAAGAATCTAATGGTATAATCTATTTCACATGTTTATGAATCAGATTCTAAGTTAATTTGGAATTTATGCCTTTTTAAGGTATTTTTACTTATTTTAGGATAATTATTTTAAAGTTCTCTTGTGAGCTTTTTGGATATGTGGTCATATCTCAAAGGCTCACATTATCTGAGGAGAGCAGATGCCTTACTCTCCTTGGGAGATATCACACCCCAAACTTTTAAAGGGGGACTACTATCACCTGAAAAAGACTCTTGAATGGATGTCATTGACAAAGAACTCTGATCAATGGAAAACCTAAAGGTGTGGGAAGTGATAGAATGACATGATAGCTACAAGCTCTTTGGGACAACGTGGGTGTTTAAGATAAAAAGAAATCACTCAAATAAGGTGACTGAGTACAAAGCCTGACTTTGTGCTCAGGGATTTACTCATACATAAGGGATTTATTTTGAAAAGACTTACTCTCCAACTGGCCATCTCAATTCATTACAAAAACTGATTGCATTAGCTGCAGACAAAAGTCTGAAATTTCACCAAATTGACGCTAAAAGCACATTCTTAAACGTTTCACTTCTGGAATAATTCTACCTTAATGTTCCCCAACGGTTAGCTTTAGGCCAAAAGAAATATTGCCTTCAATTGAATAAGGCCATTTACTGGCTAAAACAGGCTCCCCTTGCCTGGTACAATCACTTTAAGGAATACCTGATTAGTGTCAATCTTGCTGTGTGTGTGTTGCATGCATGTGTTTTCTACCAAGAAATATCAAGACCAGTATGGTTGTAAATTCACATCTACAACATTGCTGTCATTGGAGAAGAGGTTGAAGAGCTCAAGAAAGAAATTGCCCTCAAGCTTGAAATTAAGGCTCTAGGGTCAGAAGACCTCATGCTTGGGGTAAAGATATCTCATGACTCTGATTAAATCAGTCTTGATCAGCAGCATCTTGCCGAGCCAAAACATGACCATTATGGTATGTGCAAATTTCGGTCAGTTTCCACCCCTTTTGTAACAAACAAAGACCTAAGCACTGCGACGGAAGAAGATATGACCGCCCTGGAAAACCTCAACGTACACTACCGTAGTCCAATAGGTATAGTTGGTTATCTAAGTACTTCAACCCGTCATGACCTGTCCTTTGAATTCAGTTGTCTGTCTCAGTATTTGAAAAAACTTGGCCCAAAAAATTGGCAGGCTTTCTTGCATGCTCTTTGTTACCTAAGAGGATCTCTAGATGTCAGCTTAAGTTACCCGAGGGGAGGAAGCCGAGGGATCATTGCATGGAGAAATGCAGACTGGGGTAATTGTCAATCGAAGATATGATCTGTGACAAGTTATCTAGCAACCTTTCATGGCTGTCTAGTGCTGTTGAAAACCAGGAAACAACCTTCAGTTTCCATTTCAATCACAGAAGCCAAATATAAGGCTCTTTTAAACCTTACATCCGAGCTCCTTTGCCTACAACAGTGGTTCAAAGAATCACAAATTCTAAAGGTGAAGATGCCCATCACCATCTGGGAAGATAACCAAAGATTTATCAACACCACCAATGGTGACTGCAACTTCAAAAGTTGTCCAATGAAACATGTAGACATTCAATTGCATTTTGTGAAAGAAGTAATACAGTCATCAATCATAAGGCTTCGTTTTTCACCAAGCTCCAAATTTCTGGCTGATTTTCTCACCAAATCAGTCAACAAAGTAAGCCTAAGTAATTCTGTCGAGGCCCTGGGAATTTTGAGAATGACAGTGAGGGAGATGTGAAATAATCTGATCTAATAGCCTCAAAGCGTCTTAGATGAAGTGAGAACTCCTATCTCAAAGTGCACTAGCTTCCCCTTTTCTAGTAAAACTGTGGTTCACTCAAGCTCCTCTTGACCTAGGAACTATGATGTCTCCTGAAGATATAAAGCTCCTCCTCTAACAATGAAGCTGATTAGACACTTTCACTTATCTTCTTTCTATCTTTATTTTTGTCTCTTTCATTATATGTTTTCTATATTTTTCATCACATTCACTATTAAATCATTGTTTAGATACCAGTTGCTCTTATCCTTGTCTGTTGTTATTATTGTTGCTCTCCATTTAATTTTTAGCTCAAACTTGCTTTCAGCCTTAGGTATTTTTTTTCTCTCTCTTTTTGTATACTTCATATTAATGAAATGTCAAACCTTAGCTTCTGAAATTTTAGCATCCTTTTTCACAGAAATCAAAAAAACCAACAATAGCTCATACACATCAAAGCCACCCAATCACCTCACTACAATGAGAATTTATTAATGAAGTTCTAATTTCTATTATAATAATTTAGCCAGTATCTAATAATACTTATAAATTTAAGGGTAAGTATACACCAAATAAAGTGTAGAATAGTATGTATCAATTAACTGATAAGCCTCTATCAATATAATGTATGATAAGAACAATACTACCAATATTAGCAGTTTTACTTAATACTCTGCTTGTAGGATATTATCAGTAGTAAGTAATAAGATATTCTTATAAAAAAAGTGATAATCGAATACCTATACTCCTCCACAACAATGCATAAAAGTACCAAGTTGAATGGTATAGTAGTAATAAGTCAACATTAATAATCTAATTGAGAAAGGAAAAATGTGTTGAAGAATTTAGACTATACAAATGTATTTCATCAAAAAATATTTAAGTTTTTCAAGATCACAAGGAACAATTAAGCACCCATATGGTAGACAGCAAGAGGCTCAAATAAGATAATTATATAGAGTTAAGACGACAGTACTATGGTAAAAATGCTACAAAATCAAGAAATAATAATACAAAATAGATTTTTAGCTGGTTTTGTCATTTAGGTAGCTATTTGAGGAGTACTTCACTGAATTCAGCTACAGCACAATAGATAAAAGAAACTAAAGAGAGAGAAGAAAAAAGATAAAAGATAAGAAAAGAAAAAAGAAAAAGAAAAAAAGAAAGAATAAAAAATGAGACTAAAGAAAAGTATGGTTTCCAAGAGATGATGATGGAAAAGAATTAAGGAGAGGAGATGTGATTTTACCTTTAAGAGTAAAGGAGAGTCAAGTGGATTAGGTGGTCCTGTGGTCATGCACAGTGATCTGCACTTGGGGATTTTGTCAATAATTTATGGTTTTGAGTTTAGTTGAGCCAGTTGACTAGGTACAGTTTTGATTTTGATATTGCAAAATTCAACATCCTCCCTCTCACCTAGACTGAAAATTCCTAGCAATTTGAGAGCATGAGCAAGAATAGGCTGGCTGACTGATTTGATCAAAAAATCTGCTAGAATATCAATGGTCGGCATGTAAATCAACTAAATAATACGTCTTCTGACAGCTTCCTTGATGAAGTGGAGTTGAACATCAACATGCTTCATTTGCTTATTTGTCATATTAGAATCACCTTTGAAAACTCTAACGCAACTCTGATTTTCTTCATGAACCAAACTAGCGTTGTCCAAGTTTAGAATGTAGTGCTTGCAAGACCACTGTCTTAGCCACATAAGCTCTTAGGTCAGATCACTGAGAGCCTTATACTCTTCCTCAGAAGTGGAGAGCAAGACAGAAGGCTTCTTCCCGGTTTTCCACAGGATGAGGATTTTACCTACAGTGACTGACCTATGAGAGATTCTGTCAGGGTGAGTCTATATAGTAGCTATAAAATGTAGCTACAAGCTAGTATTATGACTGTGACACGTCAAAAAACAAATAAATTTAAATATTCAGGTCCTACTGCTACGTGGTAACAGTGGTGATGAGTCTGTTGAGGACCTGGGTTGCAATACTCTAATATCTTTGACTGTAAAGAAGTACTACAATAATTATATTCTAATTATATCTTTAATGATAATTCTAAGGACACTACTGATTGATAACAGTTTTGTCACGTAAGAATATGGATAATAAGATAAAGATGATGGGTTTTCAAGGAAAAAACCCTTCTTTTTATATCTTTCAAGACTGTCAAGAGTTATTAACTCTTCACGCGTCAGAGGAGTGAAACTTTTCACTCCAATGATCAGTCTGTGGTTCTGGATCGTCAATTCTGACATCAATAGAGGCAGAATTGTGGTTTTGGAACCACAAATGATAATTCTGGATCAATACAGGGTGAAAAAACTTTTCACCTGCCACATCAGCACTTGGATGACGTTGTTCTGGTGTCTGTATGATCAATAATGATGATTTTAGAGAGGTTATATCTTCATAAGTATATTATTTTAAGTATGAGAGCAATACTGTTTGATACAAGTTTGATACAGTCATGTATTGCTAGAAAAACCTTCCAATCAAGATATCTCAGTCAGTTCTTAAGATATCAAGAAACCAAGAGCACAGAATTGAAGGGCTTAATGAGCTCTTCAATTGGTTATGCTTCATGTTTACCCTTCTTTAAAATAGCAAAAGTTATAAGGGTTTTAAGTTTTTGGATGTATTTTTGTACATCAGTATGAGGCTTCAAAAACTTCCATACCAGATATCTTCTTCAATTTGGAAGATATCTGTATTCTGATTATACAGTCTTGTAGGGCTTAATTAGCTCTACAGCTTGGTTTATTACAATGTACAGTTGCATGAGTGTATGCCAAAGATACAAGGGTTTGTTTACATTGTTGTTTTCAGAATATCTGTATTTTGGTTGTTGAACCTTTGAACCAAGATCCCTCAGTCAATTTAAGAGATACAGAGGTCTAAGGTGTATCAAATTAAAGCTCTTGTTTAGATCTTTAATTTGGTTATACGTTTGTACAGTTTTGTACAAGCCCTCTTTGACTTTCAGGGGGGTCTTGGTTTTAAAATAAAGGTCATATGGTATCTCCAGTTGTAGTGGTTTTACAGCAACATGGATGATACCATTGTGTACCTCTCTATGTGAGCTTTAAGAAAAATACCATTTTGGTATAGAATAACTTAAATATGCATAAGTTAGATGAGAGGTGAAAATAAGGGTTTTGACTTGTTTATTCTCTTCTAGGTTTCCTTATTCTGTTTGGATAAGGTTGGTGTTTAATTTAAGAGCAGTTTTTTCCTCTTATTTATTACCTGTATTGACTATATTTGTTAAATACTTGTCATACCATTATTTATGGTATGTTGGATGTCATGCTAGTGCTCTGTTTTGAGTCACAGGCTGACATACCCTCCCTCAAAAGAAGGCTCATCATTGATGAGACTCTTCAGCCCTTCTGGAGGCTCTGAATCCTCTGAGGTGTATTTGTCCATCTGGGATTTCTTTCTCAGTTAACCATTTATCTTTATCTGCTGGTTGATTCTTAAATCTAACCAGATATTTCCTGTTGTCTTTCCCATTAATTCTTATTTTCCTGGCTGTAATGATCTTTTTCACTGGGCCAGGTGAGTCATATTCCTCTACCAATCTTTCATGGGTGACTGTCTTCTTTCTGTCAGGGAATTTCTCCTCATCTATTTGGTGATAAGGTTTGACCAGGCTCACAGGGAAAACTGGGTGTTTCCTAGAAAACTCTTTGGTCAGGTTGACTTCTACTGCATTCTTTCCTATTAATTTAATAATGGTGAATGGTCCTATGAATGAGTCTCTCATCTTCTTGGGTCCTCTTAGATTGTTGAAGTTAAGAGTTGAGATTAGAACTTGGTCTCCTTCTTTGAAATCAGGTTCTTGGTGACTTTTATCATATCTCTGTTTGTTGTATAATTTAGCTTCAGCCACACATTGTTCTGCTTCTTCACAGGCAGTTTTCCACATTGTGTGGAAGTCTTTAGCTGTGGGGTGTACTGAGAGGAGGTTCTTCTTCAAGTAGTCTACTGGCAGTAGTGGGTTCCATCCTTTCTCTAATTTGGCAGGGGTTTTTCCTGTCACTGAGTGTATACTTGTGTTGTATGCCAATTGTACAGCTGGTAGGAGGGTTACCCAGTCATGGTTATATCCCTCATTGTCTTTATATTCCCTGCCATATGCACAGAATCTTCTAATGATGTCTTCTAATGTTTGAATCATTCTTTCTGCTAGACCATCTGTTTGTGGATGGTAAGCTGTTGAGAATGCTAGTTTGGTTCCCAGCATCTCATATAGATTAGTCCAAAATTCTGATGTGAATTTAGGGTCTCTGTCACTAATTATAATTCTTGGAACTCCACAGTTTTCTATCACATTGTTCCAGAACAATATGGATGTGTCCATTGCTGTGTCCTCTTTGTGACAGGGGATACATCTGACACTCTTGCTGTAGCTGTCTACTACTACTAGGCATGCATTAAAGCTGTCTTTCCCTCCAGGGACCAGGCCTGTCACCCAATCCATGTTTATTATTTCCCAGGGGTGTTTGGGCTCCTCTATACTCTGGAGTAATCCATATATTTTGCCATGACCTTTGTTGGCTTTTTGGCATCTGGTACAAGTGTTGATGTATTCACTCAAGTCTTGTTCCCACTTTGGCCACCAAGCTGTGCTAAAGACTCTTTATTTAGTTCTTTCTTCACTCATATGTCCCATGTATGGGAAGTCATGGCATTCCTGTAGTATCAGGGAAATGTGTTCTCTATTTATTATTACCAGGGCACTTGTTTGTTTTTACCTATGGTATAGTAGATCATATATCAGAAAAAATCTATTCTCTTTGAAGTTTTTGAGCCATGGCTCTTCCAATTGGCTCTCTAGTTCAGGACTCTTGTACTTTTGTTTTAATAGTTGTATCAATATACTACACTGTTTGTGTTTATTGTATGATGATTGTACTATACTAAAGAACTCTGTATTTAGATTAGAGGAGCTAATTCCCAATATGGGTATCTCTTTGCTCTCCCCATAGCTCTGTGCTGGGTTTGATGGGTCATTCCCTAATGCCCAGTTTGATAGTTTGAAGTTCATTCTCCTATCTATCTCCATGCATTGTATGGGTATTTTGGCCCCATTTTCTGGGTCATATGCTGGATTCTCTTGGTCATTCTTCAGTGGCCACCTGCTGAGACCATCTGCATTAGTATGACTTTTCCCTTCTTTATAGATAATAGTCATATTCCCTCTGTGTTCTTGTATGGCTATTTGCCACCTGAGCATGTGTCTGTTTGTTTTCTTCATGTTCAACAGTGATTTGAGGGCTGTGCAATCAGTAAAAACTTCAAATAATGCTCCTTCTAAGTAGTAATGGAGTTTTTCTAATGCCCATACCAAACAGAGACATTCTGTCTGAGTAGCTCCATATCTGGCTTCTGAGTCTTTCAGTTGTCTTGATATATAGAAAATTACTCCTTCTTTGGGTATTCCATCCACTAGTTGCCTCTGGTGTAGTGCTGCTCCTAGTCCTTGGCTACATGCTGCATCTATATATAGTTTGAATGGTAGTTCAAAATCAGGAATCATTAGGACAGGGGCATTGGTCAGTTCATATTTGATCTTCTCAAATGCATCTCTTCTTTCTTTGGTAATTTCAAAGACTACATCTTTTGAGCACAGTTTTTATAGGCTACTTGTGATGTGTGCAAAGTTTTTTATGTGGCTCCTGTAGTAACTAGCAAAGCCCAAAAAAGATTTCATTTCTTTAATGTTCTTTGGTACTGGTTTCTTCAGTACTGCAGCAACTTTATTTTGGTCTATGGCTAGACTTAAGCCTGAAACTTTGTGTCCTAGGGATAGCAGTTCTTGCTGTCCAAATTTACATTTTTTAAGAGATATTTTCATGTTGATTGGTGTACATTTTCCCATTATTTTATCAATTTTCCTCACATGGTCTTCCCATGTTTCTGAGTATATTATGATATCATCAATGTACACTACCATCCACCCTTCCATTATTTCATCTTGAAATATGGTATCCATCATCCTCTGAAAATGGGCTGGTGCATTCTTAATGCCAAATGGCATTCTATTATATTCATATATGCCCATATGGCATATAATTCTTAGCAATTTGATGGAATCTTGTTTCACCCCATTCTGGTGGAGGCCTTTCATGCAATCCATTTTTGTAATAAACTTGGCTTTTGCTAGCTTATCTAGTGCATGTGGTATCCTTGGGATGGGGTACCTATCTGCTTTGGTGTATTTATTCAAAGCCCTGAAGTCCCCACATAGTCTGGATTTACCATCATGCCAAGTTATAAGGACTGGTGTAGTGACTTCTACTATCTCATTGTGTCCTATTTTCCTTATGACCCCCATTTCTAGGAGTTCATTGATATGTTTCTCAATTTCTTTCCTAGTTTCCATGCTGGCTGGGTATGGTGGTCTCCTAAGCATAGGTGGATATGGTCTTTCTACATCAAGATATAATTCTGTATCATGTCCTTTGATTTTTCCTAGTGGTTCATCTCCTATTGCAAAAGCTCCTCTATGCTTCCTCAATACTTTCAGTAAGCTGAGTGTCATTTTACTGGTGAGTTGAGTGCCATATTGGGCTTCTTTGAATTCTTCCACTAGTTCTTTCAGGGTGTTATCATTTGTTATATGATTTATGTCAAAGGAAAACGTTTTGTCTTTGTTTGTACCTATGGTAAGATATCTATTTTTACTATTGCAAATGTCCATACCATACATTCTTTGGTACTCTGTACCTAGTAAGAATCCTTGTACATGTGCATTCTCTAAAACTACAAATTCAGGTTCTAGTCTGATATTTCCTTTTTGGTGTGGGATAATTATCTCTTTGATTATTGTCCCCAGTGAGTGCATTTTGCCTGATGCACTTTTAAAGTTTCTAGCTTTTGTTGGGATTATATCCTCTTCCCATTTGGGGAAGTGTTGTTTTAAGTATTCTTTTGCCACTATGGAGCAACTTGCTCCTGTGTCAATGATCATTGGATGTTTACAGTTCTCAATGTAAACTGTCAATTTTGTAGGTGTTCCATGAATGAATCCCATCCCTCTATTTGGGGTTACCAGGAATGTTTGTGCATTCTGTGTGTGCTTACAGAGCTCTTTGTCTGTTGTTATTTGTGGTATTCCTGAATCTAATTCAATGTCTTGTATGTCAAGTGAACTTTCTTCATTGCATTCCACTATGTATTCTTCTATGGTATCAGGTTCACTTTGTGATTCTGCTCTCATACCATTTCCCATACTGTCAGAATCAGATTTGTCACCTGTTTGTTCTTCTTCTGATTCTTCATCAATTGCATATATTTTCTTTTTTGGTTTTGTGCAATTGTTGTCATAGTGGTCTGGTGATCCACAGTTGTGGCACACATATTTCTTTTTTGGGGTTTCTTTCCCTTTCTCTTTGTTTGTTTCTTTAACTTCAGACTTCTTGTCTTTGAATTTTGGTTTATAGGATGTGTACCTTCCTATGGAGGTTTTTTTCCTCACATCTTTTATGACATTTGCTATGTCATCAATACTGCTGATGTTGTTGAATCTGAATTTGACTGCATGTTCTAGATCTCCTGGAAATTTTGTTAGGAGTTTATGGTTTCTCATTTCTATTGTCATATTGGGATCAATAGCTTTTAGCCTTTTTGTTTGTTTGAGACACCATTCATATGGGTCTTTTTCTGTGGCGTATCTATCACTTTCAAAGGACATGGTCTTTTGCCAGATCCAACTACCATTGCTATACTTTTGTATAATCTGGTTCCTCCACCATGGCCAGCTTTTCCTGCCATGTATTTCTTTCATCTCAGTATACCATATGTTTGCATGGCCTCTGAATGCTGTGTTAAGTCTTGTTGTGATCCAGTAGTCTGGTATCTTTGGGAAATCAACAAAGAGTCCATCAATATAGTCAATGATTTCCATATGGTCATATTCCCCAATTCCTGAGAACTTTGGCCATTTTGCTACTTCTGGTAACCGTTTTAGTGCCTGTTTCTCTGAATAGCTGAGATTTTCCTGATCTTGGTACATTGACTCTGATCTTGACTTTGGAATCTGATATTCAGGTTCCTGGTCATAGTCTTTATCCTCTTCTTTCAATTTTTTAGAGGTAGTGGGTTGACCTTGTGTTGGAGGGTATTGATTGTCTTCTCTGTCATAGAGGTAATCAATTTCTTTATCAAAGCTATCCTGTTGCTGCTGGATACTCCTCAGATCTCTCCTCACAGTTTGTTGTTCTTCTAGAATTGAATTCAACTGTCTGTTAGTTTTTTCAAATTCTGTCCAAATTTTGGTTAGATTTATATTCAAGTTTTTTATGACTGTTGCTTGGAAAGCATTTTCTTCTTTCAATGTTTCCACTTCTGTCCTCATTTTTTCTGAGGTTTCATGTGTCCAATCCATGAATTGGGCCAGTTTGGTCCATGTGAATTTGTTTTCAAACTCATGAGTGTGGATTGTAGTCTTAGTTATTAATTCTGGATCAATTGAGTCAAAACTATCAAAACTATTTGTAGGTACAACTATTTTTTGCTTTTGTGTACTTCTTGGACTAAGTCCATCAGCTTTTTCATCAATGGGTCTGCTTCCTTCTTTCTCTGGTTGAAAGAAGTTTTGTTTCTCCCTTGGGCTCCTTTTCTCCTGTTGGAAACTACCTGGAATGGTTGGGGAGCCTTGGATGAAGTTTCCTTTGGCTGGTAAGGCCTAGAACTTCTGGATTGTTGTGGGGAAGATGGGACTTCTCCTTCCATTTCTGGGGGTACCTGAATCTGACTGGGCTCTTTCTTGTGCCAAGATCTCTCTATGGCTTGTATGGCTGCCTGGTTCTCTTTGATTCTGATTGCTCTTTCTTCTAAGAGTTTGAAATTCTTGTTGGGATTCCAACCTTGAATTTCTGTCATAAGTTCCATCCAAGCCATTTGCTTTAGACAGATCTTCTGAGTTTTTATCCCCACTTCTGCCCATGATGCTGCCATAGTGAAAATTTTGTTGTCCATGCTCCATTTGAAGAGGTCTTTCAGGAGTTTGTGTATTTGAAGGACCTGTTCTGCATCTGTCCAATTGCCTGGTTGGACTTCTGGGTTGAATTTGATTTGGAATAAGACCTTGGGTAGAAGTTCCCTGATGGTAAGTCCTTTGCTGGTCATTTGATCCAGTGATTGGCTGTCTTCTTCCTCTGTGTCTTCTTGGCCAGTGTTCTGGTTGATTTCTTGGGAATCCAAGATCTCTAAGAAGTGGAGGTGTCATGTTAACAATGAAAAATGTTGTATGTTTCAAGGTTTATTTAGCTTTAGCAGGCCCTTGTACAAATTTATGATCTGTACTCTTTGGCAATTTGCCTTTAGAGTTTACAACTGGGTTGATAACAGTGATATTTTCTGTTTTTCAATTTGTTTTGGTGATCCAACTGGTTTTGTTGGAGCTTTTCTGGGTTTTTTGGCCCTTGGCACGGCTATTGGTGTCCAATCTTTTGAGTTGATTGTCACTTCACTGTGTCTTTTCTGCTTGCCCTTGGTTTTTGGCAGCACCTCTCTGTCTTCTGAGGCTGTCACATATGGATTTCCTTGTGACTGGGTTTCTAATGGAATATAGTCTTTTTCCACTGTTCAGAAAAGATATTTCAAATTGTATATCAGTATCTTATGATAAAACAAAATGATTTTATTCAATTCTACTGTTGTTTTTTGAAATTATTAAGTATTCTTATTATATTTTTTTTTCATATGTTTTTTATTGAAAAATAGCAGTTTTTGAGTTTTTCACTTATGTTTTATAAGTGAAAACTGTAATATCCAAGTGTTTTGTGAATGATTCACTTGGATATTATTATGTTTTTGTATAAACACGTCAAATTTATTAAATTATAATAAATTTGGTTATAAATATTATTACTAATATTTCTTGATGTGAGTTTTTATGAATTAAAACTTTAATATCCAAGTGTTTTGTGAATGATTCACTTGGATACTATTGTTTTTCTTCTAAAAAAACACGTCAGATTTCTTAAATTATAATAAATCTGATTTGTTATTGTAAATATTATAAATAATATTTATTTTAACACTTGATTTTTGATTAAATTACCAATCAATTACAAGTTTTCACGTCAATTTGAGTGATGTCTTGTTTTAAAGGAAATATTTAATTAAAATATTCCTTATAAATAATAAAAAATTATTTTATTATTTAATATTTATTAATTATTTATTAATAAATGTTTCTTTATTAATTTTCATGCAATTTGGTGAAAAATAATAGTAAAAAATAAGTAATATACTGTTTGTGTATTATTATTTATATTGAAATTTAAATAATACTGTTGTATTATTATCAAATTTCGTGAAAATTATTGCAATATAATGAAATAAAGAGGATTTGTACTCTTACTCTCAACAAAAAAATTTGTAATATATATTTTTGGAGAAAAAAAATTATGTATATAATATATGATGGTATATAATATATATAAAAAAATGATAATAATAGAAAATAAGATAAATTCAAACTTTTACTCACTTTTAGTAAAATACCTTTTAAAGAACTGAATTTTTACACCTAATTCAGTTCAGAACACATCCAATAAGGTTTAAAAACCACAGCCAGGCCCCCAAAATGTCAGGGTGAGTCTATATAGTAGCTATAAAATGTAGTTGCAAGCTAGTATTATGACTGTGACACATCAAAAAACAAATAAATTTAAGTCTTCAGGTCCTACTGCTACGTGGTAGCAGTGGTGATGAGTCTGTTGAGGACCTGGGTTGCAATACTCTAATATCTTTGACTGTAAAGAAGTACTACAATAATTATATTCTAATTATATCTTTAATGATAATTCTAAGGACACTACTGATTGATAACAGTTTTGTCACGTAAGAATATGGATAATAAGATAAAGATGATGGTTTTTCAAGGAAAAAACCCTTCTTTTTATATCTTTCAAGATTGTCAAGAGTTATTAACTCTTCACGCGTCAGAGGAGTGAAACTTTTCACTCCAATGATCAGTCTGTGGTTCTGGATCGTCAATTCTGACATTAATAGAGGCAGAATTGTGGTTTTGGAACCACAAATGATCATTCTGGATCAATACAGGGTGAAAAAACCTTTCACCTGCCACATCAGCACTTGGATGACGTTGTTCTGGTGTCTGTATGATCAATAATGATGTTTTAGAGAGGTTATATCTTCATAAGTATATTATTTTAAGTATGAGAGCAATACTGTTTGATACAAGTTTGATACAGTCATGTATTGCTAGAAAAAACCTTCCAATCAAGATATCTCAGTCAGTTCTTAAGATATCAATAAACCAAGAGCACAGAATTGAAGGGCTTAATGAGCTCTTCAATTTGGTAAGATTCATGCTTAACCTTCTTTAAAATAGCAAACGTTATAAGGGCTTTAAGTTTTTGGATGTATTTTTGTACATGAGTATGAGGCTTCAAAAACTTCCATACCAGATATCTTCTTCAATTTGGAAGATATCTGTACTCTGATGATACAGTCTTGTAGGGCTTAATTAGCTCTACAGCTTGGTTTATTACAATGTACAGTTGCATGAGTGTATGCCAAAGATACAAGGGTTTGTTTACATTGTTGTTTTCAGAATATCTGTATTTTGGTTGTTGAACCTTTGAACCAAGATCCCTCAGTCAATTTAAGAGATACAGAGGTCTAAGGTGTATCAAATTAAAGCTCTTGTTAGATCTTCAATTTGGTTATACTTTTGTGCAGCTTTATACAAGCCCTCTTTGACTTTCAGGGGGGTTTTCGGTTTAAAATAAAGGTCATATGGTATCTCCAGTTGTAGTGGTGTTACAGCAACATGGATGATACAATTGTGTAGCTCTCTATGTGAGCTTTAAGAAAAATACCATTTTGGTATAGAATAACTTAAATATGCATAAGTTAGATGAGAGGTGAAAATAAGGGTTTTGACTTGTTTATTCTCCTCTAGGTTTCCTTATTCTGTTTGGATAAGGTTGGTGTTTAATTTAAGAGGAGTTTTTTCCTCTTATTTATTACCTGTATTGACAATGTTTGTTCAATACTTGTCATACCATTATTTATGGTATGTTGGATGTCATGCTTGTGCTCTGTTTTGAGTCACAGGCTGACAGATTCAGAATTTTCCACAGTTGGTGTTGCTATATACAAGAATACCAACCTTAATCCTTGTTGAATAGGTGAGACCAACGTCCTGAGTCCCCTTCAAATATTTCAAGACATGGAGAAAGGACTTTCAATGAAGTATACCTGGTTTGTCGAGGTGCTGAGACAAGGCACTAACCACAAAGGAGAGGTCTGGTCTGGTGGCTGTACTCAGATATTTTATACTGCTGACTGCACTTGTGAGCCTTAGAGGTATTTTCATATACCCAAAAGAACACAAACAAAGAACTTAATATAAAAACATAAATAAAATGAATTTATTTGTATTATTAAAATAAAAATGAAAATATAAATATAAATTCATATACAAAATCAAAAATTTAATTATAATTTAAAAATAAAAATATATTAAATTTTAAAATTGTAAAAATACATTTTTACTTGAAAAATTTAAGTTAAAATGAATTTTTAACAAAATTTTCCAAAATAAAATAATTTTGGAAAAAAGTTAAATAAAATTTATCATAACTTTTTATCCAACAAATAAACATATAAATTTTTTTCACCAGTGAAATTTCAGAAACTCAACTCTACATAAGCTTAAATTAGGTTTTTAGTATTTTCTGTACAAAAGTTGAAAATCCTCACAACATTAATTTAATTCACACCTCATGGGGTGTTAACCATCAATTGTTGTGTTAAAATTGAGGTGTTGTGTGTAGTTTAGAAGCTATGAGGAATTGCGGTATTTTGAATTGAATTCAATTGAATTGTCAAAATGTGCACGTGTATTACACAAGTGAGATTTGATTTATATATGAGGTGTCAATTATTACAGTATTGTACTGTAAAACTCAATTGAATTACATATGTAAATTATAAGTATAATACATGATGAGGAATTAAAGGAAAAAATAAATTGGAAAGATTAAATTTGGGGGGGGAAGGAACTCTAGCTCTAAGGACAAGCCAGACCCCCAAAATTCTTTCTGACAGGCATGGGATGTCAAAATACATGGAAAAATTCATCAATTTTGGCCTGGAATTCAGTCACAGGGTCTCTGACTCAATTGATGATGAGGTTTTGATACCAACCAGGGTAGTTTTAGCTGTTGCCAAGGGGGTTATACTACCCTTAAGTTAAAACAATCTTAGTAAAAACAGTTTTAACTGGCTTATACGACTCTTACACACATTCTGACCTGTCTTGAAGGCTCCAGATTAGGTATTACTATAGTAATGGCTGATTTAAGGGTCTAAAATGGCTAAAACCAGCCCTTTTTTGGTCTAAACCAGGGTTTAATGATGCCATAATTTGCTTTTTTGTTGTCAGAGTGTTTTTCACAACTGACAAGAGTAAACATTACTTTTGGAGTAAGAAAATTGATGGCTATAAAAGAATGTCTTCTTTGCCCCACTTTTCTCTTAATGTTAGAATCTTTTCCTTTTATAATTAGTTTAAACACTGTTAAACCCATCAATAAGATATTCCAACCAGCCTTTTTTAAATCAATTTGAAACTTTTAACCACATTAAAAAATCATTATGATCATTTTTTGTAACTCTTATAATCTTTTTTACCCTTGAACCACCCCAGAAGTGAATTAAAGCATCTTTAATCACTTTTAACTTTGTCACTTTCTTTCTAAATTCACTCTGGTAACTTTTGGGCATGTTTTCTGTTTGAATATCTCTTTTAAAGACTTTGTTTTTTAATTAATTTCTTGAAGTTCTTTTCTCAATTAATTCCAATTGAAATTTCTCTTGAAGAAATTTCCTTTGTAGCCTTAAATATCTCTTGTAGAGTATTTTTGGATAAATCTTTATTGTTGGTAAAACAATAAATTTTTATTTTATTATTGTTTTATACATACAAAGTTAAAAACAATTAAGCTGGCTTGTTTTCACTTTAAAAATACTATTTCTAAACAATTTTACCTTATACAAATTCAGAGGACAGGAAAAGTACTTGATATTTTATGAAAGTTTCATATCCACACCTTACATTTGGGGGCCCAGCTGTGATATTTTTCCTGTGAAATACTTTTCTACTCTTTTCAATCCTTTTTCTTGTATTAAAAAATTTAAAAAACATATAAAAAATACTTATAATTCCAAAAATACATAAAAAATAAATTTTTTTATATTATAAGTGAGGCTTATATTTCTATTTCCTTTTTGAAATACCCTTTTTTACTTAATTAATTTGCTTTTTTCATTAATTTTAGTGTCTGACAGTGTGGTAAGTCAAGAAAACATTGAAACAGCCTCAACAGTTACCAACATTATTTCTGCCAGTACTGTTAATTATGACCATAATAGTACTGTTATTGTGACTCAGAATAATCAACCTGAACCGATTTCTTCTGCATTGATTAACTTGGATATAAGTAATACTCTTCAGAAAGCTAAGAATTTGGCCAATAGTAAGTTTTTTGACCTAAAATTACTATTTTTAAGCTTTTTTAACCATAAATATGCCTTCAGCCAGATCAGGGACCATCTATAACCCCTCAAGCAGCTCCAAGAAAGGTCATAGACATGATTATGGCAGAAGCCAATCAGTTACAGAAGGAAAAGGGTCAGTTGATGACCTCCAAATTAATAAATTGTGTCATTCTGAAGCTGATAAAAATGTTTTACCTTCAAAAAGAGCTGACACCACCACAAAAAGCCTCAGTGGACATTTACAAAGCCATCCAGAAGGCTTATAACAACGCATTGCAGCACAAAGAGTACCAGATCCTTGCAGATCTGTGGAAAAACTGCATGAATTCTTACCTGACTATGAGAAAATTCCTGGGCCATCCCAACACTTGCAAGTTGCTCAATGGATGGCATTCATTGATGGAAAAGAAGAACATGATGCTCTTAACAGAAAAATGGAGGAACAACAACCCTCCACCACCCAAGTAAGTGCCAAAAACAGCCCCAGTGGCCAGCACAGCAAATCCAACGTGAAAAAGCAGCCACAAGCTCAGAACAAGGGCAAAGGAAAGGCACCACCCACAAAGCCTTACAGCCAGGGCTACAGGATGCCATGGAAAATGTATTTCAGATGGCCAGAACAATGATGGAATTACAAAAGAATGAGGAAGCCAGATTAAAATATCAAAAATGATTTCCAAATTTTTTGATGCTATCCCAGAGATGTATGAAGCTATAACTGACGTAAAAAGTCATATTTCTGATAAAAATTCATCAATTTGTAACAATGTAAGGTGTGGATATGAAACTTTGATTAAAAATCAAGTACTTTTCCTGTCCTCAAAATTTGTATAAGGTAAAATTCAATTAAAAATAGTATGAAATATTATTTTTAAGAGAAAACACGCCAATTTTATTGTTTATAACTTTATTAGTATAAAACAATAATATTATAAAAATTTATTGTTTTACCAACAATAAAAATTTATCCAAAAAATACTCTACAAGAGATATTTTAAGGCTACAAAAGAAATTTCTTCAAGAGCAATTTCAATTGGAATTAATTGAGCAAAGAACTGCAAGCAATTAATTAAAGAACAAAGTCTTTAAAAAAGAATATTAAAGAGAAAACACGCCCAAAAGTGACCAGAGTGAATTTGGAAACAAAGTGACAAAGTTTACAGTGATGAAAGATGCTTTAATTCACTTTTGGGGTGGTTCAGGGGTAAAAATGATTATAAGAGTTACAAACAATGATTATAATGATTTTTTCACGTGGTTAAAAGGATTAAAATGATTTAAAAGTGGTGGTTGGAATCTTTGATTGATTGGTTTAACAGTTTTAAACTAATTAATAAAAGGAAAAGATTCTAACATGAAGAGAAAAGTGGGGCAAAGAAGACATTCTTTTATAGCCATCAATTCTCTTACTCCAAAAGTAAAATTTACTCTTGTCAGTCGTGAAAAACAGTCTGACAACAGAAAAGCCAATTATGGCATCATTGAACCCTGGTTTAGACCAAAAAGGGCTGGTTTAAGCCATTTTTAGCCATTTTTAGCCATTTTAGACCCTTAAATCAGCCATTACTATAGCAATACCAGGCCTAGAGCCTTCAAAACACGTCAGAATGTGTGTCAGAGGCGTAGAAACCAGTTAAAACTGTTTTTATTATGATTGTTTTATCTTAAGGGTAGTTTTACCTTCTTGGCAACAGCTAAAACTACCCCAGTTGGTATCAAAACCTCATCATCAATTGAGTCCACAGACCCTGTAACTCAATTCCAGGCCAAAAGTGATGAACTTTTGCGTGAATTTTGACATCCCACGCCTGTCAGCAAGGATTTTGGGGGTCTAGCTCCCCCTTAGAGCTGGAGTTCCTTTTCCCCCCCAAATTTAATCTTTCCAATTTATTTTTCCTTTAATTCCTCATCATGTATTATACTTATAATTTACACATGTAATTCAATTCAATTGTACAGTACAATACAGTAATAATTGACACCTCATATGTAAATCAAAGTTCACTTATGTAATACACGCGCACATTTTGACATTTCAATTGAATTCAATTGAAAATACTTTAATTCCTCATAACTTCTAAACTAAACACAACACCTCAATTTTAACACAAAAATTGATGGTTAACACCACATGTGGTGTGAATTAAATTAAGGTTTTGAGGATTTTCAACTTTTGTATTGAAAATACTAAAAACTTAATTTAAGCTTATTTAGAGTTGAGTTACAAAAATTTCACTCAGAGGTGACCCCACCTGATTTTTTATGAGGAATCCAATGGTGAAATAAAATTTATATGTTTATTTATTGGATAAAAAGTTATAATAAATTTTATTTAACTTTTTTCCAAATTTATTTATTTTTTCACAATTTTGTTAAAATTTCATTTTTACTTAAATTTTTCAAGTATAAATGTAATTTTATATTTACAAAATTTAAAGTAATTTTATTTTTAAATTATAATTAATTTTTTTTATTTTTAATATAATTTTATATTTATATTTTTTTATTTTTATTTTAATAATATAAATAAATTCATTTTATTTATATTAATATGTTATTTTTTATATTTGTGGTCTTTTGGGTATATGAAATTACCTCTAAGGCTCACATTCCCTCCCCCTAAAAAAGAATATTACTTTGTAATATTGGTGTTTCTAGTGTGTCTGAATCTCCTCAGGAGTTTGGTGGCTTCTGGTATATCTTTCTCTTCTAACCATTCATCTTCACAAGTTGGGTCACTGTACCTAACAAGGTATTCCCTTACTTTCTTGGTTCTTAATTTCCTTTCTTTAAGAACTTTGGTTATTTTCTTAGTACCAGATGTCTCAATAGGAGGTATAACTTGGGGAATCTTATTCCTCAAGGGAAATTTCTCAGCATCACTAGATTTGTATGGCTTTATCAAGCTTACTGGAAATTTAGGGTGCTTATTGCTAAGTTCTTCAGATAACTCTACTTCAACAGCATTTTCTCCATGGAGGGCCTTAATCACAAAAGGTCCTGCAAAGGAGTCTTTTAACTTTTTACATCCTTTGATGTTATTGAAGTTAGTGGTGGATACAAGAACTAGGTCCCCCACTTTGAAATCTGGAGTTGCATGAGATTTATCCCATTTGTCTTTAGCATATGCAAAAGAGTCCTCCATGCATCTCACTGCATGCTTTCTAGCTTTGTCTAGCATTCCTTTGAAGCTAGCAGCTGTGGGATGTATTTCAATTAAGTCTTTCCTCAAGGAATCTTGGGGTAACTTGGGGTTCCATCCTTTTTCTAGAACAGCAGGAGTCTGATTGGTACTAGCATGGATTGATGTTTTATATGCTAATTCCAGTGCTGGTAACAGAGTACACCAATCATGGGTAAATCCATCACAATCTTTGAATTCAAGGCCATATGCACAAAATCTTCTCACCATGTCCTCTAAGGTTTGGATCATTCTTTCAGCCAGGCCATCAGTTTGTGGGTGGTAGGCTGTAGAGAAAGACAGTTTAGTGCCAAATAATTGGTGAAGATTTGTCCATAGTGCTGAAGTGAATTTGGGATCTCTATCACTGATGATATTTGTAAATATCCCAGTCCATGACACTACTCTATTCCATATCAGAAGAGCTGTATCCATGGCTGTATCATCTTTGTGACATGGTAAAAAGATTGGAGTTTTACTGAATCTGTCCACAATTACTAGGCAAGCATTATAGCTCTTGTCACCTCCTGGTGGTAGGCCAGTTACCCAATCCATATGGACAATTTCCCAAGGTCTGTTTGGTTCTTGGATTTTCATCATATTTCCAAGTCTTTTGCCAGTGGATTTATTTGCCTTTTGGCATCTGTCACAGGTTTTGCAATATTCTGCAACATCTTTTTGCCACATTGGCCACCATATGCAGGTCTTCACTTTCTCTCTTGTTCTGTCTTCAGAAAGATGTCCTGAAAAGGGACTATCATGGCATTCTTTCAGTACAAGATTGATTAATGACCTGTCTACAACTGTCATGACACATGTGTGCTTGGTTCTGTGGTAAATTATACCATCCAGTAGGTGAAATCTTCCTTCATTATAAGATTTTCTCCATACTTCATCCAAGGCATGTATTAGAGAGTTGTCTTTACAGTCTTTGTTAAGTAATTGGCATAAGATGCTACAATTCTCATCTTGAGTGTAAGTATTTCTGACTTCTTCAAAGAAGGTGGTGTTCAAGTCTGTAACACTTATTCCTTCTATTGGAATTTGTGGTGAAGCTTCTTCTGGAACATAAGCAGGATTATCAATGTTATTTGGTAATGGCCATCTGCTTAGTCCATCTGCATTCTTATGAATATTCCCATCCTTATGAACAATAGTCATATTGCCTCTGTATTCTTGTATGGCTATTTGCCATCTGAGCATGTGTCTGTTAGGTGTTTTCATGTTCAAAAGTGATTTCACAGCTGTACAATCTGTTATTACTTCAAAAACACATCCCTCTAAGAAACAGTTCAATTTCTCCAAGGCCCAGACAAGGCATAGACATTCCATTTGACTTGCTCCATATCTGGCTTCAGTTGGTTTGATTTGCCTGGATATGAAACATATTGGTCCTTCTACAGGTTTGTCATTTATGATCTGAACTTGGTGAAGTGCAGCACCTAGTCCATCCCCTGATGCATCAATATACAGTTTGAAAGGTAATTTAAAGTCTGGCATCAGTAAGAGTGGGGCAGTGGTCAATGCTTCTCTTAGAGATTCAAAAGCTTTGACTCTGTCAACAGTCATCTCAAACACTGTGTCTTTGTCACACAACTTATAAAGTGGTCTTGCTATGGATGCAAAATCTTTAATGTGTTGCCTGTAATATCCTGCAAAACCTAAGAATGACTGAATTTCCTTCTTATTCTGAGGCATAGGCTTTAATAATACTGCTGCAACTTTGTTTTTATCAATTCCAAGGGACAAACCAGATACAACATGTCCTAGTGCCTTAAGTTCTTTAAATCCAAAATGACATTTCTTCAAGGAGATTTTCATGTTTACTGATTGAATTTTTGTCAAAACTCTTGATAATCTGTACATGTGCTCCTCCCAAGTCTTTGAACAGATAATAATGTCATCAATGTAAATGATTAACCATCCCTCTGAGAGTTCTTCAGGGAAGATTTCATTCATCATTCTTTGGAAGTGTGAAGGTGCATTTTTGATACCAAAGGGCATCCTTAAGTATTCATACACTCCACAATGAACAATAATTCTCAAGTATTTTCTTGCTCTTGGTGTTACCACATTTTGATGGAATCCTTTAAGGGCATCCATAGTGGTTATATACACTGCTTGAGATATTTGAGTAAGGGCAATTTGGATTTTTGGTATAGGGTATCTGTCTGGGACAGTGTAAGTGTTCAGAGCTCTAAAGTCCCCAACCATTCTGGATTTTCCATTATGCCACGCCACTATGACTGGTGTAGTTATTTCTACTTCCTCATTGTGGCCTACTTTTCTTATTACACCAAGGTCTAGAAGTTCTTTGATATGAATTTCTAGAGCTTCTCTTGACTTTGGACTTGCTGGATAAGCAGGTCTTCTTAAGAGTGGTGGATAAGGTCTCTCAATGTTAAGAATGATGTCAACTTCATGACCAATAATTGCTCCCAGGGGTTCTTTGTCTGTAGCAAATGCTCCTCTGTGGTCATACAAAAGGGAAGAAAGTTCATTTTCTTGCTTATCAGTCAGATGAAGGCTTATTTCAGCCTCATTTAACTGTTCAGACTTGAATTTCTCTAACACTAAGTTGACTGGTGATACTTTGTTTACTGTAATTTGTCTTTTAAAGGGTAAAAAGGCAAATTTCTGGTGCTTATTGTCTCCAATTGTAAAGTATCTGTCTTTGTTATTATGTAAATCTATCCCCTACATGATTAAATAGTCATTTCCCAATATAAAATGGGTACTAGAGCAATTTTCCATAACAACAAATTCAACTGTGATCCTTAAATTCCCATTTATGTGTGGGAATATGACATTGGTCTCAAAGATTCCTAATGCTTTCATTGGGTTACTTGCACTGTTGAATTTTATACCATCAATTGGTAACAATTGGTCTTCAAAATTTGGTACACAAGTCTTAAGAAAAGATTTTCCAACACAAGAGCAGAAGGCTCCTGGGTCAAGCAAAAGTTTGGTGGGTTTGTTGTCAATCACCACTTCTGTTATACAGGAGTTACCAGCTGTATAACCTTTTCCTCTGTTTGGTTTTGTCTTCATAAGTTGTGCATCTTGAACTTTTGATAAATCAACTTGACCATTGCTCAATTGTGGTAAGTGGGAATAAGATTCCATGATGTCAAAAGTGGCATTGATATTTTCTATATCTTTTGAAGATTCAGAGAATATGGATGACTTATCATCTGAATTGTCTTCAATTATGTCTTCTTTTTCAACATCTGGTTCTTTTTCAATGTCAATTTCATTGATTTTCCCCCTTTTTGGACATGTATTGGCTAAATGGGTGGTGCTTTGGCAAATATGGCATTTTCTGACTGTATCTGCAGATTTATATTTAATATTACTAGAATTTTTTTTGGGGTTTTTGTCCACAGAATCTTTCCAAGGTGTATTAAACCTTGTTTTAAGATTCACCCTACTAGAACCAATTTTGGTTCTGGTGGTTACTTCTTCTAGTATATTGATAATATCCTCTGCTGAAGATTGTTCAGTAGTCCTGCTTTTGACAGCATGCTCTAAGTCACCTCCACATTGTCTCAGAATTTTTCTATGGATCATAAATTCTGACATGTCAGGATATAATGCTGTTAATCTGTCCTTTTGTTGGCAAAACCATGGTAAAGCTTTGTCTTTATCAGCATTAAATTTGGCAGATTCAAAGGCTGTTTCAACTTTAAACCTCCAAGCATCATTTGCCCATTTGTTGATGATTTGGGTTTTCCACCAAGTCCAACTCTGGTGTCCATGTGCTTGTCTTATTTTGATGTACCATCTGTGAGCTGATCTGGTAAACAAGGTGTTAAACCTGGCTGTTACCAATCTGTCTGGTAATTCAAAATCCTCTTTGATCATGTCAATACCTCTAATGAATTCCATATGGTCATACTCTCCTTCACCACTGAAGTGAGGCCATTCTTTAAGTTTTGGAACTTCTTTCAAGAGTGCTTGGCCCATTGATGGTTCCAAGTTATGAAAAGAAGTGGATAATTCATTTTTTAATTGTGAATTATCAGGATCCAATACTTGTGGATTTGAAATTCTTGTGCCCTCATTTTGATTTAGAGGTGTAGACATTCTTGGTAAGGTGTTCAGTAATTGTTCAATGTCATTCATTTTACTGTTGCTACACCTTTGGGAATTTCTGTATTCATGTTGGAAGCTTTGTATTAAATTTATTACTTCAATTTTATACATGTCTTCTTTATGTGTAAGTTCTTGCCATAACTCTGTCTGTCTTGTATTATCAGCAGTGACTTGATTCAATTTCATTGATAATTTTGATACTTCTTCTTGTGAAGCATCAAAACACTTTTTCAAGGCAATGGTATATGTCTTTACTTCAGTAAATGAATTTGAAATGTCATCAAGGACTTTCTTGTTATCTGTCTTGATAATATTTATGGCTTGTTTAATTCTTGTTTCAATTATGTCATCAATATTGAATTTAGAATATTTATCTGTTAATTCTGTAATAATGGCAGATTGTTCATTTATTTTATTGTTAGAAGAATTATCATTATTGGAATTTTTAATTGTTCTCAAAACTTTTTCAAAACACATAAGTGTTTCATTAATTTGGCACAGACTCAGGTTGTTTGTTTTAATGTTGTTACAAATGGTGTCATTTTTATCAGAAAGATGTTTTTTCACGTCATTTATAGCATTATACAACTCTGGGATGGAATCAAATATGTCAGAAATCATTTCTGGAACCTTAATCTGGCTTCCTCCTTCTTCTGTAATTCCATCATGGTTCTGGCCATCTGAAATACATTTTCCATGGCATCCTGCTGAATCTTTGGGATTCTGTAGCCCTGGCTGTAAGGTTTTGGGGCTGGTGCCTTCCCTTTGCCCTTGTTTGGAGTTTGTGGCTGCTTTTTCACGTTGGAATTGCTGCTGCTGGCCACTGGGGCTGTTTTTGGCACTGGTTTGGGTGGTGGAGGGTTGTTTTTCCTCCATTCTAGTGTCAAAAGCATCATGTTTTTCTTCTCCATCAATGGATGCCATCCATTGAGCAATTTGCAAGTGTTGGGATGGCCCAAGAATTTTCTTACTGTCAGGTAAGAATTCATGCAATTCTTCCACAGGTCTGCAAGGATCTGGTACTCCTTGAATTGGAGTGCATTGTTGTATGCACTGTGGCTGGCTTTGTATATGTCCACAGAGGCTTGTTGTGGCGGTGTCAGCTCTTTTTGAAGGTAAAATGGTATTATCAGCTTCAGAATGACCCATTTTAGTTGTTTGGAAGTCATCAACTGACCCTTTTCCTTCTGTACCTGGTTGGCCTCTGCCATAATCACGTCTATTACCTTTTTGGGAGCTGCTTGAGGGGTTGTAGCTGGCTCCTGATCTGGTTGAAGGCATAATTATGGTTAAAAAGGCTTAAAATAGTATTTTTACGTCAAAAAACTTACTATTGGCCAAATTTTTAGCTTTCTGAAGGGTATTACTTATGTCCAAGTTAATTAATTCAGAAGATATTGGTTCAGGCTGGTTATTTTGAGTCACAATAACAGTGCTATTATGATCAGAATTGACAGTACTGGCAGGGATAATGCTGGTTACTGTTGAGGCTGTTTCAATGTTTTCTTGTCTTACCACGTTGTCAGACACTAAAATTAATGAAAAAGCCAATTAATTAAGTAAAAAAAGGATATTTCAAAAAAAGAAATAAAAATTTAAGCCTCACTTATAATATGAAAAAAAATTATTTTTTATGGATTTTTTGAATTATAAGTATTTTTTATATGTTTTTAAATTTTTCAATATAAGAAAAAAGATTTAAAAAGAGTAAAAAAAATATGTCACAGGTAAAATATCACGGCTGGGCCCCCAAATGTAAGGTGTGGATATGAAACTTTGATTAAAAATCAAGTACTTTTCCTGTCCTCAAAATTTGTATAAGGTAAAATTCAATTAAAAATAGTATGAAATATTATTTTTAAGAGAAAACACGCCAATTTTATTGTTTATAACTTTATTAGTATAAAACAATAATATTATAAAAATTTATTGTTTTACCAACAATAAAAATTTATCCAAAAAATACTCTACAAGAGATATTTTAAGGCTACAAAAGAAATTTCTTCAAGAGCAATTTCAATTGGAATTAATTGAGCAAAGAACTGCAAGCAATTAATTAAAGAACAAAGTCTTTAAAAAAGAATATTAAAGAGAAAACATGCCCAAAAGTGACCAGAGTGAATTTGGAAACAAAGTGACAAAGTTTACAGTGATGAAAGATGCTTTAATTCACTTTTGGGGTGGTTCAGGGGTAAAAATGATTATAAGAGTTACAAACAATGATTATAATGATTTTTTCACGTGGTTAAAAGGATTAAAATGATTTAAAAGTGGTGGTTGGAATCTTTGATTGATTGGTTTAACAGTTTTAAACTAATTAATAAAAGGAAAAGATTCTAACATGAAGAGAAAAGTGGGGCAAAGAAGACATTCTTTTATAGCCATCAATTCTCTTACTCCAAAAGTAAAATTTACTCTTTTCAGTCGTGAAAAACAGTCTGACAACAGAAAAGCCAATTATGGCATCATTGAACCCTGGTTTAGACCAAAAAGGGCTGGTTTAAGCCATTTTTAGCCATTTTTAGCCATTTTAGACCCTTAAATCAGCCATTACTATAGCAATACCAGGCCTAGAGCCTTCAAAACACGTCAGAATGTGTGTCAGAGGCGTAGAAACCAGTTAAAACTGTTTTTATTATGATTGTTTTATCTTAAGGGTAGTTTTACCTTCTTGGCAACAGCTAAAACTACCCCAGTTGGTATCAAAACCTCATCATCAATTGAGTCCACAGACCCTGTAACTCAATTCCAGGCCAAAAGTGATGAACTTTTGCGTGAATTTTGACATCCCACGCCTGTCAGCAAGGATTTTGGGGGTCTAGCTCCCCCTTAGAGCTGGAGTTCCTTTTCCCCCCCAAATTTAATCTTTCCAATTTATTTTTCCTTTAATTCCTCATCATGTATTATACTTATAATTTACACATGTAATTCAATTCAATTGTACAGTACAATACAGTAAGAATTGACACCTCATATGTAAATCAAAGTTCACTTATGTAATACACGCGCACATTTTGACATTTCAATTGAATTCAATTGAAAATACTTTAATTCCTCATAACTTCTAAACTAAACACAACACCTCAATTTTAACACAAAAATTGATGGTTAACACCACATGTGGTGTGAATTAAATTAAGGTTTTGAGGATTTTCAACTTTTGTATTGAAAATACTAAAAACTTAATTTAAGCTTATTTAGAGTTGAGTTACAAAAATTTCACTCAGAGGTGACCCCACCTGATTTTTTATGAGGAATCCAATGGTGAAATAAAATTTATATGTTTATTTATTGGATAAAAAGTTATAATCAATTTTATTTAACTTTTTTCCAAATTTATTTATTTTTTCACAATTTTGTTAAAATTTCATTTTTACTTAAATTTTTCAAGTATAAATGTAATTTTATATTTACAAAATTTAAAGTAATTTTATTTTTAAATTATAATTAATTTTTTTTATTTTTAATATAATTTTATATTTATATTTTTTTATTTTTATTTTAATAATATAAATAAATTCATTTTATTTATATTAATATGTTATTTTTTATATTTGTGGTCTTTTGGGTATATGAAATTACCTCTAAGGCTCACAAACAATCTTGAAACAAATAGATTGAGTATGAGCCAAATCAATGAAACACTTACATGTTTTGAAAAAGTGATAAGAACAATTAAAACTTTTAATAATGATAATTCTTTTGGCAATAAGATAAATGAACAATCTGCCATTATTAAAGAATTAACAGACAAATATCCTAAATTCAATATTGATGAAATAATTCAAGCAAGAATAAAACAAGCCATAAGTACTATCAAAGAGGATAATGAGAAAGCTCTTGATGATATTTCAAAATCATTTACTGAAGTAAAGACACATCTAATTGCCTTTAAAAAGTGTTTTGATACCTCAAAAGGAGAAATATCAAAATTAACAATAAAGTTAAATGAGGTTATCTCTTGTAATACTAAACAAACAGAATTATGGAATGAGCTGACATATAGGGAGGATGATCATAAAAAGAATTTAATGGACTCTATACAAAGCTTGCAACATGAATTACAAAATTCACAAAGGTTCAAAAACAGCAAAATGAATGATATTGAGCAACTACTAAACACCTTACCAATAATGTCTTCACCTCTGAATCAAAATGAGGGTAAAAGGATTCCCAATCCACAGGTATTGCATATTGAAAATTCACAGTTAAAAAATGAATCTTCTACTTCTTTTCATAACTTGGAACAATTAATGAGCCAAGCACTATTGAAAGAAGTTC
Source organism: Austropuccinia psidii (assembly GCA_023105745.1). Taxonomy (NCBI): domain Eukaryota; kingdom Fungi; phylum Basidiomycota; class Pucciniomycetes; order Pucciniales; family Sphaerophragmiaceae; genus Austropuccinia; species Austropuccinia psidii. The sequence goes on along the minus strand of JALGQZ010000003.1, from coordinate 62,456,092 downwards.
AAAAACTTAAGGTATGGCCTCACTTCAGTGGTGAAGGAGAATATGACCATATGGAATTCATCAGAGGTATTTACATGATCAAAGAAGACTTTGAAGTACAATAAAGATTGGTAACAGCTAGATTTAACACCTTGTTTACCAGATCAGCTCACAGATGGTATATCAAATTGAGACAACCACATGGACCCCAAAGTTGGACTTGGTGGAAAACCCAAATCATCAACAAATGGGCAATGATGCTTGGAGGTTCAAGGTTGAAACAGCCTTTGAATCTGAAAAATTCAATTGTGATAAAGACAAAGCTTTCCCATGGTTTTGCCAACAGAAAGACAGACTAACAGCATTTTACTCTGACATGTGAGAATTTATGATTCATAGGAAAATTCTAAGAAAATGTCGAGGTGACCTAGAGCATGCTTTCAAAAGCGTGACTACTGAACAATCTTCAGCAGAAGATATTATCAATATATTAGAAGAAGTAACCACCAGAACCAAAATTGGTTCTAGTAGGGTGAATCTTAAGACAAGGTTTAATACACCTTGGAAAGATTCTGTGGACAAAAACCCCAAAGAAAATTCTAATAATTCAAAATATAAAACTGCAGATACACTCACGAAATGCCATATTTGCCAAAGCACCACACATTTATCCAATACATGTCCAAAAAGGGGGGAAATCAATTAAATTAACATTGAAAAAGAACCTGATGTTGAAAAATATGATGTAATTGAAGAAAATTCAGATGATAAATAATCAATATTTTCCAAATCTTCAAAGGATATAGAAAATATCAATGCCACCTTTGACATCATGGAATATTATTAACAATTTCCACAGTTGAGCAATAGCCAACTTGATTCATCAAAAATTCAAGATGCACAGTTAATGAAAACCAAACCAAACAGAGGGAAAGGCTATAGAGCTGGTAACCCTTGTATAACAGAAGTGGTCATTGACAACAAACCCACTAAACTACTACTTTATCCAGGAGCATGCTGATCTTGTGTAAGTAAATCCTTTCTTAAGACTTGTGTACCATATTTTGAAGATCAATTGTTGCCAATTTATGGCATAAAATTCAATAGTGCAAGTAACCCAATGAAAGCATTGGGAATATTTGAGACTAGTGTCATATTCACACATATAAATGGAAATTTAAGAATCACTGTTGAATTTGTTGTTATGGAAAATTGCTCTAGTACCCATTTCATATTTTGAAATGATTATTCAATAATGGATGGCATAAATTTACATAACAACAAGGACAAATACTTAACTATTGGAGACAATAAGCGCCAAAGATTTGCCTTTTTACCATTTAAAACACAAATTACAGTGAACAAATTATCACCAGTCAACTTAGAGTTAGAGAAATTCAAATCTGAACAGTTAAATGAAGCTGAAATAAGCCTTCATCTGAGTGATAAACAAGAAAATGAAATTTCTGCTCTTTTATATCACCACAAATAAGCATTTGCTTCAGATTATCAGCCTGTGGCTCAAAACAGAGCACCAGCATCACATCCAACATACCATAAGTAATGGTATGAGGAGTATTGGACAAATATAGCCAATACAAGTAAATTATAAAGAGGAAACCTCCTCAAATATAATAAGAAAGGACAAAGATATGCGCTATCAAAGATAAGACCAAATAAGCAAAAACTCTTATTCTAGCCTCTAATCTAACTTATACATATTTCATGAAACCCCAACCAGAATGGTTTTTTTCTTGAAGCTCTAAGGTAGAGCTATCCAATGGTATCATCTATTCATCTGTAGCACTCCTAAATCAGGAGATACCATTATACCACCTTTTTTCACCAACAACCCCTCAAAGGTGTAGGAGGGCTTGTACAAAACTGTACAAAAGTACAGCCAAATTGAAGGTCTGAGTGAGAGCTTTAATTTGAGATACCTTAGACCCCTCTATCTTCCAAATTGACAGAGGGATCTTGGTTTAAAGGTTTAAATCTCAAAATACAGGATTTCTGAAACTAACCATATAAAGAAACCCCTGTATCTTTGGAATATATTCATACAGCTGTAAAGTGTTGTATATCAAATTGTAGATCTAATCAGGCCCTACAATACTGTATCATTTGAATACAGATATCTTCTAAATTGGAGAAGATATCTGGCTTGGAAGGTTTTGAAGCCTCATACTGATGTACAAAAATACATCCAAAAACTTAAAGTCCTTATAGCTTTTGCTATCCTAGAGAAGGGTAAGCATGAAGCATATCAATTTGAAGAGCTCATTAAGCCCTTCAATTCTGTGCTCTTGGATTCTTGATATCTCAAAAACTGACTAAGATATCTTGGTTGGAAGTATTTTGACCAATACTGGTCTGTACCAAACCTGTACCAACCAGTACTGGCTTGATACTTAAAATAATGGTTGTTTAAAGCTTAAACCCGCCCAGAATGACTAATATTAGTCATCCAGACACTCTGGACACGTCACAATGCTGCTGACGTGGCCTGTGAAGAGTTTTTTCACCCTGTATTGATCCAGAATGATCATTTGTGGTCCAAAAACCACAATTATGACTATGCTGACGTCAGAATTGATGGTACAGAACCACAACCCAGCCTCCAGAGTGAAAATTTTCACTCTGTAGACGTGTGAAGAGCCTACCAGTCTTTCACAGTCCTCAGAGGAGATAAAAGCAGGTCTTTCCTCACTGGAAAAGACTCATCTTATCATGAATTAACATCCTTATGTAGTAAAACTGTCTTATACCAGTAGTACTCTTAGGATTATATTGATATAATTAAAATAATTAATTATTGTAGTGATTTTCACAGTCAATTGATATTAAATCATTGCAACCCAGGTTCTCAATAGATTCATCACCACTGTTATTATATTACAGTAGAACCTGTTTACTATTATTAAAAATTATTTTTTGTGTGTCACAGTCATAGTGCTAGCTTGTATTTACTATTTTTAAGCTACTACATAGACTAACCCTGACATTTTGGGGGCCTGGCCGTTGTTTTAACCTATTTTGGACCTATTTTGGCGATTTTTGGATCATCTTCACTATTTTTGAAGGTTTTTTACTATAAAAGTAAGTACAATTTCGAGTTTTTTTCATTTGTTAACTAATTTTCATCTCTTATATTATAAAAATATAATATATATTTTTTATATATTATATTTTATCAAAATATATTAAATAATATTTTTTTTTCTATTTTTGAGTATTTATACTCTTCAAAGCTTTAAATTGCAATTTTCACGAAAATTAATAATAATAAGTAATTATTATTAACTTCTCAAACTTATTTTTATATACAAATAGTATATTTAAATAGAAAGTATAATTAATTTTTACCAAATTGTGGAAAATTAATTTAAATCATAATATTTATTGTAAACCAACAATAAATATTTGAATAATAATTTTATTATTATTTCAATTCTTTAATATTCAAATTGAATATTATTGAAGAAGAATCTTTCTACTCAAGTTGAGGAAAAATTCGTCAATTTTAATAATAATAAGTAATTATTATTAACTTCTCAAACTTATTTTTATATACAAATAGTATATTTAAATAGAAAGTATAATTAATTTTTACCAAATTGTGTAAAATTAATTTAAATCATAATATTTATTGTAAACCAACAATAAATATTTAAATAATAATTTTATTATTATTTCAATTCTTTAATATTCAAATTGAATATTATTGAAGAAGAATCCTTCCTACTCAAGTTGAGGAAAAATTCATCAATTTTAATAATAATAAGTAATTATTATTAACTTCTCAAACTTATTTTTATATACAAATAGTATATTTAAATAGAAAGTATAATTAATTTTTACCAAATTGTGTAAAATTAATTTAAATCATAATATTTATTGTAAACCAACAATAAATATTTAAATAATAATTTTATTATTATTTCAATTCTTTAATATTCAAATTGAATATTATTGAAGAAGAATCCTTTCTACTCAAGTTGAGAAAAAATTCATCAATTTTTTTTAAACAGAAAATAAATAAATAAATAAATAAATAAAAAATAAGTAAATAACTTATCAATAATATTCAAATTTAATAATATAAACTTTTAATATTAAATACTTTACTTATAAAAATAAGTGAAACAAAACTGTTATTTCTTCAAAAAATAAAAAATAAAATAATAATAATAATAAATAATTAAAACTCAAATATCAAACCAAACTCAGAAGAAATAACAGTAAGGAATTGGAAATTTTGTTTATTCAAATTGAATTACAAACCTTCTCCATTTTCTTTCAAAGTGGAAAAAATACATTCCATTTTAGACAAAATCACATTGAAATTCATCTGTACCAGCCTCAAAGACAAGGAGGCAGTACCAACTCCCAAGCAAATTGCCAAAGAGTATAAAGCAGAAATCAGTCCAAGGGCCTTTTAAAGGTAAAGAAACCTTGGAAAATACAGAATTTTTGTCTTTTGTCATTTTTTAACATGACAAATCCATTTCTCAGAGATCTTGGATACCCAAGAAATCAGCCAGAAATCTGGCAAAGAAGAAACAGAGGGAGAAGGCCACCCCCTTCTGGATCAAATAACCAACAAAGGACTTATTATCAGGGAACTCCTGCTCAAAATCCCACCCCAAACCAAATTCAGCCCAGTCCAACAAAAAAATTGGACAGATGCAGGGAAAATAACTCAGATTCATGTACTCCTAAAAGAATTTTCCACATGGAGTATGAACAACAAAACCTTAACCATGGGAGTATCATGGAAGGAAATTGGAATAATGAGGCAAAAAAAATGAGTCAATCTTATTACTTGCCAAAAGATTCTGGAAGAAATGAAAAGTTGGAATCTCAACAGCCATTTCATACTCTCAGAAGAGACTTGAATCAGAGGGAATCAAACAGAAATCCAAGCCATAGAGAATTCTTGGCATATGGAAGAGCCCAATCTGATTCAGGAACACCAAGGCATGGAAGAAGAAATTCCATCTGTCCCACATCAGTCCAACAGCTACAGGACTTGAAATCCAAAGGACAATATTTCCAGGACTCTCCAGTCATCCCTGGTGGTTTCCAGCAGAGGACATGGAGCCCTAGTAGAAAACAAGAATTCTTTCAGGAAGCAGAAGATAGAATCAGATCCTTTGATGAAACAATGAATGAAATTAGTCCAAGAGGAACACAAATCCTAAAAGACACTGTACCTACCAATAGTGTTAGCTCAGAATCAATTGATCCTCAGCTTAAGCCTATTGATGATAAAATAACCCCTAAAAAATTTGAAACCACAGATTCCAGAGGTAGTAGTTTCATATGGTCCAACATGGGTAAATTAATGGATTGGACATATGATCATGTTCAAGAAGTGACTTCAGAAATGAAAACACTCAAGGAAAAAAATTCCTTCCAAGAAACCATCATAGAAGACTTGAACACAAATCTATCCAGAATCTGGGCAGAATTTCAAACTAAAAACAAACAGTTGAACTCAATACTAGAGGAACAACAAGCTGTGAGAAGAGATTTAAGAAATATCCAATATCAGCAGGAAATTCTGGAAAAAGAAGTGGATTTTCTCTATAAAAAGGAGGAAAAAGAAGATAATTTCTTCCCTCAAACAACTCAAGATGATAAACCAATCACCAAAGTAAAAGAGGAAGAATCAGAAAACCAAGCTCCTGAATCCCAGGATCCAAAGTTAAGGTCTGAGTCTATTTACCAAGATGGTGAGAACCTCAGTTACTCTGAGAAACAAGCATTGAAGCAATTACCTGATGTGGTAAATTGGCCTAAATTCTCAGGAATTGGAGAATATGATCATATGGAGCTTATTGATTATATTAATGGACGTTTTGTTGATGTACCAAAGATACCAGACTACTGGATCACCACAAGACTCAACACTGCATTCAGAGGCCATGCAAATATATGGTACACTGAAATGAAAGAGATACATGGTAGGAAAAGCTGGCCATGGTGGAGAAACCAAATAATACAAAAGTACAGCAATGGTACTTGGATTTGGCAAAAAACCATCTCTTTTGAGAGTGACAGATACTCTACAGAAAAAGACCCTTATGAATGGCGTCTTAAACAAACCAGAAGACTCAAATCTATTGATCCAAACATGACAATAGAGATGAGAAATCATAAGATTCTGACAAAACTTCCAGGAGACTTAGAACATGCAGTAAAGTGCAGATGCAGCAAAATAAGCAGCATTGATGACATAGCAAATGTCATACAAGATGTCAGAAAAAAGACATCAATTGGCAGTAGTTCACCCTATAGGTCACATGATAGCAGAGAAAAACCAAAGATACTCATGGAAAAAGACCTCAAACCTACTAATGGTGAAGAAGCACCAAGGAGAAGGAACACATGCCATAACTGTGGATCACCTGACCACTATGCAAATAATTGTCCCAAGGGAAAAGAGAAAATATTTGCAATAGAGGAAGAGTCAGTAGAAGAACACATGGAGTACAAATCTGACTCTGACAGCATGGGAAATGGGCTAAGACAGGATTCAGACAGTGGATCAGAGCCTATTGAACAATACTTATTAGAGTATGAGGATGAGAAAACAGAATCAGTCCTAGGAAACTCTTTGAAACCAGAACTAATTCAACCCAAAAATGGTGAAGACAGAAGTGGCAGAACCCTTGATGCTAAAGAGTATTTGGAAGTACCCAAAACTGGTATGGCCTTTATTCATGGAGCAAAATCAAAGCTTGATGTGTACATTGAAAATAAAAAGCATCCTTTGATTTTTGACACAGGAGCAAATTGCTCAGTAGTAGCCAAAGAATACTTGGACAGACACTTTCCAATGTGGAATTCAGAGATACTTTTAACAAAAGCAAGAAGCTTTAAAAGTGCTGCAGGCAAAATGAAGTCACTTGGAATAATCCAAAAAATAATTATAATACCACACAAAATGGGAAACCTCAGATTACACATTGAATTTGTGGTACTTGAAAATGCTACTTTTGATGGATTTTTAATGGGTACAGAGTACCATAAAATCTATGGCATAAGCATACATAATTCCCTAGAGAGTTACTTGATAATTGGGCAAGACAAACAAAGAAAGTTCTACTTTGAAACTGACAACCCCAATCAAATAAAAAGATATTCCAATAGGGATTATTTAACAGAAAGAAGGAATAAACCACCAGAAAAAGACCAATGGGTAAATCTGGATGATGTTTCAGATAAAGATTCTTTTTTGAAAGGATCAAGAGCCTCCATAAGGACAAAAGAGTCTCATCAATGATGAGCCTTTTTTGGAGGGAGGGTATGTCAGCCTGTGGCTCAAAACAGAGCACCAGCATGACATCCAACATACCATAAGTAATGGTATGAGGAGTATTGGACAAATATAGCCAATACAAGTAAATTATAAAGAGGAAACCTCCTCAAATATAATAAGAAAGGACAAAGATATGCGCTATCAAAGATAAGACCAAATAAGCAAAAACTCTTATTCTAGCCTCTAATCTAACTTATACATATTTCATGAAACCCCAACCAGAATGGTTTTTTTCTTGAAGCTCTAAGGTAGAGCTATCCAATGGTATCATCTATTCATCTGTAGCACTCCTAAATCAGGAGATACCATTATACCACCTTTTTTCACCAACAACCCCTCAAAGGTGTAGGAGGGCTTGTACAAAACTGTACAAAAGTACAGCCAAATTGAAGGTCTGAGTGAGAGCTTTAATTTGAGATACCTTAGACCCCTCTATCTTCCAAATTGACAGAGGGATCTTGGTTTAAAGGTTTAAATCTCAAAATACAGGATTTCTGAAACTAACCATATAAAGAAACCCCTGTATCTTTGGAATATATTCATACAGCTGTAAAGTGTTGTATATCAAATTGTAGATCTAATCAGGCCCTACAATACTGTATCATTTGAATACAGATATCTTCTAAATTGGAGAAGATATCTGGCTTGGAAGGTTTTGAAGCCTCATACTGATGTACAAAAATACATCCAAAAACTTAAAGTCCTTATAGCTTTTGCTATCTTAGAGAAGGGTAAGCATGAAGCATATCAATTTGAAGAGCTCATTAAGCCCTTCAATTCTGTGCTCTTGGATTCTTGATATCTCAAAAACTGACTAAGATATCTTGGTTGGAAGTATTTTGACCAATACTGGTCTGTACCAAACCTGTACCAACCAGTACTGGCTTGATACTTAAAATAATGGTTGTTTAAAGCTTAAACCCGCCCAGAATGACTAATATTAGTCATCCAGACACTCTGGACACGTCACAATGGTGCTGACGTGGCCTGTGAAGAGTTTTTTCACCCTGTATTGATCCAGAATGATCATTTGTGGTCCAAAAACCACAATTCTGACTATGCTGACATCAGAATTGATGGTACAGAACCACAACCCAGCCTCCAGAGTGAAAATATTCACTCTGTAGACGTGTGAAGAGCCTACCAGTCTTTCACAGTCCTCAGAGGAGATAAAAGCAGGTCTTTCCTCACTGGAAAAGACTCATCTTATCATGAATTAACATCCTTATGTAGTAAAACTGTCTTATACCAGTAGTACTCTTAGGATTATATTGATATAATGATAATAATTAATTATTGTAGTGATTTTCACAGTCAATTGATATTAAATAATTGCAACCCAGGTTCTCAATAGATTCATCACCACTGTTATTATATTACAGTAGAACCTGTTTACTATTATTAAAAATTATTTTTTGTGTGTCACAGTCATAGTGCTAGCTTGTATTTACTATTTTTAAGCTACTACATAGACTGACCCTGACACAGAAAAAGAACCCCTAGGGGAAATTATTGGTCATGAAGTTGACATTACTCTTAATATTAAGAGACCTGATACACCACTCTTGAGAAGACCTGCATATCCAGGAAGTCCAAAATCAAGAGAAGCTCTGGGAATTCATATAAAAGAACTTCTACACCTTGGGGTAATAATAAACGTGGGCCACAATGAAGGAGTAGAGATAACTACACAACTCATAGTGGCATGGCATAATAGAAAATCTAAAATGGTTGAGGACTTTAGAGCTCTGAACACTTACACTGTTCCAGACAGGTACCCAATACCAAAAATCCAAATAGCCCTCACCCAAATATCTCAAGCAGTGTATATAAGCACTATGGATGCCCTTAAAGGATTTCATCAAAATGTAGTGACACCAAGAGCAAGGAAATACTTGAGAATTATTGTTCATTGTGGAGTGTATGAATATTTGAGGATGCCTTTTGCAATCAAAAATGCACCTTCACACTTCCAAAGAATGATGAATGAAATTTTCCCTGAAGAGATTTAAGAAGGATGGTTGATCATTTACATTGATGATATTATTGTCTGTTCCAAAACTTGGGAAGAAAATATGTACAGATTATCCACAGGTTTAACAAAAATCCAATCTGTCAACATAAAAATCTCTTTAAAGAAATTCAATTTTGGATTTAAAGGCTCAAAGCACTAGGACATGTAGTATCTGGTCTATCCCTTGTAATTGACAAAAACAAAGTTGCAGCAGTCTTGCTGAAACCTATGCCTCAAAAAAAGGAAATTCAATCATTTTTGGGTTTTGCAGGATACTACAGGCAAAAAATTAAAGATTTTGCATCCATAGCGAGACCTCTCTATACATTATGTGACAAAGACACAGTATTTGCAATGACTGTTGACAGAGTAAAAGGCTTTTAATCTTTAACACAAGCCTTGACCACTGCTCCACTCTTACTGATGCCAGACTTTAAGCTTCCCTTTAAACTTTATATTGATGCATCAGGAGATGGGATTGGTGCTGCACTTCATCAAGTCCAGATTATCAATGATAAACCTGTGGAAGGACCCATATCTTTCATATCCAGGAAAATCAAACCAACTGAAGCCAGATATGGAGCAAGTCAGATGGAGTGTTTATGCCTTTTTTAGGATTTAGAAAAACTCAATTACTTTCTGGAAGGATGTGTTTTTGAAGTGATAACAGATTTTACTGCTGTTAAATCAATTTTAAACATGAAAACACCCGACAGACATATGCTCAGATGGCAAATAGCCATACAAGAGTATAGGGGCAATATGACTATTGTTCATAAAGATGGAAATATTCACAAAAATTCAGATGGACTAAGCAGATGGTCCCTACCAAATAATATTGATAATCCTGCTTATGTGCGAGCAGAAGCTTCCCCACAAATCCCCATAGAAGGAATCAGTTTTACAGACCTGAACACTACTTTCTTTGAGGAGGTAATAAACAGTTATCCTCAGGATAAAAATTGTAGCATTTTATGCCAATTACTTACTAAGGACTGTAAAGAAAATTCTTTGATGCATGCCTTAGATGAAGTATGGAGGAAATATTATGATGAAGGAAGATTTCACCTACTAGATGGTATAATATACCACAGGACCAAGCACACATGTGGCATGACAGTTGTGGACAGGTCATTAATCAATCAACAGGGCAAATCTTGTGTCAATCGTTGGCAATTGAATTCACGTCGCACAGCGGTCAGTATCAAATCTTGCTTCAGTTGTGTTAGTGTCACTTTATAGTCACTGGGATTAGTGGGTCATGTCATGTTTGCGTCAAGAAAACGTCAATCGTCACATGTGTCACATGAGAATTTCACTCAAAGCCCAAACCCATTTCCACATTATTTGCAATGTTTGGGTAATTACACCTCATGGTGCTACCCAACAGTTGGGCATGCTCATATTGGTGCATGAGAAGACTTCTGCCTGACTGCCTGGTATCTCACCCCTTTACCATGCCTACTCTCACACTTGAGTGGCTTCCGCCTCCCCGCCTAATCCTCTCCGACGCTTTGCATGCTTACGCGCCCGCACCCCCCTCCAGATGAGACTCCAACACTGCCCCATCTCTGCCCTCACCACTCCTTACGCTTCCACACCCCCGCCTCATCTTCTCCTTGGCTTAAAATCCTTACCCTTCTGCCGGGCCCTCAAGTTATGCCTCCGACGCGGCCCTCACCCCCCTTACGCCTCCTCGCACCCACCCAACATGCCTACAACACTGCTTACTATCCTTACGCTCACAGTGCCCTCCCGACATGCCTCCAACACTCCTTACCATCCTTACGCTTGTGGAGTGCCTTCCTGACATGCCTCCTATGCCGCTTACCATCCTTCCACTCAGGTACTAGATCCATTGAGTATGTTGGCTTGTTGGCATACATGATGAATGCAATCAGGAAGATATTCTGAGAGGCCATCTCTGCTAACAGGTTCTGGGGGGAAATTGGTAGGTATATTCACAATTTTGTGGTTAGGGTTTAAATTATGAGGCTCACAAATTTAAACCTAATAAGTGGACTATTTAATACCCAAATTGTATCTTCTGTTTCCCCAAAAAAACCATTTTATTTCATATCATTCAAATGGAACACTTTGCTTAGTCCTTACCTCATGAGAATTGAATAGTTCAAAAGTTGACTTTAGTTAGTTTCTCACTAGTCAACTTTATTCAATTTCTCACAGGGAAGTGATTTCATTTGAATGATATGAAATAATTTGCAACACATCACCTGCTTGAATTTTCCCAAAAATCATCTTTTGCAAATCCATTACAAGCTCGATAGATATGGATGGAAGGTTCCAAGGCTGTTGATGGGCAGGTTTCTTTTGGTCAGCTTGTGGTTCTGAAATGTATTTTTTCTAGAAAATTCACTAAGTATTGAACTGATTTAAATTGATATTTAACTTCTTTCAACCTTTCCAAAACTCTCCAAAATTGATATTAACTACCAAATAATCAGTGATCTTGAACTTATTTTACTTCCACCACTTTCATAACTCTCGCCTTTTCCCTTCAATTTTGATCTTTTTATTCTACAATTTTCAATCGGGTTATCAATCAACTCGTCACCATCTACTTACTCAAAAAACTACCCCCGCTATGCCCTAAACCCTGGCAAATTCAACCAAATTCCATGAACAAACACCTTCAGCCCCAGAGAGTGGAAGTGAAATCTCTGATATGGTCAGTAGTCATGAATTAAGCATTGAAGAAGAGAGCCTGGCACATGAAAGTAATCCAGATCCACCAGTTCTTCTGGAATGTGAGCATAGATTTATCTTTAATATTTGTAGTCTCTCCAAATTCACACTTGAATCCTTACGCTTGTGAAGGTTCCCAACAATTCAAACAATTCCTTATGCCAGTGCAGGCTTCTGAAAATTCACACGCGAATCCTTCCGCTTGTGAAGGCTCCCACCAATTCAAAAAATTCAATACATGACTAAGATTAATAGTGTGTGACCATAGGAAAGGCAATGTCCCATGAATCTTCAGTGGATTACTCACATGCAGGGAACACCCACATTTTTACAGTTAATATCTGATATGGTTGTCAACCATATCAGAAGAAAATATAGGAGGCCATAATGGTGACTATCTGTGCATTTTTGGCAAAAGAGGTTCACACCAAGAAATATTGACTGAAATACTTGGTGGGGCACTTACAAAAATTATTATCACACAATAGGTGATTTGCACAAATGGCCAAAAAGGAGAATCTCACAGCAAAAAATAATATAACAAAAGTGGAAAAAAGCATGTATTGATTACAACAAACTAATTTAAAAGAGTGTATTACAAAATTAAATAGGAGGAAAAGATTTAATCTATTATTTTTTTTCTAGATATTTGGAGACTATCCCAGTGATATCCTCCTTTGGATAAGCCTCCAGTGCCTGGCAAAGGAGGCTGTTTAGTTCCTCCTGGAATTCTTGGTGCATCTATGAAAGGAATCATGTGGAGCAATCAGCGATGCTCCAACAAGATGTGGTTGATTGATTTGTGGACGATGGCTCAAGGAATCATCAAAGTTGGTAAATTCCTGGCGAGCGTCAGCGTGGGAATGAGGGGAGGAGGCAGTGCGGTTCTGGGGGGCACTGGGGAGGGGTCACACAAGGGCGGATCTGACGGGCGTATTGTTGATGATAATTACAGAGCGGGGAGTAGCGGGACAAGCTGGAGATGGTCAAAGGAGGGGTGAGGAAAAGTTGATAGGAGTAAAGAAAGAGAATTGGTGACTTACCAAAAGTTTCCTCTGTGGATTGTGTTGGAGCCACCTCAGGTTCTGGCTCACGAGTTGGAATGTCCTCAGGTGGTTTGAAGGATGGACTCAGGCCAGGAATAGGTGGCTCATCATGTTGGGAGGTTTCTACAAAAGGAGGAATAGTCACTTAACTTGATGCAAAAGTTAAAATGAGAAAAGGGAAAGTTGGCTGCTTACCGCGGGATAAGTCCTCCGACCATTGGGTGCCACTTGGGCCTGGAGTGAGTTTCCGCAGGGTTTTCTAGCAAGGCATATGTGGAATGGGAGAGTCTTGTCAGGGGGGATTTGGTGGGTTTTGTTCTATGCACAATGGAAAAAAGTCAGTATGATTGCATGAACGCAAATGAATTAAGAAGGAAAGAGAAAACTTACTTTGGCATTTGAATCCCATGGGTGACAAGACATGGTGACAATCAGCCCAAGCTCAAATATCCTCTTTCCATTTCCCTCCTTCATTGGCCAGATAATAACTTTGCTCGGTTCAAGGAGTGAAGTGACCATTGGATGGTGGCCTAGGAGGGGGGGTGGACAAATCGATACTGGAGAGGACAGGGCTAATCGTGCACAATCTTTCCTGTTGGCCTGTTTGGGGTCCCGGGGTCCATTCCCGCTCAGGAATACTTTCATCATTGTTGACCACAAAGGAGTCCTTGCAAGGGCGTCTTGGGCGGGAACTCCTTTTGGTGTGGGATGAAATAAGGCAGTACCTTGAGGGGGAAATTATTGGTATGTCTGTTTTGAATTTCAGAATTGTCCAATAACCATGGGTGCTAAGGTGTATTAGCTGCCCCTCTAAATAATACTGAATAGTCAGCCTACAGAGAATCACAAAATAAAATAAGATTTGTGGCTTTAACAGATAGAGAAGACTTATCAGCAGTCTCTAAATCAGAGCTATCAATAACACTACAGTAAAAACTCTGATCTAAAATTTCTGATAAAATAAACACTAGATTTTTTTTACTTTATTTTAATAAAAGTGATAATAATCTATATATATGTTTTGGGTTTCTTTTATTTTAATAAAACTAATAAGAATATTTTTTTTGTTTATTTTTTTTTAATAAGAATGATAAGAATATATATATATATTTTATGGTTTAGGTTGATTATAATGATTTTTTTTTGATATGAGTACTAATAATAAGACTACTGGATTTGATTCTTTTAAAATTCTTTTCTTTTTTAATACTGAGTTTTATATCACTACTACTTTTTTTTAATGATACTTAGCCACTGAGCAAGGCTACTGAGCTTTTTTACTATGTTAATACTACTATTCTTCACTAATACTAAGCTACTGAGCAAGGCTACTGAGCTTTTACTATGGTTATACTACTATTCTTCACTAATACTAAGCTACTGAGCAAGGCTACTGAGCTTTTACTACAGTTTAACTACTATTCTTCACTAATACTAAGCTACTGAGCAAGGCTACTGAGCTTTTACTATGGTTATACTACTATTCTTCACTAATACTTAGCTACTGAGCAAGGCTACTGAGATTTTCACTACTAAAGCACTACTACTATTCTAGATATCCTGCTAGTTCAGGGATGGTGGTGATCCTGGATAGTGGGAACTTGTTCCATGATGATGGGAAAAATGAGGGTGAGAGGACCTCTATTTGTAGCTTTTGGGCCTCCATAGAGCTTCTCAAAATAGGGTACTTAGAAAGAATCATAGCTGAGAGGTTTTAGCTGGTGAGACGTGTAGTTTTGGTGTAGCAGCATGTTTTCTGAGAGAATTATGCTGGTGGTGCTTTTTCTTATCAAAATCATGTGATGTATTTGAGATAATTTGGCTGGTGAGATTTTCTTTTTTGCCATGAAAGTGGAGAAAATACATCTCCTGACAATTGAGCTTTCTTCTAGTCATATGATATATATGAGAAAATTATGCTGGTGTTTCTGTTTCTTATCAAAATCATGTGATGTCTTTGAGATAATTTTGCTGGTAAGATTTTCTTTTTATCAGAGTCATGTGAGGTAATTGAGATAATATAGCTGGTGATGTTTTCTTGAAGGTGGGGAAAGTATTTTTTGTTTCTATTTTTACGTATGTTATGAGAGAATTATGCTGGTGGTGCTTTTTCTTATCAAAATCATGTGATGTATTTGAGATAATTTGGCTGGTGAGATTTTCTTTTTTGCCAAGAAAGTGGAGAAAATACAGCTCCTGACAATTGAACTTTCTTCTAGTCATATGATATATATGAGAAAATTATGCTGGTGTTTCTGTTTCTTATCAAGATCATGTGATGTCTTTGAGATAATTTTGCAAAATCATGTGATGTCTTTGAGATAATTTTGCTGGTGAGAGTTTCTTTTTATCAGAGTCACGTGAGGTCATTGAGATAATATAGCTGGTGATGTTTTCTTGAAGGTGGGGAAAGTATTTTTTGTTTCTATTTTTACATATGTGATGAGAGAATTATGCTGGTGTTTCTGTTTTAGTACTGTATCATTTTATATGGAGATTGCATCATTTCTATAAAGCTTGATGCGTGTCGTTATTACTAAGAAAACATTTGTTCTTGGAAACTATATTGTAATTTCATGCATAGCCTTGAGGTATTTCTTCTTTCAATTGAATTAAGGTGGGGAAAATACAGCTTCTGATGCTTTGGTCCATCTTCATATACCTTTATTTAGATTAACTGCCTTTAATGACATAATTTGTTATTGATGATGCAATAAGGTGGATATATCCTTTGATACTATACTGTTTTGATAAGATCTTGAGGCTGTGTATTGTATATTTCTGTTTGAAATCTGTAGTTGTAATGTGTTAATATGTTTTGCGTAATTTGTTTTATTATCATTTTTTTCTTTTGTTTTATTGGTAAGTTTGAAACTGGTACTAATGGTATGGAATACCACACCGCGTGGTCCGAAGGGTTGGACAAGGAATGAGCATTTCTTTTGTGCTTGTTGGCAAGCATCACAAGCATCGGTTGTTGTTGAGGAGTGGATGCAGGGGATACCCCGCTTAGTGCATGAAGTGCACCAAATCTAAAAACAAGAGAATTCAGGTTAGTAACTGAATAGAAAGTGAACAATCAAGAAAAAAAATGATGACATATGATGAATTATAAATCTAAAAAGTAAAAAAAAGAAAGATGCTCTAGTCGGGAGTTTGGAAAACTCTAAAGGAAAGTCATGAAGAAGAATTAGGATTAATATTGGAACATAATATCAAAGAAATTTTTCAATTAAGGGGATGCACGAGGTGGATAGAAGGGGGGTTCTGGATGTATAAGCAGGAAGGAAGGGGAGTGGGGTTAGTGGAGTGGAAAGGCAGGAAGACAAGGGGAATACACACAAAAATGAGGAGAGAGGGTGATCTGGAAAAAATTGGAGGGCTTGTCAGGCAAAGATGGTCTTTTATACCATGGTGAAGCTGAGCCAATTGCAGCAGTCACAGCACCAGAGAAAAACTCAGCCTCAAGGCGTGTGGGAAAAATTGAAGCTCTGTTGCAGCCAATGCTGCGACTGAGAAGGGAAATACCCGCGTGAGGCAGAGTAACAAAGGGGTTCTGGCTCAGTGTTGAAATTGATTTAATTGTCAGACTCAGTCAAATCCCCTTTGTTTCTTCAAATAGCCACCCGATCACCCAGGAGGGCTTTTGTGAGGCGCTCGTTGAATGTGCATGGTGGGTTCAATCCCCAAATGCCCCATGCAGAAAAGCATGTGGTGCATTTGGTCATGGGTGACAGCGGCAAGCATACCAGCGTTAGAGCCGGGTGATGGAGTTTGAACTAAAGCTCGGGTGGCTGTATGAATAGTGACTACAGCATGAGCTTGGGCTGACCAATTGCACTGGTTTGCTTCAGGGTCATAATTGACATGCTCACTCGCTGAGCATTTGAATTGCACAGTTGTTGAGCTATTGAGATAACTATATCAAATCCACCCCGCTGAGCAATTGCTAGGTCATCTCTGTAAGAACACATCCTCAGCACTTTGCACAACATTGGAAGACATTTTGGCCAGGCTGAGCATTTCACGCGCTTTGGTGAAGTGCTCCAAACTGAGCCTTCTGGTGAACTATTTCAAAAAGTGTTCCAATCATGGCTCCACCAAAATCTTCCACACTGAGATTTTGACCATGAACTACTCAGCTTGTGTGTGAAAATCGGGTGAAACGCAGTGCTGAGCATGTGGCACATGAGCCACATGTATGCTAACAATTGGAAAGTGGATCCCAATTGGTAATATGCATGCAGGTGGGAGTAGTATTACTCCATCCTAATTTGTACAGCCAACATTGTAAATGAATGCTTCGGGGCAGAGCAAAAGCTGTACAACAATGTAACATGCAATCACATCAAGCCATCCAGCCAAATTTCTCAAATGAATCCCTTTGATTCACCTTTTTGGAGAGCTCTGCCTAACTACTGCACAGATGTGGGTGTAATCTGAGTTAATGTAAGGGGTGTATACATGGATGAATAAGGATTTGAGTCATATGCAAATGGTGGATTCACTCTGGTGCCATTGTCGGGGCAAACAATGACTGGCCCCGCTTGTTTATCGCACCCTCTCATTGTTGGCCAGCCCCACGCTTTCATACACACGCCCAACGGGTCATACGCAGGCAATTTTCACATGCCTGGCGGACCTTTTACTTCCTTTCTTCTGACCAGCTATGTGCTTGTGCAGGTGGTCAGCTTGACTGCAGATGCTCACCCACTTGCGCACAAAAACCTGAGGCCAATCAGTGTGGATTTGCGGCAGCCTCATACACATTAGCATAATCCTGGCCTATGATTTCTGAGGCTGGGTATTTTTGTGTGGGGATCTGCCACTGTGGGTCATATGCCACACATTCTCACACGCCCCAAAGAAGTTTTGGCTGCTGGCTTGCAGCCAAAAAATACCTTGGGTGGGTGGGCTATTCCTCCGCAGTTTCTCACACACGTGAGGGAAATACCCTGATGCCAATCTGGGTGGATTAGTACCCGCCTCAAATGCAATAGGGGTAAATGTACATGTGGATCACGGCTCATGGCCGGCGCCCCCTTTGATCATTCCACACATTCCCCCCTGGAATCCCAGTAGGTGTCAGTCAGCAAAAAACTTTGGGCAAAACCAAACTCATGTTTGGTGGCACGGCACCGAGCATATCTCACCTGCCCACACAAAAACAACCCAACAATGAGATTGTCCTTTGAAACTTCCTATTTTTCCCAGTAGGTCCCTGTACAACAATTAACCTGGGGAAGATAAACTTATTGTTCACTGTCACACCAGCAAACATGGGTGCATGGCTCTAATATACCCCTCCACAATAGGTTGCTACAACCCACCCAATTTTGGATATGCTAATGTCAACCTTGGTCCCCCAAAGGCTGCGTAATTTGCTGCAGATCCAGAAGTCATATTGGGGCACCCACATTCTTGCCACCTTGCTTTGATATATGCCTCAAATTGGATATGAAATCTATGAGCCCAAGAGGCCCATCATCCTAACGACAATGCACATAACCACAGGCCATCCCCCTTTGAGCCCATTGCTGCCTCTCATATAAGTTCCCCACCTGCGTTTATTAGTCTTCATTCTGTTTAGCTAACCCTTACTGATCATAACATTTCCCACTGTCCCCAATAAATAATTCATAGTAGTCGACATGTCAACCCCTTCACAGCCACTTTGCATCTGGATGATTAATATTTGTATTCAAGTAAATGGTGATATAACCTTAAATCCTGATAATCCCCACTTAGCTTTTTGGATTATCCTATGGCACAATCAACACAACATATTTGTACATCTCCCTAATCACCAGCATGCTATTGGCTCTCTCCCTGGAACCCTTTCCAAAACGTTGATACCATTCCTTGGGGCACCACAAACTTTCATGCACTGTGGTCCTGGTGGGGCATGGATTGAAAATTGCCAAACGAATCGTACTCAAACATTATTTCTTGAGGGAGTATTTATTACTTATCCCAATGATCCTTCCTCATCTCAGAAACCCAATCTATTGTTGATGTTCTTCACATGGTATCCAAACATTCTATTCATAATTGAAAGCTTTCAAACACAGGGTTCCAAGCTTAAAAGGCCCAAAGAATATGACTGTAATACTCATAGTCAATTTCAACTCTTTACTCCCACATTTCCCGCTTCAAACTCAACGCCAGCTTCATATCATGCTCTTCTTTCATTCAATTCCAAGCAAAAACGGATACAATTACCCAGTGGATCAGACCTCCCGCTGATGACCCTGCCCCATTCAATAATTCAAACCCCCCTTCTCCCTCATCAAAAGACCAGACTAACTTTTCTCTGGGATCGAAAAATCCCTAATAGACAATCAGCCCATAAACTTGGGGCCACCTCACCCCCGGGATCCACTTTTAATGCCAGGCACATAATTAAAAATGAGGTCATGAGCTCATTTGAATCCCTTTCAACCAATACCCCTCTTGGAGGACTGCTTGCGGATGATATGGGATTAGGTAAAACCATTCAGGAAATTGTTCTAATTGGTACCTCCAAGGAGCAGCTAATTACAAACCCCCATTTCTCCACGCCCACCATTATCATCTGCCCCCTCGCTTAATTACCAACTGGAAATCTGAAATATCCAAACATGCTCAGGCTGGAGCGCTGCAAGCCAAAATCTACCATGGTCCCACTCGTCACTCATTATCCAAGGCTGACATCTTAAAATGTGATATCATCATCACTTCGTACAATACTATCACCCAAGAATTTAAACAAACCCATACCTCTACATCATTCATTTTTAAAATCAATAAGCATTGTATAATTTTGGATGAAGCACAGTGATTGTCTGATCTTTAAATGATTCAAATTACCTTTTATATCCAATAACCCTTCCCCCATTTCATAGCTATATTCTCTCTCAATACACTGCCACTCACTGTGCCATTCATAGCCTCCTATCATCCCGTCGAATATGTTTAACAGGCACACCTATTCACAACACCATTTATGACCTTTTGGGCATAATATCATTCATCACCCAACCCCAGAGCTCAGATCAAGATAACTGGTCATCATTCATCCTCAGTAGTCTTTCCAAAGGTAGAAATGATATTTTGCATTTGGCATTGTGGCATTTAAGTTTGCGCCGCACCAAAACCACACATCTCGAATCCCTTCCCACTATTAGCCATCATTATGAACTGCTCCCACTCAACCCAACAATGCAGCAAGAATATTCCACATTATATGAAGAATTCTGATCATCCAAAAGCAAAGGACCAGAATAATTTCTTAGAAATGTTAATAAGCTTCAAATATGTTGTAAGCATCACATCATGCTTAAAAACACAATTGTGGATGTGGATTTGGAAGACCACAAGGGCAGGAGCACTCAGGATAACTCCTCAACAATCACACGAACTCTTGTGGATGTGGAAACATGCATGATAAGTAGTAAAATTGCACACCTCCTAAAAATCTCACTAAAGAACAAACAATCAAAATGTGGTGCAACCAAATTGGTGGTTTATATGCAATGGACCTAATTCCTCAATTTGTGAGTTAATTCTAATATGCAGCCATTCCCAATTGAATCCATCTGACCTTTTTTTATGGTAGAATTGGTATTGCACTTGCCCATCACTCTATCCTTTCAGCACAAATTGATGGAACAATTATAGCACAAGCGCAGGAGAAGGCCCTGGAGAATTTCTTCAATAATCCTGAATGTGAAGTACTCATTGCATCCATTGCCGCAGCTGGAACAGGCCTCAATGTAACTTGCGCTAATATGGTCTATTTAATGGTGAGGGGAGACCCCCAAAATTCTACTGTGATTTTTGGACACTGACATCCACATTTCCAAGAGCCCAATTTGAACTCAGCCATTGAGGCTCAGGCTTTTGATCAACTCCATTGTATTGGCCAACAACAACCTGTGAATGTCATTCACTATATCACTCCTCATTCAGTTGAGGTCAAAATGCGGAAGGTACCTTTCAAGCTCATCTTTGTCCTGATTGTATCACTATTCTGAAATCTTTCTTTATGGGAATCCCATATTCAAATCACCAATAGGTCCAAGAAGAGAAAAAACTCATCAACCGCGTGAGCCTTCCTGATATTATCTAATTTGTGTTTGACAAAGTTGATAATTCCTTTTCACCCTGGCACAGATCCACAATCATGAACACCATGAGCTGGATAGAACTTTTTCAATATTTCCTCAATTAAAATGAGCAATGAAGTATTATTTATAAGGGAGACGGTGATACATTCCAATTCACATGGTTCATATTCTAACATATTTAGAAAGTTGTTGCATCTTCAAGAAATAATAATCAGAGTGTATTACACCTGCACAAATAATTCACAAAATGTTAATTTGTAACTGTGCTATACATGTATTTTCCTAACTTATTGCAGAGCATCGCCATTCACGCTAATAACTGGCATTTGAAATATTTTGAGGGTGATAGTCTGCATCTTACTACAACCTTTGAGCCAAGCTTGATCAAATACCTGAAAAAATAGCCCTTCAGGAATATCACCATCATCTGTCAAGTGTATTTCTGGCAGTCTATCAATAGTTTTTTACCCTTTTTTTAATCTGATTACAAAACTCTATGTCTCAATCAATTTTTAATGCCGACTCATTAAATAGGCCTGAGCACCAGCATAAGCCCACTTTATGGTAAACTTGACAGCCATGTTCCACTACCTCCTCAGTATCTGAGCAAACTCAAGGGTCATTGAATGGGGATTCTAGAATTGGAAATTTAGCTGTATCACACCATTCACAATGGCCCTCACAGGTCTGCACATCATCAAAGTCAATCATCAGATTTACTTCACACTGCAGAAGGGATACAGTAACTAACCCTTTGAAAAATCTTTGCAAGCTTTTGATTCTCCTTCTTTTTTACCAAATACTCCGCATCCTTTTGAATAGACTTCCATTCTCTTTTCAAATAAGTGAAATATTGCTCCATTAAAGCCGCCACAACCCCGTAGTTATTATGATCCTTGTTCCAACAGTAGTGATGATACTTGGTGCTGACAAGTGTGAGACGGAATGTATGTGAAACACCATAGACATCAGCTTGTTGAATGGATGTTGCCATGAGCTCTGCCAGTCCCAAGTGAACCGCTTTAGTCCTAACTTGTGGAGCTCATTTTCGCAGTAGCTTTGGAAACCCTGAGACTGAACCTTTGTTGATGGCTCATTGAAAACATCCTTGGGGACATATCCAAGATGACCAGCCACTTGAATTGCAATTTCACGCTCTTCTGTGCTGGGTGGTGCTGGTAGTGAGGAAAAATCCTTATCCCTTACTTTGAGTAGGAACAGACAATGGGCATGTACAGCTGATCTCATCCCATGGACATTTTCTGGAAGTTCCGCTTTCAGCCATTTTTATTGCTCCTTCTGGCTTGCACGTTTTGCCACATTGTGAGCTTTGCAAGCCTGGTTCCTTTGCTGTCTCATCTCGGATTGTTTGAGCATACTCTGGGCAAGCAGCATTTGAGGATGGGTGAACACACTATTTGACTGAGTGCCTTGCTCATGCGCCGTGAAATTGTCCCTCCTTCATTCATCATTTCTTTCACTTTGAGTCAGAGACATGTTCTCATCCTCATAATCCACAATGCTTTCTCTTGATGAACTGGCATGACCATTTCTTGGTTTGGAAGCATGTGGATGATGACGTCCAGTGACTTTCCCTTTATGGACCACAGGTGAAGATGCATAAAGTTCATCACCTGCCATGCAAATCATCAGTTAACACATCAAAAAATTAAAAAAGACTGGTCATACTCACGATGTTCAATTGGCTCCTGAGAGTGGACTGACTTGTGTTTAGGTGCCATATCTAACCCATGAAACAAACATATCAAATTTTGAAAACGTTTATACTCCAACATCAAAATGACTTACTTTGATGAAGCATCAATAATGGATTTCCCTCCGACAGACTACTCAGAGTAACATTTTCTAATGGTCTTTTTTGTTGCCTTCCATGAACCCACTTTTAATTTCCCACATGAACCTGAGATCCTGATGGAATATTGAGGGTTGGCTGTTTACTTTGTCCAAAGGGATCCTGGGATTGGACTGGATTCTGACCAGGATTAAAGAGGAACTCACGTGGAAATTTTGATTGGGGATTAGCCTTTGATGAGATTTCAGGTGTGCTTCTGGCCCCTCAGACACATGCATTTGTGTATTAGTGGGATTTGGGGGTATTGGAGTGACGGAATTATTTGGGATTGGCCAAGTGCTTGAAGTTGGAGCTTTCAGATTTCCCAAATCAATGTTAAGACCTGATACATTCATTGAGGATGCAATAGGGGTTGTGAGATGAATGTTGGGACTCAATGGTGACTGCGTTTGAACATATTCTATGCTAGATTCACTATCTGAGTCATGAACAGAACCTGAACGGGATTTATGTGGCTTGGAAGATGACAAAAGGGCTAAAAAAGTACAGTAATTCTTTTAACTTGATAAAACAGCACAGTATTATGATAAAATAGAGGGATATGAGATGTAATTTTTTCAAATTTATAATAGAGAAATTCTATGAATAGTTTGAACCAAGTGTCTCGTGGAAGTCTAATAAGAAACATCTTAGGAGAATTCTTCCTGCCTCCTCTTGAGCTCCTCCACTTTTGTCAGAAACCACCCTGACCGGCCTACCAGCATATAATGTGATATTTCTTTGATCTCAAAGGGGACCCATCATCCATAACTAATCAGATCAAATAAACATTTCCACCTCCCCATTGTCACATTTTGTGAATTATCCAAACTGCCAATATATGCACCAAAATTACACAGCATTCTATATCTGTATAAGGGTATATTGATGAAGGATTTACCCACAAACAAAGACATCACCTTTTCAAGAAAGGCAAGGCAATCCAAATCACATTCCAACCGGTTAAAAGCCCACTGCACTCAAACCAAATAACAAGACTTTAGCTCCCCTCCAAACCCTTATGTAATAGAGTTATATTGTTATGTCTGTAATAAGGTTTGAACCATGTATTATGGCATGCCAGCATACATGGTTTGAATTTTAATGCCTTCAACTCAATGTTGAAACATCCATAATGGAATGCCCATCAAGGGTCAAAACGGCAGTATAACCATGTGTAAATAAAATAGAATATGTATGAGCATTGAGCAGAATGGCATTTTATGCAATTAAACTCCTAACCAATTCTACCATCCAGATGAGACATCTTACACTTTATCCCCTGCAGCCCAACCACCATTACAAATGGGATAAAATCTTCAGCTGGCTCAAATCATCTCCCCCTTCATAAAAAATCACTCAATTTTTTTTCCAATTAATAACACTCCCAAAAAATTTCAAATCAACTATAGATATTTATACACAAACCAACCTTACTAAGGATTCCTGCAACAATGACAACCTGCCGCTATTCCTCAATGCATATATGCATGTGTCAACAATTCTCAACCCAAACACACTCTTCCGCTGAGGGCAATAGGCATGGAGTTGCCTTCACACCTTTCCAATATAAACAGCACATTAAAAAGCTCAAATCAACCATTGTACCCAAATATCTTCCAAACATTCCTACTTCTGCATCACAATCTGAGTGCCCACAAGTGCTATTGGATCACATCTTCCCAGCTGATTATTCACAATTGACCCAAAGCATTTTCTCAACTCCAGTGGGTCTCAATTCAACTGCACAGAAACCATACAGTGGCAGTCAAAAACTTCCTCCACAAGACCTTGGAATGATAATATCTGCCATTCTATCATTAAGGTATAATATACCACGCAGGGCTTCACACTGTCAGGATGATACTATGATGAAGGTATAACTAGGCTAATTACAACTTTAACTGTGTATGTGACATGGAAGAAAATGATTTAAAAGAGGTTTATAATAAGATAAAAGGGTTCTACTATTGAGAAATAGTGGTGGTGAGCGCTATTGAGAACCCTGGGTGCAGGCTTTATCTGTTGGATTACAATAATAAAGTCTACAATAATTAAAGATTATAATTATACCTGATTATTTAACCAAGAGTAAAACTGCTTTTGACAGTTTACTAAGTAGGTTGTTCAAGAGCAGGATGAGGAAAGGTTTTTGGCTGTGAAAAGCCCTCCTTTTATCCTGAAATTGAGGTGGAAAGGCTGCTAGACCTTTCCACGTAGAGGAAGTGAAGATTTTTCACTCTCCAGGACAGGCTTGTGGTTTGCAAACAGCCTGTATACCCTGTATTGGGCTCAGATGTGGTTTTGAAACCACATCTGGGCAGTTTTCACCAATACAGGGTGAAAATTTTCATCTGGGGACCTCACAGCCTGATTCTGACGTGTATGACGCGTAGAATGCTGTACAGAAACTGTATGGGACCCCAGTATTGACTGACATATGAGGTATTGAAGTAAAAACATGCTTCTTCGTCTATTTGACACCTCATATTCATGGTTATGGGATATTATCCCATGGTAAGGCTGTATCTGACAGCAGGTGGGATTTTGACCTTAAAATGGTCATACCTCTGTCAGTTTTTGAGATATCAAGCTCAAAGTTGGTTCATTGAGTATCCCTGTATGAGCTCTACACAATGGTGCCCAACTTGACATGGTTATCATTAAATATGACAAAGTTATCCCATGTACAAGTATTTTTGTACATTGGCGTGGTCTGGTCAAAAGCTGTATTAAGCTTGTTTGGCCAATAACTTCTGTTGTAGTTGAGTTATGAGGGAATGGATGGCACCATCAGATAGCCCTAATTGTTCTCTTTCCAAAAAGACCCCACTTCAGGTATCTCACACTAAAACTGTAAAAGTTAGATGAGAGGTGAATGTTTTGTTCACCCTTATTTGGTCTGAATTTGACCATAACTCAAGTAATACTGGTGCTAGCTCAGTTTGGCTGGCACCATTAGATAGCCCTGGCTTAGAGCTTCAATTTGAATACCCATTTGATGGGGTTAAGCCTCTCCTTCTAGATTTTAGATGAGAGGTGAAAATTAAGGTTTATGCTCAGCAATAACTTTGAGCAGGAATAACTTTGTTATTTCTTGTCCTATGGTGATGGGACTTATATTTTCAGAAAGAGGTGAGTTTCCTCTTTCTTTTGATACCTTTTGGGCTAATTTGGCTCAGCTCCATGTTTTGGTGGTATCTTGGCTATACCATTGGTTTATGGTATTTTGGCTGTCATGCTTGTGCTCTGGTTTTGAGTCACAGGCTGACATACCCTCCATCTAAAAAAGGCTCATCATTGATGAGAATGTTCAGTCCTCCTAGAGGCTCTGAATCTCCTTAAATGAAGGTTCCCATCTGGTATGGCATCCTCTGCCAACCATTTGTCTTTGTCAGCTGTCTGGTTCTTGAATCTGACTAGATATTGTCTCTGATCTTTCCCATTAAGTCTGATTTTTCTGGCCCTGATGATTTTACTCACAGGTCCAGGAGAGTCTTCTACTTCCACTATTTCTGGTGGAGTGGTGTTCTTCTTCCTGGAGGGGAATTTATCCTCCTCTGTTTGGAAGTATGGTTTGACCAGGCTTACTGGAAAGACTGGGTGTTTCCTAGAAAACTCCTCAGTGAGCTTGACCTCTACTGCATTATTCCTTATCAACTTAATGATAGTGAAGGGCCCTACAAATGAGTCTCTCATTTTCTTGGGTCCTTTGAGATTGTTAAAGTTCAGTGTAGACACTAACACCTGGTCCCCTTCCTTGAAGTCAGGTTCCATATGTGATTTGTCCCACCTTTGCTTATTATACTCTTTGGCCTCAGCTATGCATTTGGCAGCAGTAGCACAGGCTTTCTTCCACATATCATGGAAGTCTTTGGCTGTGGGGTGGATGGTCAGAAGATTTTTCTTCAAGTGATCCACAGGTAACAGGGGATTCCACCCTTTCTCTACCAGTGCAGGTGTTTTTCCTGTGGTAGAGTGCTGGCTTGTATTATAAGCCAGTTGGACTGCTGGTAAGAGGGTGACCCAATCATGGGTGTATCCCTCATGGTCCTTGTATTCCATTCCATAGGCACAGAACTTCCTGAGGATGACCTCCATTGTTTGGATCATCCTCTCAGGTAGGCCATCTGTTTGTGGATGGTAAGCTGTGGAAAAAGCAAGCTTGGTGCCAAGCATGTCATATAAATTGGTCCAAAATTCAGATGTGAAGTTTGGGTCCCTGTCACTAATTATGATCTTAGGGACTCCACAGGTGGATATGATGTTATTCCAAAATAACAGAGCAGTGTCCATGGCTGTGTCCTCTTTATGGCATGGTAGACATCTCATGCTCTTGCTGAACCTACAACTATGATTAAGCAGGCATTGTAGCTTTCTTTGCCTCCTGGGACAAGTCCTGTGACCCAGTCCATGTTGATGGTTTCCCATGGGTGTTTGGGTTCTTCTATGTGTTGAAGCAACCCATATTTCTTCCCATGTTTTCTATTTGCCTTTTGGCATCTTTCACAAGTGTTGATGTATTCACTCAACTCTTGCTCCCACTTGGGCCACCAAGCTGTGCTTGCTACCCTCTCTTTAGTCCTGTCCTCACTCATGTGTCCCATATAGGGGCAGTCATGGCATTCCTGCAGGATTAAAGAGATGTGGTCTCTGTCTATCACTGTGAGTGCACTGGTGTGCTTTTCTCTGTGATAAATCAGGCCATCTATAAGGAAGAATTTATTGTCCTTATAGGCCCTCAACCAGGGTTCCTCCAGCTGGGTTTCCAGTTCTGGGCTCCTGTATTTTTGTTGAAGGAGTTGGAGTAGTATGCTACACTGTTTGTGTTTAGCATAAGATTTCAGTACTGCATTGAAAAATTCTTTGTGCAGTTCTGAGGAACTTATTCCCAGTATGGGGGTTTCTGTCCCTTCTGAATCAGTGTTTCCACTGTCAAGGGTACCACTCCCTGGTGCCCATTCAGAGAATCTGAAGTTCTTCTTCCTATTTATTTCCATAAAATGGATAGGAATTTTTGCAGCAACTTCAGGGTCATAAGCTGGATTGCCTTTGACATTGTCCAGTGGCCATCTGCTAAGGCCATCTGCATTGGTATGGCTTTTACCTTCCTTGTATATGATGGTCATGTTCCCTCTATACTGCTGGATGGCTATTTGCCATCTCAGCATGTGTCTATTAGTAGTCTTCATGTTTAGTAAAGACTTCAAGGCTGTGCAGTCTGTATAGACTTCAGAGACTGCACCCTCCAAGTAATAATGGAGTTGTTCTAGAGCCCAGACTAGACATAGACATTCTGTCTGGGTGGCCCCATACCTGGCTTCTGAATCTTTCAGCTGCCTGGAGATGTAACATATTACACCTTCTCTTGGTTCACCATCCACAATTTGTCTTTGGTGAAGGGCTGCTCCCAAGCCTTGGCTGCATGCTGCATCTATATATAACTTGAATGGTAGTTCAAAGTCAGGCAAGATGAGCACAGGTGCATTTGTGAGTTCATATTTTATCCTCTCATATGCATCCCTCCTTTCCTTGGTTATTTCAAAAACTACATCCTTTGAGCATAAGTTGTATAAACTACTAGTTATGTGGGCAAAGTGTTTGATGTGGTTTCTATAGTAGCTAGCAAATCCAAGGAAATATTGCATCTCTTTGATGTTTTTTGGTACTGGCTTTTGCAGTACTGCTGCTACTTTGTTCTGGTCAATTGCCAGACTAAGGACTGAGACTTTGTGTCCTAGAGCTAGTAGCTCTTGTTGGCCAAAATTACACTTTTTGAGTGAAATTTTCAGATTGATGGGTGTACATTTACTTAGCACTCTGTCTATGTATTGTACATGGTCTTCCCATGTCTCTGAGTATATAATGATATCATCAATATATACTACCATCCAGCCTTCCATTATTTCTTCTTGAAATATGGTGTCCATCATCCTTTGGAAGTGGGCTGGTGCATTCTTGATGCCAAATGGCATCCTGGTGTACTCATATATGCCCATATGGCATATTATTCTGAGTAACTTCATGGAGTTTGGTTTAACACCATTTTGGTGGAAGCCTTTCATACAATCCATCTTGGTTATTTATTTGGCTTTGGCCAGCTTATCCAAGGCATGAGGTATCCTTGGTATAGGGTACCTGTCTGCTTTTGTGTAGTTATTCAGGTCTCTGAAGTCTCCACACAATCTAGACTTGCCATCATGCCAGGTGATAAGGACAGGAGTGGTGATTTCCACTATTTCATTATGTCCAATCTTCCTGATGACATCCATGTCCAGGAGTTCATTGATGTGTTTTTCAATTTCTTTCCTGGTTTCCAGACTTGCTGGATAAGGAGGTCTCCTTAACATGGGTGGATAGGGCCTTTCTACATCCAGATATAGTTCTATATCATGGCCTTTGATCTTGCCTAATGGTTCTTCACCAATGGCAAATGCTGGTCTATTCTTCCTCAGCATCTTCAGTAAACTTAGCTTTTGTTTACTGGTGAGGGTAGTGCTAAACTGTCCCTCTCTGAATTCTTGCAGAAGTTCTTCCAGTGGGTCCTGAGAAGATATCTGGTATATATCAAGAGAAAATTTCTTTTCCTTGTTAGTACCAATGGTAATATGCCTATTTTTACTATTGTAAATATCCATGCCATACATCCTCTGGTAATCTGTTCCCAGTAAAAACCCTTGGATGTGGGCATCTTCAAGCACTACAAACTCTGGGTTGAGTCTGATATTACCTTTTCTGTGGGGTATAATTATCTCTTTGCTAATTGTCCCAATAGAGGTCATCCTTCCAGATGCACTCTTAAAGTTCTTTGCCCTGGTGGGCAAGAGTTCTTTTTCCCAGTTTGGGAAGTGGTTATCCAGATAATTTCTGGCCACTATGGAGCAGTGTGCTCCAATGTCAATGATCAGTGGGTGCTGAGCATTGTCAATACATACAGTCATTTTTGCGGCTTTTCCATGTATATATGCCATTCCTTTGGTTGGTGTAACCAGGAATGTTTGTGCATCTTGTGTATGTTTACACAAGTTCTTGTTGGCAGTGTCTTGTGGCATGCCTGCTTCCAACTGTATATCCTGGATTTCTAGTGGGGTTTCCTCTTGGTATTCCACTAGAAATTCCTCTCTTGGGTCTTGATCCTCATCAGATGGTTCTCTAATGGCATAACCCATAGAGTCTGATTCAGAATCCTCTGTTGGAGGTTCTTCTTCAGGGACTTTTTCTATAGCATAGACTTTCTTCTTTGCTTTTGGACAGTTGTTGGCATAGTGGTCTGTTGAACCACAATTGTGACAAGAATTCTTCTTCTTTGCCACTTCTGCCACTCTTTCTCTGGGTTTGTCTTTAAACTCTACCCTGAAAGGTTGTTTCTCTTTGAAACTATTGCTTCTATATGGGGTGAATTTCCCTATATTAGTCCTTTTCCTTATGTCTTGTAAGGTATTGGCTATATCATCTAGAGTGCAATTTTGGTTGCATCTGCACTTTACTGCATGCTCTAGTTCTCCTGGCAGTTGTGTCAGAAGTTTATGATTCCTCATTTGAATGTTCATTTGAGGATCAATGGCTTTAAGTCTTTTAGACTGTCCAAGACACCACTCATATGGATCTTTGTCCACAGAGTATTTGTCATTTTCAAATGACATGGTCTTTTGCCATATCCAAGTTCCATTACTGTACTTTTGGATTATTTGACTCTTCCACCATGGCCAATTTCTTCTGCCATGGATTTCTTTCATTTCAGTGTACCATATACTTGCATGACATTTAAATGCAGTATTCAGTCTAGCAGTAATCCAGTAATCTGGTATGCTTGGTACATCGATGAAGAGTCCATCAATATAATCTATGAGTTCCATATGATCATATTCTCCTGATCCAGAGAATTTGGGCCAGCTTGAGGCCTCAGGAAGCTGTTTCAAGGCTTCCTTCTCTGAATAAGACATGCCATCTCCATCCTGGTATTGTGATGGAGATCTTGCCTTATTCAACAACATGGCATCTGGTTTGATGTCATCTGGTTGATATGGATTCTCCATAGCTTGGCCTTGTGGTTGGGGCTTTAAGCTATGGTAGGCATCAAACAATTTGTTGATGTCCTGGTTCAGACGATCCCTGTCCCTGCTACTATGGTGTTGTTCTTCAGAGACTTGATTCAGTCTCTTGTTGGTTTCTTCAGAGGCTTTGCTCAGTTGAGCATATCCTTCCTGAAGGCTTTTAACTATCTGCTCCAATGAGGCTTGAGTTTTTCTCATCCTCTCTTGGGCAGCTGCAAATTCTGTAGCCTGCTTTGCAGATTGCTCAGCATATTGGGACATTTGTAACCACAGTGTGTCACTGTTGATGTTACTCTCAGATGTGATAATGTTATTTTCAGTCTGAGTGGGGGTAATGTTTCTATTACTAGAACTACTGATTCTAGAGTGGTTTAAAACTACTTCTGGTTCTTGTGTACTTCTTTTACCAAATCTCACAGCTTCTGGATCATGGGGTCTGACTCTTTCCTCCTATGGTTGAAGGAGGCTTTGTTCTTGCCCTTGTTGCCTTGTCTTCTCCTGGAAACTTCCTGGAATTGTGAAGAATGGTGACTCTTGGCCACTGATCTGCTGGTTTCTGAATGGTGTGAAGCCACTGGAGAGCTGATTTGGCTTGCTCCTTGTGAACTTGAAGGAATCTGAGTAGGCCCTGTCTGGGTTAACTGTTCTTCTATAGCTTGGATAGTGGCTTGATTCTCCCTTATCCTCTGTGCCCTTGCCTCCAGGAGTCTGTGCTTCCTGGTAGGATTCCAACCCTTGGTGATTACCATAAGGTCTTTGAAGTCTATCTCTTTGAGACAGATCTTCTGGCAACTTGATCCCAGTTCTGCCCAGTGAGCTGCTAGGTTGAACCTCTTGTTGTCCATGCTCCATTGAAACAAATCTTTGAGGAGTTGGTGGATTTGAAGAACTTGATCCATATCCTTCCAGTCCTCTGGTTTGAGGTTTCTGTTGAAATGGAGTGTGAATGGCAAGGTTGATATTATCTCCCTCATTGTTTTGCCATCCACCACTGTGTCCAATGTGTCTTCTTTCAGGTCTTCTGGTTCTAGACATTCCTGCTCTATCCTCTGGCTGGTTCCTTTGGAAGCCAAGGTCTCTGAGGTATGTAGGGGACATATCAGTGTTTGCAAGCAGTCAAAAACTTTATGTTCTTAGGGTATTTACCTTTGACTGTGCCTTGTACAAATTTTTTATCTGCTGATTTGGGCAGTTTGCCTTTGGAGGTTACAACTGGGTTAATAATTGTAATCTTCCCTGTACAAGTGGTTAAGGTTGGTTTACCTTGTATTGAAGCAGAGTTTCGTGGTTTTCTACTCCTCTGAGTGGCTATTGGTGTCCACTTCTTGGCTGTAATGAGGCCTTCACTAAGCCTTTTTCCTTTACCCTTGCTGCCCTCTGGTTCTGAGGGTGTCACTGGTGTGTTGGCCTGTGACTGGGTTTCAAGTGCGATGTAGTTTTCTTCCACTGAATCAAAACAGGAAAAAGAGGGCTTATGTCAGTTAAGACTTCTTAAAAGGCTGGTTTTGCACATCTAAGAATGGCCTCTGGGCTTGTATATTATTACAGTATGCCCTTGTATAATGACAGTGTAATTGAATTAACAATTCCACGTCAAAAATACAGCTTATGGTGTCCTGTCACACTGTTTGTGTGTCAGTATCCCTCAGATACACTTGTGATTTGGAAGTGTATTCTGTAAAAGTGGTTTGTATACAAGTGTTATTGAATTAACAATACACTTGACCACGCCTGAACTGATGGTTTTTCAGTCAGAGGTGTCCTTATTCAGTCAAGAATACAGGACTTTATTAGTGGCTTATGTGTTTTTATATGCAAAACACGCCAAAAATAATAAATTACTGTGGGTGTTAACCACGTAAAAAAATACTCTTATAATATGAGTATATATAAAAAAAGGTAAAAATATATAAAATATATATTTTTAAATAGAAATTACGCCTAAAAAGGATAAAACAATGTGTCAATAAGTCATAAAAAGAGAAAAAGACTTACTTGTAAGGTCCAAAAAAGTCAAAAAACACGGCCAGGCCCCCAAAATGTCAGGATGATACTATGATAAAGGTATAACTAGGCTAATTACAACTTTAAATGTGTATGTGACACGGCAGAAAATGATTTAAAAGAGGTTTATAATAAGATAAAAGGGTTCTACTATTGAGAAATAGTGGTGGTGAGCGCTATTGAGAACCCTGGGTGCAGGCTTTATCTGTTGGATTACAATAATAAAGTCTACAATAATTAAAGATTATAATTATACCTGATTATTTAACCAAGAGTAAAACTGTTTTTGACAGTTTACTACGTAGGTTGTTCAAGAGCAGGATGAGGAAAGGTTTTTGGCTGTGAAAAGCCCTCCTTTTATCCTGAAATTGAGGTGGAAAGGCTGCTAGACCTTTCCACGTAGAGGAAGTGAAGATTTTTCACTCTCCAGGACAGGCTTGTGGTTTGCAAACAGCCTGTATACCCTGTATTGGGCTCAGATGTGGTTTTGAAACCACATCTGGGCAGTTTTCACCAATACAGGGTGAAAATTTTCATCTGGGGACCTCACAGCCTGATTCTGACGTGTATGACGCGTAGAATGCTGTACAGAAACTGTATGGGACCCCAGTATTGACTGACATATGAGGTATTAGGGGGACTCAATCTTTGCCGCAAATTCAAAATGAGAGATGTCTCATATGTCACACAAAGAGCGTGTGTGAAAGTTCAATATGAGACGCCATCCCATATTTCCAGCAGCCCCCCGAATGTTGCCTTCTTGGTTGGTTTTGAGGGCCAATGGTTGGTTTTTGGTGGAGCAAAAACCCAAGTTATTACAGGTGACAGAGGGGCTTAGTGTATGAGATACCACCAAATGCGGCTCACCTGTTTTCAAAAGGAGATAATCTCATTTTGTGATATCGCACGGCCAAATTCGGCAAATATTGAGTCCCCCTATTGAAGTAAAAACATGCTTCTTCGTCTATTTGACACCTCATATTCATGGTTATGGGATATTATCCCATGGTAAGGCTGTATCTGACAGCAGGTGGGATTTTGACCTTGAAATGGTCATACCTCTGTCAGTTTTTGAGATATCAAGCTCAAAGTTGGTTCATTGAGTAGCTCTGTATGTGCTCTACACAATGGTGCCCAACTTGACATGGTTATCATTAAATATGACAAAGTTGTCCCATGTACAAGTATTTTTGTACATTGGCGTGGTCTGGTCAAAAGCTTTATTAAGCTTGTTTGGCCAATAAATTCTGTTGTAGTTGAGTTATGAGGGAATGGATGGCACCATCAGATAGCCCTGATTGTGCTCTTTCCAAAAAGACCCCACTTCAGGTATCTCACACTAAAGCTGTAAAAGCTAGATGAGAGGTGAATGTTTTTTTCACCCTTATTTGGTCTGAATTTACTGGTGCTAGCTCAGTTTGGCTGGCACCATTAGATAGCCCTGGCTTAGAGCTTCATTTTGAATACCCATTTGATGGGGTTAAGCCTCTCCTTCTAGATTTTAGATGAGAGGTGAAAATTAAGGTTTATGCTCAGCAATAACTTTGAGCAGGAATAACTTTGTTATTTCTTGTCCTATGGTGATGGGACTTATATTTTCAGAAAGAGGTGAGTTTCCTCTTTCTTTTGATACCTTTTGGGCTAATTTGGCTCAGCTCCATGTTTTGGTGGTATCTTGGCTATACCATTGGTTTATGGTATTTTGGCTGTCATGCTTGTGCTCTGGTTTTGAGTCACAGGCTGACACACACATTCTCAACCCCGCCCTGAACCTGCTGATCAAGTCCAGTATCTAAAGCTCAGGTGGTCCCCCCACTCCTGAATTCCATATTTGAACATCTCCAATTAGACCCAGTGATTCAAAACTATATATGTCGTCCTCAATGTTTCTTTCTTAATGGCCTTACTGAATCAATCACAAGTGACCAACCCCACTGTCAATGCCATAATGACCTAGATGATCATTATCCCCCTTGCACACAATCATTACGCAAATTCATCTATTCATTTGAACCCCGCACCCAAAACACAACCAACATGAAGCAAAAATTAATACCACCAAAACATTTGATTTATGAACCATTCAAAAATTGGCTTGCCAGATTTCTCCAGCGGGCTTGAATTATTTCAATTCTGCATCAACATCAACAATCCCAAACTCCCAAAGGTTCCCCCGAATGTTACATCTGGGATGGATTGGTCTGGAGATGCTTCACTGGCACTAGAAATATTCACGACCCCCCATTCATGTCCATTCCTGGTGCATTGGCCTTCTCCATTTGTGTGGACTGGTTTAATTCACATGTAAAGTCAACTTGGTTGCCCAGCATTGGACCTATCATGCTCATTTGTCTTAATCTCCCCCTAAGTGAAGGATTGAAGCCAGGGAATGTCTATGTTTCAGGAATCGTCACTAGTCTGAAGGAGCCAGCTGCGCTTCAATTGAATTACCTGTTAATGCCACTCATCAAGGAGCTCAAAGAGCTATGGCAAGGTTACCATTTTTCACCCACCTCAACAGGTCCTTCAGGATCCTTTATCCGTGTTGCCATTCTCACGGCCATTGCGGATGTGGTTGCCATACGCAAGCTTACTTGATTTATTTCTCATTCAGGAAACCACTTTTGCAATTTTTCACTATTCACAAAGCTCAAATTGAAGAAATTGGTCCTCAATTTCACTACACACACTCATACCAAAATCATGAATCAACCATTGCAAAATGGCTTTGGGCATCCCCACAACAAATACAAGAAATTCTTTCTGAGTATGGAGTGCGATATTCAATTTTGGAAGACCTTCCATATTGGGATGCAGCCAGAATGATTAATCTTGACATAATGCATAATTTAATACTTGGAATTTTGAAGGATCATGCAACTTTCAAATTGGGCATTCCAGATTCCAAATCAAAAATTTACTTCACGTCCTGCAGGAAATCCAATGACACCAACATTTCAGACTCTGATTCCATGACCTCCAACAGCTCTCTTGATAAAATCAAATTGAGAGAGGCCTGCTTCCTGAGAAGAGACACATCAAAAATAATAAATGAGTCACTCTCCACTACTTCCACCCAAAAAACTACCTCCCAATGCCCACCCCTCACACGCAACATCCATCTAGTGGTTCTGCGGAGATTCCTTCATTTGATGCGGATTACATCCCCACTTCTGAAATTCCCTATGAATTGGATATCAGTACACTGAGTGATCACCAGATCAAGGGTGAGGATCTGGTGCATCTCCGACAAATCATATCTGATACCATAATTCCCTCGTCATGGACAAGAGTACTCCACAAAATGGGTTCCCCCTCTCATGGTAGTTTGAAAGCAGCTTAATTGGCTCTCTTATACAAGGTCTATATTCCATTTTGAATACTCATTCAACAGATGTCATTATATGAACACAGATCCGGAACACACAAAGAAACATGGGTCAAGCAGAAGAACTTGCAAATGAACTAACAAAGAATACATTCCATTTGATTAGTGCTATCAACATTGCCACAAGTTGGACTGTTTCAATGGATGATGCAAATGCATTTGCTGAACATTGGAAAACATTCCGCCTTTCCAATCAGCACCTGTTCCCAAAACAAAAAAGTAATGCAAATCATCATTTTGCTGATCATATTCCAGAACTCTTACAATGCTGGGTCCCAGCACAAGCCTCAGCCACATGGGGTTATGAGGGCTTTATTGGAGTATTTGCAAAGATGCCAACAAATAACAAAATATGTATGTCAATTCATAAGATCAATATATTAACATTGATTAAACACATGAACTGAATAAGACTAAATTCTTGCAACCCTGAATAGATGGTTTAGATAAAAACTTACTTCAACATATCAGTCAATGTTCCAACCTTTCTGCTCTTCTGAAATCCCCATCTGTCCCATGTGAAATAAAACAACTTTTTGAATCACAGCCACCTGCCCCATTCAATCACCAAAAACATAACAAACCATCCCGCCATGACCAAGAAGATTATCATTGCCTGGTTGAGTACTGACAGAATTTTCATTCCACAAGGGAAATAGTTGAATGGATCAGCTTAGACACTACCATACAATCCACAAGTCACCCCACTTCAAGGATTGTCTCACCTTGGTATTTTCCAGTTTCAAACATTAATATTGGGAACAATATACTTTCAACTGAATCCGAAAATATCAGCAACAGTGTGATGTGTTTTCTGAGGGGCAAATCACAGCATTTTGGTGTTATTAATAGCATTTTTAAAGTCTCTGAGCCATCTTTCATGCTGAAAAATAACTTTCTAATATTAAAAACTTTGAAGATTGATGTGAATTTCTTACCAGATTGGCCTCTCCTCAATATTTATAAAGCTGCTGGTTCTAATGCTGGACACTTGATTATATCTGAAGAAGAAATATAAGGTAACTGTGGATTGTATGATAACAAAGTTATGTCATGTGGACTTCTTGTATTGATAAAACCATTATTTCATGATATTTAGTCGACAGAAATGCAAATCTCTCAGATTCATTAGCAACTTTGCTAGTGAATTAACTGCATCAAAATTTGGTGACAGAGACATGCCATTGTGACAAGCAAAGCCCATTATTTCACATTTCCACAAAGAAATTACTATTTTGACATTATGTACAGTGTGAAGAAGCCAATTTCAATGATTAAATGTCCCACACACTCACCTATCACAGCATCCAAAATGTGCAACTGTGCCATCATCATGTTGGAAGGGGAATCGGCCCTTATGCACAGGCACACGCTTACGCACACACCCCCGCACCGGCTGATGCACACACAAATGAACCCCCACATGCACACACCAATGCAACCACAGCGCACCTGCGGTATTGTGCGGCGGGCTCTACCATTGTCATCTGCAAAATGACAATCCCGCGGAGGCACAGTCCTTTCATGGATGAGCTGGTGAGGTCAAACCGCCCCCTCTACATCAAGACTGGCTGAAGGAACTCTTTGATGTGTGTGTGGAAACAGGTGGGTCTTGTGTAATTTTTACAAATTTTTGGATGGTTGAGGGAGGATCCGGTGGTGAGGAATCTCAGTTGAAAGCACAGGGGAACCAATATTGGTGGATGTCACAGGATTTGGTGTAAGACCAGAGTGTGACGTGCGCTCAATGTTTGCTTAATTTTTGCTTGACGTGAGCTTGACTTTTATCCTGCTTGACGTGAAGTCAATCCCCAACAATTGACGCGAGATTCACCCTGGTGAATCTTGTACTGAAAGAATGCCATGACAGCCCCTTTTCAGGTCATTTGTCTGAAGACAGAACAAGAGGAAAAGTAAAGACCTGCATATGGTGGCCAATGTGGCAGAAATATGTTACAGAGTATTGCGAAACCTGTGACAGATTTCAAAAGGCAAATAAATCCACTGGCAAGAGACTTGGAAACATGATCAAAATCCAAGAAATCAGAAGACCTTGGGGAATTGTCCATAGGGATTGGGTAACTGGCCTACCACCAGGAGGTTACAAAGGTTATAATGCTTTCTTAGTGATTGTAGACAGATTCAGTAGAACTCCAATCTTTTTACCATTTCACAAATACGATACAGCCATGGATACAGCTCTTTTGATATGGAATAGAGTAGTGTCATGGACTGGCATATTCACAAATATCATTAGTGACAGGAATCCCAAATTCACTTCAGCACTGTGGAAAAATCTTCACCAATTATTTGCTACTAAGTTGTCTTTCTCTACAGCATACCTGTGAGCCTTGAGGTATATTTTACATACCCAAATAGGCCACAATTATCTTAAAAAGAAATGTTGAATTATGCATAACACATAAGTCATGCATATATCCAAAATTCATCATTTTTGATTTCAGAAAAGATGAATAACTTTCTATTGAGTAAGTAAATCCATGTATTTAAGGCCAGATTTGGATTTTACACACAAATTCACCTAGGGTAGCTCCATAGGGTGAATAAGCTCAAATTAACTCTTTGAGGTGGTAAAATGGAAAATACTTCAATACCACATAAAAGATCCGTTAAAAGTTTTGTTTTTCTTAAATTCACGCCAAAATAATGGGAATTTGAGGAATCCCATGTTACATATACACTGAGAATAGTGTTATGCATGTTTTGAGCACTTAATATCATGGTATTCCTACATGGAATTTTGGTACACCCATAGTGGATATCTCACTTAAAGCTTAATTTTATATTTTGACGTGAAAAATAAGCAAGGGGGACAAAAGACATCAAAAAGAGCCAGGGTACCCAACTTCTGAGGCCTCAGAGGTGTGGACCGCTCCAAATCTTGGATCCATTGCTAATCTCGGACTAATTGGTAAACTAAAACCTTTTGGGAACTTGGTTACCATGTTACAACTACTGTAAATCTCAAGAAAATAGCAAATAACCTGCTATTTTGACATGCCAAGGAGGTAAAGAGCTACTTAGACTCCTGTAACCATGTCAATTCTTAATTATTTTCCATGGATAAGCCCCAAAAGAGTAATTAACACCCTTTTTTGGACTTGTATCCATTGATTTACCTCATAGCAACCAGTGAAACACTGATATTTGCAATTCTACATAGAAATGAGGTAGAAACCTCAAAAATTCATTAAAAATACAATTCTTGATGAATATTTCTGAAACATTCAGGACTTATAGAGAGCTGTATTATCTATGGTACAACCAAAAAAAATTACAGTTTTACTAGTCAAATTAAAAGTTTTACTTACAGTCCATTTTTGACTATTCTACGTGAAACACTGAATCTTCAAAAATTTACAGTAATTACAACCTGTGATGAAATTGGCAATAACATTGATAAATTTGAGGAATCAATGAGTATTTTGGAATAAAAGAAGATTTATAGATGTTACTCCTTTTTTTCTTAACCATATTGGGGTTGGTAGTCACATAAAAGTATCAATTAAGTAATTATGATAATCTTATGTGACAACAGATGATTCAATCAATAATCCAAAAGGGTTTATTGTTTTCTCACTCACTGGTTTTTCAATTTGCTCCATGGAACGCCTCTGTGAGCTGTTGTTGACTTAAAAGAGGCCTCTTCTTGCTGTTTTTTCCAGATCATCATCATCTTATTATCATTTAAATCATTATTACCAAGACGTAAGTATTAGTTATAGCTATTCTTAAGTGTTTTAAATCTTTCAGAATCAATAAGAAGGACGTGAAATCATAGAATCCAACTATATATTTTTGTAATACTGTTATACATTCATTTTGATCCTTAAAATCCACAATTCTACATCAAATCTCTCTATCTTATTTTTCAATAACTTATTTGGAATATCAGTGAGTGATTTAATTTTAATTCTTAAAGTTTTTCTCTAAAATTAGTTTTCTTCAAGAATAATCCTTATAATTATCCTTGCAAAAGATAATTATATATTAAAATAATTTTATTATTAAAATCTTCTTGTAATTGATTCTTGTAGACAATTACTTGCTCACTGTTAAAATCACTAATAGTGTTTAACATGTGAAAGAAATAACTCTTTAATTATTTAATTGTGGTTATAATAACATTTTGTTATTATATTTCATAAGAACAGTCATAGTACTGTTGATTAATAGTAATATTATCATCAGTTTCATATACAAATATTACACTACCACCCAAAAACTGAAGGTCTAGGTGAAAGGATGGTACAAACCTTAGAAGACATGGTGAGATGAGTTTGTGCAGATGGCCTTGAATTCAAAGATTGTGATGGTTTCACTCAGGATTGGTGTACCCTTTTACCAGCACTAGAATTGGCATATAAGATGTCAATTCATGCCAGTACCAATCAAACTCCTGCCATTCCAGAAAAAGGATGGAATCCCAAGTTACCTCAAGATTCTTTAAGAAAAGAGTTGGTTGAAATACATCCTACAGCTGCTAGCTTCAAAGGAATGCTAGACAGAGCTAGAAAGAATAAAGTAAGATGCATGGAAGCCTAATTTGCATATGCTAAACATAAATGGGACAAATCACATGCCACTCCAGATTTCAAAGTGGGTGATTTAGTTCTAGTATCCACCACCAACTTAAATAACATCAGAGGATGTAAAAAGCTCAAAGACTGCTTTGCAGGACCTTTTGTTATTAAATCCCTCCATGGAGAAAATGCTGTTGAAGTAGAATTATCTGAAGAACTTAGTGATAAGTATCCTACATTTCCAGTGAGCTTGATAAAGCCATATAAGTCTAGTGATGCTTAAATGCTTCCCTTGAGGAATAAAGTTCCCCAAGTTGTACCTCCTATTGAGACATCTGGTATTAAAAAGATTACCAAATTTCTTAAAGAAAGAAAATCAAGAACCAAAAAAGTAAGGGAATACCTTGTTAGGTACAGTAACCCAACTTGTGAAGATGAATGATTAGAGGAAAGAGACATACCTGAAGCTACCAAGCTTCTCAGAAGATTCAGACATACTAGAAATAACAATATTACAAAGAAATATATCATTTTATAGGGGGAGGGAATGTGAGCCTTAGAGGTATTTTCATATACCCAAGAGACCACAAACAAAAAAAATTGATATACAAACATAAATGAAATAAATTTATTTGTATTATGAAAATAGAAATTAAAATATAAATATAAATCTATATAGAAAATCTAAAATTTAATTATAATTTAAAAATAAAAATACATTTTTACTTGAAAAATTTAAGTAAAAATGAATTTTCAACAAAATTACCCAAAATAAAATAATTTTGGAAAAGAGTTAAATAAAATTTCTCATAACTTTTTATCCAACAAATAAAAGTATAAATTTTTGTTCACCATTTGATTCCTTACAAAAAATTAGGTGGGGTCACCTCTTAGTGAAATTTCTGAAACTCAACTCTAAGTAAGCTTAAATTAAGATTTTAGTATTTTCTGTAAAAAAGTTGAAAATCCTCAAAACCTTAATTTAATTCACACCACATTTGGTGTTAACCATCAATTCTTGTGTTAAAATTGAGGTGTTGTATGTGGTTCAGAAGCTATGAGGAATTGAAGTATTTTCAATTGAATCCAATTGAATTGTCAAAATGTGAACATGTATTACACAAGTGAGCTTTGAATTACATATGAGGTGTCAATTATTACAGTATTGTACTGTAAAACTCAATTGAATTACATATGTAAATTATAAGTATAA
This sequence comes from Austropuccinia psidii, assembly GCA_023105745.1. NCBI lineage: Eukaryota > Fungi > Basidiomycota > Pucciniomycetes > Pucciniales > Sphaerophragmiaceae > Austropuccinia > Austropuccinia psidii. Next base: position 62,413,857 of record JALGQZ010000003.1, on the reverse strand, counting down.
TACATGATGAGGAATTAAAGTAAAAAATAAATTGGAAAGATTAAATTTGAGGGGAAGGAACTCTAGCTCTAAGGGGGAGCCAGACCCCCAAATTCCTTGCTGAAAGGCCTGGGATGTCAAAATCCACCCAAACGTTCATCACTTTTGGCCTGGAATTGAGTCACAGAGTCTGTGACTCAATGGATGATTGGGTTTTGATACCAACCAGGGTAGTTTTAGCTGTTGCCAAGAGGGTAAAACTACCCTTAAGTTAAAAAAATCTTTGTAAAAACAGTTTTAACTGGTTTTTACAACTCGTACACACATTTTGACGTTTTTTGAAGGCTCTAGACCAGGTATTACTATAGTAATGGCTGATTTAAGGGTCTAAAATAGCTAAAACCAGCCCTTTTTTGGTCTAAACCAAGGTTCAATGATGCCATAATTGGCTGTTTTGTTGTCAGAGTGTTTTCCACGACTGACAAGAGCAAATTTTGCTTTTGGAGTGATAAAATTGATGGCTATAAAAGAATGTCTTCTTTGCCCCACTTTTCTTTTCATCTTAGAATCTTGTCCTCTTATGATTAGTTCAAAAACTGTTAAACCAATCAATAAAAGATTCCAACTAACCTTTTTTTAAATAATTTTGAACCCTTTATCCATGTGAAAAATCATTTTAATCATTGTTTGTAACTCTTATAATCTTTGTTACCCTTGAACCACCCCAAAAGTGAATTAAAGCATCTTTCATCACTGTTAACTTTGTTGCTTTGTTTCCAAACTCACTCTGGTCACTTTTGGGCATGTTTTATCTTTAAATATATTTTTAAAGACTTTGTTCCTTAATTAATTGCTTTCAGTTCTTTTCTCAATTAATTCCAATTGAAATTGCTCTTGAAGAAATTTCTTTTGTAGCCTTAAATATCTCTTGTAGAGTATTTTTGGATAAATCTTTATTGTTGGTAAAACAATAAATTTTCATTATATTATTGTTTTATACTTAAAAAGATAAAAACAATAAAATTGGTGTGTTTTCTCTTTAGAAATACTATTTCTTACTATTTCCAAATCATTTTACCTTATATTAATTTAGAGGAAAGGAAAAGTACTTGATATTTTATCAAATTTTCATATCCACACGTTATAGCACTCTAAAAAATTGAACTGGAGCTATTCAAATTTAATAACTTCCTTGGGTGAGGCAGGTTCCAAATGCTAATTAGGCACCAAAAAATTCAAGACAGGGTTTGAGTCAATCATCCCATGAGGCTTTAGGAGAATCACAGTGAAATTATGTTAATAAAGGGAGATATAGTCCAGAAAATGGGTGACTTTGATACCAAGCATCAAGTCAGCTGGAAAAAAATCCCCAATTTTGAACTCCTTCAGTACCTCCATCACCAGGGCAAATGTTGTGTCAATTGCCAGCAATTGACTTCACGTTGCACCACAGTCAGTATAAAATCTTGCTTCAGTCACGTTAGTGTTACATTATAGTCACTGGTCTGAGTGGGTCACATAACGTAGGCATAAAGACAACGTCAATCATCAAATTTTTCACATGAGTATGTCACTCAAAGCAAAACCCCATAACAACAAGATTTGTGAGGTTTGGGTAATTACACCTCATGGTTTATGGCAGCAATTTGGCATTCTCATATTTGTGCAAGAGATGCCTCCTTCCCTGCTGCCTAATCATCTCACCCTTTACCATGCCTACTCTCACACATTAATTGCCTTCTGAACCACCTCCTAATCATCTCCACCACCCGCCACCTCACCTCCGCAATCACCCATCCTTATGCTTCGGCACCCCCATCAAATCCTCTCTGCTGCTTACCCTGCTTATGCTCCCACAGCACCCTCAATATATGACTCCAACTCTTCCACCCCATCTCCAGCCTCACCCCTGCCTCATCTTCTCCACAGCTTACCATGCTCATGCTATCCCTGTGCCCTCATGATATGCCTCCGATGCTGCCACCCCATGTCGGCCTTCACCTATCCTTATGCTTCCGCCCCCCGCCTCTTAGGATGCTTACGCTCGCACAGGACCCTCATTATATGCCTCCAACACTTCCACCCCATGTCTACCCTCACCCATCCTTACCCTTCTGGACCCCCTCCACTTACCATGCTTATGCTCCCACAGGACCCTCAAGATATGCCTCCGAGGCCAGCACCCTTCCTCACGCTTCCACACCCCCACTTCTTACCATGCTTATGCTCCTGCAGGACCCTCTAGATATGCCTCTGACACTGCAACCCCATGTCCACCCTCACCCATCCTTACTCCTCAGCACGCCCACTGCATATCATGCTTATGCTCCTGCAGGACCCTCAAAATATGCCTCTGACAATGCCACCCCATGTCCGCCTTCACCCATCCTTATGCTTCCACACCCCTGCTGCTAACCATGCTTACACCCCTCAAGATTTGCCTCCAACGCCGGCACCTCATCTCCACTCTCACCCCTCCATACATCTTTGCACCCCTGCCTTATCTTCTCTGCTGCTTACCATCCTTATGCTCCTGTATTAGATTGACAGGGTACAGTGTCTTGTTGGCATACAATCAAATCACAGAAATATGCTGAGTGGCCTTCCCTGCCAACAGATTCTGCAGGAAATTGGTGGGGATATTCACAATGTTGTGCTTAGGGTTTAAATAATGAGACTCACAAATTTAACCCTAATGGTGGACTATATTTAACACCGGAATTGTGTCTTGTTTTTCCCCAGCGAAAAAAAGTTTCTTTCATATCATGCAAATGGAACACTTTGCTTAGTACTTACCTCATGAGCATTGAATACGTAAAAAGTTGACTTTAGTAGGCTTCTCACTAGTCAACTTTATTCAACTTCTCACAGGGAAGTGCTTTCATTTGAATGATATGAAATAATTTGCAACACATCACCTCCTTGAATTTCCAGACAAATCATATTTTGCGAATGCAATACAATTCCAGTAGATATTGACAAAAGATTCAAAAGCTGTCAATGGACAGGTTTCTTTTGGTCAGCTTGTGGTTATGAAATGTCTTTTCTTGAGAAAATTCACTAACTATTGAACTGATTTAAACTGATATTTAACTTCTTTCAAACTTTCCAAAATTCTCCAAAATTGATATTACATAAAAAAGAATAAATTATCAATATCTTAAAGTTATTTTACTTCTACAACTTTGAGAACTCCCACCTTTTTTGGTCAATTTTAATCTTTTTATTCTAGAATTTTCAAAGAAGTTTACAATCAACTAAACACCATCTATTTAATTAAGAAACTACCTCCACTATACCACAAGAAATTCCCCACACTGCGGGAAATTCAACTGAAGTCAATGAACAAAGACCTTCAGCCCCAGAGAGTGGAAGTGAAATTTCTGATATGGTCAGGCGCCATGAATTAGGAATTGAAGCAGAGAGCCAGTCACATGAAAATAATCAAGATCCACCAGTTCTTCTGGAACGTGAGCGTAGATTCATTTTGAACATTTGTAATCTGTCAAAATCTGATAGTTTTGACATAGCTTTTATTTCAGCTCAGCCTCCAAGCTCTCAAAAACCAAATTTTAAAATCTATGAGAAGGAAAAGACTTTTGAACCTTGTGCACCAACAGGGATTCTGGAAAGATGACATCATTTTCAGTGGCAAGGTTGAAATTTTGTCCAAGGAGCAATTTGTCTAAAACATTGCTCAAAAAATCCCAAGGCTGGAAAAAATTCAAAAAGATAGTAAAATTCCTGATTATGTACGTCACAAGATTTCTGAAGCAATGAGCCTCCTCAAGATGGATTCAAACCATAAGTCTATTACTAATTCAAAACAAAATAGATAAAAATAGCGGCTTACAATATATGGCTACGTGTGGAGGTGGGAGAATCTTCACCTGAAAGATCTCAAGTGGTAATTGGAGTCCCAGGAAAAGGTTTAGGAAAAAGACCAAATGTAAATGCCACCAAAAAGAACAATAAAAGATGCTGTACATTTGAAGCCACAAAGGATTCTTGGGATCAAGGTGATGACATTATAAATGTTGAAGTTGACCATAATGATCATGAACATACACAAACTGAAACCCCCCAGTACTCAATGAAACGATCCATGATGAAACCCCTCCCACCTCTCCTCAAAATATTCAAGCATTTCAAGAAAGGGAGGAAATTAAAAATGATAAAGTGGGTCAAGAAGATATTACTGTTATAATTCCTGAACCTTACCCCAAAGTGTCAACCTCTGCTAATGTTCAAGGAATATTCTTATCCTGAATTGAAGAATTTGGAGACATTTTGAATTATCATTCCAATATTACTCAAGAATCAAGGAAAAAAGGGCTTGATAATATTAATAGTATTTAAAAAAATAAATGGGACAATTTACCAAAAAATGATGCTGGTACATTCCTGCCTGTTGGTATTAAGGTGATCAGAAATGGAGAGCTTAAAATGTTGGCATGGCTTGAGGAGCTTTAGATTTCATGTGAATTTTATCTTTGTGAATGAAACATTACTATTTTGCTGATGACTCAAGTGATATACATTGCAATATACAGGGTTAGATTTTTTTGAGGAAACAGAAACCAAAGCATTTTTTAATGATAACATTTGGAATATCAAACTGATGAAAGTATCAGTGAAACCTCCAGATAATCTCCCAAAATCTGAACACTCCTTCTTCAAAATAGCTCAGAGTCTTCTTTACCCCTCAAATACAATTAAACATTTTTGGGCAAATGTTATGTTTGAATCTATTATTTAGTCTCATATGATGTGATTGCACCCAAGCCATATGTGGCACCAACAACAAATGCCGCCAATCCTCTTGGACTCAAACAGGGAGAAGCTGATTACCTTGCCTCCTGCTTGATATGATCAAAGCAACATGCAACACAGCTTAGCATTGAAGGTGGTGGGGCTGAAAATGGGATATCAACAAAGCTGCACAAGAGCTTGGAGGATCTAATGGATACAGTAATCCACTTGATGATTGCATACAACATGGTTCATGCACATACAAAGGTTGAAGTCTATGGCATGAAAGGAAAACTCACAAGTTCAAAAAAAATGAGGCCATCAAAGTTCTTTTGGTGTGTCACAAGAATCTCAGAATAATTTGAATCTGCTATGGTATATTAGCTGCATTGTGTGTGGCAGGGGTTCATGGTTTGATTCTATGCTCAGATGACTGGAGAACAAGCTCAGTGAAAGGGGCTTTATCACTCATTGACATTTCTAAAAGACCTTCAGAGGGTAAAAATCTAGTAGAGCCGGTGTGTCTATGTACTAATAAGTATATATGTAATATACTGAATAAGAGTTTCTTCTCATCAGAGTCTTTTACCCCCACTGTACCTCTTAGATTTCAATTTGCACAATGCTTGGTGTTAGACTTTGATGATTCCTGGGTGGAGAAGTGTGGTCTTGGCTCAAATGATGAGGTCACATTGACTGTACCTAGGTCAGATAAGCTTACAACCAGGATTGACCCGTTGTAGATTAGCTTTCTATCAAATAGATTGTAATTTAATTTTAGAAAGTGATTTATGAATTTACTAATTTTGACTTTCTATCCTATTTCCTGGATTCCTTATTAGGAATTTCAATAATCATGGAGAACTTTGTATGGAGGCATGCCTCTGTACACCTTTAAAACCACTCAAACAAGATGCAAACTCAGTCAGGAAGCTGTGCCCGCAGTGACCACACACAAGTGCATTTGTTACCACCATTACCACATGAAGGGGAATTGCAGGAAGTGGGTATCTTCACATCCCGCCAGCTCATAATAGGCCAAATTTCACTGCTTCTTTCACAAGGACTAGAATGATTAGGCATGCGCAATGGAGTGCATGTTCCACTTGCATGTGCTTGCAATAATCCAGATGCTTGGATTTGAATCTCATTTAATGGGAACATGAATATATCAAATTGTATAATGCAGTATTCACTGCATTGGATTTGGTTCAGGTACTTGAGAAGGCCAATTTTCAAAAGTCACATGTAATCTTTCATTTTGAGCAGACAATAAAAAATATTCATTGACCAAAATCAAATTTAGGTTAAATTCAGTTTCCACACAACAGTAACTAATCTTTTGGTTTCATTTAATTCTCCTGTGAAAGAATTTCATTCACAAAAAAATGAAACAAGCCTAAAAGGCAACTTGCAGGGAAATTTTGGGGAGGAAGGAAAGTGTGAGTTGCTCAGTTGTTCTGTGAGCCTGTGAGGTATGTATAACATACCCATAAGGCCACAATTGATTTTATATACAGCTGATTTAGTCTTCAGCAGACCTTTCAATTTAGTTTCAAATAAAAAATAACAAAAAATAATTATAGCTTTTGTTTGGATAAGCAAAGCTATATTTATTATGTTATTTTTGGATTCTACACCAAAAATAACCTAAGGTACACCCATAGGGTGTTATACCCAAAAATTCTTATTTCTTATGTTATTGGAAGATTTAAGAATCTCACAGTACTGATGTAACCTTTTTAACAATTTTTTGAAATTGTTAAATTTGAGCTTAAATGAGCTGAAATTTAAAGTTTCATAAGGTTTATGCAAGCTTACCAAGATTTCAGTTAAAATTGAGGTGTTGTGTATATTTACTGAATTGGCTAAGGATTTCAATTACAGAATGTAAATCCTGCGTGAGCTCAATTTAAAAGTGTTTAAGGCCATATTATGGCTTTAAATAAATAAAAGGGCAAATCCCTGTAAAAAGGTGGGACAAAGGAAAAAGACCAAACAGAGCTGGGTTACCCAACTTTTTGGATCTACAAGGATTCAATTAAGGTTTTCCACCTGCATTGGAGGATTTTCAACCTTATTTAAACTTTAAGATTAGACTTTGATCCAACCTTAAGGTTTAAGCTGGTTTTATCCCAATTTGGACAGGAGTTTCAAGCTTCCAAAGGGTAAATCCCAATATGCAGGCTTGAAATTAAAGTTTTGAGACCTGTCAAAGCTTAAATAAGCTTAAACCTTTAACTTTAAAAGCATGAAAACCTTATCAAAAGTTAAGGTTTAGTGTGTATTGCTATTTTACATGGAAAAATAGCAATAAATTCAAGAATTCATTAAGAATCCAATTGCTAATGGATTTGCTTGAAATTGTCACACAGCTTACAATTTGATATTATCTAAATATAAATAATATTTCAAGTATTTTTTATAAATAGATTTCTTGAGTAATTAGCCTGGAAATTTACTCTTTCAATTATACTTGAATAAAATTAAAATTTATTTAAAAATTAATTAAGAATTGAGATTAAGAGGTTTCTGCTTGCAACTCTATTTTTCAGTTGTTCATGTAATTAAATTTAATATAAATGAACTTATTTTATATTAAAACTTAAAAGAATTAACTTAAATGAGGATTAAAGCTATTTGGAGTTAATACTAACACTGGTGACTTTAAATTGGAATTAAAAATAAGTTACCTTAGGTCAAGAACCTTGTTTTTAAGCATGATTTTTCAGTTTTGACCTGAGCACGCCCTCTATATCCAGTATTAATTATGAGAGCTGCTCTGTAGACATAAAAAGAGTGTTTTCATGACTGTTTTTGTCCATCATCAATTATCAATCCAATCATATTAGACATTTAAACAGGTAAACTTTTATTATATATAAAATCTTATTATTACATTATTTCTTAAGTAATTTACTCTTTATAAATCTTTAATTAAATAATTAATCATAGAAATTAGATTATTGTTGTAATCACCTATGATATATTTTATTGTATAAAATTATTGTCTTTAAAATATCTTTTAAAATCCACAAATTCCTATCAAAAACTCTTTAATCATATTTCTTATTATAAAAAGTTGTTTTATCATTCAAAATATTGATTTTTGGCGTGTTTTCAACTTACAATTATTACTTAATATAATAACTGTTGTTGTTTGACTTGTTGTATTAATAAATATTATAAATAAGTTTTCTCCAAAATTCTATATCTTTTTTATCTATAATTAGTTTTTTTATATAGGATTTTTCTATAAGAATTCTTTCTGCACAGTGTGTGTTATAATTATTTTAAAACAAATATCTATATGATACTTATAAGTGGTTAAATAATTAAATTCTGCAAGTGTAATTGTCTCATTAAGAGCTTTACACTTCTTATTGTTATAATTGTCAGTGACTATAACAATAATAGAATAATTATAATCTATTATAATTATTGTATTTTTTTCATTATTATTTTATATAATAATAGTTAAGTTTATGTTTTTATAATTATTTTTAAAAATTATATTTAAATTTGTGGTTATAATATTTTATTATATTATATTTTTCTACTGAGGACAGTCATATTGCTCTTGATATTGTTACTATTATCAAGGGTTTCATAGACAAACCTTACATTTGGGGGCCTGGACGTGATTTTACCCAATTATTGGACATAAATGAAATTCTAGACCTCATTTTACTCATTTTGACATAAGATTACCATATTTGCTTTGATATTGGCTTTATTGGGACTTATCCCTTAATTGCATAATTATTATTTCTTTCAAGAAAATATAAAAGCAAATAAAAATTTAAAAATTCAAAATGTTTACTAAAAATATTTTTTCTTTAATCTTGGACATTTTTCTTTATTTTTGACATAATTTGCCATAAATTACAATGAAACAACTTTATCCAAGAAGTTGAGTTTATAAGTTATTTTTATTTTTTGATAAATCAACTTATATTTTTTTTCTCTAGTGTAATCCATAAGAGAAATATCTTCAGACTCTGAAGCCTCAGAGTATAGTATTGAAATTCAAACAAGCCCAGCACCAAAGGACCCTTTAAAGGTCCAGCAGGTGAATTCAATCCATTTCTTGGTATTAATTTCTTTATATTGACGTGAAATGATTCCTACTAGAAGTGGAAGTAACTACTCCATCCAAACAAATGGATCTGAACCAGGACATTCAAGTCATAAATCCAAAAGACAAGAATGTCAACCCAGAGGAGAGGCACAAATGGAGGATGGAAGAGCTTCCACCAGTTCCCAAAGGTTAGCCAGCACCTTTGACACTCTTATTGAGATTTCAGAAGCTGAAATAACTGCTATTTCTGTTGTTAGACCTGAATAATTTTCAACAGGCAACAATAGGGATATACCAGTCTCAGTACAAAAACTGGTTTATGGCCAAAAAACACCAAGAGTGGGAACTTCTCCTAAGTCTTTTGATAGACACCATGAACTTATATCTGCAGGTGAAAAAGCTCATGGGGCCAGAAAAGACAGAGGAACTTCTGAAGGGTTGGACACCCATGTCTTGCAAAGGAAAAGTCAAACAGATAAAAGCTTGGTTGAAAAACCAAAGCATATTATCAGAGGACCACAAGAAGAAGTTGTCCCTAGGGAAGGAAAACAGCCCAGTGGAAGCTCCCCAAGCCTCCACAAGGAAAAATCTGCCTCAACAAGTGCCGAACAAGCCCAAACAAACCCCAAAGACCAACCAGAAGGGCAAGCAAAAGGAAAAGGGAAAGGCAAAGCCCAAGTTGAACAAGCCTTACCCGCAGAATTACAGGATTCCCAAGAAAGAGAAGACAACCATGGACAATGTGCTCAATATGGCAAGAACTCTGATGGAATTCAAAAACATGGAAGAGGAAAGATTGAACCAATCTTTTCCAAAGAAGTAGACCTTGTAAAGCTTGTAAAACAAATTGAAACTTGTAATAAAGAAATTATAACAAAGTTTAAAATATTTGAGTATATCCAAAAGAAGTTGGGTAATGAGATACTTCAAATAAAAGAATCACAAAAGACCATTATTGGCCTTGAAAATGATAATAAAGGCAATGTTTTGTCTTTGATGCAAATTTTTGCAAGAATTGAGTCTAAGGTTACCTTACTCAATCAACCAGATGTCAATTCTATTTGTTTTATAACTAGGCAGTTACAAGAAATGAGAATACAAGTTCAAAACTTGGAGAACTCAACTGGGCCCAATGCGGCTCTTTTCCAAGAACAATTGGAGAAAAGTGATAAAGCAAGACTTGAATTGAAAGAAGACATTCAAAAAAGTATTAAACTAAAAATAATTATACTTTTACTTACAGTCCATTTTTGATGATTCCACGTTAAACACAGAATCTTTAAAAATTTACAGAAAATCCACTCTGTGATTAAGTTTCAAATACCATTGATAAATTTGAGAAATAAATGATTATTTTTGAATAAAAGAAGATTCAAAGTTTTTACTCCTTTTATTCTTAACCATAAATGGGTTGGTAGTCACGTAAAAGCCTCAATTAAGTAATTATGATAATCTTACATGACAACAGATGATGAAATCAATAATCCAAAAAGTTTTATTGTTTTCTCACTCACTGGTTTGTCATTTTTCTTCATGGCATTCCTCTGTGAGCAGTCTTAGACTTCAAAGAGGCCTCCTCTTTCTGTTTTTCCAAATCGTATTATTCCATTATACCTTTATTACCAACAAGTAAGTATTAGTTAAAGCTATTTCTTAAGTGTTTTATTCTTTCAGAATCAATCAGAAGGACGTGAAATCATGGAAAGCAACTATATATTGTTGTAATCTTGTTATAAATAAATTTTGATCCTCTAAATCCACAATTATCCATCAAATTTCTCTACTATTATCTTTCAATATGTTCTTTGGAGTATTAGTGAGTGTTTTGATTTGAATTATTAAAGTTTTTCTCTAGTAATAGTTTTCTTCAAGTTTATTTTTATAATTATTCTTATAAAAGATAATTATATATTAAAATAATTTCATTATTTTAATAAAGGAGATTTATTATTAAATTCTTCTTGCAATTGATTCTTGTAGACAATTACTGCTTCATGTTATAATCACTAGTAGTGTATAACAAGTAAAAGAATTAATCAATTAATTAATTATTTAATTGTGGTTATAATAATGCTTATTATTATATTTCATAAGAAAAGTCATAGTACTGTTGACTAATAGTAATATTATCAACAAGTTTCATAGACACATCTTACAGGTCCTCTGTCTAATTGGGCCCTCAGTTGAGCAACTGCTGGGGTGCTATCAAGAGGATCTCTTGGAGTTGGAGTAAGAACAGCTTGAGCTCTGGCCTGAGATCTTCTCTGTCTTGCAGGAGATGAATGTTTAATGGGAATGATTATGGAAGAAGAATTGAAATAAATTAATAAAATCAAAATTTGCAGATGAAAGGCTTGAGGCAAATCAACTGGAAAACTTGGAGTCAAAATTAAAATCAGAATCAATGTCTTGGAGAAAAATCAATCAATCAAAATGAACTCTTGAGGCAAATCAATCAATCAAAATGAACTCTTGAGGCAAATCAATCAATCAAATTTCAAAATGAACTCTTCAAGTCAATAAATCAATATGTCCAATCAATCAAAATCAATCAATCAATCAAGTGATTTCTTGAGGAAAATCAATCTTATGACAAATTATTGATGTGAAAAATCAGTAAAATCAAATGAAATCTTCAGGTCAGTCAATTTTCTTGAGGTCAATATCAATTATGTCAAATCAAATCAAGTGGTTTCTTCTTTAAAATCAAAATCCCTTGAAGAATGAATCAATATTAATTTTGATGTGAAGAATGTGTGTGAATAATTTAATGAGCAATTTGAAAACCAAATGAATTTTAAGATCATGCTTGATTTAAGAATGTGATAAAATTTGATGATTTGAGGTAAGATTTCAAAGAGAAAAGAAAGAATAAATGGGTCAGCTTTCACTTTTCAAGAATGAAGATTGAATAAGATAAAATTGATAATTGACAATAAATCATAAAGCTTATAAGCATTAAAGAGTCATAATTTCAGGAAAATTAGTGAATGATATTATAAAGAAAGAATGAAAAGAATGAAAAGAAATTATGAGTTAATTAATATAATGTCATGGGGGCTCTTATGGAAGCAAGAGTTTCCTGGCACTCAGGAATCAAGAGCTCACTTGGAGGGCTCCAAAAGAATAAAGAAATGAAAAGGAATATATTTCTTCAAGGAAGAATAAGAGTAAAGACAAGTGTTCCAAAGATAAAAGAAAAAGGAAGCCAATGGCCAAGATAATAAAGAAAGCCAAAAGCCAAAGAGCAAACCAAATGAACCCTCAATTCACTGTCTCAACCTGTCAGAAAGAACATTAGAATTAGTAAGGGATATGACCACCAATATCCACTGACAAGCAAAGAAGAAAAGGTGAAAATGACTCACTCAAGATTATCAGTATTTAATGTAATAAATGAAGAGAAAATGAGGATAAAATAAATTCAATATATTAATTAACTGGGGAAAAAGGCACCAGGGAAGAAAAGGTGGCCAGTATATGTGAAGCGTTGAAGACTGATCCTGCAGTGTTGATCCTTGGCTTCATTGACTGTTTTGGGTCACTACAGATCTGGCCATATTGAGAATTGAACTGTGTGATGGAATTCCCACAGTGGAATATGAACTGGCCCAAAAGGGCCAAGGCCATACAGCTTGCTTGAATACCACCTGTATGGACCATTTGAGTTGTCCAAGGAAATAGTGAAGTACTTGATTCCTCAAAAACTAGTTGAATTATTCTTAACCTCTTGGAATTACCCTTTGACTGATCCTGTAATGAAAATAGAAACCCACCTCCCACAGAGCCAGGAAGTTGGAGTCCTTGAACGATTTGCTGATAGCTGCCATGGATTACAATACTGCATGGCTGAAAATTCTTCCTTTTAAGTTGGTGATGGATCTGAGGACTGTAGTTTTAATGAAATAATTTGGTATTGAAAAAATAACCTTGGGATTGCTGAGGAAAAGTGGTAAATAATGGTATATAATACCATATATGTATCTTCCTTGGTGCCCGCATAATGAGTCCAATTTGAGTTGAAGTTGGGGGTTTCCCTGATCTTGAGGGGAACATCTTTATGAAGGTGACTAGGGACCTCTGGTGACTTCCAGAGGCCATGGTTGAAGTATTGAGGGGAAAGGTCCCCTGGGATTTGAGGCCAAGACATGGTTTTGTGGGGTCTTCAGCGGATGATGCCAATAAATGGGCTCAAGTTGGCCCACTGATTGGCCCCTTTTGGCCTCATTGGAGTTAGGCTAAAAGGGGCCTAAAGGGTCCCATGGTCCATGGATTACAGCCCACAGGCTGTAGACACCGTGGGGGTCCTAAATGGCCCAAAAAGGCCATTTAGGCCCTTGACCCCATAAACAAATGGGTAGAGCCCAGGACCCTGGTGGTGGATAGAGGTGTCAGAGGCCCCTGGAAGGCTGAAAGGACCCCCCAGGCCCAAAACAAGGGGTATTGGGCTGGGGGTTTGTGAGGTGAATTATTTTCCAAGGAGGCCAATGAGAGCAGGATATGGCCTGGGGCCATGGGAGGCCAGTAAAAATGGATATGGCCCAAACCCATCAGAAATCCACAGATCCCATTTGGCCATAAAAGGGGTTCAGCCTTGATTTTCCGCAAACACCCATAGGGGTCATTACACGTGGTTGTGACATTACTGGGGAAGAATAAAAGCTCAGAGATGATTTTGTCTTCAAGAATATCAAATTGAGGGTAGCTTCATGAAATGAAGAGGGTATTTTAATTTTATTGAAAAAGAATTGGATTTTGATTTAGAGGATAAAGCCTTACAATTAATAACTACAATAAAGAATCCGCAGTTTTGTTTGAAAAAAGCAGAATGAAATAAGTTGTGGAAAGAAATCGTCAGCAGCAAGATTAAATTGAAGAAGAATCAAGATTATATTAAGAAAGTCATTCTTCAGAAAATTAAAGGCCCAGCATGTCCTTAAACTGAAATTCAACTATTTATTTACTGTTTCTCTTACTCTATTTTAAATCAAGATATCAAAAAAAAACAGAAAATATTAACACAGGCAAGTACCAATGATACATGATGGCCCAGGATGGCCTTAAATTGCAAACTTAATTTCTGACTTTTCTGTAATAGTATAAGAAAAAACATGCAAAAAATATAAAAGAAAATTAAAAAAAATCTATTCATAATTGATAAATCAATCAAAGAAATCTATATATAACCAATAAAAAAAGTTAACAATTGATATGGAATTTGGAAGTGATATTTGTGGTTAAGATATGTCAATTAGTAAGGCAAAAAAAAAGAAAAAAAGAGCTGGTTATCAAATTAATCTAGGTAGAATTTTTTGGTTTTTTATTCTGGAATAGTATCAGTATTTTTTCACATTTGAAAAATAGGAGTGGTTCACTATTTCTTATGCCACCCAAAGCACAAGTGGCTTTCAGTTTTGGGGAAAGTTGGACTTTAATAATTAAGCATCAGTATACAAATTTAATCAATGAAATTCAACATAAATTTGTTAACTTGAATAAATTAAAATAAATATACCATTAAGTTAAAGTTTATTTAAGCTTATTTTTCCTGAATAGAGTACTTGGAAATTTATTCAACTCTCAATTTCACAAAAAATTCCCTTCATAAAGTCAAAATTGCTCATCATTTCACTGATTCACAAGAAGATTGTTGGTTTTTGAAAAAGAAAACCAGTTATATCTTCAATTAATTATTTCCAAAATATAAATTAACAAAATAATCTTAAAACAAGGAAGATTTAATCAGTATTATGTTAAAATTGAAATTATAAATGAAAATAAGCTTTATTAAATTATTATAATACAAGAGGATATGTTTAATAAAAAATACTTCAAGATTTTTTGACTAAAAGCAGACTAGACATTTTAGAAGGAAGAAAGCAAAACCCTTATCAGTTATGTGTAGCATCAACCCCCAAAAGAAATTAGGAAGGAACTTATCTTAATAATATAGAAATGAAGAAATCAGAAAGCCAAAAGGAAAATAATTAAGCTAAACTACTCAAAACACATACATGCTACATATATACACACACATAGCACATCCAAAGAATCCAACTCACAAGGAGGGGTGACCAGATCTTTTGATTTAAGTTTTTCTTTTTTCCAATTTTTAATTTTAAACAGCTTGCTTTAACAAGAAAAAATGAAGGTAAAGACAATTGACTTTTTAAAAAAAATCAAAAAAAGGTTCAATTAATAAAAAAACATGGGATGAAACTTACAAGGTAATAATAATAGTAATAAAACAAATAGTATTATATTCTCAACAATAAATAAACAAAAGGAAATATATGTTCAAGAGATATCATGAGTTAGTATTTGATTTAACATGTACACTTAGGAGTAACACATAAATAAAACAAACTACATGATAATACTAAAAAACTGATGACATACTTTTACTCAAGGAGTTAAAAACAAATATTACCCTGGAAACATTTAATGATATCATCACCTTTACAAACAAAAAAAATAAAAATTATATACATGATACTTAGAATACCAATTTTGAAATGAAAATTTCTGATGAACTCATAAATTTAGCTTCCAAAGAAAAGAAGGGGGGCTTGGATATTCATTAATCTCACTTGATTTCATATTTCAATTTTGACATGATGATATTTTTATTTAATTCCATTTTTTGTTTGGATCAAAGACTCTCAATATGCTTAAATGCTTAAATAAAAAAGCAAAACTCAAGCTGAAAATTCATAATGAAAACTCTTGAATGGATTTCCTTTATCCTTATATGTTGTAATACATTCATCAGGAAGAAGACCAATTAAAAAAACTCCATTTTATTTTAATTTTTTTTTCAGAACAAATATAATAAAACAAGTATTTGTACAAAAAAGAAATACAGTCTTTTTTTTATTTAATAATTTTTTCATTTTCTTTCATTTTTTAGTTTTTTTTTTGGAAAAGACAAGATATAAAAAAAAAACTAAACCAGCTTTTTCTTCAAAGTAAGCAGTATACAAAGGAAAATCATAAATCAGAATTCATATTTGATTATTGTGACTTTTTCCCCAAACTAAAAAAATATGTATATAAATTTGAATAGAAAATTAACCAAAAATATTGTTTTTATTTTTTAATGACCCTCCTAGAAGAATCTCTTGGGAAAAGATTGTATATCTTTTTCTTCAAAGCCTTTGGCTTCATGGGGGAAGAGAATGCTCCATTTATAAAGTGAGTGCAATAGTTTTTTTGCATTTTTTAAATCTCTTATTGCCATTAGGAGAAGAGCTAAAATCAAGGTAATCTTCTAATATTGGGTGAGATGGATGATAGGAGCTTTTCATTGAGCTGGAGTATCTCCTTTGAGAGCGACTTTGGATGTGAGGCTCAAATTTTGGGGAAGGAGGCTTATTTATTGTCTCCCAAGCTGGGTGTGATGGTTTGCTTTGGGTACAATTTATATGATCTTCAACTGCAGCTTCAATTGATGAGGAATAAATGCCTTTGCACCAGGCCTCACCTTGAGAAGTATAACCCTGACAATGTGATACTAAGCTCACTTTGAACTTTGGTTTTCGAAAAAAACGCAACAAAGTTCAAAGGTAAAATAAAGAAATATCAACTTCAAAAATATCATTAATAATCATAATAATAAGAAACAATAGCTCTAAAACTGAAATCAATAACTTACCAATAAAAGCAAAAAAATAAGTAATATTAAAAGTGTTTGCTTTGACATACAAGGTGGGGTGATGATAGAAGCAAAAAGAGAAGGCTTTCTTTTATAATGAATCCTTCACTCCCAAAACGCTTACTATACCATTATAAGATACCTTCACTGCAATAGACAACTCTCGCCCTCCTTCCAAAGGCGTAAAACAAACCCTATAGGGATCAAGGAGTGATACACTGCAAACGCATAAAACAAATCATGTAAATCAGTGACAAGTCTTATCAATACAGCTCAGGTATCTGATAACATACAGAAAACTATACTATTCTGTAAATTGTTTAGCTTAAGTGTCACAAACAACCGGCACTTATTTGTTCTTATCTCCAGAAATTGTATCTTAGATCTTCAAGATGATTCAGGACACCACAAAAAAAAGAGAGAACTCACAATTAGTAACCAAACTTACAAATTGTCAGCCTGTGACTCAAAACCAGAGCACAAGCATGACAGCCAAATACCATAAACCAATAGTAAAGCCAAGATACCACCAAAACATGGAGCTGAGCCAAATTAGCTCAAAATTGCTCAAAAAAAGAGGAAACTCACTCCTTTCCAAATATACAAGTCCCATCATCATATGAAAAAGAATAACAAAGTTATTCCTGCTCAAAGTTGTTGCTGAGAATAAACCTTAATTTTCGCCTCCCATCTGAAATACAGAGTAAAAGGCTTAACCCCATCAAATGGGTATTCCAGTTGAAGCTTTAAGTCAGGGCTATCCAATGGTACCAGCCAAACTGAGCTAGTACCAGTATTACAGAAGTTATGGCCAAATTCGGGCCAAATAAGGGTGAAAAAAATATTCACCTCTCATCTACCTTCTACAGTTTTAGTGTGAGATACCTAAAGTGGGGTCTTTTTGGAAAGAGCACAATCAGGGATATCTGATAGTGCCATTTATTTCCCCATATATCATCTAGAACAAAGTTTATAAGGCAAACAAGCCCAATACAGGTTTTTGCCTAAAACATGCATATGTACAAAAGTCTTGTACAAGGCATAACCTTTCCATATTTAATGATAGCCATATCAAATGAAGTTCAATTGTGCAGACCACAAACAGGGCTACACACCAAACAAATTTTGAGGTTTATATCTCAAAAACTGACAAAGGTATGGCTGTTTTAAGGTCAAAATCCCACAGCTTAGACAATACAGCCTTACCATGGGATAATATGCCAGAACTATAATTATGAGGTTTCAAAAAGACAAAGAAGCTTGTTTTTACTTCAATACCTCATAGTTAATTCAATACTGGGGTCCCATACAGGTTCTGTACAGCATTCTACGCGTCATACACGTCAGAATCAGGCTGTGTGGTCCCCAGATAAAAATTTTCATCCTGTATTGGTGAAAACTGGCCAGATGTGGTTTCAAAGCCACATCTGAGCCCAATACAGGGAATAAAGGTCCTTTGCAAGCCACATCTGAGCCCAATACAGGGAATAAAGGTCCTTTGCAAGCCACAAGCCTGTCCTAGAGAGTGAAAAATCTTCACTTCCTCTAGGTGAAAAGGTCTAGCAGCCTTTTCACTCCATTTCAGTATAAAAGGAGGCCTTTTCACTGCCAGAAAAGAAATCCCCATCCTGCTCTTAAATTCCTACGTAGTACAACTGTCAAAAAAGTTATACTCTTGGAAAATAACCATATTATACTTTAAACTTAAGTATTGTAGCTTGTCAGCCTGTGACTCAAACCCAGAGCACAAGCATGACAGCCAAATACCATAAACCAATGGTAAAGCCAAGATACCACCAGAACATGGATCTTAGCAAAATTAACTCAAAAGGTATCAAAAGGAAGCGGAAAATCACCTTTCCAAATATACAAGTCCCATAATCATAGGACAAAGAATAACAAAGTTATTCCTGCTCAAAGCTATTGCTAAGCATAAACCTTAATTTTCACCTCTCATCTGAAATCCAGATGGAGAGGCTTAACCCCATCAAATGGGTATTCAAATTAAAGCTCCAAGTCAGGGCTATCCAATGGTATTAGCCAAACTGGGCTAGCACCAGAATTACAGACGTTATGACAAAAATAAGGTCAAATAAGGGTGATTAAAATATTCACCTCCCATCTAACTTCTACAGTTTTAGTGTGAGATACCTAAAGTGGGGTCTTTTTGGAAAGGGCACAATCAGGGCTATCCAATGGTGCCATCCATTTTCCCATATCCTATGTAGAACAAAAGATATGAAGCAAGCAAGCTTCATACAGCTTTTGGACAAATCATGAATGTGGACAAGAAAACTTGTACATGGCATAACTTTACCATATCTAATAATAACCATACCAAATGAGGTACCATTGTGTAGATCACATTCAGGGCTACACAATGAACCAATTTTGAGCTCAATATCCTAAAAACCGACAAAGGTATAGCAGTTTTAAGGTTAAATTCCCCAGTTTGGCCAATACAGCCTTACAGTGGGATACTATCACGTAAGTAAGATTATGAGGTGTCAAACAGACAAAGAAGCTTGTTTATACTTCAATACCTCATAGTTAAGTCAAATACAGAGGTCCATACAGGTTCTGTACAGCTTATGACGCGTCAGAAGCACCAGAACACACCTGTAAACTCCATTGGTGAAAATATTCACCCTGTATAGTGTAAAAATGACAACTTGTGGTTCTAAAACCACATTTCCACCCAATACCAGTCTGTATTGAGTGTGTAGAACCACAAATAAGCCCACAGTAATAAAAATTTCCACTCTGTGGTCGCCTCCCACTACCCCAGAACAAGATACAAGGAGGCTTTGCCTCACCAGGAAGCTAATCCAGCATCCTGTTCTTAGTATTCTTACATGATATAACTTCTTAAAAGAAGTGTTACCCTTAGAATTTCACAGGTTATACTTTAAAATGAAGTATTGTAGGGTTTGTTATTGTAAACCAACAGGCAAACACTGCACCCAGGGCTATCAGCAGCACTCACTATCACTAAATTCATTTATTAGAGCCCTTTTTACCCTCTATTATATTCATTATCATCTTCATTTTCGTGTCACACTCAGAGTTATAGCTCTTATTTGTCATTGTACAGCTATATCATAGAGTCACCCTGACATAGCTCTTATCATAGTAATCCAACTGGCAAGACTGCACCCCGGGCTTTCAGCAGCACTCACCACCACTATATCATTATATTCAAGCCCTTATTATCTTATTTTCAACCCTTATTACAATCAACAAATCTTTTTATTACCATTTTTACCATGTCACAGTCATAGTTAAGGCCTGTAAATACAATTATACACCTTTATCATAGACTCAGCCTGACACAAATTAAATATGATTTTTTTTTTTGGAAATCACAAAGTCTTACTCAACCTTTTGTTAAAAAAATATAATAATAATAAATGAAAAATGAAAAAAATTACAACAATCACACTCAAAAGCTACAAGTCAGGTGTAGACAACCCACAGACAATTTATCAAGATAAGATTAATTGGAAAAGATATAATCCTAGTGACCAAATGGAATGAAATGGAAGAGTGGTTGAGTAAAGCTTATCAACATAAAAAGATCAAGAAAAAAATACCTTCAGCAAACAACTCCCTTTCTCACTTGGCAAGTAGTGTTTCTAGAGGCAAATAAAAAGATACAATGATGAAATTGGTTGAGTAGAAAGGCCAAGTCAACCTTCTCATCACAATAAAGCCAACCCAAAGAAAAGCCACAAACTGTATGCATGAAGCAGTGTAAATAAGAGAGAATATTAATACCAAGTAGTTAATTTTCCGCTGTATACAGTGTCATTTTAAGAATGCTACCAAAGAGAATGCAAAAAAAATACAGTAAGCTAAAGAGTAGTCCTGGGATTGCTTGTACAATTGTGCAGGCATACAGGTCTATGATAAAAAGCTAAAAATCCAGAGTTAAGAGAGTTTGATGATAATAAATAGGGGGGAGAAATCAGTTGTTAATGAAAGGAATAAAAACAAACAGATTATCATGTACCAGATGCAAAAAAGAGAAATGAAACAACATTATTGTGCCGCACCTAAACTGTATTTCAAAGACATAAAGAATCATAAGGTTATCCTAATAAATTAAAAAAATTAATTGTCATTTGATTAACACCAAGTAAGTGAAACTTAAAGAAAACTAGTTTGAACATACATTAAATGGATTTCTGAGCCATTTAGTCAATAATTAGATGAATAAAATGAATGATCAATTGCATTACTATTAAATTAAAAAATAAAAATAGAAATTATAATAATAATGATAATAATTGAAATTAAGTAAAATAAACTTACTGTACCTTTTGATGGGAAAGGAAGAATTGAAGTGACCTAATTTTAGAACATTTAAAGAAAACTTTAAATATATCTACTAAACAAATTCAATAGTACTATGAAAATTAGAACAGTCATGAATATATATATACATCAACAAAAGTAATAAAAGATTAGTATTGATAAAGAAAACCTATATCGAATTAATTTGAACTCACCTATACTGTAGTTTGGATTGATGATGTACTACCAGTAATTGTATCAAACAAAATATCCAAAATTCAAATTATCCAGTATTTTTCATAAAAAGTGCTTTAAGAGAACAGATCTTAGCTCACTCATACTCTAGTTTTTATTCATAAAAAAATACTAAACTATTAAAAGATCCCACATGAAAACATTAAAAAAGACATAATTATATTATTAGTACTGATAAAAAGAATCTGAAGCAAATAAATTGTGACAAAACTATACCAGAATCAAGACCCATAAAGAACAATAGTTATTTCTGATATTTAAGTTAATTGGACAAAAGTAATAAGCTAATGAGTATTCTGGAAAAGGTTCTGATGCAAATCCAATTAAAGCTACCTGAATAGAGTTATAAGTCTGGCATAAAAAAAGAAAAATAAGGAAAATGGTTTGATTTATCTCACTTTATTAATTTGAAAATAAGTTCAAACAAATTAAAAAATGAAATGATTTAAAAATTAGTGTTGATAAAAAACTATTGGAGAAAACTGAAAATAAACACACCTATGGTTGTATGAGCTAACACAAAAACAGTCAATAAGCTGAAATTGATAAGAAATTCCTGAGAACAAAGTTAATTAAACACACCCAAATGAATTTTGATGTATTCAAGTTCTAATTTTCTTTAATCTGTTAGGCCATTAAACATAATTAAAAAAAAGATTTGTTTATGAAGCAAAGAAAATTCATCATACCAAAATAGAACAAAGACAATAACAGTAACAATAGGTTAATTGAATTGGATTTTTTTATTTTTAAATAAAAAAAAGAGAGAATAAAATTGAAGTGAAAATACATAGCTAAAAGGAGGTTTGGAAACAAATTTTAATCAAAAAACAATTCAACCCAAATAAATAAACAAAGAAATAAATATAATTAAGAAATATTTTCGTCAATTTGATAGTAAAAGCTTGAAGCAAGCCAAATTTAACAAACCTAGTCAGGAATACAAGACCACTTAATTGATTCAGCAGAAAGGCTTGAAGTAGTGATTTTGTTTTTACATAAATCTAGAATATATTAAACTAAAATTAAAAATATTAATCAGTAAATTAATCAAAACATGATTTAGTGATATAAAAAATCAAATAAACATACCTGTGACTTTAAAAAGTTGAAAATGATAAGAGAACCTTCAAGCAAATTAAATCTAACACACCTAAAAAAACTATTTGCTACTAAATTTACATAAATAAAATTGAAGAAAGAAATAAAATCAAACTGACCTGTATGCATCTTGGGTGAAAATGAAATTTGAAATATTGCTAGGAGGTTTGAGCAAAAGAGCTATATATATCTATTTTGAATAATAAAGAATAAAAAAATCAGTTATTAAATTTATTTTGAAGGTCTTGAAGGTCTTGAAGAAAAGCTAAATTGCAAAACTAAATATAAAAAATATTTCTATTATCATTTTAGCTTTAATAGAATCAAAAAAAAATTCTAGAATAAATATTATGGGATGAAATGAATAAGAATATCATACTACGTTTACCATAATAACAGATTAATCTTGAATTAAAAAAAAGAAAAAAAAAGTCCTCCATGACTTTAATATGGAAAATTATGGAAATAAATAAATTTATCTTTAATATCTTATTTTTTTTTTTTAATTCATTTTCTATTTATAAAAAAATTAATAGGGTCAATTAGGTCCTCCATGACCTAAAACTGGAAGGTTATTCCTTTACCCATTATTAATTTTAGTTAATCCTTGATTTCTCAATTATTGAATATTTTATAAATATAATCATCACTACATCAATTAAAAACTTTATTATGATGATGATTAGTAGACTTATAGGGAATGTTGATTTCCTATAAGTCCACCCTGACTATAAACTGGACAATTCTTAAAAGAATTCAATTTATGTTCTATATTTTATTTATTCTTATCAATTTCAATTGGGTCCCCTATGACATTAATCAGGACTTATTTCTTATATTGGATTATCATTAATCAATATGTTATCTTTTTCAGTATTTATTTAATAAACATCTTAATAAATATCTCAATATATTTACACTGAGCTTAATAGATGACTTCTTAATTAATTGAATATTTATCATTATTTTTGTTCCATATTAGTTTTGTTAAAAAGGGTCCTGTATTACCTTAAACTGGATTCTTATTTCTCAGTTTATTGATTCATTGCACTTATAAATTTCTATGATTGGCTCTTCAGGAATGTTATGAGAATCATTATTTGAAATATTATATATGGGTATTCAAGTCATATTCACATTATAGTTATACCTTCTCAGAGTAAAAATATTGATATACACAAGTATAAGTCCTCCATGACTTTAAACTGGATATTTTTTTATTTTCTAATAGTATATATTACCCATATATAATATATAGCAAGAAAATTGAAGAGTATTGTAATACTCATTTTCAATCTTTATTTTAATTTCAAAATATCTTGATAATTAATTTAATATTTTATCATTCATTTTAAAATCCATTTTTTAAAAAAAGAATGAAGTCCACCAAGACTATAAGCTGGAATTTATTTTTATTATTATTTTTAACTCAATAAATATTCAAAGTCCACAAATACTCTAAACCGCAACTTTTAATTTGTCATTTTTAAATAAATGAATGTTCAATTATATAAGTCCACCAAGACTATAAACTGGAATTTCTTTTTATTGTTATTTTTCACTCAATAAATATTCAAAGTCCACAAAGACTATAAACTGCAACTTTTAATTTATCATTTTTAAATAAATGAATGTTCAATTATATAATTACACCATGACCTTAAACTGTAAATATTAAAATATCAATACTATATAAGCTTACATATGAAAAAGTCAAGTATATATATATAAATAAATATAAATATACATATACTCAAAAAAAAGGAAGAAGAAGTCATAAGAATTATCAATCACTTAAAGATTGAAATATTATTTTTATAATTAATATTATTATTAGAAAAATCTCTTTCATAAAATAGAGGCTTTAATGGTCTTCCTGCTCTAGGTGGCACTTGGACAACTGGTCTATATGTACATAAAAAATACATATACACTGAGAAGCCAAGGTCTTATCTGGTCTGATGAGGGGAAATAACTCTGAGATGATTAGAGGTATAGCCTTGTAGCCTGGCACTATATAGTGTCAGGCCACCACACACATTGAAAACCTCTTCTTAGTATGAATAAGACTCAAAATAATAATAATAACCAAGCTAAAAATTCAAAATTTTGCAGGAAAATATTACAAGAATCAAAGACAAAGTACAAATAAAGTAGAAAAACTAACTGCAGAAATTTAAATCGAGATCTAGAGGGGGTCTTATCCCAAACCTGAAGATTAATATTCAGATATAAAGAAGAAAGAAGAATAAAAAAAGATATCCTAATATTATCTTGAAAGCTCAATCATGATATGATGAATTTTCAAAATAATGAATCAAAGATGATAAATATAGACTGGTTTGCTTTCAAACTCATCATCAAAACCTGAAGGCATATTAAACTTTGAAATTATGGGAATTTCTTTCAATATATAAAATTGGAAATTTAATCAGTCCATGAATGGAGTAGTGGAATTCCATGAAGGGAGTAGTGGTATTAAAGAAATAATGTGAATAAAGGAGAGGTCAGATTTGGAATGGTTCAAAGAAAATCATCAAATATATGTGATAAATTGGCCAAAGAATAAAATATTGAAGAAAGAATGACAAAAATGTGGAGTTAGAATATGCAAGGAGAGTGGTAATGACTGGAAAGAAGAAAGAAATATTCTTAAACCCAAACATTTTATGAATTATTAAGCCTTAAGGTAGCTCAAGTTGACATTAGTATAAGGAATATTTTAACTTAAAAAAACTGCCCTTGGATCAAGTCAAATTGAAGAACAGGAGGTCCTAAGCATGACAGGAAACTTCTCCCTTGTGAAGAAATGGACAAGGGGTCTTATTGTCCTTGTATGACATTAAAGGCAATATTTTGTATACCTAATATACAGGGTCTGAACACCTGAGTTGTAGGGTCCTGTATGACCTAAAACTGCAACCTCAAATATATGGACAGAAAAAGATAAAGAAGTGAAGATTTATTTAATTTAATAAACTATTAAAATAAGAAGAAATAAAGAAAATAGAAGAAGTAATATTATATTAATTTTAACATAACCAGTCTTTTTTAAAGAAAAACTATAATAATAATAATAAAATAAAAATCAAAGAAAAAAAAAACAAAAAAAAACAAAAAAAAAAACAGAATCAACTTAGTGATATATAAAATGGATTACCAAAATAGCGCAGCAAAATATAAATCAGTGCTCAAGAATGTTAAACCAGTTAATGAGCCTATGCCACAAGATATAAAACCTCCTTTGGGAAGGCCACCATTATCAAGAGACCCTTATAATACACCCCTATCACCAAAACCACCAAAATATATGGTCAAATTAAAAAGAACACAAGAAAGATTTGAATTGATAAATTTTGGATCACCTGGATGGCTTTCAGAAGAAGAAAGAAGTCTTCTGATGAGTGTAATAGTTTTAAGAGAAAAAGCAATTGCATTCAGTGGGAAAGGGGTTTACTGAAACATTCATATCAAAACCCTACAAAATACCAGTAATACCACATACACCTTGGCAAAAAAATCCAATACCAATACCAAAGCCCATGAGACCCCAGTTTATTGAATTGGTAAGGGAAAGGATTAGAACAGGCTCGTATGAGCAGCCTACCTCTAGCTATACAAGTCCAGTATTTTGTGTTGCAAAGTCAAATTGAAAACTTAGAAGTGTCCATGACTTACAGGATCTTAATAAGGTAACAATTAAAGATGCAGTATTACAAACAAATATTGAAGGATTTGTAGATGCGTTTTGAGGGAGAGCTTGTTATGGACTTGGTGACCTATTGGGAGGGTATGATGAAAGAGAATTACACATTTCTACAAGACCCTTAACTACATTTGAAACACTGATTTGAAGGCTAAAACTCACAACATTACCACAATGAGAGACCAATTAGGTTGCAGCTTATCAAGGCAAAATGACTTGGATAATATAGGAAGAAATACCAGAGAATGTAGGAATTTTTATTTATGATGGAGGGATAAAAGGTCCAAGATCAACCTATAATAATGAAACTTTACAAGAAAAAACTTTGATAAGAAAATTTATTTGGGAATATGCAGTTACATTGGAGAGAATATTATTCAGAATTGAAGAGGCAGTACTTACCATATCAGGTATCCAATTTGCATGTTGTGTGCCAGAATTGGAAATAGTAGGGCATGTAGCTTCTTTAAATTGAAAAAAACTTTAAAAGCAGAAGATTAATAAAATAAAAAGCTGGCCAAAGCCCCTCAACAAAAAGGAAGTAAGAAGCTTTTTGGGAATTTGCTCATATGTTAGAATGTTCATTAAAAATTTATCTCAGATTGCATCACCAATAAGAATATTAACAAGAGATAATGAAGAATGGAAATGGAATACTAAATGTGATGAAGCATTTGAAAAGTTAAGAAAAATTGTAGGGGAGGAAATAACATTAAAAAAGTTGGATTATGAAAAGGGAGCAGGGAAGATTAAATTAGCAGTGGACTCAAGCTATATAGATTTAGGAGCAGTAATTACCCAAGAAGACAAAGAAGGAAAGGACAGACCAGTTCTTTATGAATCAATCACATTCTCAAGACTGGAATCAAAATACTCACAGCCACAGCTGGAGCTATGTGGAGTGACCAAACTGCTGAAGAAGATCCAAAAAGTACTTGGGGAACAAAATTTTCAGCTACAAGTAGATGCAAAAGCCTTAATTGAAATGATAAACTCACCCTGCTTGCTAAATGCCCCAATGACCAGATGGGTTGAATTTATTCAATTGTTTTCTTTTGACTTAGCTCATAAGCCAGGGAAGACCTTCACAATTCCAGATTGGCTATTAAGAAGACCTCACTCAGAAGATGAATAAAAAGAAAAATCTGATTTTGTTCAAGAAAAATGGATAAACCACACCCAGGGTTTGGCGTAAAAAATAAGAATATGGTGAAATTTGCAGGATTAAAGCTACCATCAAAGCAAGAAGGATTTTGGAAAAGAATGGTGGAATATTTAAATACATTGAAAAGGCCCTTTGGTAGTAAAGGGGATGACGTAAAAAATTGAAAGGAAGTCATCAATTTATTTTTGGAGGAAGGCCAACTCAAAAGAAGAAATACACCAAATACACAAGTAATTGTGTCAAGTCAGAATTCTCAAAGGAGAATATTGAAATAATTACATGAAGAAATGGGACACAGAGGAGAAAATGAAAAATACAGAAGAGTTAAAGAAAGATTTTGGTGGGAAGTAATGAAGAAAATAGTCAAAAAATGGGTCAAATCCTGTAAAGCTTCTCAAAAGAAAAGTCGTTATCACCAAAAAGAGGAAGGAAGAATCTCATTCACCTCAGCATTATTTGAAAGAGTCAGTGTAGATTCAGTACATGTAAAAGAAGGAAGATGGAATTATTTAGTAGCTGCCAGGGATGGTCTCTCAGGATGGCCAGAGACAATTAGCTGAGTAAAGCTTACAGAAAAGTCAGTATCAGAATGGTTCACTTCTGAATGTACTTGCAGGTATGGAGCCCCAAAAGAGGTCACAGTAGATGGAGGGCCTGAGTTTGGAAAGCAATTAAAAGATGCAGTAAAAAAAGCAGGTTCAAAGATAAGAGTAACAACACCCTACTAGCCTGAGTCACAAGGAATGGTAGAAAGGGGACATAAACAATTGAAGGATGCATTGGTGAAGATGTGTGGTGAAAATGGTTCAAAATGGAAAGAATACTTACATCTGGTTACATTTTCTGACAGAATATCAACAAAAAGAAAAACAGTTTATTTCCTATTTGAACTTAAATATGGTCAAAAGGCAGTACTACCAATAGACACCGAAGCAAAAACATATTTAGCAATTGAATGGTACAAAGTCCAATCAACATAAAATTTATTGGAAGAAAGAGCTGAATAGCTGTCAGGAAAAAAAATGAGAAAAAGGGAAAAAGAGAAATTAAAAAGGCCAGGGAGGATTCAGTAAAATATTGGGACAGGAAACTAGCATATCAAATAAGAAAGCCAATCAATCCAGGTGAAATTATTGTTGTATACAATAAAGCATTAGAGTCACAATGGGGAGTATTTTTCAAGAAGAGATGGGATGGAACCTAGAAAATTGTGAGACAAATAAACCATGGTCCATATGAGCTGGAAGAATTAGATGGTACAAAGCTAGCAAGAAGGCTTGCAGAAAGTCAAATAAAGTAGTTCTATCCAAGAGGAAAAGAGTTGGACTCAGAGGAAGAAGAGGAAGAAGGAGAAGAGGAAGTTGAAGATGAATGTCAATTTGAAGATGAAGAGGACTTTAATGAATAAAAATCCTTTTATTCAAAACAAAAGGGGAAAATGTTTGATTGTTTTTTGAAAAGGAAAAGTGGAATATCATCTTGAATGCTGGGGACAGCATTGAATGGAGAGGGGATGTGGTATTCCATACCAGTTCTTGCAAGGTTCAAATCCACAATGTTCAAGATAAAACTTTAATCAATAACAATAATAATAATAATAATAATAATAATATATATATAAGAAGAAAATAACAATAAAAAGTGAAAGATAAAAGTAAAAAATTTCAAAAAAAGAAGAGAATTATATTAAAATAACAAAAATAAGTATTCAACTGGAATCTAAATCAAATCTTACCTATATTAATATATTGCCTCAAACCCATAATATAAATAACTCTCTAGATATCATGGATTAAAGAAGAGAAATGATACTATACACTCTATACTAGGTACAAGAATATGGTTAAAATTAATGCATCTTGTTTAAATATTCAATGTGAATAAACATGTGTAATATTACATTAGTGATACCATTACTCTTACAACATCATGTTTTACATCTCTTGACATAAAGAAAGACACTTACATATAAGTTAACATAGTGTTACATTACTCAATCCCCACTTAAACTCCCATAACCAAACATTACAGGTATTAATTACAAATTGAATTGTACATAGAAAAATACTCAGCTAAATAAAGATCAAGGCTGTGAAGAAGAAAAATAAGGTTAGTAGAGATAAGAATACAGTTTTAAAAAAATGGTTCAATCAACCAAACATATGGTTCAATATCTGTATCAAATGACAGCATTCCAAATTTAACCACCAGCAAAAATTTCTCAAGGCTGTGAAGAAGGAAAATAAGGCTAGTAGAGGTAAGGATACAGTTTTAAACAAATGATGCAATCAACCAAACATATGGTGCAATATCTGTATCAAATGACACCATTCCGAATTTAACCACCAGAAAAAATCTCTCAGGGCTGTGCATCATAAAAATATAGTTTAGTTAAAATATCAGTATAATTCAAAACGTATAATTCATTATCCTTAACAACTGACACCATTCCAAATTTAACCACTATCCAAAATCTTTCAAGGCTGTGCACTGACAATAATAAGGTTCAGAATGGTGCAATCAACCACAGATATGGTGCGATATCCTTAAGAAATGACAACATTCAAAATTTAACCACTAGCAAAAGTTCCTCAAGGCTGTGAACTGACAATAATAAGGTTCGGAGTGGTGCAATAAACCAAACATGTGGTACAATATCTTGATCAAATGACACCATTCTTAATTTCACCACCAGCAAAAATGTCTCAAGGTGGAATTTTTTTTCCAAGTCCCTTGTTTTTGGGAGGCTCTATGGAGGGCCAAAAAGGTATAAATAAAAGGCCTCTATCCCTGTTTTCCCCCATGTTTCTGATTCAGAAAATAATATTGAGGATCAATCCATCCCTTCTCTAGTAGGATAATCTAGTATTTATATTGAAAAAGGACAGTAGCAAGGATCAGCATCTTATAGTATTATTTATGATTAATTAGTGAAAGCTATTTATGATATAAATGAAAGAGTTTAATATTACTTAATAGTCTTACCATTATAGTAGTAGTTTTGAAGTAGTTTTTGAAGATATTATCATTATTGATCTTATGTAATTTATCATTAACCCTTATTTATAGAAGGGATATAATCTTACCCTTATACCTTATATCATAAACATGTTAGTTATATTGTATTATATTTCTATTGATACTAATATTATTATATTACTATTATATTTTCTATATTCTACCCTTATATTAAACAAAACCACCATTACAAAATTATCTTACCCTTAAATTATTGTAGCTATATTGATAGCATTCTTCAATCACCTTTAGAAAATATTAATTAGCTATCAAGATTATTATTGATATTAATAGTGATCTTAAAAAAGATTCTTCGAATATCTTAGGTATTTAAAGTAGGAATCATAGAACAATTATTTAAAAATAATTATAATCAATAACAAGAAGTTAAGCAAACCTCAATTATTAAGCAAATATTAACTATTACAATTATGATCATAGTGATCTTTTATTTACAGACTGATAGGGACTGCTGAAGAAAATTCTCTAATTGAAAAGCCACAAGACTAAATAATTGATTTATGATCTCATCAAAGAAGGTAACTTTTTCAGTATATCTAGAGGGGCAGCTAATACACCTTAGCACCCATGGTCATTGGCTAATTCTGAAATTTAAAACAGACTAACCAATAATTTCCCCTTCAAGGTACTTCCTATTATTTATCCCACAACAAAAGGAGTTCCCACAATGCATGAGGGAAAAAACCTGACACCAATCTGCAAGGACTTGTTACATCATTACACACAATAGGGTTTAATGGGCAAGTGGATGGCTGGTCATGCCCGGGGACCCATTCTCAACTCACAAATTCACCCCTGGAATCCCAGAAGGTGTGAGTCCACAAGGAGTTTTGCTCACAACAAAACTTGTGCTTGGTGGCATGCCACTGTACATACCTTGTCCGCCCAAAAAAAAAGCTCTCCAAAGTTAATTATTTATTTTCACCACCACCATTTCCCTTTAGGTTACTGCATGACACTTAACCTGAGGAACGTACATTTACTGTTTGCTGTTGCACCAGAAAACATGGCTGAATTCCTCCAATATGCCACCATTCATGAATTTGCTATACCCACCCAGTTCTTGATATGTTGATTTGAATCTTGGTGCACCAATCCTTTCATAATATGCAGCATAGCAAGTATTCATATTCATACACCCACAGTCCTACCACCTTTCCTGCATATATGCCCCAAATTAAATATTGAGATCATAAATACAAGTTGCCCATGATCCAAACCACATTCCACGTGACCGCAAGCCAACCCTATTTTGACCCATTGCTGCCTCTCATATAATCTCCGCCACTTCTTCTTTTTGCTCTTCATTCCCTTTGGCTAAACTGTCCTGATCATATTATTTCCCACTGTCCCCAAATGATTCATAATAGCCATAATGTCAACCTCTTCACAACCACTTTGCATTGGGATGATTAATATTTATTTTCCAATTACTAGTGATATCTCCTTTGTTGGTCTTAATTTGCACTTACCTCCTTGGATTATCCAATGGCATAATCAACATAATCTATTTGTATATCTCCCCAATCAGCTGAATCCTATTGACTCTCTCCCTGAAACTCTTGCTAAAATGTTTTTACCATTCCTTGGGGCGCCACAAACTTTCATGCACTGCAGTCCTAGTGGGGAATGGATTGAAAATAACCAATCCAATCCTACTCAAGCATTATTTGTTGAGGGTGTATTGATGACTGATCAGAGTGACCTTTCCTCATCTTGACAACCTAAACTTGCTTTGATGTTGTTCACATGGTACCCAATCATTCTATTCATAATTGAAAGTTTTCAAAATCAAGACTTCAAGCTGGAAATTGCTAGAGAATATGATGGGAATTCTCATACTCAATGTCAACTTTTGACTCACACATCACCTGTTTCAAACCCAACTCCACCCTCATATCCATATCTCTTTTCTTTGACATTCAAGCAAAAGCTGATACAATTACCCATTGGATCAGACCTTCCAACAATGGCCCCACCCAATTACATTATTCAAACCCCCCTCCTCCTTCATCAAAAAGCCAGACTCCTTTTATTCTAGGATCAAGAAATCCCCAATGGACAATATGCGCATAAGCCTTGGGACACCTCACCCCCTGGATTGACATTTCATGCCAGGCACATAATTACAAACAAGGTGGTAGGCTCATTTGAATCCCTTTTTGCCAATACCCATCCTGGTGGACTTCTTGCTAATGATGTGGGATTAGGTAAACCCATTCACGCCATTGCACTAATTTTTACCTCCAATGTGAGCCTTAGAGGTATCTTCAGATACCCCAAAGACCACAAATAATAAAAAAATATAAAATTATAAATAAAAGTTATTTATATTATCAAAACAAAAATTAAAGTATAAATAAAAATGTAGACACAAAAATTTAAATTTAATTATAATTTAAAAATAAAATTATATTGAAATTTAAATTTGTGAAAACACATTTTTACTTGAGAAAATCAAGTAAAAATGAATTTTCAACAAAAATACCAAAATTGAAATATTTTTGGAAAAAATTTGAATAAAAATGATTATAAATTTTTATCCTAAAAATAAACATATGAAAATTATTTCATCATTGGACTCCTCATAAAAAATAAGGTAGGGTCACCTCTGGGTGAAATTTCTGTAACTCAACTCTGAATAAGCTTAAATTAAGTTTTGAGTCTTCTCTGTACAAAAGTGGAAAATTCTCAAAACCTTAACTTGATTCACATCACATGTGGTGTTAACCATCAGTTTTTGTGTTAAAATTGAGGTGTTGTGTGCAGTTTAGAAGTTATGAGGAATTGAAGTATTTTCAATTAAAATGTTAAAATGGGCACATGTATTACATGAATTAACATTAATTTACATATGAGGGGTCAATTATCACAGTTGTGTACTGTAAAAAATCAATCCACTTACATATGTAAACTATAAGTATAATACATGATGAGGAATTAAAGGAAAAATAAATTGGAAAGATTGATTCTGGGGGGTAAAAGGAATCTTAACTCCAAGGGGGAGCCAGACCCCTAAGTTCCTTTCTGACAGGCGTGAGATGTCACATTCCACCCAAAGGTTCATCAATTTTGGCCTGGAATTGAGTCACAGGGTCTGTGTCTCAATTGATGGTGAGGTTTTGATACCAACCAGTGGAGTTTTGACTGTTTCCAAGAGTGTAAAACTACCCTTAAGATAAAGAAAAATTGTGAAAACAGTTTTGACTGTTTTTACCGTCTCTTACACACATTCTGACATATTTTGAAGGCTTAAAACCAGGTATTACTATAGCAATGGCTGATTTGAGGGTCCAAAATTGCTAAAACAAGCCCGTTTTGGTCTAAAACAGGGTTCAATTATGCCATAATTGGCTTTTCTGTTATCAGAGTGTTTTCCACGACTTACAAAAGCAAATTTAACTTTTTCAGTAAGAGAATTGATGGCTATAAAAGAATGTCTTCTTTGCCCCACTTTTCTCTTCATGTTAAAATCTTTTCCTTTTATAAATTAGTTTAAACACTGTTAAACCAATCAATAAAAGATTCCAACAACCTTTTTTTAATAATTTAAAAACTTCTAGCCACATCAAAAAATGGTTTTAATCATTGTTTGTAACTTTTATAATCATTTTTACCCCTTGAACCACCCCATAAGTGAATTAAAGCATCTTTCATCACTGTTAGCTTTGTCACTTTGTTTCCAAATTCACTCTGCTCACTTTTGCATGTGTTTTCTCCTTAATAATTCTTTTAATGACTCTTTTCTTAAATTAATTGCCTTCAGTTCTTTGCTCAACTAATTCTAATTGAAATTTCTCTTGAAGAAATTTCTTTTCTAGCCTTAAATATATCTTGTAGAGTATTTGGGGAGTGATATTTCCACGCCTCAACCTAAAATTTACGCCTACGCCTACGCATAAAATTGTGGATTTAGATATGCCTTCACGCCTTTCATGGATGTAGCTTTCTAAATCTACGCATCCAGCTGATTACTAAATCCACGCCAAATAAGATGTTGATAAGATGTTTATCTCAGAAATTTGACAAAAAACTCTAAGATGAAAAATGCTATATACAAGTCATCTGTCTACATTTTCGGAATAACTTTATTGATGAGGAATATACTCTTCTCCAATTTGAAGCTGATTGATGTGAATGTTCCCCTGGCCACTGTGGTGGCAATTCAGGAAGAGGTGATTTGCCTATCTCATGTTCATTGAAAATGATGAGTATCCAATGATTACCATTTATGTGACCTAGGGAGATTGGATGCATAATTGAAACTCCACATGGACTGCATAGGGTTGGAAGGAATGTCTGTGGTGGAAGTTCTGCCAATCTGGATGGAAAAATACAA
Organism: Austropuccinia psidii; assembly: GCA_023105745.1. Lineage (NCBI taxonomy): Eukaryota > Fungi > Basidiomycota > Pucciniomycetes > Pucciniales > Sphaerophragmiaceae > Austropuccinia > Austropuccinia psidii. The sequence continues at coordinate 62,379,490 of JALGQZ010000003.1, read as the reverse complement.
ATGGACGCTTATATGTATTTGTCAATATTGGTCCATGATGCCATTTACTTAACCAGTTATCCATTCTTGTAATAGCTGTAGCCATAAGATTATCTCTTATCTTATCCATTTCCACTGCTCCTCCCAATATTTGGTTGTAATAATTGCAATTCCTATCAATTTCCTCTATCAAATCTTGTCTCACTTCTCTCCAGCTCTTTTCCTTTTGTGGGCTTGAAAGTGACAATCCTTTTGCCACTGCATGGAATCCACAATTCCCATCTGCAGGTGGATTAAAAATTTTCTTGATGAACTTGTGCATGAAAGGTGGCTGTATCTGATCAATATAGAGAGTCTTTGAAAAGGAGGTTATTTTTCAGTTATTCATTTGCATATCAAATTTTATCCACTCACTGGTTCTTCAAAACAATTTGAGTTATTTTGGGGTCTCAAGTTTATTTCCAATTTTCTTTTTCTTTTTGGGGTAGTTTCATCATCTTGGCTTGCCTCTTTATGCATTAAATAGAACTTTCCCCCCCTCATAAATTGAGCTTTGGGACCAATAGTAGCTCTGTGCATCTTTTTAAGAAATCTTTTGTGACGATTCAGGATATCCTGTTCAATTTCAAACTTGGATGGAAGCCTTTTGGTAGACTTTACCCTTTTCCTTTTTAGTGATGGCCTACCACGTGAAATTAAAGCCTTTTCAGGGTGACAAAGCTTAATGGTCGTGTATTGAAAGCTAAGTAGCTCCTGAATTTGCTTGATCAATTTCTTTTGTAATGGTATTTCATGTTCATCAACTTCCTTTTCAATCCTTTCCATTTGTTGTTTCAAATTCCATTGTGAATTAGAATCAATGTCCTGCTAAACATGATCTTAGCATGAAAACAATCACACATATCAGAAATAAGATGCTACCTACTTCAAGAGGATTATAAAGTAGATTCCATTGTGGATGAAAATCTTCACTTCCAATGTAGCCTTTAGTATTAAGAATGTTCTCAATTTCATGTGAGCAAGGAATCCCCATGCCATTACTTAGTGTTTTGGAGCATGGCTGAAGATTTGGTTGGTGTTTGAGCTTTTGAAATTCGTCTTCAATAATTTTTATTGCTTTGATTGATATAGTGCCAAGTAGCTGTTTGAAAGGTGGGGAAACATCAGTCAATTTGTGAACTCTTTCTTTGCCCATAGTATGGTGGATTTGTTTCAATTGAATATCAATTGCTGTTTTGAAATTTTGGAATACTGTAGAAATCTCTCCATTAGAATTATTAATAAATGATTTTATGTAGGAGTGTGCAGATTCAACACGGGAGCTGGCTTGATTTCCTAGGTGAGGATGCTGGCTTGCCCAAGCAGTGACAAATTTTTTCTTGAATGGTAGTAGGTTGTTTGAGATATATGCCCATGCTCCTGAGTAATCGTTTGACTTCTCTTTGATTTTTTCAAGATTGTGCTCGTATTCCTCAGTTGACTTGGAACTGACCAGTAGGCTCCAGGATTTCTGATAATCCTTCCAATCATCCTCTTGAAAATATTTGCAACAATTTTGGATAAGGTTTTTGCTGATGTGCCATGTGCAATAATTATGAATTAAGCTAGGAAAGACCAATTCAATGGCCATCTTCAGAGCTGGCTCACGATCTGTGATAATAACCTTGGGAAATCTGGGTGGCTGAAATAACATTTTGAGTTCTTGAAGGGCCCATATGTATCCATCGTCATTTTCCCGTTCCATGTAGCAAAAGGCTAATGAGAAGGTGTGTCCATTTGCAGTTTGGCCAACCATGTGGAAAAGTGGCAAATTGTACTTGCATGTCCGGTAAGTGGCATCAATCAATATCACATGGTGGTTTATATGACCCAATTCAATGGAGGCTGGGTGTGCAAAGAATAGGTTGGTAATCTTTCCATTTTTATTAATTTTATTACTATGAATCCAATTTCTCTCTTTCAGAAGACGTATTAGATATTCCAGTTGAGATTGACCATTCCTTTCCTTGATTGATAGATGTCCTTTGTAGTTATACAGAGTTCTGCTAGTGGTACAGGTATTTCCTTGGGCATAAAGCTGGCTTAAAATCTGATTAGGACGGACGTTTGCCTTCATCAATCCTTCAACTTGCACAAGTTCTTTTTCATTAATCCGACAATGAATGGGATGTACTGATGGGGTTGTAGAGGGTGGATGATTGTGCAGAATTTCTAGTGGGACTAAAACCCAATAGCCAGATCTGGTGAGGTGAATTGTGTGAACTTCCTCAGAATTGATATCATCTTAATGGTAACAACATAGTAGATATGTACAGTATATTTGATGACTTACTTGGAGCAGGAATAGAGCCTCTGAGCCTAAACTTGCATCCACATTTTTTTGTTGTTGACTGCCTCTGGGTAGGTCCTTTAAGGCTTATATATTCACCATATCGGTCACAAGCCAAGTAAATGTTCTTCCCTTGGTGAGAATTTTTCTTTGTTAATGCATAGCCATGAGTTTTAGCCCACTTTTGTGCAAACTGGATGAGGGTATCTACATCATTGAACCTTACAAGTGGTGGTGGTTCTAATTTCACTATATAGTTATTCAAATCAGTAAAAGTGTAGTGGATGAATGGAAATATATGTAAGCTTACATCCAGTGGAGTAATCATATTTATCTGGGTTGGTAATTAAAGGGAATTGTTCATTAGGGACGGAAAAAGCAGATGTGAAATGAGTAGTGCCCTGTATAGATGATTTTGATTCTTCAATATCACCTTTGAACTGAATCATCCCAGATTCATGTTGATTCAGAGCTTTAATGGGTTGTAAGGATTCCATTCTAGAGGTCAAGCATTCGGGTGGTGGAAGGTTGTGGGGCTTCAAGGTTTTCCTGGGAGTTGATATAGTATTTTGAGAAGGATATGAACACTCTGATTCATTATAATTGACAGGATGAGTATCAAATTGGGAGTAATCAGGCTCAAAGTGAAATATAGGGGACATAAGGGGGTAGATGAGGATACTATTTGAAATAATTGATGTGATCAAGAAATAGAGGTCTAAAAATAATTTTTGGTGGAATATAGATTATTATGAATAGCTTAAAAGCCTTGTAATAATGGTGGGATTTATATATTTCTTAAAAGAGGAACACCTTTCCAATTCTTTTACACTGATATTGGCGACTTGTGGTTAGAGTGAGAATGATTTTGCAATAGAATTTTTGAGAAAATGGTGATTATTCATGATTTGAATTAAGAGTTATTTAGTCTTTTCAATTGAATAAACCAACATCTGGATATCAAAATAGAATCATACTTTAATGGATTGTGGGATGAAGCTCTATTCCAAGGGTGCTTTTGTTTGAGTCTTTCCAGGAACAATCAAAGATAGATTTCTGAAAACATAAAAATACGCTTGGAACAGTTTGGAAGTATTCAAATAGCTGTATATATTTCTCAAATGGATCCTTGATCAATGTGTCAACTCCAAACAGGAAGATGAATTTGGTGAAAGGTGTACAATTTCAGTCTCATCACAACTCTCATTAGGTTTCATTATGTGAGGGGAACAAATACAGAGCTCCCCTCAGGTCTTGTTATGTGTGGTACTCTTTTACATTCTGTATTCTCATATGAATTAGAAGCTTCTAGACCAACAAACTCAATAACCACATTCTGGCCCTCTTTGTCTCCTCATTGATTTTATAAAAGGGATTCTCATTTTAATTTGTAGCCAAGAGCTACAAGCCTTTCTTATAGCTTCATAAAAATACTTCACTTCCAAGCACATATATCATCTTTATCTACAATTAGGCCTTTTTGTCTCTATGGATGCCAATACTACTAACACCTCTGATATGGGTCCTCAAACGCAAATCAATTCTCCCAAATCTTCTGATATGGAGTGCTCATCAAGTGAAAGTATCATTGCCATTAGTACAGCCATCACAAATCGACCTCCAGAATTGCCAGAAGGTATGTGTTTTGAATGAAATTTACTTATGAACAAATCAGTCTTATCAGTATCTCAATTAATCAGAAATAATGCACGAAAGCAACATAGAGGCACCCCATCCTCATTGGGCTTCTTCCACCGAAATATCTACTGAGGTGCTTTTTGGGGCCGAAATAGAAGTGATTACAAAGGAACAGTTCTTGAACAATTCATCACAAATAGCACCAAGATTAGAAGGAATGTCCAAAGATGCACGTATTCCTCAATATGTACAAGAGAAGCTCCAGGAGGCTAGAGAACTGCTGGTTGCTGATATTGATCGTATGTATAAAAAATTGTTATCTCATATATTTCAAATTCCACCCTAATATCTTGGAATTATAATTTTAGGGGTCAAATCTGGCAATACACTACCTCCTGAATCACATGTTAAAATTGGTACAATGACCAACATTTCTTCAAAAAGGAAGTTTAAACCTTCAAAGAATCAAACAAAAACGAAAATTTGCCAAACTTTTCAATTGGCCCCTGAAGGTAATGAGGGGGAATCAGGGGCTCTTTTTCCTTCTGCTAATGAAAGTAATAATGGACATCCAATAAACACCACAAATGATCACCCTGTTGAAATTCCTGAGATTGGAGGTGTAACCAATCATCATGAAAACATTGTTCCAAGTCCAAATTTGGAAAATCAGGAAGCAACTACCGTTCCCAATGAAAATATCAGTACAGCAACTCAAAGAACAGTGGCTGAGGAGGAAATTGTATTGACCCAAACCAATTCGGACCCACCAATGGATTCAGCTTCTTGTTCACTAACTCTAACTCCAAGTCATTCATGCATGAAAATTATATTGGAAAATGAAAACAAATTTGATTCCATTCTAATGTCATATCATTTATTCAAAAGGGAAGATTGGATCAAATTTAATTCACTCATTCAAATGAGCTTCATGAAGCGCAAATCACTTGTTCCAAAGGATGAATTTCCAACCAAGCTCCAATGTGGAATTCGCTACAAGAGTGGTAGGGACATTAGAATGAAAGAGTGGCTTGAAGAGCTCCATGCAGCTGGTAAAGAGGCTTTCAGAAATATCTATATTAGTTATCTCGCTAATCTCATTTTTTTCATAGGCTTAGAGCTGTTTTCACCAATATCTGAGGAGCCATTAATCTATGAGACAATTTGGAATATGTCATTATTTCAAAGCAACATGTCCATACTGGCAGGTTTACCCAAGAGGCTCCACGCACTGTATCTATTGGTGCACAATCTTTTTCAACCAAGTCAACATCAAAAGCGGCGAGTTGCCAACATTTTATTTGAAGCCATTTCACTCTGTATGGATGATCAGAACCCTCCGGTTACATTCAACATTTCTGATTCAGCTTCCAGTGATTCTTTGTCTGTGGGAATTAGTGCTATGCGATATTTGGGCTCATGTTTGAGTGTCAACAAGGTTCCACTTGCTCCGCAAAGCAATGAAAGTCAAGAAGGTACTAGTATCACATCAAAAGGAATTTTAACACCAACTTTGACTGGCTTGGTTGATAATATCCTCCAGCTAATGATTGCATTTAATTGGGTGCGGGCACATACTAAGGTTGATTCCAAAACTACTCAGAAAATTGGAAAACGATTGGTCAAGAGAGGAGTCAATCCTTTGCAAGCTTTGGTGACCATTCAAGATCAGATGAAGGCTGGCAGGCCATGCTACAATCTGATTGCAGCATTCCTTACAGGGGGTGTACGTGGACTTCTGGTGTGCTCAGCTGATTACTGCATTAGTTCAGCCAAAGGGACCCTTCAGCTTCTGGAAATTACATCAATGCTCAAGAAAAAAAATCCTTGCCAGATGAGGATATTTGGAAGCGCACAAACAAGTATATATGTGAAGTTCTTCCTGAAAGCTTTTTCTCAAAGCATTCATCTTTGCCAATTTGCCCAAGCAAATACCGCCTTGCAGAATGTTTAGCATTGGATTTTAGTGAAGCATGGCAAAAAAAACACCCTTTGGAGTCTAACATAATCATGAACTTACCTAAAAAGGTTTGTATTGACAAAGAAATTCAAAAGGTGTAAAAGAGTGTGTGTGTCATATTCCTTATTATTACCTGTTACCTGTAATTCATCACTATTGAGTGCAGAATATGCTTACTGTGCGGAGTCATGACTTCGAACAGCTTTGTGCCAAGCTGCTTATAAGATTATCCAGTGTGCTTTTGTCACCTGAGTGCAAAAAACATCACAGGAAACAACTTGATGCCACTAGGATCACAATATAAAATAATTGTGCATATGCTTACTGTGCGGAGTCATGACTTCGAACAGCTTTGTGCCAAGCTGCTTATAAGATTATCCAGTGAACTTTTGTCACCTGAGTGGAAAAAAATCAAAGGAAACAACTTGATGCCACAAGTATCACAATTTAAAATAATTGTGCATATGGGGATTCAGCACAAAAACATAAAGGAATCACAGAAGTGACGCCAGGGGCCTCCTGAGGGGCTTGAACCCACAGAGCATACCTGTTCCACCAAGGAAGAATGAGTTGTATTTGGTTTGCCGAAGCTATTGTCACCAACCACCCAGATTCACAACCCAGGGGCCCCCAGGTGAGTCTGGCCAGCGCCCAGGATCGAACATGCTACCTCTCAACCAGTTTGAGAGGCAGATGCTCTAACCATTAGGTCATTCACATCACATTGACTTCCATTGACCCTTTGGGAGCAAAATCCCAAATCCACCTGCATTCTTTTCCGTTTGGATATAAGCAATGAAACCAATTATTTTTTAATTCAAAATATTAATTTCTTTGGTATAAAATATTACTCTTAACCAAAAACTTGTAATTACAAAATAAACAAGTGAGTTTTTTTTTTAATTTCCAATTAAACAATTTTTTTTAAATTTAATTAAATAAATCAAAATCTTTTTAAAAAAAATTCATTTTTTGATCAATTTTGTTTAAAAAAAAAACTTTTTTTTTCTAATTATTTTTTTTATTATTTATTTTGTCTTTTCTTAATTTTAATTATTCTTAAAAATGATCGCTGGGGCTCTTAAAGCCCCAGCGATCATTTATCTTTAAAAAAAAAAAGTTTTTTTTTTTTTAAATTATTCTTTTTTATTTTATTTTTTATTTTTTAATTTTTTTTTTACTTTTAAATTGATTGCTGGGGCTTTAACAGCCCCAGCAATCAATTTTGAATAAAAAAAAAAACTCTTTTTTTTTGAAAATTATTATTATTTTATTTATTTTGTTTTTTTTTTAATTTTAATTATTCTTAAAAATGATCGCTGGGGCTCATAAAGCCCCAGCGATCATTTATCTTTAAAAAAAAAAAGTTTTTTTTTTTTAAATTATTATTTTTTATTTTATTTTCTATTTTTTAATTTTTTTTCACTTTTAAATTGATCGCTGGGGCTTTAACAGCCCCAGCGATCAATTTTGCACAAAAAAAAACTTTTTTTTTTTTAATTATTTTGGTTTTTTTTAATTTTAATTATTCTTAAAAATGATCACTGGGGCTCTTAAAGCCCCAGCAATCATTTATCTTTGAAAAAAAAAAAGTTTTTTTTTTTAAATTATTCTTTTTTATTTTTTTTTTACAGCCCCAGCGATCAATCTTGAATTAAAAAAAAAAACTCTCTTTTTTTTTTTTTTATTTTTTTTTTTTTTTAATTTTAATTATTCTTAAAAATGATCGCTGGGGCTCTTAAAGCCCCAGCGATCATTTATCTTTAAAAAAAAAAAGTTTTTTTTTTTTTAAATTTTACTTTTTTATTTAATTTTAAAGGTTTTTTTTTTACTTTTAAATTGATCGCTAGGGCTCTAACAGCCCCAGCGATCAATTTGGATTAAAAAAGACAAAATTTAGACAAAAAAATTTTTTTTAATTTTTTTTTTATTTTATTTATTTTGTTAAATTTTAATTTTAATTATTATTAAAAATGATTGCAGGGGCTCTTCAAGCCCCAGTGATCATTTATTTTTAAGAAAAAAAAAGTTTTTTTTTTTTTAAATTTTTCTTTTTTATTTAATTTTTTTTTTTTGATTTTTTTTAACTTTTAATTAGATTGCTGGGGCTGTTAAAGCCCCAGCAATCAATTTTTTTTTAAAAAAATAATCTTTTTTTTATTTAATTTTTTAATTTTTAATTTTATTTATTCAAATAAATGGCAATCATTTAAATTTAAAAAAAAAAGGTTATTTTTTTTTTAAAAATTTTTCTTATTTATTTAATTTTTTTCTGTTAATTTTTGTTTACTTTTAATTAGTTTGTTTAACAAAAAAATCTTTTTTGTTAATTTAATTAATAATTAATAATTCTTTAATTATTAATTTTATTTATTAGTAAAAATAAGCCCCAGCAATCATTTATTTTTTTTAAAAAAAAGTTATTTTATTTTTTAAAATTTTTTTTTTTTATCTTAATTTTTTTATTTTTTAATCTTTTGTTTTTATTTAATTTTTTAATTATTAATTTTATTTATTATTAAAAATGATTGCAATCATTAATTTCTTTTGTTTTTTTCAAATTTGTTTTTTTTTTTATTTGATTTTTCAATTGGGGCTCTTAAAGCCCTAGCAATCATTTTTTTTTAAAAACAAAAGTATTTTTATTTTTATTTTTATTTTTTTTTGGTTTAAATTTTTTTATTTTTATTTAATTGTTTATTTTTTCATTTTATTTTTTATTGATCATTTTTTTTAAAAAAAAAAAGTTTTTTTTATTTTTTAAAAACAATTATTTTTATTTAAATTTTTTTTTAATTTTTTTTTCATTTAAATTGATTGTTGGGGCTGTTAAAGCCCCAGCAATCAATTAAAAAATATAAAAAAAAATGTTTTGTTTATTTTTTGAAGACATTTTTTTTATTGAAATTGTTTTTTTGTTTTTAAAAACATTTTTTTTTATTAAAACTGGTTGCTGGGGCTGTTAAAGCCCCAGTGATCAATTTTTCTTTATTTAATTTTTGGGTTTTTAATTTTTTTTTCAAAAAACATGTTTTATTTATTTAATATATTTTTTTTGATTTTTTTTTATTTTAATTGTTTAATAAAATTTAAGCAACAATTATTTTTATTTACTTATTTTACTTTTTTTTAATAAAAATCATTATAGGGGAAAGCCTCACACATCCCTCCTTGCCATTTCACCAATCATGAGTCAACTTTCACCATCTCAACTCGTCAAACTCCCAAAATGTATGGAGTCACTTAATGATGAAGAAAAACATTTCATGGGAAGGACTATTTCTCCAGTTGTAAATGATTTTTCTTCATCAATTAGTGACTCAATTCATCCAATAACTCTTCATAAATCAAGCTTATCCAACACAAACGGAAAGGATGGGTTATTTTTGAATTCTGAGGATCATTCCATGGGAAGGACTATTTCACCAGCTGTGAATGATTCCCCCTTATTCAAAAATGACTCATCTTTAAATAAGAAATCTAATCATTCACATAGAAGATTTCAAATTGCACGAAAATTACTCACCCAAATTTTGGACCATGCATCAAGAAGCAGAGGTGAATTCAGTACAGTTCCAGTTAAGCCCAAGCCAAATAGAATGAATAAGCTTTTATTACCTTCTATAAATGAAACACCAAATCCTTCAATAGTTTTCAACTCCAAAAATCATGAGCCCCTCTTCATTTATCATTTGCATCCATTTCATATTCCTTCACCAACTTTTACTTCATTAAATCAATTAATAATATCACTTTATAAATTAGCCCAAAATCGTCCTCATATTAAATCTAATAGTGATCTTATCGATGGTCATATGAAAGGTGTTGGATTTCGCTGTGCAAGTGATAGTGGTAAATCCTTAGGTGAGTCTTTAGACAATTATATTCAAGTTTTTTTGTTAATTTTATTCGCCTTTTACTAGGTGTTTATGCCAGGAAGACCACAATGAATCCAGAAGTATTAGACGCAGATAATGAAGAATGGATGACCCTGTGTCATTTTGAAAATTTTGTTTCCTCCCGCATCAAGATTCTTTCTATGTCTGCTGCCCGTGAGAACAATGAAATCATGCAAGAAGCCCAGCTACCTGAATGGCATGAAGGTGAATGGAATCCAATGGTCCACCATAAATTACGGTCTTTCTCCAATGTAATCATAACAACAAATGGTTTTCATAATCGTGTTCATAGAGATGAGAAGGACATGAATACTTGGACTTATGGTTTGTTCACATTCTTTGACAAATCAGCCATAAAACCAATTCCATCTCCCATCCGCTCCTGTGGCTATGGCCTCTCATTTCCTGAATACTCCACACTTTTGGATTTTTCTCGCAAGCAAGGTATTATTGAGCTTCTCTGGAAAACTTCAACCACTTTTCACCAGACCACTCAGCCACCTCCTATTTTTGATGAGCTTCCCACCATAACTCACTTTGGCTGTTCTTTCCAAATCAACTCCAAGCTATATTCAAGAGCTAAAAGCCTTATATGTATAGATCCAATAACCCAACAAGAGAAGACATATGGACATCAAGAAAGGATTCAAAATGAAAAGAAAAGACATCAACAGAAAAAAATGAAGCTTTCAAACATATAAATTTCTTGTGACTTTCCATTTCTTTTGATGTAGCTTTTCAACCTTAGACTACGATACTTATGCATGAAATGGGATGGCTGATGCAAACTTGAGTACATATTTTCCTTTGGAGACTTTCTTGAAATATATGTCCTTAAGTATCCTTAGGAATTTCCTTCATTTATTCTGTTTGAAGTCACGACTTCGAATAGAAAGATTCTTCTCATGCAGAGCTTGATACAATTATATTGACATATCCAAGAATAAATTTCCTTGCCTCTTTAAATTGAGCTGTTTTTTTTCAAACAATATTTTATTGAACCTCATGTGTTTCTATTTATAATACAAATGGTAAGTGCAAACCACAAGCCGGCCTGATTAGTATCAAAATTACTTTAGTATATATTCTTGCTCTCCAGTTCATTGCATTTACTATTCATTCCTGTCAAGATCATACTGAATCTTTTTTTTCAAAATATGGATTCTTCCAAGCCATATTGCCTTGGTATATTGAAAACCCATGTATGCCTCACTAATCCCATTCAGAAACCTTTTCCACCAGATGATTGGATTTTCTTATGTCATACAAGTCAAAATTTATTCTTGTATACACGACATCAAAGAGAAGCTTGGGGTAGCCTTCCTCTCAATTTCACCTCTGCACTCGTACCATTATTGGGTGACCCCAATTTCTTTATATCCTGTGGTCCTTCTGGCATGTGGCACACCAATCTACAGAAAAACCCCAACCAGAAAGTATTCATTGAAAGCTTTCTCAAGTTTAACCTTTACAACAAGATAAACATCACTATTCCAATAGTAATGTTTATTTTTTCATTTTCCTCAGCAAGCATTGATATATTTGATCTCATTAGGAAGAATTCAATATTAATTCACCAACCAGAAACATACAACAGCTCTGAACATTGTGGGTGTTCACTTATCTCACACCTGGAGCCCCAGTCTTCTCAGAACGTATTGTTGTCACCTGAGCTGCACTCACAGCTCCTGAAGATTCCAAGCGGTAATGACCTTCCTCAAATCGAATCCCTAATACCATTCCTAAAATCATCACTCAAGCCTCATCAAAAGCAAGGATTAGCATTTCTCCTAGATAGAGAAGCCCCAAATGGAAAATCGGCGAATTCTCTGTGGTTAAATAAACCATCATCCTCATCTACAAGAATAAATTTGATACATAGCATCACAAAGAAGCAAGTAAATAATCTCCAAGACTCCTTCAGCCATACTCCCTTGGGGTGTCTGCTTGCAGATGACATGGGACTAGGCAAATCAATTCAGTGCATATCACTCATATGTATGACTCTTGAAGATTCCAAAAGAGATATTCCACCATCCATTCACTTTATTAATAAAAAACAAAAATACTCCACACTCATAATATGCTTACCTTGTTTGATAAAGAATTGGGAAGATGAATTCAAACTACACACAGACATATCCCGATTAAAGATTGTCACATATCATGGAAAGAAAAGAAAGGATATTGGACTGAAAAAATGGTCTGAAGCTGATATTGTAATATCCAGCTATCATTTGTTAGCTCATGAGTTTGGTAAGCCTAATAATATAGAAAACTCTTGGATTTACCATAGTGAATGGTACCAAGTTGTCTTAGATGAGGCCCAGTGAGTTTTTCAACATATTATTTACAAATTGTGCAATTCTGATGAAAGATATATAAATTAAATTGACATACCTAGTCAGATAAGAAGTCAGGAGTCAACTTTCTTCAAAGCAATTGGGGCAATACAAACATCCAGACGCATTTGCCTGACAGGAACCCCTATTCAAATCAGTATAAATGACTTAATGAGCCTAATCACCTTCATTACAGCACCTCAAAGTGAAAAACAAGAGAATTGGGTACCAGCTATATTGGAAGAGCTCAAAAAAGGAAATTATAGCTCCCTTCATTTGTGCCTGAGGCATCTTTGTCTACAAAGAAAAAAGGACCGCATTTTAAATGATCTACCTGAAATTAATCATGATTATATCCATGAACCTCTCTCAGATTGGAAGTTAGATAGATATAATGATATTTACAAAGAGTTCATACCATCATCTGATCAAGGCCCAGAAATGTTCTTCAAGTATATAAACAAGCTTCGCCTTTGTTGCAATCATCACTTGCTTAGTGAAAGTATATATGACATTGAAGGTAAGATCTCACCATATGGGACACAGATAGAAGGGAGTTTTTTAATAGTACCATAAAAGAACATGTTGATGTCAAAACATGTCTAAAAAGCACTAAAATTCAGAGGCTCCTGAAAATTCTTTTATCACGCCAAAACATTAAAAATTCAACCCCAAAATCAGTGATTTTTTCACAGTTTACAACATTTCTTGATTTGTAAGTTTGGTTATTTCCCTTATTTTGTCTATTAAACTTCTGTTTTGTACCTCTCCTTTGATAATTATGAAGCTTTTGATTGACAATTATTTGTGATAAAATGGTAGGATTGGAATTGTCTTAGAAAACAATAAGATTATTTTTACACGTGTTGATGGAAAAATAGGCCAAGCTACACAGGAGGCAGAACTTCAGAAATTAAAGGAAAACAGCAATGTAGAAGTACTTGTTGCTTCAATAGGGGCTGCAGGGGTTGGCCTGAATATAACCTGTGCAGAAGTGGTATTTATAATGGTATGAATTATGATTATATGACCATATGACCATAAGGGGATATATTAATATAATCTATATATCTAATATATATATAGGAGCCTCATTGGAATCCAGCTGCTGAAGATCAAGCTATTGATCATCTACATCGTATTGGACAAAGTAAAAGGGTAATGGCATACCATTTTATATCACCTGATACAGTGGAGATAAATATGCAAAGGGTATGTTAATTCATAAGAAGTTTTATTTAATGAAAAATTTAGAACCACTTATTTTATATTTATGAATTATAGGTACAACAGAGGAAGCGTACTTTGGCAAGTGTGTACATTTTTAATCATTGAAATCTCTGATTAGATCTTATTTTCCTGTCCTTATGATGGTTATTTCTTTATGTCAGAACAACTGTAGCAAGTCCTTTGACATATGCTGAGCTATCAAAACATTTCTTAGAGACTCATATGAACATCAAAATTGAAAGTGGGTAACTGTAAAATTATAGTTCTTTTGGATTAAAAAAGATTGGTGCATGGATTTAGTAATCAGTTGGATGCGTGGATTTAGCAAACTACATCCATGAAAGGCATGAAGGCGTATCTAAATCCACAATTTTATGCATAGGCGTAGGCGTAAATTTCAGGTTAAGGCGTGGAAATATCACTCCCCAGAGTATTTTTAGATAAATTTTTATTGTTGGTAAAACAATAAATCTTTATAATATTATTTCTTGGTATCAATAAGCTTAAGAGCAATACACTTTGTGTGTTTTCTCTTAAAAATCTTATATCATACTATTTTTAATCAATTTTTACCTCAAACAAATTTTGAGGGCAGGAAAAGTACTTGATTTTTTAACCAAAGTTTTATATCCATACCTCAAATTTGAGGGCCCACCCCTGATATTTTACATGTAGAATATATTTTTAATCTTTTTAAATCTCTTTTCTTATATTGATGAATTTAAAAAACCCATAAAAAATACTTATAATTCAGAAATTTCATAAAAAATGAAACTTTTTTCATATTATAAGTGGGCTTTATTTTTCCTTTCTCTTTTGAACAATGCTTTTTTTACTTAAATAATTGCTTTTTTCATCAATTTTAGTGTCTGAAAATGTGTTAAGACAAGAAAATATTAAAACTGCATCAACAGCTACTAGCATTATTCCTGCCAGTACTGCCAATTCTGACTGTAATAGCACAGTTATTATAACTAAGAAATATCAACCAGAACCAATTGCTTCTGAATTAATTAGCTTTGACATAAGTAATACCCTTCAAAAGGCAAACAATTTACCAATAGTAAGTTTTTTGATGTAAAATTACTATTTTGAAGCTTTTAATCATAAAATATGCCTTCAACCAAATCAGGAGCCAGCTATAAACCCTCAAGAAGCTCCCAAAAAGGTTATAGACATTATTAGGGCAGAAGCCAATCAGTTACAGAAGGACAAGGGTCAGTAAATGGATCTCAAACTGAAAAGTTATGCCAGTCTGAAGCTGATAATACTGTTTTACCTTCAAACAGATATTAAACCACCACAAGAAGCCTCAATGTACATATACAAAACTAGCCAGAAGGCCTAAAACAATGAATTGCAGCACAAAGAATACCAGATCCTTGCAGATCTTTTGAAAAACTGCATGAATTCTTACCTGAGTGTGAGAAAATTGCTGGGCCATCCCAATACTTGCAAGTTACTCAATGGATGGCATCCATTTATGGAGAAGAAAAAAATGATGCTTTTAACAGCAGAATGGAGGAAAAACAACCCTCCATGTAAGGTTTGACTATGAAACAATAAGTAAAAATTACTAATTTATTACTTATTGTACTCTGAATGTCCTTATGAATTGAATAAATAAGATTAAAAATATAATAATAATAAATAATTATTATTATTATGGCGTAAATTAATTATATTATTAAATAAATATAATAATATAATTTATATTATAAAAATATAATATAATAAATAAATATATTAATATAAGATAATTAATATATTCAAACAGCTCTTTATTATTGTTACCAACAAATAATAAAGGCGTAAAAAATTGTTTTTTATTAATAAAAAACAATTAATAACAATAATATTACTAATATTAAAGTTATGAATTAATATAAATACTATTTATATTAATTAAAGAATTATTAAGAGAGTAATAATAGAGAAATTATTATAATAAGAGAAAATAACCTACTTTTAACACTTAATATAATAATTTTGAAGTATTTTACGCCAAAAAATATAAATACAACCTTTTCAAATTGTATTTACAATAAAAATAAAGAAAATTACAAATTATTCTGGATTTTTACGTGGAAAAGAGTTTTATAGAGATTTTTAACAAAAACAATTAAATAAATGATTTAATCACGTCAAAATAGATGATTATAGCAAGGAGGTCTTTGGTCTTTAATAATATAATGCTTTTATATATAAAGAATAAAGAAATTACCTTTGATTTAATTGATTTAATGTTTTTGATGCGTCTGAGAGGTAAATAGAGTAAAAAGAGCTCTATTTATAGTAAATACCTCCCTCCTAGAGTCCAACAGGCTTCTAGTAGACGTGTACTGATCATATCCACTGGAATTGATCAATATTTTAAGGTTTGAGGGTGATTACATCATGATCAAACCATATTGCATCATTATTACACCATTATTTAGAGTTATCACTGTAACTCTAAGTTTGATGACATCAGAGGCTTGGCAGAACCCCAAATTTCGTGGATTTTATTAGTTTTAATCATAAACTAATAGTATTCACCAATTTTATCACTCTTAAGACTGTTAAACTTAATTTAAGGTTACAGTATGTGATCATAACAGCTCAAATTAAGCTCAAACTTTGATCCTTAATAACTTTTAAGGTTTTCACGCTAAAGCAATTCAGAGAGTGAATTCTGATAACCTGACATAACCGTATTATGCTGCCAAGAGCTTTTCATTACATCATCAAAACTCTAATTTTGATGATTTTTCTTGTAACTCATCTTTTCTGTCGAAATTCAATATTTTAAACTTCAAACTTTGATTTCAGGGGGTTATACCCTGAATTTAATAATAAAAATTACGTCATTCTTCTCGAATAAACTAGTAGAATCCAACTGTATACTTTTTTTTAAGTTTGGACTACTTTCACAACAAAGTGGTCAACAGCTCTGTTGATTTTTATCAATATTTCCTCATAAGTCTTACCTTGTTTATAATTTGCAAAATAAAGTTCATATCTGTGTTCTTACAGTAATTACGTGGTAACTTTATTTTTGGTTCATCATTCTAGCATGTATAGTTTAGAAGATATTAGCTATGATCCCTGAATATATGCGTTGACCAAAAAAGTGCATATATTCAGGATAATTCCTTAAGTATTGATCTTGGGAATTAGCTTATTAATTGTTTTATATGTGGAGATTTGTGGGGAATCCACTGGTACAATTTATTTCACATGCTGTTTCATTAGTTTCTGAGATAAATAAGTTTTTATAGTTTTTATAAGGTATTATACCTTATAATTCCTTAAATATTGACTTTACAGATATGCCATAAAAATGGTATATGTGTATTTTTCCATGGGGAATCCAATGGTATAATTTGTTTTACATGTTGATTCATTGGTTTTTAAGTTAAACCAATTTTAGTACCAATTTATGGTATTTTTTGTATATTTGAGTAATTATTTTTAGTGTATAATTATTCTGAGTCTTTTTGTGACCTTATTGGGTATGTGGTCATATCTCAAAGGCTCACACTCCACCACCCAAGAAAGTGCCAAAAACAGCCCCAGTTGCCATAAGCAGCAATTCCAACATGAAAAAGCAGCCACGAGCACAGAAAAGGGGCAAAGGCAACGCACCAGCCACAAAACCTTACATCCAGGGCTACAGAATCCCAAATATTCAGCAGGATGCCATGGAAATGTATTTCAGATGGCCAGAACAATTATGGAATTGCAGAAAAAGGAGGAAATCAGATGCAAATATCAGGAATGATTTCTGATATTCTGGATGGCCTTCCAAACTTGTATATAGCTATAAATGACATAAAAAGCCATATTTCTGATTAAAATTCATCGATTTGTAACAATCTTAAGACAAATAGCTTAAGTCTGAGCCAAATAAATGAGAAAATTATGTGTTTTAAAGAATTTTTGGGAACAATTAAAGCTTCCAACAATGACAATTAATGTGGAAATAAGTTGAATGATCAATCTTCCATTATTAAAGAATTAAAAGACAAATATTCTAAATTCAATATTGATGACATACTTGAAACAACAATATAACAAGCCATAAATATTATCAAAGAATATAATAAGAAATTTCATGATTATATTGCAAATTCATTTACTGAAGTAAGGACATATACAATTGCCTTGAAAAAGTGTTTTGACACCTCACAACAGGAAGTATCAAAATTAACAATGAAATTGAATCAAGTCACTTCTGATCATACTAGACAGACATAATTATGAGGAGAATTAACACATAAGGAAGATTTCCATGAAATTGAAGTAATAAATTTAATACAGAGCTTTTAACATGAGCTCAGAGATTCTCAAAGGTGTGGAAACAGTAAAATGAATAATGATATTGAACAATTACTGCACACCTTACCTAGAATTTCTACACCTCTGGATCAAAATAACAGTGCAAGAATTCCCAATCAACAAGTATTGGATGTTGAAAACTCACAGTTCAAGCCTGAATTCTCCACATTGTTTCATAACTTTGAACCATCAATGGGCCAAGCACTCTTGAAAGAAGTAACAAACCTCAAAGAATGGCCTCACTTCAGTGGTGAAGGAGAATATGACCATATGCAATTCATCAGAGGTATTGACATGATAAAAGAAGATTTTTAATTACCTGACAGATTTATACCAGAAAGATTTAACACCTTTTTTACCAGATCAGGCCACAGATTGTATATAAAATTTAGACAGGCACATGGACACCAAAGTTGGACTTGGTGGAAAACCCAAATTATCAACAAATGGGCCAATGGTTCTTGGAGATTTAAAGTTGAAACAGCCTTTGAATCTTCTAAATTTAATGCTGTCAAGAAAAAAGCCTTACCATGGTTTTTCCAACAAAAAAATAGATTAACAGAATTGTATCCTGACATGTCAAAATTTATGATTTGCAGAAAAAATCTAAGACAATGTGGAGGTGACTTAGAGAATGCTGTCAAAAGCAGGACTTCTAAACAATCTTCAGCAGAGGATACCATGAGAATATTGGAAGAAATCACTACCAGAAACAGAATGTTTTCTAGTAGGGCGATTCTCAAAACAAGGTACAATACACCTTGGAAAGAATCTGTGGGAAAAAATCCCAAATAAAACTCTAATAATATTAATTATAAATTTGCAGATGTAATGAGAAATTCCATATTTTTCAAAGCAACACACATTTAGCTAATACATGTCCCAAGAAGGGGGAAATCAATGAGATTGAAATTGAAAAGGAACCTGATTTTGAAAAGGATGAGGTAAATGAAGATAATTCAGATGATAAATCATCAATAATTTCTGAATCTTCAAAAGATATAGAAAATATCAATGCCACTTTTGACATCATGGAATCCTATTGCCATTTTCCACAATTAGGCAATAGTCAACTTGATTCATCAAGAATTTAAGATGCACAACTAATGAAAACCAAACCAAACAGGGGAAAGGGTTATACAGGTGGTAGCTCCTGCATAACAGAAGTGTTAATTGACAACAAACCCAACAATCTTTTGCTTGACCCAGGAGCCTTTGGCTCTTGTGTTGGCAATTCCTTTCTTAAGACTTCTGTACCAGATTTGAAGATCAATTATTGCCAATTGATAGCATAAAGCTTAATAGTGCAAGTAGTCCAATGGTAGCATTGGGAATATTTGAAACTACTGTCATATTTACACACATAAATGGAGATCTAAGAACAACTGTTGAGTCTCTTGTGATGGAAAATTGCTCTAGTACCCATTTTATATTGGGAAAATACTCTTTGATTATGTATGGAATAGACTTGCATAACAAAAAACACAGATATTTTACTATTGGGGACAATAAGCGTCAAAAGCTTGCCTTTTTCCCATTTGCAAAACAAATTACAGTAAACAAAGTATCACCAGTCAACTTAGAGCTAGAAAAGTCTAAGTCTGAATGGTTAAATTAAGCTTAACTCAGTCTTCATATCACATATGAACAATAGAGTGAAATTTCTTCCCTTTTATATGACGACGAAGAAGCCTTTGCATCATATAAAGAGCCCCTAGGAGCAATTTTTGGTCACAAGGCTGACATTATTCTTAATATTGAAAGACCTTACCCACCACTCTTGAGAAGAGCTGCATATCCAGCAAGTCCTAAATCAAGAGAAGCTCCAGAAATCCATATTAAAGAGCTTCTAGACCCTGGGGTAATAAGAGAGGTTGACCACAATTAGGAGGTAGAAATAACTACACCAGTCATAGTGGCATGGCATAATGGAAAATCTAGAATGGTTGGGGACTTTAGATCTCTGCATATTTACACTGTTCCAGAAAGGTACTCAATACCAAAAATCCAAATTTCCTTTACCCAAATATCTCAAGCATTGTATATAAGCACCATGGATGCCCTTAAAGGATTTCATCACAATGTGGTGACACCAAGGGCAAGAAAATACCTTAGGATTATTGTTCATTGTGGATTGTATTAATATTGAAGGATGCCTTTTGCAATCAACAATGCACCTTCACACTTCCAAAGAATGATGAAAGAAATCTTCCCTGAAGAACTTTCAGAAGGATGGTTAATAATTTACTTTGAAGACATTATTGTCTGTTCAAAAACTTGGGAAGAACATATGTACAGATTATCCATAGGTTTGACAAAAATCCAATCTGTGAAGATAAAACTTTCTTTAAAGAAATGCCATTTTTTATCTAAAGAACTCAAAGCACTGGGACCTGTATTATCTGGTTTATCCCTTGGAATTGACAAAAACAAGGTTGCAGCAGTATTGCTGAAACCCATGCCTCAGAAAAAAAGAAAATTAAGTGATTTTTGGGGCTTGCAGGATATTACAGGCAACATATTAAAGATTGTGCATTCATAGTGTCAGCCTGTGACTCAAAACCAGAGCACAAGCATGACAGCCAAAATACCATAAACCAATGGTACAGCCAAGATACCACCAAAACATGGAGCTGAGCCAAATCAGCTCAAAAGGTATCAGAAGAAATAGGAAACTCACCCCTTTCTGAAAACATAAGTCCCATCACCATAGGACAAGAAATAACAAAGTTACTCCTGCTCAAAGGTATTGCTGAGCATAAACCTTAATTTTCACCTCCCATCTAAAATCTAGAAGGAGAGGCTTAACCCCATCAAATGGGTACTCAGAATGCAGCTCTAGGTCAGGGCTATTCAATGGTACCAGCCAAATTGAGCTAGCACCAATATTACTGGAGTTATGGTCAATTTCAGGCCAAATAAGGGTGAACAAAACATTCACCTCTCATCTAACTTCTACAGTTTTAGTGTGAGATACTTGAAGTGGGGTCTTTTTGGAAAGAGCACAATCAGGGCTATCTGATGGTGTCATCCATTTTCCCATAGATCAACTAGAAAAAACGTTATGGGGCAAATAAGCTCAATACAGCTTTTTGCCTATACCACGCAAATGTACAAAACTCTTGTACATGGGATAACTTTGCCATATTTAATGATACTCATATCAAATGAGGTACCATTGGGTAGAGCACATACAGGGCTACTCACTGAGCCAATTTTGAGGTTGATATCTCAAGAATCGACAAATTTATGGCTGTTTTACGGTCAGATTCCCACCTGCTGTCATATACAGCCTTACCATGGGATAATATCCCATAACCATGAATATGAGGTGTCAAATAGACCAAGAAGCTTGTTTTTACTTCAATGCCTCATATGTCAGTCAATACTGGGGTCCCATACAGTTTCTGTACAGCATTCTACGTGTCATACACCTCAGAATCAGGCTGTGAGGTCCCCAGATGAAACTTTTCACCCTGTATTGGTGAAAACTACCCAGATGTGGTTTCAAAACCACATCTGAGCCCAATACAGGTTATATAGGCTGTTTTCAAACCACAAGCCAGTACTAGAGAGTGAAAAAATCTTCACCTGCTCTACGTGGAAAGGTCTAGCACCCTTTCCACCCCATTTCAGGTTAAAAAGGAGGCTTTTCACAGCCAGAATTGTTTCCCCATCCTGCTCTTGAATATCCTACATAGTAAACTGTCCAAAACAGCTTTACTCTTGGGTAATAATCAGGATATAATTATAATCTTAATTATTGTAGTCCTTATTATAGTAATCCAACTGGTAAGACTGCATCCAGGGTTCTCAATAGCGCTCACCACCACTATTTCCAAATAGTAGAATCCTTTTATTATATTATAAACCAGTATTTTATTTAAAAACTCTTATTTTATAATTATTTTCATGTGTCACAGTCATAGTTCTATTTGTAAATAGCTTAATTACTGCTTCAACATAGACTCCAGCTGACATTTTGGGGGCCTGGCCAAGTTTTTAACCTTTTTGGACCCTTATAAGTGAGTTTTTTTCTTATTTCTCACTTTCTGACAATTGTTTTATTTTTTTAGGCGTAAATTTTCTTAAAAATATATATATTATATATATATCATCCTTTTTTGGTACATATACCACCTTTTTTACTCATATCTTACAAGTACCTTTCACGTGGCTAATAACCACAAGACCCTTATTTTTGGTGTGTTTTACATATAAAAACACATAAGCCATTAATCCAGTCTCATTTTTTAATTAAAATAAGACACCTCATACTGATAAACCAACAGTTGAGGTGTGGTTGGACATATTGTTAACTCAATTGCCCTGTTACACACCACTTTTTGACAGTTTACACTTGCTAAATACAAGTTATTCTGTGAGATATTGGGATACAAACAGTATACCAAATATCAGTAAGCTGTATTTCTGATGTGGGAATTGTTAATTCAATCACACTGTCATTGTACAAGGGCACACTGTAATAATATACAAGCCCAGAGGCCATTCTTAGATGTGCAAAACCAGCATTTCTTGAGAAGTCTTAACCGACATAAGCCCTCTTTTTCCTGTTTTGATTCAGTGGAAGGTAACTTCATACCACTTGAAAGCCAGTCACAGGCCAACACACCAGTGACACCCTCAGAACCAGAGGGAAGCAAAAGCAAAGGAAAGAGGCACAGTGAAGGCCTGATAAAAGCAAAGAAGTGGACACCCATTGCCACTCAGAAGAGTAGAAAACCACCAAATTCTGCATCAATACAAGGTAAACCAACCTTGATAAATTGTACAGGGAAAAATAACAATTATTAACCCAGTTGTAACCTCCAAAGGCAAACTGCCCAAATCAGAAGATAAAAAATTTGTACAAGGCATAGTCAAATGTAAATACCCTAAGAACATAAAGTTTTTGACTGCTTGCAAACACTAACATGTCACCTGAACACCTCAGAGATCTTGGCTTCCAAAGGAACCAACCAGAGGACACAGAAGGTTTTTCCAGAACCAGAAGACCTGAAAGAGGACACCTTGGACACAGTAGTGGATGGCAAAACAATGAGGGAGATAATATCAACCCTGCCATTCACACTCCAATTCAATGGAGACCTCAAACCAGAGGACTGGAAAGACATGGATCAAGTTCTTCAGCTCCATCAACTCCTCAAGGACTTATTCCAATGGAGCATGGACAACAAGAGGTTCAACCTGGCAAGTCACTGGGCAGAACTTGGAGCAAGTTTCCAGAAGATCTGTCTCAGAGAGATAGACTTCAAAGATCTGATGGTAATCACCAAAGGTTGGAATCCTACCAGGCAGTTCAGACTCCTGGAGGCAAGGGCACAGAGGATAAGGGAGAATCAAGCCACTATCCAAGCTATAGAAGAACAGTTAACCCAGACAGGGCCTACTCAGATTCCTTCAGGCTCACAAGGAGCAGGCCAAATCAGCTCTCCAGTGGCTTCACACCATTCAGAAACCAGCAGATCAGTGGTCAAAAGTCACCATTATTCACAATTCCAGGAAGTTTCCAGGAGAAGACAAGGAAACAAGGGCAAGAACAAAACCTCCTTTAACCAGAGGAGGAAAGAGTCAGACCCTATGATTCAGAAGCTGTTGGATTTGGTAAAAGAAGTGCACAAGAACCAGAAGTAGTTGTAAACCACTCTAGAATCAGTAGTCCTAGTAATAGAAACATTACCCCCACTCAGACTGAACATAACATTGTCATATCTGAGAGTAACATCAACAGTGATACACTGTCGTTACAAATGTCCCAATATGCTGGACAATCTGCAAAGCAGTTTGCAGAAATTGAAGCTGGCCAAGAGAGCATGAGAAAAACTCAAGCCTCCTTGGAACAGATAGTTAAGAATCTTCAAGAAGGATATGCTCAACTGAGCAAAGCCTCTGAAGAAACCAACAAAAGACTGAATATAGTCTTTGAAGAACAACACCACAGCAAAAGGGACAGGGATTGTCTGGACCAAGACATATACAAATTGTTTAATGTCTACCATAACTTGAAGCCCCAACCACAAGGCCAAGTTATGGAGAATCCATATCAACCAGATGACATCAAACCAGATGCCATGTTTATGAATAAGGCAAGATCCCAATCACAATACCACAATGGAGATGGCATGTCTTTTTCAGAGAAGGAAGCCTTGAAACAGCTTCCTGAGGCCTCAAGCTGGCCCAAATTCTCTGGATCAGGAGAATATGATCATATGGAACTCATAAATTATATTGATGGACTCTTCATTGATGTACCAAGCATACCAGACTACTGGATCACTGCTAGATTGAATACTGCATTTAAAGGTAATGCTAGTATATGGTACACAGAAATGAAAGAAATCCATGGCAGGAGAAACTGGCCATGGTGGAAGAGTCAAATCATCCAAAAGTACAGTAATGGAACTTGGATATGGCAGAAGACAATTTCATTTGAAAATGACAAATACTCAGTGGATAAAGATCCATATGAGTGGTGTCTTAGACAGTCTAAAAGACTTAAAGCCATTGACCCTCAGATGAACATCCAAATGAGGAATCACAAGCTTCTGACACAACTGCCAGGAGAACTAGAGCATGCAGTAAAATGCAGATGAAACCAAAATTGCACTGTAGATGACATTGCCAACACCTTACAAGACATAAGGAAAAGGACTAATATAGGGAAATTCACCCCATATAAGAGCAATGGTTTCAAAGAGAAACAACCTTTCAGGGTGGAGTTTAAAGACAGACGCAAAGAAAGAGTGGCAGAAGTGGCAAAGAAGAGGAATTCTTGTCACAAGTGTGGTTCAACAGACCACTATGCCAAGATCTGTCCAAAGGCAAAGAAAAAAGTCTATTCCATTGAGAAAGTCCCAGAGGAAGAATCTCCAACAGAGGATTCTGAATCAGACTCCATGGGTGATGCCATCAGAGAACAATCTGATGAAGATCAAGACCCAAGGGAAGAATTTCTGGTGGAATACCAAGAGGAAACCCCACTAGAAATTCAGGACATACATTTGAAAGCAGGCATGCCACAGGACACTGCTAACAAAAACTTGTGCAAACACACACAAGATGCACAAACATTCCTGGTTACACCAACCAAAGGAATGGCATATATACATGGGACAGCCACAAAAATTACTGTTCGTATTGACAATGCTTAGAATCCACTGATCATTGATAGTGGAGCACACTGCTCCATGGTGGCCAGAAACTATCTGGATACCCACTTCCCAAACTGGGAAAAACAGCTCTTTCCCACTAAGGCAAAGAACTTTAAAAGTGCATCAGGGAAGATGACTTCCATTGGGACAATTATTAAAGAGATAATTATACCCCACAGGAAGGGTAATATCATACTCAACCCAGAGTTTTTAGTGCTTGATGATGCACACATCCAAGGGTTTTTACTGGGAAAAGATTACCAGAGGATGTATGGCATAGACATTTACAACAGTAAAAATAGGCACATCACCATTGGTACTAACAAGGAAAAGCAATTTTCACTTGATATATACCAAATATCTTCTCAAGACCCACTAGAAGAACTCCTGAAGGAATTCAGAGAGGGACAGTTTAGCACTACCCTCACCAGTAAACAAAAACTAAGTTTACTGAAGATGCTGAGAAAGAACAGACCAGCATTTGCCATTGGTGAAGAACCATTAGGCAAGATTAAAGGCCATGATATAGAACTATATCTGGATGTGGAATGGCCTTATCCACCCATGCTTAGGAGACCTCCTTATCCAGCAAGCCTGGAAACCAGGAAAGAAATTGGGAAACACATCAATGAACTCCTGGATATGGATTTCATTAGGAAGATTGGACATAATGAAATAGTGGAAATCACCACTCCTTTCCTAATCACCTGGCATGATGGCAAGTCTAGAATGTGTGGAGACTTCAGAGCTCTGAATAACTACACAAAAGCAGACAGGTACCCTATACCCAGGATACCTCATGCCTTGGATAAACTGGCAAAAGCCAAATACATAACCAAAATGGATTGTATAAAAGGCTTCCACCAAAATGTAGTTAAACCAAACTCCATGAAATTACTCAGAATAATATTCCATATGGGCATATATGAGTATACCAGGATGCCATTTGGCATCAAAAATGCACCAGCCCATTTCCAAAGGATGATGGACACAATATTTCAAGAAGAAATACTGGAAGGCTGGATGGTGGTATATATTGATGATATCATTATATACTCAGAGACATGGGAAGACCATGTGCAATACATAGACAGAGTACTAAGTAAATGCACACCCATAAATCTGAAAGTTTCACTTAGAAAGCGCAATTTTGGCCAACAAGAGTTACTGGCTCTAGGACATAAAGTCTCAGGTCTTATTCTGGCAATTGACCAGAATAAAGTAGCAGCAGTACTGCAAAACCAGTACCAAATAGCATCAAAGAGATGCAATCTTTCCTTGGGTTTTCTAGCTACTATAGAAACCACATCAAAAACTTTGCACACATAACTAGTAGTTTATACAAGTTATGTTCAAAAGATGTAGTTTTTGAAATAACCAAGGAAAGGAGGGATGCATATGAGAGGATCAAATATGAACTCACAAATGCACCTGTGCTCATCTTACCTGACTTTTAACTACCATTCAAGTTATATATAGAGGCAGCATGCAGTCAAGGCCTAGGAGCAGCCCTTCACCAAAGACAAATTTTGGATGGTGAACCAAGAGAAGGAGTAATTTGCTACATCTCAAGGCAGCTGAAATATTCAGAAGCCAGGTATGGGGCCACCCAGACTGAATGTCTATGTCTAGTCTGGGCTCTAGAAAAACTCCATTATTATCTGGAGGGTGCAGTCTTTGAAGTCTACACAGACTGCACAGCCTTTAAGTCTTTACTGAACATGAAGACTACAAATAGACACATGCTGAGATGGCAAATAGTCATCCAGGAGTATAGAGGGAACATGACCATCATATACAAAGAAGGTAAAAGTCATATCAATGCAGATGGCCTTAGCAGATGGCCACTGGAAAATGTCAAAAGCAATCCAGCTTATGATCCTGAAGTTGCGGCCAAAATCCCTATCCATTTCATGGAAGTAGATAGGAGAAAGAACTTCAGATTTTCTGAATGGGCACCAGAAAGTGGTATCCTTGACAGTGGAAACACTGATTCAGAGGGGACAGAAACTCCCATATTGGGAATAAGTTCCTCTGAGCTGCAAAATTAATTTTTTAGTGCAGTACTAAAGGCTTATGCCAAACACAAACAGTGTGGCATACTACTACAACTCCTTCAACAAAAGTACAGGAGTCCAGAACTGGAATCCCAGCTGGCAGAAGCCTGGTTGAGGGCCTATAAGGATAACAAGTTCTTCCTTAAAGATGTCCTGCTCTACCACAGAGAGAAACACACAAGTGCACTCACAGTGGTAGACAGAGACCACATCTCATTGATCCTGCAGGAATGCCATGACTGCCCCTATATGGGACACATGAGTGAATACAGGACCAAAGAGAGGGTAGCAAGCACAGCTTGGTGGCCCAAGTGGGGAAAAGAGTTGGGAGAATACATCAACACTTGTGAAAGATGCCAAAAGGAAAATAGGAAACATGGGAAGAAGTATGGGTTACTTCAACACATAGAAGAACCCAAACACCCATGAGAAACTATCAACATGGACTGGGTTACAGGACTTGTCCCAGGAGGCAAAGAAAACTACAATGCCTACTTGATCATAGTTGATAGGTTCAGCAAAAGCATGAGGTGTCTACCATGCCACAAAGAGGACACAGCCATGGATACTGCCCTGTTATTTTGGAATAACATCATATCTACCTGTGGAGTCCCTAAAATCATCATTAGTCATAGGGACCCAAAATTCACATCTGAATTTTGGACCAACTTGTATGACATGCTTGGCACCAAGCTTGCTTTTTCCACAGCTTACCATCCCCAAACAGATTTTCTAGCTGAGAGGATGATCCAGACTATGTGAGACATCCTTAGAAGGTTCTGTGCCTATGGCATGGAATACAAGGACCATGAAGGATACACCCATGACTGGGTTACCCTTCTACCAGCTTTCCAACTGGCTTATAATACAAGTCAGCACTCTACCACAGGAAAAACACCTGCAGTGGTAGAGAAAGGGTCGAATCCCCTGTTTCCTGTGGATCACTTAAAGAAGAATCTTCTGACCATCCACCCCACAGCCAAAGACTTCCATGATATGTGGAAGAGGGCTTGTGACACAGCTGCCAAATGCATAGCTGAGCCAAAAGAATATAATAAGCAGAGGTGGGACAAGACACACATGGAACCTGACTTTAAGGAAGGGGACCAGGTGCTAGTGTCTACACTGAGCTTTAATAATCTTAAAGGACCCAAGAAGATGAGGGACTCATTTGTAGGGCCTTTCACTATCATTAGGCTGATAGGAAAGAATGCAGTGGAAGTCAAACTTACAGAGGAATTTTCCAGGAAGCACCCAGTCTTCCCAGTAAGTTTGGTCAAACCATACTTCCAAACAGAGGAGGATAAATTCCCCTCCAGGAAGAAGAACCCCACACCACCTGACATAGTGGAAGTGGAGGACTCCCCAGGACCTGTGAGTAAAATCATCAGGGCCAGGAAGATCAGACTTAATGGAAAGGATCAAAGACAATACTTAGTCAGATTCAAGCACCAAACAGCTGATAAAGACAAATGGTTGGCAGAAGATGCCATACCAGATGGGAACCTTCATCTAAGGAGATTCAGGGCCTCTAGGAGGACTGAACAGTCTCATCAATGAAGATGGGTTTTTTTTAGAGGGAGGGGATGTCAGCCTGTGACTCAAAACCAGAGCACAAGCATGATAGCCAAAATACCATAAACCAATGGTATAGCCAAGATACCACCAAAACATGGAGCTGAGCCAAATCAGCTCAAAAGGTATCAGAAGAAAGAGGAAACTCACCTCTTTCTGAAAACATAAGTCCCATCACCATAGGACAAGAAATAACAAAGTTATTCCTGCTCAAAGTTATTGCTGACCATAAACCTTAATTTTCACCTCTCATCTAAAATCTAGAAGGAGAGGCTTAACCCCATCAAATGGGTACTCAAAATGAAGCTCTAAGACAGGGCTATCCAATAGCACCAGCCAAACTGAGCTAGCACCAATATTACTGGAGTTATGGTAAATTTCAGGCCAAATAAGGGTGAACAAAACATTCACCTCTCATCTAACTTCTACAGTTTTAGTGTGAGATACTTGAAGTGTGGGCTTTTCGGGAAGAGCACAATCAGGGCTATCTGATGGTGTCATCCATTTCCCCATAGATCAACTAGAACAAAAGTTATGGGGCAAATAAGCTCAATACAGCTTTTTGCCTATACCACGCAAATGTACAAAAATCTTGTACATGGGATAACTTTGCCATATTTAATGGTACCCATATCAAATGAGGTATCATTGTGTACAGCACATACAGGGCTACTCACCGAACCAATTTTGAGGTTGATATCTCAAGAATTGACAAAGTTATGGCTGTTTTAAGGTCTGATTCCCACCTGCTGTCATATGCAGCCTTACCATGGGATAATATCCCATAACCATGAATATGAGGTGTCAAATAGACCAAGAAGCTTGTTTTTACTTCAATACCTCATATTTCAGTCAATACTGGGGTCCCATACAGTTTCTGTACAGCATTCTACGCATCATACACGTCAGAATCAGGCTGTGAGGTCCCCGGATGAAACTTTTCACCCTGTATTGGTGAAATCTGCCCAGATGTGGTTTCAAAGCCACATCTGAGCCCAATACAGGTTATAAAGGCTGTTTCCAAACCACAAGCTAGTACTATAGAGTGAAAAAATCCTCACCTGCTCTATGTGGAAAGGTTTAGCACCCTTTCCACCCCATTTCAGGATAAAAAGGAGGCTTTTCACAGCCAGAATCGTTTCCTCATCCTGCTCTTGAATATTCTATGTAGTAAACTGTCCAAAACAGTTTTACTCTTGGGTAATAATCAGGGTATAATTATAATTTTAATTATTGTAATCCTTATTATAGTAATCCAACTGGTAAGACTGCATCCAGGGTTCTCAATAGCGCTCACCACCACTATTTCCCAATGGTAGAACCCTTTTATTATATTATAAACCATTATATTACTTAAAAACTCTTAGTTTATAATTATTTTCACGTGTCACAGTCATAGTTCTAGTTGTAAATAGCCTAATTACTGCTTCAACATAGACTCCAGCTGACACATAGCAAGACCTCTATGTAAGCTATGTGACAAGAATACAGTAGTTGAAATTACTGTTGACAGAGTCAAAGCCTTTGAATATATAAGACAAGCCTTGAACACTGCTCAACTCTTACTAATTCCAGACTTCAAGTTGTCCTTTGAGCTTTATATTGATGCATCCAGAGATGGACTAGGTTCTGCACTTCAACAAGTCCATATGACAAATGATAAACCTGTGTAAGGACCCATATGTTTCATATCCAGGTGAATCAAACCAACTGAAGCTAGATATGGGGCAAGTCAGATGGAGTTTTTATTCTTTGTCTGGGCCTTAGAAAAACTCGATTAATTCCTAGAAGGATGTGTTTTTTTAGGTAATAACAGACTGTACTGCTGTTGAATCACTTTTAAACATGAAAACACCCAACAGGCATATGCACAGATGGAAAAAAGCAATAGAGAAGTATAGGATTAATATGACTATTGTTCACAAAGATGGAAATATTAATAAAAATGCAGATGGACTGGGCAGATGGCCATTAACAAATAATATTGATAATCCTGCTTATGTCCCAGAAGAAGGTTCCCCAAGTGGCATGGAATAATGAAAAATATAGAATGGTTTTAGACTTTAGAGCTCTTAATATTTACACTGTTCCAGAAAGGTACCCAATACCAAAAATCTAAATTTCCCTTACCAAAATATCCCAAGCAGTGTATATAAGCACCATGGATGCCCTTAATGGATTTCATCAAAATGTGGTGACAACAAGGGCAAGAAAATACTTGTGGATTATTGCTCATTGTGGAGTGTATGAATATTTAAGGATGCCTTTTGGTATCAACAATGCACCTTCACATTCACAAAGAATGATTAATTAAATTTTCCTTGAAGAGCTTTCAGAAGTATGGTCAATCATTTACATTGATGTTATTTTTGTCTGTTCCAAGACCTGGGAAGAACATATATACAGATTATCCAGAGGTTTGAGCAAAATTCAATCTGTAAACATGAAAATTTCTTTGAGTAGATGCCATTTTGGATTCAAAGAACTCAAAGAACTGGGACATTTAGTATCTGGTTTATCTGTTGGAATTGACAAAAAAAAAGTTTCAGCAGTGCTACTGAAACCTATGCCTCAGAACAAAAAAGAAATCCAGTAATTTTTGGGGTTTGCAGGATATTACAGGCAATAAATTAAATATTTTGCATCCATAGAAATACCTATTTATAGATTATGTGACAAGGACACAGTATTTTAAATGTCAAAGCCTTTGAATCTTTAAGACAAGCATTAACCACTGCTTCATGCATACTAATGCCAGACTTCAATCTGCCCTTTAAGCTTTACATTGATGCGTCAGGAGATGGACTAGGTGCTGCACTTCATCAAGTCCAGATTATAAATGATAAACCTGCATAAGGACCCATATGTTTCATATACAGGAGAATCAAACCAACTGAAGCTAGATATGGGGAAAGTCAGATGGAGTGTTTCTGCCTTGTCTGGGCCTTAGAAAAAATCAATTACTTCCTAGAAGTATTTGTTTTTGAAGTAATAACAAATTGTACTGCTGTTAAATCACTTTTAAACATGAAAACACCAAACAGGCATATGCTCAGATGGCAAATAGCTATACAGGAGTATAGAGGAAATACTACTATTGTTCACAAAGATGGAAATATTCATAACAATGCAGATTGACTGATCAGATGGCCATTACCAACTCATATTGATAATCCTGCTTATGTTCCAGAAAAAGCTTCCCCACAGATTCCAATAGAAGGAATCAGCTTTACAGATCTGAACACAGCATTATTTGAGAAATTAAGAGACAGCTGTAATCAAGATACCAACTGTAGTATCCTATTCCAATTGCTTACTAAAGACTGTAAAGACAACTCTTTGATACATGCTTTAGATGAAAGATGGAATAAATCATATGATGAAGGAAGATTCCACTTTCTGGATGGTATAATTTACCACAGAACTAAGAATAAATGTGTAATGACAGTTATGGACAGGTCCTTAATAAATATGGTACTAAAAGAATGCCATGACAGCCCCTTCTCAGCACATCTGTCTGAGGACAGGACAAGAGAAAGGACAAAGACCTGTATATGGTGGCCAATGTTGCAGAAAGATGTGGCAGAGTATTTCAAAGCCTGTGACCAATGCCAGAAGGCTAATCAATCCACTGGAAAAAGGCTTAGAAATGTGATCAAAATCCAAGAACCCAGCAAGCCTTGGAAAATTGTCCATATGCATTGGGAAACTGGTCTACCACCAGGGGATGATAGAAGCTATAATGCATGCCTAGTGATTGTTGACAGATTTAGTAAGACTCTTTTCTTTCTACCATGCCACAAAGATGATACAGCCATGGATACAGCTCCTCTAATAGGCAATAGAGTAATATCATGGACTGGCATATTCACAAATATCATTAGTGACAGAGATCCCAAATTAACCTCAGCACTATGAACAAATTTTCACTAATTATTTGGAACAAAGTTGTCCTTCTCTCCAGCCTACCATCCACAAGCTGATGGACTGGCTGAAAAGATGATTCAAACCTTGGAAGATATTTTAAGAATATTTTGTGCATATGGACTTGAATTCAAAGATTGTTATGGGTTCACCCATGATTTGTGTACTCTATTTCCAGCACTGGAATTGGCATACAAAACATCCATTCATTCCAGTACCAATCAAACTCCTGCTATTCTAGAGAAGGGATGGAATCCCAAATTACCCCAAGATTCATTAAGGAAGGATTTGGTTTAAATACATCCCACAGCTGGTAGCTTCAAAGGAATGCGATACACAGCTAGAAAGCATGCAGTAAGGTGCATGCAGGACTCATTTGCATATGCCAAAGACAAATGGGACAAATCACATGCCACTCCAGATCTCAAAGTTGGAGATTTAGCACTTGTAACCACCACTGACTACAATAACATCAAGGGATGTAAAAAGCTCAAATACTCCTTTTCAGGACCTTTTGTTATTAAAGCCCTCCATGGGGAAAATGCAATTGAAGTGGTATTATGAGGAACTTAGCAATAAGCATCCTACATTTCCAGTAAGCTTGGTAAAGCCATATAAATCTAGTAATGCTGAGATGTTTCCTTTGAGAAATAAAGTTCCCAAGAATATACCTCCTATCAAATCTTCTGGTACCAAGATAATCACCAAAGTTCCCAAAGAAAGAAATTTAAGAACCGACAAAGTAAGAGAACACCTTGTTAGGTACAGTGACCCAACTTAAGAAGATGAATGGTTAGCAGAAAAAGACATACCTGAAGATACTAAACTTCTCAGAAGGTTCAGACACACTACAAATCACAATATTAAAAAGTAATATTCTTTTTTTAGAGGGAGGGAATGCAAGCCTTAGAGCTATTTTCAGGTACCCAAAAGACCACAAATAATAAAACAATATACCATTATAAATAAAATAATTTTATTTATATTATCAAAACAAAAATTGAAATATAAATATAAAGTTATACACAAAAATTTAAATTTTATTATATTTTCAAAATGATATTGTAATGAAATTTAAATTTGTGAAAACACATTTTTACTTGAAGAAATTTAGAGATTTAGTAAAAATGAATTTTCAACAAAAACACCAAAATTAAAATATTTTTGGAAAAAAGTTAAATAAAAATTATTATAACTTTCAATTTGACAAATAAACATGTGACAATTATTTCACCATTGAACTTTTCATCAAAAATAAGATGGGGTCACCTCTGGGGGAAATTTATGTAACTCAACGTTTAAGGATTAAAACCAAGTATTACCATAGCAATTGCTGATTTGAGGGTCCAAAATGGCTGAAAATAGCAAAAAATGGCTAAAACCAGCCCTTTTTTGGTCGAAACCAGGGTTGAATCATGCCATAATGGCCTTTTCTGGTATCACAGTGTTTTCCACGACTGACAAGATCAAACTTTACTTTTGGAGGAATAAAATTGATGCCTATAAAAGAATGTCTTCTTTGCACCACTTTTCTCTTCATGTTAGAATCTTTTCCTTTTATAATTGGTTTAAACACTGTTAAACCAATCCATAAAAGATTCCAACCACCATTTTTAAATCATTTTGAACCTTTTAATCACGATTGAGGTCAACATGCTTAAAGTACCTTTTAAGCTCATCTGTGTCCCTGATTGTATTACTATTCTGAAATCTTTCTTTATGGGAATCCCATATTACAATCACCAATAGGTCAAAGAAAAGAAACACTCATTAACTGTGTGAGCCTTTGTGATATTATCTAATTTGTGTTTGACAAAGTTGATAACTCCTTTTCACCCTGTAATAGGTCCACAATTATGAACACCATGAGCTAGATTTAACTTCTTCAATATTTCCTCAATGAAAATGAGCAATAAAAAAATATTTGTAAGGGAATCCATAGTACATACAAAATCATATTGTTTATATTTGAGCTTATTAAGCAAGATTTTTCATATTTAAGAAATAATAATCAGATTGTATTACACCTACACAAACAATTCAAAAAACCTTAATTGGTAGCTGTGCTTTACATTTATTTTACTCACTTATTGGAGAGCATCCCCAGTCAATGCTAATAACTGGCATTTCAAGTATCTTGAGGGTAAGAGTCTGCATCTTACTACAACCTTTGACCCAATCTTTATTAAATACCTGAAAAGATGGCCCTTCAGTAATATCACCATCATCTATCAATCTAATTTCTGGTAATCTATCAATAGTTTCTTTACCCTTTTTTTAACACAATTACAAGAACTTTATTTCTCTATCACTTTTTAATACCAACTCATTAAATAAACATGAGTGCCAGCATAACCCCACTCTGTGGTAAACTTGACATCCATTTATCAGTACCTCCTCCGTATCTGAGAATACTCAAGGGTCATTGAATTTTGATGCTAGAATGGGAAATTTAGCTGTATCAAACCATCCGTTAAGGTGCTCACAGGTCTACACATAATCAATTAGATTATCATCAGACTTGCTTCAAAATGAGGAAGAGAGCCAGTAACTAGCTGTCACAGGGGCTCTTGGACAGAAAAACAAGAGTGGCCTGGAACTCAGCAATCAGAGAACTCACTTAGAATACTCCAAAAGAATAAAGAAAATAAAATAAAGAATAAATTTCTCTAAGAAGGATGCAAGTATAAGGATGAGATTCAATAATAGAAATGAGAAGCCAAATGGCCAAAGAGCCAACCAAGTAAGTCCTTAATCACTGTTTCAACCTGCCAAAATGAACAATGGAATTAGTAAGGATATGACCACCAAATATCCATTGACAGGCAAAGAAAGAAAAGAGAAAATGTGCTAAATGACTGACTTAATAGAATCAGTATTCACTTAACAAAAATGGTAAGATAAATAAAGATAAAATAAAATTGAAATATATTAATAAACTGGGGGAAAAACCCCTCAGGGTCAAAGGAGGCTGGTATATATGAAAAGTTGAGAGCTTGACTCCTTCAGGATGGCAGCTGGTCTGTATTGAATACTGGAAGCTGTACTGATTGTCTGATGGAGTTTATACCTTTCCAGTTTGGGAAATGAACTGTGTTGAATGATTTTCCCATGATGTATGAATGAAATACAGATCTTAATGAATCAAAACTGTATTGAAATGAATGTGGTTGCCAAGCTGGATTTATGGAGAATTGACACTTGATAAGTTGTTTTTAGAACTGCCTCTTGAATATCCCTCAAGAATGAACAGCCAGCATTCCCTTGGAGGAATACCGTGAGTGAGAATAACCATTGATTGCTTGATGGTGTCATTGGTATTTGAGATTATGACAGTAGCCCTTGAGCCTTGATTAATCCTCTGGAAGGTGTGCCTTGATGACATGTTTAAAAGTTGGAATACCCATTTGAAATTGCCGCAATTGGGGTGCTGCTGAAAAAAGATGCATAATGATTTATAACACCATATATGGCACTTTTGGTTATTGAAGGTTGAAATGGGCCAAAGGCCTTTTGAGGTGATGGCAGGAGGATAAAAGTAAAAACTGGGTTTTGGAGGCTTCAGAGGTGATAAAGTGTCCTTTGGGGTATTTGGCTAAATACATCCAATACAGCTTTAAAACTTTATTTGCGTCAAAGTGGGCAAAAATGCGCAAGAGTGCGCAAAATGAACAAATCTGGCCATTAAGCCCCAATAGGCCTGATATGGCCTTTTGGGCATATTTCACATAATACATGAGAAATATGGCATAAATAGCTTAATACAGCCAAATGTGCAAAAGTGCACAAAATGCATCAAACTGTGCAAACTGTATTCAAAGCTTGAAAAGCCAAATACAGGCTCTTGGGCTTCATTTTCCCTGTTGTATGGAAAATACCCAAGATGCCCAAAAGCAAAGAGACTGCCTAGAATGGCTTGATGATGGTGAAGGGGCCAGGTTGGCCCCAGATGATAAAATGACAATGGCCAATTTGGCCAATGATAATGGATATGGCCAAATTTCCATATATTGGATATGGCATGGATATGCCATATTGAGGTCCAAGAGGCCGGATTTCCATGGTTGTGACACTAACCCTTTGACAAATCTTTGCAAGCTTTTTATTCTTGTTATTTTCTACCAAATACTCTGCATATTTTTGAATGGACTTCCATTCCCTTTTCAAATAAGTGAAATATTGCTCCATTAAAGCTGCCACAACCCCATAGTTATTATGATCCTTGTTCCAACAGTAATGATGATACTTGGTGCTGACAAGTGCAAGATGGAGGGTACAGCAAAAGAAATAGACATCAACTCATCATAAAGATGTTGACACAAGCTCTCCCAGTCCCATGTGAATTGCTTTAGTTGTAACGTGTGGAGCTCATTTTTGCAGTCGCTTTGGAAGCCCTGAGACTGAACCTGTGTTGATGGCTCATTGAAAACATATTTGGAGACATATCCAAGATGAACAGCCACTTTAATTGCAATTCTATGCTCTTTTGTGCTGGGTGGTTCTGGAAGTGAAGAAAAATCCTTATCCTTCACTTTGAGTAGGAACAGAAAATGGGCATTCACTGCTGATCTAATCCCATGGACATTTTCAGAAAGCTCCGCTTTCAGCCATCTTTGTTGCTCCTTCTGACTTACATGTTTTACCACATTGTGAGCTTTGCAAGTGTGGTTCCTTTTCTTTCTCATCTCATATTGATCAAGAATACTCTGGGAAAGGGGCAATTGAAGGTGGGTGAACTCACTATTTGACTGAGTGCCCTCCTCATGTGCCATGAAATTTTCCCTCCTTGGTTAATCATTTGTTTCACTTTGAATTGGAGACACGTTCTCATCCTCATCATCATCAATTCTTTCCCTTTATGAACTGGCATTACCTTTTCTTGGTTTGGAGGAATATGGATAATGATGTCCAGTGAGTTTTTCTTTATGGACCAGAGGTGAAGATTCATCGAGTTCATCACCTGCCATGCAAATCATCAGTTAACACATCAAAAAATTAATAAAGACTGGTCATACTCACAATCTTCTATTGGCTCCTGAAATTGGACTTTCTTTCCTTTAGGTGCCATATCTAACCCATGAAACAAAAATTTGAAAGAGTTTATACTCCAAAATTCAAAAGACTTACTTTGATGAAGCATCAATCCTGGATTTCCCTCCAAACGTCCACTCTCAGTAACATTTCTCAATGGTCTTTTTTGCTTCCCACCATAAACTGGCTTTTCATGGCCCACATGAACCTGATATCCTGATGGAATCTTGAGGTTTGGTGTCACAACCACATGGAATCACACACACACCCCCCAATGGGTATTTTGCAGCAAATATAGCCTGACATCATTTTATGACCAATTGGTCATCTCATTAGTTTTATGGCCAATTGGAAAATTTCTGGTGTTTATGGACTTTGGGCCAAACAACCTTTCACTGGCCATTTATGGCCTCAGGCTATATCCTGCAGCCATTGGCCTTTTTGGCCAATTCACCACCTCACCAACCCCCAGGCCAATACCCCTTTCCTGTGCATGGGGGGTCCATATGGACTTTCAGGGGCTTCTCTTCCCTCTAGCCACCACCAGGGCCCTTGGCCCACGCCTTTCATTATGGAATTTTAGGCCTAAATGGCCTTTTGGGGCCATTTAGGCCCCCTATGGCCTCTATAGCCCATGGTCTGTGGGACCCTTAGGCCCCTTTTGGCCCAAATCCAAAGAGTCCAAAAGGGGCCAACCACCAACCCTAAAAGCCAGGGTGGTCCCAAACCACAAGTGGACCCACCTGAGCCAATTTTGGCTCCCAATCTCATCAGTCCCAAAAATGGCCATAAGGACCCCAGGACCCAAATTGGCCAAGAATCATGTATTGGCCATTTTCAACCCCTGGCCTCTGGCAACCACCAGAGGCCACCAGCTCGCGCTGAGAAAGCTTTCTCCTCCATTCAGGGGAGGGACTCTCCTTCACCAATGTACTCCATACCAAGGATTCAGGAATGGTGCATATGTGGTATAATATACCATTATGCACCATTTTGCTCAGCAATCAAATGGTGATGGTTTCAAGACCAAAGTATGCCATTGAAAATTAAGTCCCCAAATCCATCACCCATTTCAAAAGGAAGTCTTTTCATTCATTCAGTCTTGCAATCCCTGGAAGCTACCAGAAGACCATTTGAGGACCCCAACCACCTGGTCCTGCAGGAGTTGGCTTTTACTTTCTTTCAGGATTATTTCAAGGGTAGCTTCAAGAGTTATTAATCATTTAATCAGTTTTCAAGGCATCAAGCACTTCAGTATTTCCTTGGAAAACTCAATTGGTTTGTACAGGCGGTATTCAAGCAAGCTATATGGCCCTGGCCCTTTTTGGCCAGTTCATATTCCACTGTGGGAATTCCATCACACAGTTCAATTATCAAGATGGTCAGATCTGTATTGGCCCAAAAAAGTCAATACAGCCAGGGATAAACACTCTGGGATAAGTCTTCAGCTTTTCACATATACTTGAAACCTTTCATTCCCTGGGGACGTTGTCACCAGTTAATTAATATATTGGATTTGTTTTTATCCTTATTTTCTCTTCATTTATTGAAGTAAATACTGATAATCTTAAGTCAGTAATTTGCACCTTTTCTTCTTTACCTGTAAGTGGATATTGGTGGTCATATCTTTTACTAATTCCATTATCCTTTCTGACAGGTTAAAACAGTGAATTGAGGATTTATTTGGTTGGCTCTTTGGCTTTTGGATTTCTTATTATCTTGGCAATTGGCTTCCTCTTTCTTTCATCTTTGGCATACTTGTTTTTAATCTTATTCTTCCTTAAAGAAATATATTCCTTTTTATTTCTTTATTTTTTTGGAGCCCTCCAAGTGAGTTCTTGATTCCTGAGTTCCTGGCCACTCTTGCTTCCATAAGAGCCCCTGTGAAAGTTTTCTGTTTACTTTGCCTAAAGGGTTCATGGGACCCCACCAGATTCCAACCTGGATTAAGGAGGAAGTCACATGGAAATTTAGATTTTGGATTAGCCTTTGATGAGATTTCTCATGTGCTTCCTGGCCCCTCAGACACATGAATTTGTGTATTAGTGGGATTTGGGGAAATCAGAGTTACAGAAATATTTGGTATTAACCAAGTGCTTGAAGTTTGAGAAGTCGCATTTCCCACATCAATGTTTAGACCTGATACATTCATTGAGGATGCAATAGGGGTTGTTAGTGGAATTTTGGGACTCATTGGTGACTGTGCTCAAACATATTCTATGCTATATTCACTATCTGAGTCATGAACAGAACCTGCACGGGATTTACATGGGTTGGAAGTTGACACAAGGGCTAAAAAACCTACAGTAATATTTTCAACTTGATAAAACATCTCAGTATTATGATAAAATAGAGTGATATCAAATTTATAATAGAGAAATTCTTTGAATAGTGGGAACCATGTCTCTCATGGAAGTCTAATAAAACATCTTTTAGGAGAATTAACCTGGCCTATTTTTGAGTGCCTCTGCTTTTGTCCGAAACCAAACTGCACAGCCCACCAGAATATAATGAGATATTTCCTGGATCTCAAAGGGGACCCATTGCACATAGCAAATCATATTCAATCACTTTTCCCCCTCCCCATTGTCACATTTTGTGAGTGATCCAAACTTCCAATATATGGATCAAAATACCCAAGCATTCTATATCTGTATTAGAGTATATTCATGAAGGATTTACCCCCAGAAGAGACATCACCTTTGCAAGAAAGGAAAGAAAATTCAAATCACATTCCAACCAATTAAAAGCCCACTGCACTCAAACCAAATACCAAGACTTTAGCTCCACTCAAAACCCTTATGTAATAGAGTTATATTGGTATGCCTGTAATAAGGTTTGAACCATGTAAGATAGCGTGCCAGCGTATATTGTTTAAATTTTAATCCCCTCAATTCAATGGTGACACTTCACTGATGAAACCCCCTCAATGATTAACCCACTGTATCACCATGTGTAAATAAACTATGATATGTACAAGCATTGAGCAGCATGGAATTTTACGCAATTAAACTCCTAACCAATTCCCCCATCAAGATGTGACATGTTACACTTTATCTTCTGCAGGTCAGTCACCATTACAAACGGGATAAAATCCTCAACTGGCCCAAATCATATCCCCCTTCATAAATAATCACTCAATTTTTCCCCCAATTAATAACTCTCCTAAACAATTTCACATCAACCATAGATATTCATAAACAAAAAAACCTTATTCACAATTCCCACAACAATGTCAGCCCCCCACCATTCTTCAATGAATATATGCATGTGTCATCACTTCTCAACTCAAACACACTGGTCCCCTGAGGGTAATAGGCAGGATGTTTCCTTCACACCTTTCAATATAAATACCACATTAAAAAGCTCAAATCAGCCATTGAACCCAAATCCCTTCCAAATATTCCTACTTCAGAATCAGGAGCTGAGTGCCCACAACTTATATTGCATCAACCTTTCCCAGCTGCTTATTCTTAATCAACCCAAAGCACATTCTCCACTCTACCTGGTCTCAATTAAACAGCACTAAAAGCATACAGCAGGAGTCAAAAGCTTTCTCCACAGGACCTTGGAATGATAATATCTGCCATTCTATTATTAATGTATAATATACCCTTCAGGGTTTCATGCATTCTCAACCCCTCCCTGAACCTTATGATCAAGTCCAGTATCTCAAGCTCAGGTGGTCACCCCACTCCCACATTCCATATACCTCATGATCTCAGTACCATATTTGAGCATCTTCAATTGGAGCTACTTATTGAGAACTATATATGCTGTCCTCAATGTTTCTTTCTTCATGGCCTCACTAAATCTGTCAAAACTGACCAAGCCCACTGTCAAATCCATAATGAACCAAATGAACATTATCCCCCTTGAACACAACCATTAGGCGAATTCATCAATTCATTTAAGCCCGGAACCCAAAATACAACCAACATCAAGAAAGCTTTTATACCAACAAAACATTTCATTTATCAACCATTCAAAAATTGGCTTGCCAGATTTCTCCAGAAAGCCGGAATTACGGACATTCTGCATCAACATCAACAATCCCAAATTCCCAAATGTTCCCCCAAATGTGACATCTGGGATGGATTGGTCTGGAGACAGTTCACTGGCACTAGAAATATCAACAACCGCCAATTCATGTCCATTCCTGGTGCATTGGCCTTCTCAATTTATGTGGACTGGTTCAATGCACATGGAATTTCAGCCCAGTTGGCCAGCATTGGACCTATCATGCTTATTTGTATCAATCTCCCCCCAAGTTAAATTTTGGAGCAAGA
This sequence comes from Austropuccinia psidii, assembly GCA_023105745.1. Taxonomy (NCBI): domain Eukaryota; kingdom Fungi; phylum Basidiomycota; class Pucciniomycetes; order Pucciniales; family Sphaerophragmiaceae; genus Austropuccinia; species Austropuccinia psidii. Next base: position 62,337,745 of record JALGQZ010000003.1, on the reverse strand, counting down.
GAATGTCTATGTTGCAGGAAGCATCCCTGGTCCAAAGGAGCCAACTGCCTTTAAATTCAATTAACTATTAATGCCACTCATGAAGGAGCACAAAGAGCCATGGCAAGGTTACCATTTTTCACCCACCTTAACAGGTCCTTCAGGATCCTTTATCCCTGTTTCCATCCTCATTGCCATTGTGGATGTGGTTGCCATGGGCAAGCTTACTGGATTTATTTCTCATTCAGGCAGCCACTTTTGTAATGCTTTCTCTATCCACAAGGCTCAAACTGAAGGAATTGTTCTGTAATTTTACTACACACACTCATACCAAAATCATAAATCAACCATTTAAAAATGGCTTCAGGAAACCCCAAAACAACAACAAGAAATTTTCTCTGAGTATGCAGTCAAATACTCTATTTTGGAAGACCCTCCATATTGGGATGCAACCAGAATGGTCATCTTGACATAATGCATAATTTAATACTTGAAATTTCAAAGGATAATAAAGCTTTCAAATTGTGAATTCTGGATTCCAAATCAAAAATATAATTCAGGTCCTGCAGGGGATCAAATGACACCAACAGTTAAGACTCAGATTCCATGACCTCCAACAGCTCTCTTGATCAAATAACATTGAGAGAGGCCCTATACCTGAGAAGAGACACAGCAAAAATGATAAATGAGTCACTCCAAACTACTTCCACACGACAAAGTTAGTTTCCAATGACCACCCCTCACACCCAACATCCATTTAGTGGCTCTGTGGAGATTTTCCCATTTGATATGCATTACATCCCCTCTGAATTGGATATCAGTGCACTGAGTGATCACCAGATCAACGGTGAGGCTTTGGAGCATCTCTCAAAAATCATATCTGATACCATAATTCCCTCATAATGGACAAGAGTACCCTGAATCATGGGTTTCCCCTCTCATGGTAGTTCAAAAGTGGCTGAATGGGCTCCCTTATACAAGGTCTATATTCAATTTTGAAATCTCAGTCAACAGATGTCATTAGATGAACACAGTTCCTCCAATACTCAAAGAAAAATGGGTAAATCAAAAGAACTTGCAAATGAACTAACCAAGAATACATTCCATTTGATGAGTGCTATCAACATTTCCACCAGTTGAATGGTTTGATTGGATGATGCAACCACATTTTCTGAAAATTGGAAGAAAAAAATTCCTTTCCAATCAGCACCTGTTCCCAAAACAAAAAAGTAAACCAAATCATCATTTTGCTGATCATATCCCAGAACTCTTCCAACGTTGGGGCCCAGCACCAGCCTCAGCCACATGGGTTATGAGGGCTTGATTGGAGTATTTGCAAAGATGCCATAAAATAATAAAATATGCACTTGAATTAGTAAGAGAAATATATAAACATTGATTAAACACATGAACTGAATAAGAAAAACTTCTTTCAGCTCTGAATAGATGATATAGATAAAACCTTACTTCAACATATCTGTCAATCTTCCAACCTTTCTGTTCTTTTGAAATCCCCATCCATTGAATGTGAAATAAAACAACTTTTCAAATCACAGCTTCCTTCCCCATTCAATAACCCAAAATATAACAAACCATCTGGCCATGAACAACAAAATTATGATTGCCTGGTTCAGTACTTACAGAGTTCTCATTTGACAAGGAAAAGAATTGAATGGATCAGCTTAGACACTACTGTACAATCCTCAAGTCATCCCACTTCAAGGATTGTCTCACCTTGGTATTTTCCAGTTTCAAACATTAATATGAGGAAAAATATATTTTTAACTGAATACAAAAATGTCAGCAACAGTGTGATATGTTTTCTGAGGGGAAACCCATGGCAATTTGGTATTATTAATAGCATTTTTAAGTCTCTGAGCCATCTTGCATGCTAAACAATAACTTTATAAAGCTGTTGGGCTTGATGATAGACACTTGATTGTATCCAAAGAAGAAATAGAAGGTCACTGTGGATTGTTTGATAACAAAGTTATGTCATGTGGACTGCTTGAAATGATAAAACCGTTATTTCATGATATTTAGTATCACCTTTTTGCTGAAAATATAGACACACAGAAATGCAAATCTCTCATACTCATTAGTAATTTTGGTAGAGAAAGAACTGCATCAAGATTTTGTGACAAGCAAAGCCCATTATTTCCCGTTGCTACAAAAAAATGACTACTTTGACATTGGATACAGCGTGAATAAGCCAATTTCAATTATCAAAAGACCCACACACTCACATATCACAGAATCTAAAATGACACAACTGCATCATAATTACATTGGAAGGGGAATAGGCCCATCATCCAAGTGGGCCTCAGCATTACATTTAATCCACAAGAGCTTGGATGTTTGTAAGTCGCAAGGAGCTGGTCACATGCACTAATGAGTGCTTTTTGCAGGTAGGTTTCAGAAAATTACCCCCACACATGCTCTTGCCTTCTTTCCCATGTCTCACACTTATGCACACCCGCACCTGAAGTATTGTGCAGCGGGCTCTACCAGTCACCTTCTGAGGCCAATTCCTTTCATGGATGACCTGGCACCAGGGCGAATCTTGCGTCAATCATAAGAAATTGACTTCACCTCAAGCAAAAATCAAGCAAACATTGAGCACATGTCACACTCTGGTCTTACACCAAATCCTGTGACAGCCACCAATATTGGTTCCCCTGTGCCTTCAACTGAGATTCCTCACCACCGGATCCTCCCTCAACCATCCAAAAGTTGGTAAAAATTACACAAGACCCGCCTGTTTCCACACGCACACATCAAAGAGGTCCTTTTCAAGGTGTGGATATGAAACTTTGATTAAAATTCAAGTACTTTTCCTGTCCTCAAAATTTGTATTAGGTAAAAATCAATTAAAAATAGTAAGAAATATTATTTTTAAGAGAAAACACACCAATTTTATTGCTTATAGCTTTATTAGTATAAAACAATAATATTATCAAGATTTATTGTTTTACAAACAATAAAAATTTATCCAAAAAAATACTCTACAAGAAATATTTTGAGGCTACAAAAGAAATTTCTTCAAGAGAAATTTCAATCGGAATTAATTGAACAAAGAACTGCAAGCAATTAATTAATGAACAAAGTCTTTAAAAATAATATTGAAGAGAAAACATACCCAAAAAGTAACCAGAGTTAATTTGGAAACAAAGTGACAAAGTTTACAGTGATGAAAGATGCTTTAATTCACTTTTGGGGTGGTTCAGGGGTAAAAATGATTATAAGAGTTACAAATGATGCTTATAATGATTTTTTCACGTGGTTAAAAGGTTCAAAATGATTTAAGAAAGGTGGTTGGAATCTTTGATTGATTGGTTTAACAGTGTTTAAACTAATTAATAAAAGGAAAAGATTCTAACATGAAGAGAAAAGTGGGGCAAAGAAGACATTCTTTTATAGCCATCAATTCTCTTACTCCAAAAGTAAAATTTACTCTTGTCAGTCGTGAAAAACAGTCTGACAACATAAAAGCCAATTATGGCATCATTGAACCATGGTTTAGACCAAAAAGGGCTGGTTTAAGCCATTTTTAGCCATTTTAGACCCTTAAATCAGCCATTACTATAGCAATACCTGGTCTGGAGCCTTCAAAACACGTCAGAATGTGTGTAAGAGGCGTAGAAACCAGTTAAAACTGTTTTTAATATGATTGTTTTATCTTAAGGGTAGTTTTACCCTCTTGGCAACAGCTAAAACTACCCCAGTTGGTATCAAAACCTCATCATCAATTGAGTCCACAGACCCTGTAACTCAGTTCCAGGCCAAAAGTGATGAACTTCTGCGTGAATTTTGACACCACACGCCTGTCAGCAAGGATTTTGGCGGTCTAGCTCCCCCTTAGAGCTGGAGTTCCTTTCCTCCCCCCCAAATTTAATCTTTCCAATTTATTTTTCCTTGAATTCCTCATCATGTATTATACTTATAATTTACATATGTAATTCAATTGAATTGTAAAGTACAATACAGTAATAATTTATACCTCATATGTAAATCAAAGTTCACTTATGTAATACACATGCACATTTTGACATTTCAATTGAATTCAATTGAAAATACTTTAATTCCTCATAACTTCTAAACTAAACACAACACCTCAATTTTAACACAAAAATTGATGGTTAACACCACATGTGGTGTGAATTGAATTAAAGTTTTGAGGATTTTCAACTTTTGTATTGAAAATACTAAAAACTTAACTTAAGCTTATTTAGAGTTGAGTTACAAGAATTTCACTCAGAGGTGACCCCACCTGATTTTTTATGAGGAATCCAATGGTGAAATAATTTTTATATGTTTATTTATTGGATAAAAAGTTATAATAATTTTTATTTAGCCTTTTTCTAAATTTATTTATTTTTTTACAATTTTGTTAAAGTTTCATTTTTACTTAATTTTTTCAAGTATAAATGTAATTTTATAATTCCAAAATTTAATGTAATTTTATTTTTAAATTGTAATTAATTTTTTTTATTTTGAATATAATTTTATATTTATATTTTGATTTTTTATTTTAATAATATCAATAAATTTATTTTATTTATATTCATATGTTAATTTTGTATTTGTGGTCTTTTGGGTATATGAAATTACCTCTAAGGCTCACATTCCCTCCCCCTAAAAAAGAATATTACTTTGTAATATTGGTGTTTCTAGTGTGTCTGAATATCCTGAGGATTTTGGTAGCTTCTGGTATATCTTTTTCTTCTAACCATTCATCTTCACAAGCTGGGTCACTGTACCTAACAAGGTATTCCCTTACTTTCTTGGTTCTTAATTTCCTTTCTTTAAAACCTTTGGTGATTTTCTTAGTACCAGATGATTCAATAGGAGGTATAACTTGGGGAATCTTATTCCTCAAGGGAAAATTCTCAGCATCACTAGATTTATATGGCTTTATCAAGCTCACTGGAAATGTAGGATGCTTATTGCTAAGTTTGTCAGATAACTCTACTTCAACAGCATTTTCTCCATGGAGGGCCTTAATAATAAAAGGTCCTGCAAAGGAGTCTTTGAGCTTTTTACATCCTTTGATGTTATTGAAGTTGGTGGTGGATACTAGTACTAAATCCCCTATCTTGAAATCTGGAGTGGCATAAGATTTGTCCCATTTATCTTTAGCATATGCAAATGAGTCTTCCATGCATTTTACTGCATGATTTCTGGCTCTGTCTAGCATTCCTTTGAAGCTGGCAGCTGTAGGATGTATTTCAATTAAATCTTTCCTCAAGGAATCTTGGGGTAACTTGGGGTTCCATCCTTTTTCTAGAATAGCAGGAGTCTGATTGGTACTGGCATGGATTGATGTTTTATATGCTAATTCCAGTGCTGGCTACAGAGTACACCAATCATGGGTAAATCCATCACAATCTTTGAATTCAAGGTCATATGCACAAAATCTTCTCACCATGTCCTCCAAGGTTTGGATCATCCTTTCAGCCAGGCCATCAGTTTGTGGGCGGTAGGCTGTAGAGAAAGACAGTTTAGTGCCAAATAATTGGTGAAGATTTGTCCATAGTGCTGAAGTGAATTTGGGATCCCTATGACTGATGATATTTGTAAATATTCCAGTCCATGACACTACTCTATTCCATATCAGAAGAGCTGTATCCATGGCTGTATCATCTTTGTGACATGGTAAAAACATTGGAGTTTTACTGAATCTGTCCACAATTACTAGGCAAGCATTATAGCTTCTGTCACCTCCTGGTGGTAGGCCAATTACCCAATCCATATGGGCAATTTCCCAAGGTCTGCTTGGTTCTTGGATTTCTATCATATTTCCAAGTCTCTTGCCAGTGGATTTATTTGCCTTTTGGCATCTGTCACAGGTTTTGCAATACTCTGCAACATCTTTCTGCCACATTGGCCACCATATGCAGGTCTTTACTTTCTCTCTTGTTCTGTCTTCAGACAGATGTCCTGAAAAGGGACTATCATGGCATTCTTTCAGTACAATATTGATTAATGACCTGTCTACAACTGTCATGACACATGTGTGCTTGGTTCTGTGGTAAATTATACGATCCAGTAGGTGAAATCTTCCTTCATCATAAGATTTTTTCCATACTTCATCCAAGGCATGTATTAGGAAGTTGTCTTTACAGTCTTTGCCAAGTAATTGGCATAAGATGCTACAATTCTTATCTTGAGTGTAACTACTTCTGACTTTTTCAAAGAAGGTGGTGTTCAAGTCTGTAACACTTATTCCTTTTATTGGAATTTGTTGTGAAGCTTCTTCTGGCACATAAGCAGGATTTTCAATATTATTTGGTAATGGCCATCTGCTTAGTCCATCTGCATTCTTATGAATATTCCCATCCTTATGAACAATAGTCATATTGCCTCTGTATTCTTGTATGGCTATTTTCAATCTGAGCATATGTCTGTTGGGTGCTTTCATGTTCAAAAGTGATTTGACAGCTGTACAATCTGTTATTACCTCAAAAACACATCCCTCTAAGAAGTAGTTCAATTTCTCCAATGCCCAGACAAGGCATAGACATTCCATTTGACTTGCTCCATATCTGGCTTCAGTTGGTTTGATTTGCCTGGATATGAAACATATGGGTCCTTCTACAGGCTTATCATTTATGATCTGAACTTGGTGAAGTGCAGCACCCAGTCCATCCCCTGATGCATCAATATACAGTTTGAAAGGTAATTTAAAGTCTGGCATCAGTAATAGTGGAGCAGTGGTCAAGGCTTCTCTTAGAGACTCAAAAGCTTTGACTCTGTCAACAGTCATTTCAAATACTGTGTCTTTGTCACACAGTTTATAAAGTGGTCTTGCTATGGATGCAAAATCTTTAATGTGTTGCCTGTAATATCCTGCAAAACCTAAGAATGACTGAATTTCCTTCTTATTCTGAGGCATGGGTTTTAGCAATACTGCTGCAACTTTGTTTTTGTCAATTCCAAGGGACAAACCAGATACAAAATTTCCTAGTGCTTTAAGTTCTTTAAATCCAAAATGACATTTCTTCAAGGAGATTTTTATGCTTACTTATTGAATTTTTGTCAAACCTCTGGACAATCTGTACATGTGCTGCTCCCAAGTCTTGGAACAGACAATAATTTCATCAATGTAAATGATTAACCATCCCTCTGAGAGTTATTAAGTGAAGATTTCATTCATCATTCTTTGGAAGTGTGAAGGTGCATTTTTGATACCAAAGCGCATCCTCAACTATTCATACACTCCAAAATGAACAATAATTCTGAAGTATTTTCTTGCTCTTGGTGTCACCACATTTTGATGGAATCCTTTAAGGGCATCCATAGTGGTTATATACACTGCTTGAGATATTTGAGTAAGGGCAATTTGGATTTTTGGTATTGGGTATCTGTCTGGAACAGTGTAAGTGTTCAGAGCTCTAAAGTCCCCATCCATTCAGGATTTTCCATTATGCCATGCCACTATGACTGGTGTAGTTATTTCTACTTCTTCATTGTGGCCTACTCTTCTTATTACACCAAGGTCCAGAAGTTCTTTGATATGAACTTCTAGAGCTTCTTTTGATTTTGGACTTGCTGGATATGCAGGTCTTCTTAAGAGTGGTGGATAAGGTCTCTCAATGTTAAGAATGATGTCAACTTCATGACCAATAATTGCTCCTAGAGGTTCTTTGTCTGAAGCAAATTCTCTTCTGTGGTCATAAAAAAGGGAAGAAAGTTCATTTTCTTGTTTATCAGTCAGATGAAGGCTTATTTCAGCCTCATTTAACTGTTCAGACTTGAATTTCTCTAACTCTAAGTTGACTGGTGATACTTTGTTTACTGTAATTTGTCTTTTAAATGGTAAAAGGGCAAATTTTTGGCGCTTATTGTCTCCAATAGTAAAGTATCTGTCTTTGTTATTATGAAAATCTATCCCATACATGATTAAATAGTCATTTCCCAATATAAAATGGGTACTAGAGCAATTTTCCATAACAATGAATTCAACTGTGATTCTTAAATTCCCATTTATGTGTGGGAATATGACATTGGTCTCAAATATTCCTAATGCTTTCATTGGATTACTTGCACTGTTGAATTTTATACCATCGATTGGTAACAGTTGGTCTTCAAAATTTGGTACACAAGTCTTAAGAAAAGATTTTCCAACACAAGAGCAGAAGGCTCCTGGGTCAAGCAAAAGTTTGGTGGGTTTGTTGTCAATCACCACTTCTGTTATACAGGAGTTACCAGCTGTATAACCTTTCCCTCTGTTTGGTTTTGTCTTCATAAGTTGTGCATCTTCAACTCTTGATAAATCAAGTTGACCATTGCTCATTTGTGGCAAGTAGGAATAAGATTCCATGATGTCAAAAGTGGCATTGATATTTTCTATATCTTTTGAAGATTCAGAAAATATTGATGATTTATCATCTGAATTGTCTTCAATTATTTCATCTTTTTCAACATCAGGTTCCTTTTCAATATCAATTTCATTGATTTTCTCCTTCTTTGGACATGTATTGGCTAAATGGGTGGTGCTTTGGCAAATATGGCACTTTCTTACTGTATCTGCAGATTTATACTTAATATTATCAGAATTTTCTTTGGGGTTTTTGTCCACAGAATCTTTCCAAGGTGTATTAAACTGTAAGGCGTGGATATGAAACTTTGATTAAAAATCAAGTACTTTTCCTGTCCTCAAAATTTGTATAAGGTAAAATTCGGTTAAAAATAGTATGAAATATTATTTTTAAGAGAAAACACGGAAATTTTATTGTTTATAACTTTATTAGTATAAAACAATAATATTATAAAAATTTATTGTTTTACCAACGATAAAAATTTATCCAAAAAATACTCTACAAGAGATATTTTAAGGCTACAAAAGAAATTTCTTCAAGAGCAATTTCAATTGGAATTAATTGAGCAAAGAACTGCAAGCGATTAATTAAAGAACAAAGTCTTTAAAACAAATATTAAAGAGAAAACACGCCCAAAAGTGACCAGAGTGAATTTGGAAACAAAGTGACAAAGTTTACAGTGATGAAAGATGCTTTAATTCACTTTTGGGGTGGTTCAGGGGTAAAAATGATTATAAGAGTTCAAAGCAATGATCATAATGATTTTCTCATGTGGTTAAAAGGATCAAAATAATTTAAAAATGGTGGTTGGAATCTTTGATTGATTGGTTTAACAGTGTTTAAACTAATTAATAAAAGGAAAAGATTCTAACATGAAGAGAAAAGTGGGGCAAAGAAGACATTCTTTCATAGCCATCAATTCTCTTACTCCAAAAGTAAATCTTACTCTTGTCAGTCGTGAAAAACAGTCTGACAACAGAAAAGCCAATTATGGCATCATTGAACCCTGGTTTAGACCAAAAAGGGCTGGTTTAAGCCATTTTTAGCCATTTTAGACCCTTAAATCACCCATTACTATAGCAATACCAGGCCTAGAGACTTCAAAACACGTCAGAATGCGTGTCAGAGGCATAGAAACCAGTTAAAACTGTTCTTATTATGTTTGTTTTATCTTAAGGGTAGTTTTACCCTCTTGGCAACAGCTAAAACTACCCCAGTTGGTATCAAAACCTCATCATCAATTGAGTCCACAGACCCTGTAACTCAATTCCAGGCCAAAAGTGATGAACTTTTGCATGAATTTTGATATCCCACGCCTGTCAGCAAGGATTTTGCGGGTCTAGCTCCCCCTTAGATCTGGAGTTCCTTTTCCCCCCCAAATTTAATCTTTCCAATTTATTTTTTCTTTAATTCCTCATCATGTATTATACTTATAATTTACATATGTAATTCAATTCAATTGTACAGTACAATACAGTAATAATTGACACCTCATATTTAAATCAAAGTTCACTTATGTAATACATGCACACATTTTGACATTTCAATTGAATTCAATTGAAAATACTTCAATTCCTCATAACTTCTAAACTAAACACAACACCTCAATTTTAACACAAAAATTGATGGTTAACACCACATGTGGTGTGAATTAAATTAAGGTTTTGAGGATTTTCAACTTTTGTATTGAAAATACCAAAAACTTAATTTAAGCTTATTTAGAGTTGAGTTACAAGAATTTCACTCAGAGGTGACCCCACCTGATTTTTTATGAGGAATCCAATGGTGAAATAAATTTTATATGTTTATTTATTGGATAAAAAGTTATAATAAATTTTATTTAACTTTTTTCCAAATTTATTTATTTTTTCACAATTTTGTTAAAATTTCATTTTTACTTAATTTTTTCAAGTATAAATCTAATTTTATAATTTCAAAATTTGATGTAATTTTATTCTTAAATTGTAATTAATTTTTTGATTTTGAATATAATTTTATATTCATATTTTGATTTTTGTTTTAATAATATAAATAAATTTATTTTATTTATATTAATATGTCAATTTTGTATTTATGGTCTTTTGGGTATATGAAATTACCTCTAAGGCTCACATTCCCTCCCCCTAAAAGAATATTACTTTGTAATATTGGTGTTTCTAGTGTGTCTGAATCTTCTGAGGATTTTGGTAGGTTCTGGTATATCTTTTTCTTCTAACCATTCATCTTCACAAGTTGGGTCACTGTACCTAACAAGGTATTCCCTTACTTTCTTGGTTCTTAATTTCCTTTCTTTAAGAACTTTGGTTATTTTCTTAGTACCAGATGTCTCAATAGGAGGTATAACTTGGGGAACCTTATTCCTCAAGGGAAATTTCTCAGCATCACTAGATTTATATGGTTTTATCAAGCTCACTGGAAATGTAGGGTGCTTATTGCTAAGTTCTTCAGATAACTCTACTTCAACAGCATTTTCTCCATGGAGGGATTTAATCACAAAAGGTCCTGCAAAGGAGTCTTTCAACTTTTTACATCCTTTGATGTTATTGAAGTTAGTGGTTGATACAAGAACTAGGTCCCCCACTTTGAAATCTGGAGTTGCATGTGATTTATCCCATTTTTCTTTAGCATATGCAAAAGAGTCCTCCATGCACCTTACTGCATGCTTTCTAGCTTTGTCTAGCATTCCTTTGAAGCTAGCAGCTGTGGGATGTATTTCAATTACGTCTTTCCTCAAGCAATCTTGGGGTAACTTGGGGTTCCATCCTTTTTCTAAAATAGCAGGAGTCTGATTGGTAATGGCATGGATTGATGTTTTATATGCTAATTCCAGTGCTGGTAACAGAGTACACCAATCATGGGTAAATCCATCACAATCTTTGAATTTAAGGCCATATGCACAAAATCTTCTCACCATGTCCTCTAAGGTTTGGATCATTCTTTCAGCCAGGCCATCAGTTTGTGGGTGGTAGGCTGTAGAGAAAGACAGTTTAGTGCCAAATAATTGGTGAAGATTTGTCCATAGTGCTGAAGTGAATTTGGGATCTCTATCACTGATGATTTTTGTAAATATCCCAGTCCATGACACTACTCTATTCCATATCAGAAGAGCTGTATTGTGAGCCTTAGAGGTAATTTCATATACCCAAAAGACCACAAATATAAAAAATAACATATTAATATAAATAAAATAGATTTATTTATATTATTAAAATAAAAATCAAAATATAAATATAAAATTATATTAAAAATAAAAAATTAATTATAATTTAAAAAATAAAAATACATTAAATTTTGTAAATATAAAATTACATTTATACTTGAAAAAATTAAGTAAAAATGAAATTTTAACAAAATTGTGAAAAAATAAATAAATTTGGAAAAAAGTTAAATAAAATTTATTATAACTTTTTATCCAATAAATAAACATATAAAATTTATTTCACCATTGGATTCCTCATAAAAAATCAGGTGGGGTTACCTCTGAGTGAAATTCTTGTAACTCAACTCTAAATAAGCTTAAATTAAGTTTTTAGTATTTTCAATACAAAAGTTGAAAATCCTCAAAACCTTAATTTAATTCACACCACATGTGGTGTTAACCATCAATTTTTGTGTTAAAATTGAGGTGTTGTGTTTAGTTTAGAAGTTATGAGGAATTGAAGTATTTTCAATTGAATTCAATTGAAATGTCAAAATGTGCGCGTGTATTACATAAGTGAACTTTGATTTACATATGAGGTGTCAATTATTACTGTATTGTACTGTACAATTGAATTGAATTACATATGTAAATTATAAGTATAATACATGATGAGGAATTAAAAGAAAAATAAATTGGAAAGATTAAATTTGGGGGGGAAAAGGAACTCCAGCTCTAAGGGGGAGCTAGACCCCCAAAATCCTTGCTGACAGGCGTGGGATGTCAAAATTCACGCAAAAGTTCATCACTTTTGGCCTGGAATTGAGTTACAGGGTCTGTGGACTCAATTGATGATGAGGTTTTGATACCAACTGGGGTAGTTTTAGCTGTTGCCAAGAGGGTAAAACTACCCTTAAGATAAAACAATGATATTGAAAACAGTTTTAACTGGTTTCTACACCTCTTACACACATTCTGACGTGTTTTGAAGGCTCTAGGCCTGGTATTGCTATAGTAATGGCTGATTTAAGGGTCTAAAATGGCTAAAAATGGCTAAAAATGGCTTAAACCAGCCCTTTTTGGCCTAAACCAGGGTTCAATGATGCCATAATTGGCTTTTCTGTTGTCAGACTGTTTTTCACGACTGACAAGAGTAAATTTTACTTTTGGAGGAAGAGAATTGATGGCTATAAAAGAATGTCTTCTTTGCCCCACTTTTCTCTTCATGTTAGAATCTTTTCCTTTTATTAATTAGTTTCAAACTGTTAAACCAATCAATCAAAGATTCCAACCACCACTTTTAAATCATTTTAATCCTTTTAACCACGTGAAAAAATCATTATAATCATTGTTTGTAACTCTTATAATCATTTTTACCCCTGAACCACCCCAAAAGTGAATTAAAGCATCTTTCATCACTGTAAACTTTGTCACTTTGTTTCCAAATTCACTCTGGTCACTTTTGGGCGTGTTTTCTCTTTAATATTCTTTTTAAAGACTTTGTTCTTTAATTAATTGCTTGCAGTTCTTTGCTCAATTAATTCCAATTGAAATTGCTCTTGAAGAAATTTCTTTTGTAGCCTTAAAATATCTCTTGTAGAGTATTTTTTGGATAAATTTTTATTGTTGGTAAAACAATAAATTTTTATAATATTATTGTTTTATACTAATAAAGTTATAAACAATAAAATTGGCGTGTTTGCTCTTAAAAATAATATTTCCTACTATTTTTAATTGATTTTTACCTTATACAAATTTTGAGGACAGGAAAAGTACTTGATTTTTAATCAAAGTTTCATATCCACACCTTACATGTATCCATGGCTGTATCATCTTTGTGACATGGTAAAAAGATTGGGGTTTTACTGAATCTGTCCACAATTACTAGGCAATCATTATAGCTTCTGTCACCTCCTGGTGGTAGGCCAGTTACCCAATCCATATGGATAATTTCCCAAGGTCTGTTTGGTTCTTGGATCTTCATCATATTTCCAAGTCTTTTGCCAGTGGATTTCTTTGCCTTTTGGAATCTGTCACAGGTTTTGCAATACTCTGCAACATCTTTCTGCCACATTGGCCACCATATGCAGGTCTTCACTTTCTCTCTTGTTCTGTCTTCAGAAAGATGTCCTGAAAAGGGACTATCATGACATTCTTTCAGTACAAGATTGATTAATGACCTGTCTACAACTGTCATGACACATGTGTGCTTGGTTCTGTGGTAAATTATACCATCTAGTAGGTGAAATCTTCCTTCATTATAAGATTTTCTCCATACTTCATCCAAGGCATGTATTAGAGAGTTGTCTTTACAGTCTTTGTTAAGTAATTGGCATAAGATGCTACAATTCTTATCTTGAGTGTAACTACTTCTGACTTCTTCAAAGAAGGTGGTGTTCAAGTCTGTAACACTTATTCCTTCTATTGGAATTTGTGGTGAAGCTTCTTCTGGAACATAAGCAGGATTATCAATATTATTTGGTAATGGCCATCTGCTTAGTCCATCTGCATTCTTATGAATATTCCCATCCTTATGAACAATAGTCATATTGCCTCTGTATTCTTGTATGGCTATTTTCCATCTGAGCATGTGTCTGTTAGGTGTTTTCATGTTCAAAAGTGATTTTACAGCTTTACAATCTGTTATTACCTCAAAAACACATCCCTCTAAGAAGTAGTTCAATTTCTCCAAGGCCCAGACAAGGCACAGACATTCCATCTGACTTGCTCCATATCTGGCTTCAGTTGGTTTGATTTGCCTGGATATGAAACATATGGGTCTTTCTACAGGTTTATCATTTATGATCTGAACTTGGTGAAGTGCAGCACCTAGTCCATCCCCTGATTCATCAATATACAGTTTGAAAGGCACTTTAAAGTCTGGCATCAGTAAGAGTGGAGCAGTGGTCAATGCTTCTCTTAGAGACTCAAAAGCTTTGACTCTGTCAACAGTCATTTCAAATACTGTGTCTTTGTCACACAATTTATCAAGTGGTCTTGCTATGGATGCAAAATCTTTAATGTGTTGCCTGTAATATCCTGCAAAACCTAAGAATGACTGAATTTCCTTTTTATTCTGAGGCATGGGTTTTAACAGTACTGCTTCAACTTTGTTTTTGTCAATTCCAAGGGACAAACCAGATACAACATGTCCTATTGCTTTAAGTTCTTTAAATCCAAAATGACATTTCTTCAAGGAGAGTTTCATGTTTATTGATTGGATTTTTGTCAAAACTCTTGATAATCTGTACATGTGCTCCTCCCAAGTCTTGGAACAGATAATAATGTGATCAATGTAAATGATCAACCATCCCTCTGAGAGTTCTTCAGTGAAGATTTCATTCATCATTCTTTGGAAGTTTGAAGGTGCATTTTTGATACCAAAGGGCATCCTTAAGTATTCATACACTCCACAATGAACCATAATTCTCAAGTATTTTCTTGCTCTTGGTGTTACCACATTTTGATGGAATCCTTTAAGGGAATCCATAGTGGTTATATACACTGCTTGAGATATTTGAGTAAGGGCAATTTGGATTTTTGGTATTGGGTATCTGTCTGGAACAGTGTAAGTGTTCAGAGCTCTAAAGTCCCCAACCATTCTGGATTTTCCACTATGCCACGCCACTATGACTGGTGTAGTTATTTCTACTTCCTCATTGTGGCCTACGTTTCTTATTACACCAAGGTCCAGAAGTTCTTTGATATGAATTTCTAGAGCTTCTCTTGATTTTGGACTTGCTGGATAAGCAGGTCTTCTTAAGAGTGGTGGATAAGGTCTCTCAATGTTAAGAATGATGTCAACTTCATGACCAATAATTGGTCCCAGAGGTTCTTTGTCTGTAGCAAATGCTCCTCTATGGTCATACAAAAGGGAAGAAAGTTCATTTTCTTGTTTATCAGTCAGATGAAGGCTTATCTCAGCCTCATTTAACTGTTCAGACTTGAATTTCTCTAACTCTAAGTTGACTGGTGATACTTTGTTTACTGTAATTTGTCTTTTAAATGGTAAAAAGGCAAATTTCTGGCGCTTATTTTCTCCAATTGTAAAGTATCTGTCTTTGTTATTATGTAAATCTATCCCATACATGATTAAATAGTCATTTCCCAATATAA
This sequence comes from Austropuccinia psidii, assembly GCA_023105745.1. Lineage (NCBI taxonomy): Eukaryota > Fungi > Basidiomycota > Pucciniomycetes > Pucciniales > Sphaerophragmiaceae > Austropuccinia > Austropuccinia psidii. The sequence goes on along the minus strand of JALGQZ010000003.1, from coordinate 62,322,190 downwards.
AATGGGTACTAGAGCAATTTTCCATAACAACAAATTCAACTGTGATTCTTAAATTCCCATTTATGTGTGGGAATATGACATTGGTCTCAAAGATTTCTAATGCTTTCATTGGGTTACTTGCACTGTTGAGTTTTATACCATCAATTGGTAACAATTGGTCTTCAAAATTTGGTACACAATTTTTAAGAAAAGATTTTCCAACACAAGAGCAGAAGGCTCCTGAGTCAAGCAAAAGTTTGGTGGGTTTGTTGTCAATCACCACTTCTGTTATACAGGAGTTACCGGCTGTATAACCTTTCCCTCTGTTTGGTTTTGTCTTCATAAGTTGTGCATCTTGAGCTTTTGATAAATCAACTTGACCATTGCTCAATTGTGGCAAGTGGGAATAAGATTCCATGATGTCAAAAGTGGCATTGATATTTTCTATATCTTTTGAAGATTCAGAAAATATGGATGACTTATCATCTGAATTGTCTTCAATTATGTCTTCTTTTTCAACATCTGGTTCCTTTTCAATGTCAATTTCACTGATTTTCCCCTTTTTTGGACATGTATTTGCTAAATGGGTGGTGCTTTGGCAAATATGGCACTTTCTGGCTGTATCTGCTGATTTATATTTAATATTACTAGAATTTTCTCTGGGGTTTTTGTCCACAGAATCTTTCCAAGGTGTATTAAACCTTGTTTTGAGATTCACCCTACTAGAACCAATTTTGGTTCTGGTGGTTACTTTTTCTAGTATATTGATAATATCTTCTGCTGAAGATTGTTCAGTAGTCCTGCTTTTGACAGCATGCTCTAAGTCACCTCCACATTGTCTCAGAATTTTCCTATGGATCATAAATTCTGACATGTCAGGATATAATGCTGTTAGTCTGTCCTTTTGTTGGCAAAACCATGGTAAAGCTTTGTCTTTATCAGCATTAGATTTGGCAGATTAAAAGGCTGTTTCAACTTTAAACCTCCAAGAATCATTTGCCCATTTGTTGATGATTTGGGTTTTCCACCAATTCCAACTCTGGTGTCCATGTGCTTGTCTTATTTTGATGTACCATCTGTGAGCTGATCTGGTAAACAAGGTGTTAAACCTGGCTGTTACCAATCTGTCTGGTAATTCAAAATCCTCTTTGATCATGTCAATACCTCTAATGAATTCCATATGGTCATACTCTCCTTCACCACTGAAGTGAGGCCATTCTTTAAGTTTTGGAACTTCTTTCAAAAGTGCTTGGCCCATTGATGGTTCCAAGTTATGAAAAGAAGTGGATAATTCATTTTTTAATTGTGAATTATCAGGATCCAATACTTGTGCATTTGAAATTCTTGTGCCCTCATTTTGATTTAGAGGTGTAGACATTCTTGGTAAGGTGTCCAGTATTTGTTCAATGTCATTCATTTTACTGTTGCTACACCTTTGGGAATTTCTGTATTCATGTTGGAAGCTTTGTATTAAATTTATTACTTCAATTTTATACATGTCTTCCTTATGTGTCAGTTCTTGCCGTAACTCTGTTTGTCTTGTATCATCAGCAGTGACTTGATTCAATTTCATTGATAATTTTGATACTTCTTCTTGTGAAGCATCAAAACACTTTTTCAAGGCAATGGTATATGTCTTGACTTCAGTAAATGAATTTGAAATGTCATCAAGGACTTTCTTGTTATCTGTTTTGATAATATTTATGGCTTGTTTAATTCTTGTTTCAATTATGTCATCAATATTGAATTTAGAATATTTATTTTTAATTCTTTAATAATGGCAGATTGTTCATTTATTCTATTTTTAGAAGAATTATCATTATTGGAATTTTTAATTGTCCTTAAAACTTTTTCAAAACACATAAGTGTTTCATTAATTTGGCACAGACTCAGGTTGTTTGTTTTAATGTTGTTACAAATGGTTTCATTTTTATCAGAAAGATGTTTTTTCATGTCATTTATGGCATTATACAACTCTGGGATGGAATCAAATATGTTAGAAATCATTTCTGGAACCTTAATCTGGCTTCCTCCTTCTTCTGTAATTCCATCATGGTTCTGGCCATCTGAAATACATTTTCCATGGCATCCTGCTGAATCTTTGGGATTCTGTAGCCCTGGCTGTAAGGCTTTGGGGCTGGTGCCTTCCCTTTGCCCTTGTTTGGAGTTTGTGGCTGCTTTTTCACGTTGGAATTGCTGCTGCTGGCCACTGGGGCTGTTTTTGGCACTGGTTTGGGTGGTGGAGGGTTGTTTTTCCTCCATTCTAGTGTCAAAAGCATCATGTTTTTCTTCTCCATCAATGGATGCCATCCATTGAGCAATTTGCAAGTGTTGGGTGGCCCAAGAATTTTCTTACTGTCAGATAAGAATTCATGCAATTCTTCCACAGGTCTGCAAGGATCTGGTACTGCTTGAATTGAAGTGCATTGTTGTATGCACTGTGGCTGGCTTTGTATATGTCCACAGAGGCTTGTTGTGGCGGTGTCAGCTCTTTTTGAAGGTAAAATAGTATTATCAGCTTCAGAATGACCCAATTTAGTTGTTTGGAGGTCATCAACTGACCCTTTTCCTTCTGTATCTGATTGGCCTCTGCCATAATCACGTCTATTACCTTTTTGGGAGCTGCTTGAGGGGTTGTAGCTGGCTCCTGACCTGGTTGAAGGCATAATTATGGTTTAAAAAGGCTTAAAATAGTATTTTTACGTCAAAAAACTTACTATTGGGCAAATTCTTAGCTTTCTGAAGGGTATTACTTATTTCCAAGTTAATCGATTCAGAAGATATTGGTTCAGGTTGGTTATTTTGAGTCACAATAACAGTACTATTATGATCAGAATTAACAGTACTGGCAGGGATAATGCTGGTTACTGTTGAGGCTGTTTGAATGTTTTCTTGTCTTACCACGTTGTCAGAAACTAAAATTAATGAAAAAGCCAATTAATGAAGTAAAAAAAAGGTTATTTCAAAAAAAGAAATAAAATATAAGCCTCACTTATAATATGAAAAAAAAATATTTTTTATGGATTTTTTGGATTATAAGTATTTTTTATATGTTTTTAAATTTTTCAATATAAGAAAAAAGATTTAAAAATAGTAAAAAAAATATGTCACAGGTAAAATATCATGGCTGGGCCCCCAAATGTAAGGTGTGGATGTGAAACTTTGATTAAAAATCAAGTACTTTTCCTGTCCTCAAAATTTGTATAAGGTAAAATTCAGTTAAAAATGGTATGAAATATTATTTTAAAGAGAAAACACGCCAATTTTATTGTTTATAACTTTATTAGTATAAAACAATAATATTATAAAAATTTATTGTTTTACCAACAATAAAAATTTATCCAAAAAATACTCTACAAGAGATATTTTAAGGCTACAAAAGAAATTTCTTCAAGAGCAATTTCAATTGGAATTAATTGAGCAAAGAACTGCAAGCAATTAATTAAAGAACAAAGTCTTCAAAAGGAATTTAAAGAGAAAACATGCCCAAAAGTGACCAGAGTGAATTTGGAAACAAAGTGACAAAGTTTACAGTGATGAAAGATGCTTTAATTCACTTTTGGGGTGGTTCAGGGGTAAAAATGATTATAAGAGTTACAAACAATGATTATAATGATTTTTTCACGTGGTTAAAAGGATTAAAATGATTTAAAAATGGTGGTTGGAATATTTGATTGATTGGTTTAACAGTGTTTAAACTAATTAATAAAAGGAAAAGATTCTAACATGAAGAGAAAAGTGGGGCAAAGAAGACATTCTTTTATAGCCATCAATTCTCTTACTCCAAAAGTAAAATGTCCTCTTGTCAGTCGTGAAAAACAGTCTGACAACAGAAAAGCCAATTATGGCATCATTGAACCCTGGTTTAGACCAAAAAGGGCTGGTTTAAGCCATTTTTAGCCATTTTAGACCCTTAAATCAGCCATTACTATAGCAATACCAGGCCTAGAGCCTTCAAAACACGTCAGAATATGTGTCAGAGGCGTAGAAACCAGTTAAAACTGTTTTTATTATGATTGTTTTATCTTAAAGGTAGTTTTACCCTCTTGGCAACAGCTAAAACTACCCCAGATGGTATCAAAACCTCATCATCAATTGAGTCCACAGACCCTGTAACTCAATTCCAGGCCAAAAGTGATGAACTTTTGCATGAATTTTGACATCCCACGCCTGTCAGCAAGGAGTTTGGGGGTCTAGCTCCCCCTTAGAGCTGGAGTTCCTTTCCCCCCCCAAATTTAATCTTTCCAATTTATTTTTTCTTTAATTCCTCATCATGTATTATACTTATAATTTACATATGTAATTCAATTCAATTGTACAGTACAATACAGTAATAATTGACACCTCATATGTAAATCAAAGTTCACCTATGTAATACACGCGCACATTTTGACATTTCAATTGAATTCAATTGAAAATACTTCAATTCCTCATAACTTCTAAACTAAACACAACACCTCAATTTTAACACAAAAATTGATGGTTAACACCACATGTGGTGTGAATTAAATTAAGGTTTTGAGGATTTTCAACTTTTTTATTGAAAATACTAAAAAATTAATTTAAGCTTATTCAGAGTTGAGTTACAAGAATTTCACTCAGAGGTGACCCCACCTGATTTTTTATGAGGAATCCAATGGTGAAATAAATTTTATATGTTTATTTATTGGATAAAAAGTTATAATAAATTTTATTTAACTTTTTTCCAAATTTATTTATTTTTTCACAATTTTGTTAAAATTTCATTTTTACTTAATTTTTTCAAGTGTAAATGTAATTTTATAATTTCAAAATTTGATGTAATTTTATTCTTAAATTGTAATTAATTTTTTTATTTTGAATATAATTTTATATTCATATTTTGATTTTTATTTTAATAATATAAATAAATTTATTTTATTTATATTAATATGTTAATTTTGTATTTGTGGTATTTTGGGTATATGAAATTACCTCTAAGGCTCACATAAACCTTGTTTCAAGATTCACCCTACTAGAACCAATTTTGGTTCTGGTGGTTACTTCTTCCAACATATTGATAATATCCTCTGCTGAAGATTGTTCAGTAGTCCTGCTTTTGACAGCATGCTCTAAGTCACCTCCACATTGTCTCACAATTTTTCTATGGATCATAAATTCTGACATGTCAGGATATAATGCTGTTAATCTGTCTTTTTGTTGGAAAAACCATGGTAAATCTTTGTCTTTATCAGCATTAAAGTTGGCAGATTCAAAGGCTGTTTCAACTTTAAACCTCCAAGCATCATTTGCCCATTTGTTAATTATTTGGGTTTTCCACCAAGTCCAACTCTGGTGTCCATGTGCTTGTCTTCTTTTTATGTACCATCTGTGAGCTGATCTGGTAAGCAAGGTGTTAAATCTGGCTGTTACCAATCTGCCTTGTAATTCAAAATCCTCTTTGATCATGTCAATACCTCTAATGAATTCCATATGTTCATACTCTCCTTCACCACTGAAGTGAGGCCATTCTTTGAGTTTTGGAACTTCTTTCAAGAGTGCTTGGCCCATTGATGGTTCTAAGTTATGAAAAGAATTAGAAAATTCATTTTTTAACTGTGAATTTTCAATATTCAATACTTGTGGATTGGGAATTCTTGCATCTTCATTTTGATTCAGAGGTGTAGACATTCTTGGTAAAGTGTTTAGTAGTTGTTCAATATCATTCATTTTACTGTTATTACACCTTTGTGAATTTCTTAACTCATGTTGTAAGCTTTGTATAGAGTCTATGAAATTCTTTTTATGATCATCCTCTTTATATTTAAGCTCATTCCATAATTCTGTTTGTTTAGTATTATCAGATATAACTTCATTTAAATTTATTGTTAATTTTGATATTTCCTCTCTTGAGGTATCAAAATGCTTTTACAAGGCAACTGTATTTGTCTTTACTTCTGCAAATGATTTTGAAATATCATCAAGGACTTTTTTATTATCTTCTATGATAGTATTAATAGCTTGTTTTATTCCTGTTTCCATTATGTCATCAATATTGAATTTAGAATATTTGTCTGTTAATTCTTTAATAATGGCAGATTGTTCATTTATCTTAATGCCAAAAGAATTATCATTAATGGAAGTTTTGATTGTTCTTAAAACTCTTTCAAAGCATTCAAGTGTATCATTTATTTGGCTCAGACTCAAGTTATTTGTTTTAAGATTGTCACAAATTGATGTATTTTTATCAGAAAGATGACTTTTCACGTCAGAAATAGCATTATACAACTCGGGAATACAATTAAAAGTATCAGAAATTATTTTTGATATTTTAATCTGGCTTCCTCTTTCTTTTGTAATTCCATCATGGTTCTGGCCATCTGAAATACATTTTCCATGGCATCCTGTTGAATCTTTGGGATTCTGTAGCCCTGGCTGTAAGGTTTTGGGGCTGGTGCCTTCCCTTTGCCCTTGTTTGGAGTTTGTGGCTGCTTTTTCATGTTGGAATTGCTGCTGCTGGCCACTGGGGCTGTTTGTGGCACTGGTTTGGGTGGTGGAGGGTTGTTTTTTCCTCCATTCTAGTGTCAAAAGCATCATGTTTTTCTTCTCCATCAATGGATGCCATCCATTGAGCAATTTGGAAGTATTGGGATGGCCCAGGAATTTTCTCACTGTCAGGTAAGAATTCATGCAATTCTTCCACAGGTATGCAAGGATCTGGTACTCCTTGAACTGGAGTTCATTGTTGTATGCACTGTGGCTGGCTTTTTATATGTCCACAGAGGCTTGTTGTGGCGGTGTCAGCTCTTTTTGAAGGTAAAATGGTATTATCAGCTTCAGAATGACCCATTTTAGTTGTTTGGAAGTCATCAACTGACCCTTTTCCTTCTGTACCTGATTGTCCTCTGCCATAATCACATCTATTACCTTTATGGGAGCTGCTTGAGGGGTTATAGCTGGCTGCTGACCTGGTTGAAGGCATAATTATGGTTAAAAAGGCTTAAAATAGTAATTTTACGTCAAAAAAATTACTATTGGCCAAATCTTTGGCTTTCTGAAGAGTATTACTTATTTCCAAGTTGTCTAATTCAGAAGAAGATGGCTCTGGTTGAATATTCTGAGTCACAATAATATTACTATTATGATCAGAATTAACAGTACTGGCAGGAATAATTCTGGTTACTGTTGAGGCTGTTTCAATGTTTTCTTGTCTTACCACGTTGTCAGACACTAAAATTAATGAAAAAGCCAATTAATTAAGTAAAAAAAAGGTTATTTCAAAAAAGAAATAAAAATATAAGCCTCACTTATAATATGATAAAAAATTATTTTTTATGGATTTTTTGATTTATAAGTATTTTTTATATGTTTTTAAATTTTTCAATATAAGAAAAAGGATGTAAAAAGAGTACAAAAATATGTCACAGGTAAAATATCACGGCTGGGCCCCCAAATGTAAGGTGTGGATATGAAACTTTGATTAAAAATCAAGTACTTTTCCTGTCCTCAAAATTTGTATAAGGTAAAAATCAATTAAAAATAGTAAGAAATATTATTTTTAAGAGAAAACACGCCAATGTTATTTTTCATAACTTTATTGGTATAAAAAAATAATATTATAAAGATTTATTTTTTACCAACAATACAAATTTATCCAAAAATACTCTACAAGAGATATTTAAGGCTACAAAAGAAATTTCTTGAAGAGCAATTTCAATTGGAATTAATTGAGCAAAGAACTGCAAGCAATTAATTGAAGAACAAAGTCTTCAAAAAGAATATTGAAGAGAAAACACACCCAAAAAGTAACCAGAGTGAATTTGTAAACAAAGTGACAAAGTTTACAGTGATGAAAGATGCTTTAATTCACTTTTGGGGTGGTTCAGGGGTAAAAATGATTATAAGAGTTACAAACAATGATTATAATGATTTTTTCACGTGGTTAAAAGGTTCAAAATGATTTAAGAAAGGTGGTTGGAATCTTTTATTGATTGGCTTAACAGTGTTTAAACTAATTAATAAAAGGAAAAGATTCTAACATGAGGAGAAAAGTGAGGCAAAGAAGACATTCTTTTATAGCCATCAATTCTCTTACTCCAAAAGTAAAATTTACTCTTGTGAGTCGTGAAAAACAGTCTGACAACAGAAAAGCCAATTATGGAATCATTGAACCCTGGTTTAGACCAAAAAAGGCTGGTTTAAGCCATTTTTAGCCATTTTAGACCCTTAAATCAGCCATTACTATAGCAATACCTGGTCTAGAGCCTTGTCACAGGGGCTCTTGGACAGAAATACAAGAGTGGCCTGGCACTCAGCAATCAGGGAACTCACTTGGAAGACTCCAAAAGGATAAAGAAATAAAAGTAATAAGAATGAATTCCTCTAAAGATATGCAGGTACAAGATGAGATGCAAAAGAGGAAAGGGAAGCCAAATGGCCAAAGAGCCAACCAAGTAAGTCCTTAATCACTGTTTCAACCTGCCAAAAATGAATAATGGAATTAGTAAGGATATGACCACCAAATATCCATTGACAGGCGAAGAAAGAGAAAAGAGAAAGGTGCTAAATGACTGACTTAATAATATCAGTATTTGCTTAACTAAAGTGAAAAGAAAATAGAGATAAAATAAAATCAAAATATATTAATTAACTGGGGAAAACCCCCCAGGGTGGAAAGGGTAGCCGGTATATGTGAAAAGTTGGGAGCTGGAGTTCTTCAGGCTGAAAACTGATCTGTATTGATCCTTGAGGCTGTATTGATTCTTTTGGGAATTGATACAGCTGGCTAATATTGAAATTGAATTGGGTTGAATGAATTTCCCATGATTGAAAATGAAATACAGGTCTTGATGGATCCAGACTGTATTTGAAATGAATATGGTTGCCAAGATGGATTGAGTGGAGCTTTGACACTTGACAACTTCTTTTTGGCACTGCCTCTTGAATACACTTGAGAATGAATTGAAAGTATTCCCTTGGAAGGAATACTTGGAATGAGAATAACCAATGACTGCTTGATGGCGTCATTGGTCTTTGACGCTGAAACACTTGCTCTTGAGCCTTGATGATTCCTCTGAATGATTGGGTGCCTTGATGACGTGATGAGATGTTGGAATGTTGAAATGAGCATTTGATATTGCCACCATTGAATTACTGTTGAAAAATGATGTACAATGATATATAACATCATTTATGGCATATTGGTTGATTGACAAGAAGATTACGTCCAAAGGTCTTGAGGTGGAAAGGCAGAGGGAAAAGGATGGATGTAATGGCTTCAGAGCTTGGAATGGTGTTTCTGGGCCTTTTGGGGTTTTTGGCCACTTTTGGGTTCTGAGCCAAAAACTGGCCCAAAAGGTGGGAAAGTGTCTTTTGGACACTTTGCGTCAAAGTGCGCAAAAGTGCGCAAAATGCGCAAAAGTGCGCAAATGCGCAAAGTGCGCAAAAATGCGCAAAATGCGCAAAAGTGCGCAAATATGCGCAAATGCGCAAAATGCGCAAAAAGTGCGCAAATGCGCAAAAGTGCGCAAAATGCGCAAAAATGCGCAAATGCGCATTATGAGCCCAAATGGCCAAAAACAGCCATTTGGGCCATTTCCCCTGGTTTTGAGGGAAATGACCAGAAATACCCATTTGGGCATAAATTGCCGCTATGGGTGCTGGATTGAGGTGAAGGGCCATGAAGGCCCCAAAACACAAATGGCCATAAATGGTCCATAAGATAATGACGTGGCCATATTGGCCACTGATGATGGATATGGCCAATTGGCCATAAAAGGACTGTGGCTTGATATGCCATATGGGGATCCAAGGAAGTGAATTGCCATGGTTGTGACAGTACCCCCCACCTTGAAATGGTGAGCTCCTGAGTACCAATACAAGGTGAAGCCTGTTGAGGCTATTGGAAAGATTTTGAGAGGGTGATTCAAGAGGATTGATTAAGATAAAAATTTGAAGACTGATATTAAAAGTTGACATTTGACGCGGGACTTGCTTGATCTTCTTTTGACATTGGCTTCATGATTGGAATTGAATTTTAAAATGAATGAAAATTTTTGACGTGATAATTGACGTGCTAAAAGAAAATTTAAAAATGAAAATAAAATAATAATAAAGAATGAAAATGAAATTAAGAAAAGAAAAGGAAAAAGAAAAGAGAAATGAATTGAATCTTGAGGAGGTTTCAATCTTCATCACGGAGGTTGATAACTGATTTTGAAATTGGCCAAGGACCTGGAAAGATAAATTTGATGCCAGGTGCTCACAAAGTGGCCAAGGTGATGTTTTGACAAGATTGTAGACCCCTCAGGGAAGTGCACACCAGGAGAGGAACTTACTTTTGGTAATTACCACTCCCGCCAGTGCCATAAAAATAAAACAAAAATGTTGAAGGAATGAATTTGAATCTTGAAGTCTTGGAAATGAATTGAAAAGTGAATGGCCCATTGTCCCAAGTGAGAATGGCCATAAGATTGGAAATGAAGTTGAAAGTCATGCCAGAGTTCTGTGTCCAAAATTGCAAAGTGCTCACAGAGTGGCCAAGGTGATGCTTACAACAAAACAGAGTAGAATACCCCTAAAGGTGCATACCAGGAGTGGGACTTACTTTTGGTAATTCCTCTCCCCACCAAGCACCATAATGAATCAAGCTTTTGAAGAGTTGGGCCCAGGCTTGTCAGGATATAAAGAATGAAAATCTTTGACAAGTTCAGGACAATTCTTGAGGTTTTCGGTTGGTTCCCAAGTGGATCTTTCTGGGTCTTGACTGAAACCTTTCCATTCCACCAGATACCATAATTTTCCTCTCTTGAGCTTTGAGTCCAGTATTTGAGAGACTTCCCATTCCTCTTCTTCTTCAATGGTGATTGGAGGAGGAGGCTCTTGATGCCTATTTGGGATTGTTGACGTCTTGACTGGTTCCAAAAGGGAAATATGGAAAACTGGGTGGATGGATTTCCATTGAGATGGAAGCTTGAGGTGGTAGGCATGAGTGCTGACTTTCTTCAAGATTGGAAAAGGACCCAGCCATCTTTCAGAAAGCTTTTTGGTGGGTCTGGTTGATTTGATGTTCTTGGAAGAGAGCCATACCATGTCACCGGGATTGAAAACAGGTGGACTTGCTCTACTTTTATCTGCATACCTCTTAAACCTGTTTATGGCAACTTCAAGTTCTCTCTTGACATCTTGCTGTACTGATTGGATTTTTGTTGATAACTTTCCAGCCGGAGTATCTTGAGTGATGTGAACTGAGTCAAATTGAGGATCTCTTCCATAAACAGTGAAAAACGGTGATTGTTTTGTTGAAGAGTGGTCAGAGTTATTGTAGGCAAATTCAGCCAGAGGGAGCCAGGTGTTCCAATCATCTTGATGATAACTGACATACATCCGAAGGTACTGTTCTAGTATCTGATTTACCCTCTCTGTCTGTCCATCAGTTTCTGGATGATAAGCAGTTGACAAGTCTCTTGAAATCTTGAGCTGCTGACAAAGGTTGGTCCAAAAGGAAGAAACAAAAAGTGAACCTCGATCACTAACAATGCTTGAAGGAAGGCCATGCTTTGAGAAAATATTCTTGATGAATAAATGGGCCAAATCTAATGAAGTGATTGAAGCTATTGTTGGAATAAAAACCGCCATTTTTGAGAATCTGTCCACTATGACTAAAATTGAATCAAAGGAATTGGACAGTGGCAGTTGAGTGATGAAATCCATTGAAAGACAAATCCAAGGACCACTTGGAATTGGAAGAGGCTTGAGGAGTCCAAACTTCTTGTGATGAATATTTTTGTTTCTTGAACACTGTTGACAGGATGAGACATAATCCTTGATAAATTGAGTCATGCCGGGCCAGTGGAAATCCCGCTTGACAAGTTTGAGAGTCTTCTCTTGGCCAGGGTGTCCAGCTAGAGGAGAGTCATGCCGCTTTTGAAGTATATTGAGTTGAATTGTGGGGTCATTTGGGACCACCACCCGATCTTTGAAAAGGAGAAGTTTGGAAGAGGAATCAAGAGAATAATCTTGGACAGATTTACCTTTACCCAAATCTTCAAGGACACTTCTATATTGAGAATCTTGCCACACTGCCTTCTGAATTGAATCAATCAAATTTGAAAATGAATCCACCTTGACTGCAAAAAACTTTGAGGCTTGAATTTCATCTTGCTTGATTATCTTCTGATAGTTCATTGGATTCTTGCTGATGAAATCCTCCCCCCTCTCCGGGTAAACGTCGTCCCGACGTGACAAGGCATCTGGAAGGGTGGCCAAGCGGCCAGGGCGGTAAGTGATTGAGAAATGAAATTCAGATAAAAATTCAGCCCAGCGGGCTTGACGGCGAGTGAGAATCTTGGAAGACATGAAATATTGAAGCGATGAATGATTGGTGAGAACTTCAAAAGGGGAAGAAATGGAAAGAAGGAAAGCTCTCCAGCGCTTGAGAGCCCAGACTATGCCAAGGAGTTCCTTGTCATGAATCTCATAATTGAGCTCAGCTGGGAGAAGCTTGCGGCTATCAAATGCAATGGGATGTTTTCCTGAGTCAGAGACCTGACTCAGTACAGCACCCAAGGCATAATCTGATGCATCGGTCTCTACAATGGTGGGTAGAGAAGGATTGAAATGAGAAAGGATTGGAGCAGTGGTGAATGCCTCTTTGAGTTGATGAAACTGTCTAAGAGCTTCCTCATTGAGGGGAAAACGGGAATCTTTCTTGAGGAAACTTGTGAGTGAACTAATTTTCTTTGAATAATTCTTGATGAAACGGCGGTAAAAATTGGCAAAGCCAAGGAATGATTGAAGAGCCTTGAGGTTTCTTGGAGGTGGCCAATTGAGAATTTGCTGGACTTTTGCTTGGTCCATCTTGAGGCCTTCAGAAGAAACTACATAACCAAGATATTCCACACTTGAAACATGAAATAGGCATTTGGACGCCTTAGCAAAGAGGTTATTGGCTCTGAGTCTGGAAAGAACAGTGGACACATGAGTGACATGTTCTTCCTCAGATTTGGAAAAGACCATAATGTCATCCAAATAAACCACAACATAAACATCAAGAAGATCATAAAAAATATCATTGACGAGATTTTGAAAAGAAGCAGGAGCATTGGTAAGCCCAAATGGCATAACCAAGTACTCATAACTACCATATTTGGTTCTAAAACAAGTCAAATGTTCATCACCTTCCTTGATTCTGAGCAGGTTATATGCACCACGCAAATCAATCTTGGAGAAGATAGAAGAACCATTGAAAACAGTGAGAAGCTGATTCATAGGAGGAACAGGATACTTGTTCTTCCTAGTAACAGCATTGAGCTTGCGGTAATCAACACACAAACGGAGGCCACCGTCTTTCTTTTTGACAAAAAGAACAGGTGCCCCTGTAGAAGAGGAGCTTGGCCGGATGAAACCTTTCTCTACATTCTCTGAAATGTAGGCCCTGAGTGTATCTGACTCTTGGTTTGATAAAGAGTAGATCACCCCAACTGGAGGTAGAGACCCCTCCAGCTCGATATGATGATCACAGGCGCGGTGAGGAGGAAGTTTCTCTGCTTTCACCTTGGAAAATACATCCAAATATTGGTGATAAACAGAAGGAACAACCTTCATCACGGTTTCTATTTCTTCTGGCTCTTCCTCTTCATCCCACAACTCCTCCAGGGAGTCATGATAAGATGAAGGAGGAAGGTCCATATTCCCAAAGAAGAGATGAAGTGAAGATACAGAATTATCTTCTCCAACATCTTTAATCTCTTTGAAGACTTCATCTCTAGATGATAGTAATGACTGATGGGAATTAAGGGAAGGAATATGGACAGAAGACGGAAATGATGGTGTTCTAGAATCACCAACCAGAGCTGCACATGATTTGGCAGAAGAAAAGTCATTACTGAAAGAAATTGAAGGATCATTATAGTCCTTATGATCAGAATTAAAGGTGATCAATCCTTGCCTCCAATCAATAAACGGATTAAAATGATTAAGAAAGTCAAAGCCCAATATGAGGTCTTCTCCCTTGGGAGTATCAATGACTAAAAAGTCCCATTCAAAGCTTGGGAAGGAAGGGAGCTCAACCATATATTTAGTATGGTGAGTCACAAATAAAGAAGGAGACTCAGAGGAGTCAAGAATAATAAGGGGAATCTTCTCCGGGAGTTCTGACATGGTCAAAGAATACTTGTGAACAAACTGCTTTGCAATAAATGAGTTGGTAGCACCAGAATCAATGAGAATACTGTAAAACATATCAGAGAGAGAAGAAAAAACAAAAAATTTAAGAGAATTTTTGACACCAGTATTCAGAATGCACAATTGTGCTCTGGATGGAAAACTGTGAAGACCATTGAACACAACATGATCTTCACTCAGGCTTTTCCCTGGCTGGGAAATTTGCCTGACGGTTGGGTAAGCTTGTTTTGAGGCCTTTTGAAACAGGACTCAAGACTATGCTTCCCACCACAATAGGTACAAAGACCCTCTTTGATTCTTCTTTCTTTTTCAGAGTTCATGAGCTTGAAATCTTTATTCAACAAAGAAGAATGGGGCTTGTCCCTCTTCTGAAAATTCTTCTTCTTCTTTTGACTTGAGCTTGAAGAATTTTGAGGATGAGAAGAACTTGACTTTGAGGCTTCTGGCTTCTTCTCTTGATGATGGCCCTTTTCATTTTGCCTCTCATGGTACCTGGTATCAAGTTCCAGGGTAACGTCCATTAAGTCTTGAAGAGAGTCAATTCTTGAAGGATGGGAGGCCAATTGATCCAAGATCCTGGATGGCAATCCCTTCCTGAAATGATGGATGAGAGCTCTTTCACCCCAATCCCCGATTCTTGAGACTAAGCTTCTGAAATCAGCAATGTATAAGGATACATGCCCACCTTCTTTCATTCTTAAATAATCCAACTCAGCTTCTGCTTTTCTGACTTCATTCGGGTCACCAAATAAAGTGAAGAGTTGAGATTCAAATAAACGCCAAGAATTGAGAAGGTAATTTGAATCTTGATTGGTGAGATTGGAAAGATAAGGCTCAATCCATTTTGCAGCCCTGCCAATGAGAAATGAAGTGGCATAAAGGACCTTCTTTCTGTCTTGAGCGAAGTTTGCCGGATCATTATGAAAAATCAATTGACAAGACTGAATAAAGCTTCTAACTTTGAAGGGCTGAGTCCCATCAAAGCATTCCGGTGCCTTCATAGATGGAGTCTTGAAGGCTGGTGGTCTTGATGCTTCAGAGGATGAAGCTGCTTGAAGATTGGCCATAATCTGAGTCATTTGCTGCATGATGGCCAATAGGGATGGTTCAGACTGATGAGAGACAGGCTGATTAGACTGGGCTAGAGTTGGTCCTCCAGTACCTTGGGATGCCTCCACCGGAGCAGGGACACCTTCAGTACCATCAGACTCTTCCTCTTCCACAGAATTCTCCTCCTCCTCTTCACCATCTTCACCTGGACCTTTGAAAATAGTCCTTGAAGTTCCTGGAAATCCGCCAACTACTCCTGAGAATGAACATGATCTTCTTGGCCCTCTTCCTTCCTTCCTGGATGGTGCTGCTCCTTCCATGCGGGGTCCTCTATCTAATTGGGCCCTCAGTTGAGGAACTGCTGGGGTGCCATCTAGAGGAGCTCTTGGAGTTGGAGTGAGAACAGCTTGAGCTCTGGCCTGAGATCTTGTCTGTCTTGCTGGAGGTGAGTGTTGAACAGGCATGATATCAGGAACAAAATGAAATAATGAATTAAAAATCAAAATTTGCTTGAAGTGAAAAGAGTCAACAATCAAATCTTGAGGAAAATCAATGAATAAAAGTGAAAATCTTCAAGTACGTCAATAAATCAAAATCAAATGAAGTCTTGAAGTCAAATCAAATCAATGTCTTGAAGTAAATCAATGAATCAAAGTCAAATGAGATCTTCAGGTCAATAAATCAATCAATCAAATCAATCAAAATCAAAATCTTGCAAAATCAATCAATCAAATGAAAATCTTGAGGAAAAATCAATTTATGTCAAAATTCTTGATGTGAAAAATCAGCAAAATCAATGAAATCTTCAGGTCAATCAATTTTCTTGAGGTCAAAATCAAATATGTCAAATCAATCAATCAATCAAAATCAAGTGAATTATTCGTTAAAAATCAAAATTCTTGAAGAAAAAATCAATTATGAATCTTGATGTGAATAACGTGTCTGAATATCTTGATGAAAAATTTGAAAATCAAAGAAAATCAAGATGACGCCTGAATTATGAATGAAATGAAAATTGATGATTTGAAAAAGATTTTAAAAAGAATAACAAAAAGAAAAATGGGTCAGCTTTCAATTTTCAAAATGAAGAATGAATGAAAGAAAATTGAGAGGTGACGATGAATCATTAAGTTCATAAGCGTAAAAGAATCATAATTTCGATGAAATGAGTGAATGAAATTGTAAAGAAAGAATGAACAGAATGAAAAAGAAATTATGAGTTAATTAATATAATGTCACAGGGGCTCTTGGACAGAAATACAAGAGTGGCCTGGCACTCAGCAATCAGGGAACTCACTTGGAAGACTCCAAAAGGATAAAGAAATAAAAGTAATAAGAATGAATTCCTCTAAAGATATGCAGGTACAAGATGAGATGCAAAAGAGGAAAGGGAAGCCAAATGGCCAAAGAGCCAACCAAGTAAGTCCTTAATCACTGTTTCAACCTGCCAAAAATGAATAATGGAATTAGTAAGGATATGACCACCAAATATCCATTGACAGGCGAAGAAAGAGAAAAGAGAAAGGTGCTAAATGACTGACTTAATAATATCAGTATTTGCTTAACTAAAGTGAAAAGAAAATAGAGATAAAATAAAATCAAAATATATTAATTAACTGGGGAAAACCCCCCAGGGTGGAAAGGGTAGCCGGTATATGTGAAAAGTTGGGAGCTGGAGTTCTTCAGGCTGAAAACTGATCTGTATTGATCCTTGAGGCTGTATTGATTCTTTTGGGAATTGATACAGCTGGCTAATATTGAAATTGAATTGGGTTGAATGAATTTCCCATGATTGAAAATGAAATACAGGTCTTGATGGATCCAGACTGTATTTGAAATGAATATGGTTGCCAAGATGGATTGAGTGGAGCTTTGACACTTGACAACTTCTTTTTGGCACTGCCTCTTGAATACACTTGAGAATGAATTGAAAGTATTCCCTTGGAAGGAATACTTGGAATGAGAATAACCAATGACTGCTTGATGGCGTCATTGGTCTTTGACGCTGAAACACTTGCTCTTGAGCCTTGATGATTCCTCTGAATGATTGGGTGCCTTGATGACGTGATGAGATGTTGGAATGTTGAAATGAGCATTTGATATTGCCACCATTGAATTACTGTTGAAAAATGATGTACAATGATATATAACATCATTTATGGCATATTGGTTGATTGACAAGAAGATTACGTCCAAAGGTCTTGAGGTGGAAAGGCAGAGGGAAAAGGATGGATGTAATGGCTTCAGAGCTTGGAATGGTGTTTCTGGGCCTTTTGGGGTTTTTGGCCACTTTTGGGTTCTGAGCCAAAAACTGGCCCAAAAGGCGGGAAAGTGTCTTTTGGACACTTTGCGTCAAAGTGCGCAAAAGTGCGCAAAATGCGCAAAAGTGCGCAAATGCGCAAAGTGCGCAAAAATGCGCAAAATGCGCAAAAGTGCGCAAATATGCGCAAATGCGCAAAGTGCGCAAAAAGTGCGCAAATGCGCAAAAGTGCGCAAAATGCGCAAAAAGTGCGCAAATGCGCAAAAATGCGCAAAATGCGCAAAAATGCGCAAATGCGCATTATGAGCCCAAATGGCCAAAAACAGCCATTTGGGCCATTTCCCCTGGTTTTGAGGGAAATGACCAGAAATACCCATTTGGGCATAAATTGCCGCTATGGGTGCTGGATTGAGGTGAAGGGCCATGAAGGCCCCAAAACACAAATGGCCATAAATGGTCCATAAGATAATGACGTGGCCATATTGGCCACTGATGATGGATATGGCCAATTGGCCATAAAAGGACTGTGGCTTGATATGCCATATGGGGATCCAAGGAAGTGAATTGCCATGGTTGTGACAAGCCTTCAAAACACGTCAGAATGTGTGTAAGAGGCGTAGAAACCAGTTAAAACTGTTTCCACTATGATTGTTTTATCTTAAGGGTAGTTTTACCCTCATGGCAACAGCTAAAACTACCCCAGTTGGTATCAAAACCTCATCATCAATTGAGTCCACAGACCCTGTAACTCAATTCCAGGCCAAAATTGATGAACCTTTGCATGAAATTTGACACCACACGCCTGTCAGCAAGGATTTTGGGGGTCTAGCTCCCCCTTAGAGCTGGAGTCCCTTTCCCCCCCCCCCAAATTTAATCTTTCCAATTTATTTTTCCTTTAATTCCTCATCATGTATTATACTTATAATTTACATATGTAATTCAATTGAATTGTACAGTAAAATACAGTAATAATTGATACCTCATATGTAAATCAAAGTTCACTTATGTAATACGCGCGCACATTTTGACATTTCAATTGAATTCAATTGAAAATACTTTAATTCCTCATAACTTCTAAACTAAACACAACACCTCAATTTTAACACAAAAATTGATGGTTGACCCCACATGTGGTGTGAACTAAATTAAAGTTTTGAGGATTTTCAACTTTTGTATTTAAAATACTAAAAACTTAATTTAAGCTTATTTAGAGTTGAGTTACAAGAATTTCACCCAGAGGTGACCCCACCTGATTTTTTATGAGGAATCCAATTGTGAAATAATTTTTATGTGTTCATTTATTGGATAAAAAGTTAAAATAATTTTTATTTAACTTTTTTCCAAATTTATTCATTTTTTTACAATTTTGTTAAAGTTTCATTTTTACTTAATTTTTTCAAGGATAAATGTAATTTTATATTTCCAAAATTTAATGTAATTTTATTTTTAAATTGTAATGAAATTTTTTTTTATTTTGAATGTAATCTTATATTTATATTTTGATTTTTTATTTTAATAATATAAATAAATTTATTTTCTTTATATTCATATGTTAATTTTGTATTTGTGGTCTTTTGGGTATATGAAATTACCTCTAAGGCTCACATCCTTCAGCCAGTCATGATGTAGAGGGGGGGTTTCACCTCACCAGGTCATCCATGAAAAGACTCTGCCTCTGTTGGATTGTCATTTTGCGGATGTCACTGGTAAAGCCCGCCGCACAATACGGTGGGTGTGGTGCCGTTGCATTGGCATGTGCATGTGTGTGAGTGTGTGGGGGTGCATTTGCGGGGGCGGGTGCGTTAGGGCTGATTCCCCTTGCAATGTGATGATGGTGCAGCTGGACATTTTGAATGCTGTGATAGGTGAGTGTGTGGGACATTTGATTATTGAAATCTGCTTCTTCATACTGTACCTAATGTCAAAATAGTAATTTCTTTGTGGCAATGTGAAATAATGGGCTTTGCTTGTCACAATGGCATGTCTCTGTCAACAAATTTTGATGCAGTTATTTCACTAGCAAAATTGCTAATGAATCTGAGAGATTTGCATTTTTGTATACTCAGTATCATTAAATAATGGTTTTATCATTACAAGCAGTCTACATGACATAGCTTTGTTATCATACAATCCACAGTTACCTTCTATTTCTTCTTCAGATATAATCAATTTTCCATCATCAAAACCAACAGTTTTATAAATATTGAGATGCGCCCAATATGGTAAGAAATTCACATCAACCATCAAAGTTTTTAATATTAGAAAGTTATTGTCCAGCATGAAAGATGGCTCAGAGACTTTGAAAATTCTATTAATAACACCAAAATGTCGTGAGTTGCCCCTCAGAACACATATCACACTGCTTCTGACATTTTGCCATTCATTTGGAAATCTATTGTTCCCAATATTGATGTTTGAAACTGGAAAGTACCAAGGTGAGACAATCCTTTAAGTGGGATGACTTGTGGATTGTATGGTAGTGTCTAAGATGATCCATTCAGCTATTTCCCTTGTGGAATGAATATTCTGTAAGTACTAAACCAGGAAATCATAATTTTCTTGGTCATGGCGGGATGGTTTGTTACGTTTTTGGTGATTGAACAAGGCAGGCTGCTGTGATTTGAAAAGTTGTTTTATTTCACATGGGACTGATGCGGATCTCAGGAGAACAGAAAGGTTGGAACATCGACTGATATGTTGAAGTAAGGTTCTATCTAAATCATCTATTCAGAGCTGCAAGAAGTTAGTCTTATTAAGTTCATGTGTTTAATCAATGTGAATATATTGATCTTATTAATTGACATATATATTTTGTTATTTGTTGGTATCTTTTCAAATACTTCAATCAAGCACTCATAACCCCATATGGCTGAGGCTTGTGCTGGGCCCCAATGTTGGAAGAGTTTGCAAATATGATCAGCAAAATGATGATTTTGTTTTCTTTTCTGTTTTGGGAACAGGTGTTGATTAGAAAGGCAGAAATTTTTCTAATGCTCAGAAAATGCATTTGCATCATCCGTTCAAACAGTCCAACTTGTGGCAATGTTGATAGCACTAACCAAATGGAATGTATTCTTGGTTAGTTCATTTGCAAGTTCATCTGATTGACCCATATTTCTTTGTTTGTTGGTGTATTTGTGTTCATCTAACAACATCTGTTGACTGAGCAGTAAAAATGGAATATATACCTTGTATAAGAGAGCCCATTCAGTGTCTTTCAAACTACTATGAGAGGGGGAACCCATTTTGCAGGGTACTCTTGTCCATGATGAGGGAATTATGGTATCAGATATGATTTTTCAGAGATGCTCCAGAGCCTCACCCTTGATCTGGTGATCACTGAGTGCACTGATATCCAATTCAGAGGGGATTTCAGAAGTGGGGATGTAATCTGCATCAAATGAAGGAATCTCTGAAGAACCACTAGATGGATGTTGCATGTGAAGTGTGGGTATTAGCAGGTAGTTTTTTTGGGTGGAAGTAGTGGGGAGTGACTCATTTATTATTTTTTCTGCTTCTCTTCTCAGGGAGTGGGCCTCTCTCAATGTGATTTTATCAAGAAAGCTCTTGGAGGTCATGGAATCAGAGTCTGAAGTGTTGGTGTCATTGGATTTCCTATGGGACCTGAAGTACATTTTGGATTTGGACTCTGGAATGCAAAATTTGAAAGTTGCATGATCCTTCCAAATTCCAAGTATCAAATTATGAATTATGTCAAGATTAATCATTCTGGCTGCATCCCAATATGGAAGGTCTTCCAAAATTGAATATTGCACTCCATACTCAGAAAACACTGCTTGTCTTTGTCGTGGGGATGCCCAAAGACATTTTGCAATGGTTGATTTATGATTTTGGTATGAGCGCGTGTAGTGAAATTGAAGACCAATTTCTTCAATTTGAGCTTTGTGAATAGTGCAAAAATTACAAAAGTGGTTTCCTGAATGGAAATAAATCCAGTAAGCTTGCACATGGAAACCACATCTGCAATGGCCGTGAGAATGGCAACACAGATAAAGGATCATGAAGGACCTGTTGAGGTGGGTGAAAAAATTGTAACCTTTCCATAGCTCTTTGAGCTCCTTGATGAGTGGCATTAATAGGTAATTCAATTGAAGGGCAGTTGGCTCCTTTGGACCAGGGATGATTCCTGAAACATAGAAATTCTCTGGCTTCAATTTTTCACTTGGGGGGAGATTAAAACAAATGAGCATGATAGGTCCAATGCTGGCCCACCGGGTTGACTTTCCATGTGCATTAAGCCAGTACACATAAATAAAGAAGGCCAATGCACTAGGAATGGACATCAATAGGGGGTCGTGAATATTTCTAGTTCCAGTGAAGCGTCTCCAGACCAATCTGTCCCAGATGTCACATTTGGGAGAACCTTTGGGATTTTAGGATTGTTGATGTTGATGCAGAATTTCCATAATTCCAGCCTGCTGGAGAAATATGGCAAGCCAATTTTTGAATGGTTGATAAATGAAATGTTTTGTTGGTATTTTTTTTTTGATGTTGGTTGTGTTTTGTGTGTGGGGTTCAAATGAATTGATGAAACTTCCTAATGATTGTGTGCAAGGGGGATCATGATCATTTGGGTCATTATGGCGTTGACAGTGGGGTTTGTCGGTTATGACTGATTCAGTAAGGCCATTAAGAAGGAAACATTGAAGACAACATATATAGTTTTGAATCACTGGCTCCAATTGGAGATGTTCAAATATGGTACTGAGATCTTGAGGTATATGGAATGCAGGAGTGGGGGACAACCTGAGCTTGAGATACTGGACTTGATCAGCAGGTTCAGGGCAGGATTGAGAATGTATGAAGCCCTGAGGGGTATATTATAACTTAATGATAGAATGGCAGATATTATCATTTCAAGCTCTTGTGGGGCAAGGTTTTGACTGCCATTTTATGGTTTCTGTGCAGTTGAAATGAGACCCTTTGGAGTCGAGAAAGTGCTTTGGGTCAATTTTGAATAATCAGCTGGGACAATTTGATCCAATAGAATTTGCGGGCACTCAGATCCTGATGCAGAAGTAGGGATGTTTGGAAGAGATTTGGGTGCAATGGCTGATTTGAGCTTTTTAATGTGCTGTTTCTATTGGAAAGGTGTGGAGGCAACTTCCTGCCTATCACCCTCAGAGGAAAAGTTTGTTTGGGTTGAGCAGTGTTGACACATGCATATACGCATTGAGGAATAGTGGTGATTGTCCTTGTTGCAGGAATTGTGACTAAGGTTGGTTTGTGTATAAATATCTATGGTTGATGTGAAAGTGTTTGGAAGTGTTATCAATAGGAAAAAACTTAGTGATTATTTATGAAGGGGGAGATTATTTGAGCCAGCTGAGGATTTTATCCCATTTGTAATGGTGGCTGAGCTGCAGGTGATAAAGTGTAACATGTCTCATCTGGATGGCAGAATTGGTTAGGAGTTTAATTGGGTCAAATGCCATTCTGCTCAATTCTCATACATATTCTCTTTTATTTACACATGGTTATACTGCGGTTTTGACCCTTGATGGGTGTTCCATTATGGATGTGTCAACATTGAATTGAGGGCATTAAAAGAAAAAGGGAAAGGACAAGTATGCCAAAGATGAAGAAAAGATAAGAAGCCAAAGGCCAAAGATAATAAGAGAAGCCAAAGGCCAAGAATCCAACCAAGTGAATCCTCAATTCACTGTTTCAACCTGCCAGAAAAGGGAATGGAATTAGTAAAGGATATGACCACCAATATCCACTTACAGGCAAGGATGAAAAGAGAAAAGGTTCTGAATGACTGACTTAATATTATCAGTATTAACTTTAATAAAGTAAAAGAAAATAAAGATAAAAATAAATCCAATATATTAATTAACTGGGGAAAAAGTCCCCAGGTGCTAAAAGGTGGCCAGTATATGTGAAAAGTTGAAAGACTGATTCTGGAAGGTGAGTCACCGGCTGTGATGTCTGAATTGGGTCAATACAGATCTGTCCATCTTGAAATTTGAACTGTGTGATTGAATTCCCACAGTGGAATATGAATTGGCCCAATTGGGCCAAGTACATACAGATTGATTGATTGAGGCCTGTATGGACCAATTGAGTTGTCCAAGGAGTATTGAAATACTTGATGCCTTGACAGCTGATTGAAATGATGTATAACCTTCTGTGAATGCCCCTTGGAATAATCCTGAATGAAAATGCCACCCCAACTCCTGCAGGGCCAGGTTGTTGGGATCCTTGAATGGTCTTCTGATTGCCGCCATGTATTTCCAGACTGATGAGTTAAGAAGTCCTCCTTCGAAATGGGTGTTGGATTTTGGGACCTTGATTTGGGAAGATGGAATTGGGTCCTGAAAATGTCACCATTGAAATTCTGAGCAAAAATGGTGCATAATGGTATATAATACCATATATGCACCACTCCTGCAACCTTGAGTATGGGGTGCATTGAGGAATGGAAGAATTCCCCTTAAGGTGAGGGGAAAGCTTGAGCTGAGCTGATCTGGTGGCCTCTGGTGGCTACCAGAGTCCATGCGCTGAAAAATGGTCCATGGTGGTTCTTGGCCAGAAATGGGTCCTGAGGGACTTATGGCCATTTTGGGTTTGATGGAATTTGGGGCCAAGATTAGCTCAGGTGGGCCCAATTGTGGTTTGGGACCCACCTGGCCTTGGTGGCTAATGGGCTGCCCCCTTTGGCTCCTTTTGGCCTCATTGGATTAGGCCAAAAGGGGCCTAAATGGCCCACGGACCATGGAAGCCGTAGGGGGCCTAAATGGCCCAAAAAGGCCATTTAGGCCCTAGACCCCCTAATGAAAAGGGGTGGCCCAGGAAAAATGATGAGGGCTAGGGGGCCCAGAACCCCCTAGGAGACAGAGAGACCCCCCCAGGCCCAAAAACAAATATAGAGGCCTGGGGGTTGAGGGTAAGGAAATTGGCCAGGGAGGCCAATGATGGCAGGATATGGCCTGAGGCCATAAAAGGCCAGGGAATAGTTATATGGCCAAAATTCCATAGAGTACCAGAAGGGGCCAAATTGGCCATGAAGATATGGTGTGGCCAATTGGTCCCAGGTTGGAATTGCCCCAACACCAATGGAGGAGGGTCATTCTTCATGGTTGTGACAGTTTGGAGTGGAGCTAAAGTCTTGTTATTTGGCTTGAGTGCAGTGGGCTTTTAATCGGTTGAAATGTGATTTGTACTGTCTTGCCTTTCTTGAAAAGGTGATGTCTCTTTTTCAGGGAAATCCTTCATTGATATACCCTTATACAGATATAGAATGCTGTGTAATTTTGATGCATATATTGGCAGTTTGGATAATTCACAAAATGTGACAATGGGGAGGGTGAAATGTTTATTGGATCTGATTACTTATGGATTAAGGGTCCCCTTTGAAATCAAGGAAATATCACATTATATGTTGGTAGGCTGGGCAGGGTGGTTTCCGACAAAAGCGGAGGAGCTCAAGAGGATGCAGGGAGAATTCTCCTAAAAATAGTCTTATCAAACTTCCACAAGAGGCTTGGTTCCCACTTTTCATACAATTTCTCTATTATACATTTGAAATCACTATATTTTATCATAATACTGAGCTGTTTTATCAATTTAAAAAAGTTACTGTACTTTTTTAGCCCTTATGTCATCTTCCAAGCCACATAAATCCCGTTCAGGTTCTGTTCATGACTCATATAGTGAATATAGCATAGAATATGTTCAAACACAGTCAGAATTGAGTCCCAACATTCCTCTCACAACCCCTATTGCATCCTCAATGAATGTATCAGGTCTTAACATTGATGTGGGAAATCCGAAGGCTCCAACTTCAAGCACTTGGTCAATCAAGAGAAAAGTGGTGCAAAGAAGAAATTCTTTTATAGCCATCAATTTTCTTACTCCAAAAGTAAGAATTACTCTAGTAAGTCGTGTAAAACACTGTGAAAACAAAAAAACCAATTATCACATCACTGAACCCTGGTTTAGACCAAAGAAGGGTTGGTTTTAGACATTTTTTGGTATTTTTAGCCATTTTAGACCCTTAAATCAGCCATTACTATAGTAATACCACGTCTAGAGCCTTCAAAAAACTTCAGAATGTGTGTAGGAGGTGTAGAAACTAGTTATAACAGTTTTTACTAAGATGTTTTTAACTTAAGGGTAGCTTTACCCACTTGGAAACAGTTAAACCTTCTCTGGTTGGTATCAAAACCTCATCATCAATGGAGTCACAGACCCTATGACTCAATTCCAGGCCAAAAGTGATGAACTTTTGTATGTATTTTGACATCCCACACCCGTCAGCAAGGATTTTGGGGGTCTGGCTCCCCCTTAGAGCTAGAGTTCCTTTCCCCGCCAGATTTAATCTTTGAAATTTATTTTTTCTTTAATTCCTCATCATGTAATACATTTGTAATTTACATATGCAATTAAATTGAAGTTTTACAGTACACAACTGTAATAATTGATACCTGATATGTAAATTAGAATTCACTTATGTAATACACGCACACATTTTGACATTTCAATTGAAAATACTTCAATTCCTCATAACTTCTAAACTACACACAACACCTCAATTTTAACACAAAAATTGATGGTTAACGCCACATTTGGTGTTAATTGAATTAAGGTTTTAAGGATTTTCACTCTTTGTACAGAAAATACTAAAAACTTAATTTAAGCTTATTTAGAGTTGAGTTACAGAAGTTTTACTCAGAGGTGACCCCACCTTATTTTTTTATGAGGAATCCAATGGTGAAGTAATTTTCTTAAGTTTATTTATTGGATAAAAAGTGGAAATATATTTTATGTAAATTTTTACCAAAAATATTTTAATTTCATTAATTTTACTAAAAATTCATTTTTACTTAATTTTTTCAAGTAAAAATGCATTTTCACAATTTTGAAATTTAATGTAATTTTTGTTTTAAATTATAATTAAATTTTTATTTTTGTATATAAATATGTATTTATATTATTCTTTTTATTTTGATGATATAAATAAATTTATTTTATTTATATTCATATCTTATTTTGTTATTTGTGGTCTTTTGGGTATATGAAAAAACCTCTAAGGCTCACAATTTAATATTGAAAATAATCCAACTTGTGAAAATTATAATATGTTTTTTAAAATTAAGATAAATTATAAGGCCAACCCATTCAGTTATTCATATAAGATAGTATGATCAGCTTTTGGATAGATGATAATTTTATACACAGTAATGATATCTAGGCTATCAAAAACAGCCTGTTCTCAGGAACTTACCTAGATAAAATAATACTATCATTTTTCATATCATATTGGAAAAAATTCAATAGATTTCAAATTTCAGTATTAGATATTAATCAAGAGTCTGGAGTTTCTAGATACAAAACAGAAATATGAGTCAGCTATTCATCAGGAAAAAAAACCCACACTAGCTCATATTAAATAAAAATTCAAATTTTTTTCTGAAATTTGAGATCTTCTGCAGAGAAAATTTTCTGGAATTTGAAAAGGGTTCAATTAAGAATCCCTGGAGGAGCTTTACATTTCACTCATCAATATATTTTTAGGATAAGGCTATATTTGTAAGCTTAAAATTGAAAAAGATGTTTTTTTTAGCTTAAGATAGTGCCATGGTTCAGTACTCCATATATAGCTGTTATAGATTTTAATTTATAAAAGGTTTGTTGATGATAGCCTTTTTCATGTAATTATTTCTTCACAATGGACATTCAATATAATACAGAAAATATGAAATAAAGGGTTACTAAATATTTCAAATTGAATATATATCTAAGCTAAGATTCACAATAGGAATTAGTACAATTTAACAAGGATAGTAAATGGGAATAATAAGATATATAGTATTTAAGCTAATATAATGAGATAATCTGTTAATAAAAATTTAAATCAAATCTTTTGAAAATTTCAATTTGAATGTTCTTTTCAAATTTATGACATGATGAATTTACCTAATCCACAAAAACAATGACCTATTAGGAAATAAACTCACCTTTTTTTCTACCAAGATCTCTTATTGGCCTATGATTAATTGAAAAGCTGTACTTTATAGGTCTTGTCATATTTTTTCCTTATATTTATTGTCTTTGTATTCCTCTGCAGTATCTTAAAATCTTCTGCTTCTGACAATTTTCATCATTAGGTTAAAAATCTTTTTTTTCCTTCCAGGATTCAGATTTATCTTCTTAAATAAATAATTTTTTCTCAGAATCTTCTTTCAATGAATAGTATTATCAGCTTCAGTATTACATAATACATTAATTTGGAGGTCCTAAACTGACCCTTGTCCTTCTGTAGCTGATTGGTTTCTTCCCTAATCACATCTATGACCTTTTTGGGAGCTGCTTGAGGGGTTATAGCTGGCTCCTGATCTGGTTGAAGGCATATTTTATGATTCAAAGACTTAAAAATAGTATTTTTTTTGAAAAAACTTACTATTGGCCAAATTCTTTTCCTTGTGAAGCGTATTACTTATATCCAAGTTAATTAATTCAGAAAAAATTGGCTCAGGTTGATTATTCTGAGTTATAATAACAGTACTATTATGGTCAGAATTCACAGTACTTGCAGGAATAATGCTTGTTACTGTTGAGGCTTTTTCAATGTTTTATTGTCTTACAACGTTGTCAGAAACTAAAATTAATGAAAAAGCCAATTGATTTAAAAAAAGGATTTCTTCAAGAGAGAAATGAAAAAAAAAGTCCTCACTTATAATATGAAAAAAGGTTATTTTTTTATGGATTTTTTGAATTATAAGTATTTTTGATATGTTTTTGAATTTTTCATTATAAGAAAGAAGATTTGAGAAGAGTAAAAAATTATGTCACAGGTAAAATATCATGGCTGGGCCCCCAAATTTAAGGTGTGGATATGAAACTTTGATTAAAAATTAAATACTCTTCCTGTCCTCAAAATTTGTATAAAGTAAAATATGATTGAAAATAGTATGAAATAGTATTTTTAAGAGAAAACACACCAATTATATTGTTTTTAACTTTATAAGTATAAAACAATAATATTACGAAGATTTCTTGTCTTACCAACAATAAAAATGTATCCAAAAATACTCTACAAGAGATATTTAAGGCTACAAAAGAAATTTGTTCAAGAGCAATTTCAATTGGAATTAATTTAGAAAAGAACTGAAAGATATTAATCAAAGAAAAGAAAACTTAACAAGATATTTAGAGAGAAAACATGCCCAAAAGTTACCAGAATGAATTTGGAAACAAAGTGACAAAGTTAACAGTGATGAAAGATGCTTTAATTCACTTATGGGGTTGTGCAAGGGGTAAAAATGATTATAAGAGTTACAAACAGTGATTATAATGATTTTTTCACATGGATAAAAGGTTTAAAATGATTTAAGAAGGGTGGTTGGAATCTTTTATTGATTGGTTTAACATTGGTTAAACTAATTATAAAAGGAAAAGATTCTAACATGAAGAGAAAAGTGGGGAAAAGAAGACATTCTTTTATAGCAATCAATTTTCTTACTCCAAAAGTAAATTTTTCTCCTTTCAGGCTTTGAAAGTAACCTGACAACATAAAAGCCAATTATGGCATCATTGAACCCTGGTTTAGACCAAAAAAGGGCTGGTTTTAGCCATTTTTTGCTATTTTTAGCCATTTTAGACCCTTAAATCAGCCATTACTATAGTAATACCAGGTCTAGAGCCTTCAAAACACGTCTGAACGTGTGTAAGAGGTTTAGAAACCAGTTATAACTGTTTTTACTAAGTTGGTTTTAACTTAAGGCTAGCTTTACCCTCTTGGCAACAGTTAAAACTTCCCTGGTTGGTATCAAAACCTCATCATCAATTGAGTCACAGACCCTATGACTCAATTCCAGGCCAACAGTGATGTACTTTTGAATGGATTTTGACATCCCACACCTGTCAGCAAGGATTTTGTGGGTTTGGCTCCCCCTTAGAGCTAGAGTTCCTTTTCCCCCCCAGATTTAATCTTTCCAATTTATTTTTTCTTTAATTCCTCATCATGTAATACAGTTGTAATTTACACATGCAATTCAATTGAAGTTTTACAGTACACAACTGTAATAATTGATACCTCATATGTAAATTACAATTCACTTATGTAATACATGCACACATTTTGACATTTCAATTGAAAATACTTCAATTCCTCATAACTTCTAAACTACACACAATACCTCAATTTTAACACAAAAATTGATGGTTAACACCACATTTGGTGTGAATTGAATTAAGGCTTTAAGGATTTTCACTTTTTGTACAGAAAATACTAAAAACTTAATTTAACCTTATTTAGAGTTGAGTTACAGAGGTTTTACCCAGAGGTGACCCCACCTTATTTTTTTATGAGGAATCAAATGGTAAAGTAATTTTCTTAAGTTTACTTATTGGATAAAAATCTATATTATATTTTATGTAAATTTTTACCAAAAATATTTTAATTTCATTAAATTTATTAAAAATTCATTTTTACTTAATTTTTTCAAGTAAAAATGCATTTTCACAATTTTAAAATTTAATTTAATTTTTATTTTAAATTATAATTAAATTTTCATTTTTGTATATAGATTTGTATTTATATTCTAATTTTTATTTTGATAATTTAAATAAATTGCGTTTATTTATATTTATATCTTATTTTGTTATTTGTGGTCTTTTGGGTACATGAAAATACCTCTAAGGCTCACAATTTAATATTCAAAATAATCCAACTTGTGAAAATTATAATATGTTTTCTAAAATAAAGGTAAATTATAAGGCCAACCCATTCAGCTACTCACATAAGATAGTACCATCAGCTTTTGGATAGATGATAATTTTATTCACAGTAATGATATCTAGGCTATCAAAAACATCCTTTTTTCAGGAGCTTACCTAGATAAAATAATACTATCATTTTGCATATCATATTGGAAAAAATTCAATAGAGTTCAAACTTCAGTATTAGATCTTAATCAAGAGTAAGGAGTTTCTAAATAAAAAACAGAAATATGAGTCAGTTAATCATGAGGAAAAAAAACACACACTAGTTCATATTAAATAAAAATTCATATTTTTTTCTGGAATTTAAGATCTTCTACAGAGCTTATTTTCTGGAATTTGAAAAGGGTTCAATTAAAAATCCCTGGAGAAGCTTTACATTTCACTCATCAATATATTTTTAGGATAAGGCTATATTTGTAAGCTTAAAATTGAAAAAGGTGTTTTTTTTAGCTTAAGAGAGTGACATGGTTCAGTACTCCATATAGAGCTGTTATAGATTTCAATTTATAAGAGATTTGTTGATGATAGCCTGTTTCATGTATTTCTTTCTTCACAATGGACATTCAATATAATACAGAAAATATGAAATAAAGGGTTACTAAGTATTTCAAATTGAATATATTTCTAAGCTAATATTTACAATAGGAATTAGTACAAATTAAGAAGGATAGTAAATATGAATAATAAGATATATAGTATTTAAGCTAATATATTGAGATAATCTATTAATAAAAATTCAAATCAGATCTATTGAAAATTTCAATTTGAATTTTCTTTTCAAATTTATGACATGATGAATTTACCTAATCCACAAAAACAAAGATGTATTAGGAAATAAACTCACCTTTTTGTCTACCAAGATCTCTTATTGGCCTATGATTAATTAAAAAGATGTACTTTGTAGGTCTTGTCATATTTTTTCCTTAGATTTATCCTCTTTGTATTCCTCCACAGTATCTTAACATCTTCTGCTTCTGAGAATTTTCATTATTAGGTTAAAAATCTTTTTTTCCTTCCAAGCTTCAGATTTATCTTCCCAAATGAATAATTTCTTATCAGAATCTTCTTTCAATGGGATTCATTCCTCTTGGAATTCTATTTTGAGCCTGAAACAAGAATTCTGAACATAAACATATAAATGGATACTATTGATAATAATATAGAATGCATAGCCAATATAATAGGATACAGAAAAAAGTCAAGTAATCTTATTGAATGAAAAAACTATTCATTCAAGAATTGATATATTCAATGGAAAATGAAAAAAAATCAGAAAATATATATTGAAAATATTTTGTTTGTAAATTACAAAGGTTTCATCAGATATTTACCCCTCATCCATATTTCCCAGTTTACCTCATGAATGAATCATGTGAAATGTGTTATACAATTTTAAAAATCAAGGAATAACGATTTAATAATTAAAAACATTCAGAATAAGAGGATTTAGCTCAAATATAGCTTATAGTATGGAAAAATTTAAAGAAATTGTTTTCTGGAATATCCACCACTCATCAAAGTTCTACAGCTTTGGTTATGATAGCTCAAGATGAATGACTTTCAGCATTTGAAAATAATGAATTTGAAATATAACTACTAGAATAACTGTATCCTAAGTTAAGATTCCTGTGTTAAACTTTTTTATCCAATTTTACTTCAGATCTGTTCCTATTCATATTTAATGAGAAGTTAAAGATTCTAGGCTTGATAATATTCAGTTATTTTCATGAGTTGGAGAAAAAATGGCTGTAGACAACATCAAGGTTTGAATTCATTGGCATCTGTTTAATGATAGTGGAAGGATTATTGTTGTCTATTTAAGTTAATGCAAGTATTCACCTGTTTTTGAAAACCATTTTAGACAAGAAATTATCCAATCATGATTTGGGAAATTTAGGCTTAATCATATTCTTTCCATTCAATTAAAATATTCCAAGGCACAGGTTATTTTTTCCATTGGATACCTTACTTAATTCTTTCCACACAGAATTAGAATTCTTAAACAAAAGGCTTACACTTAAATCTTTTTGATAGAAAAAACCTGTTAACTCTTGAATAAAATGAACAAACAGCCGATTCCTCTCAATAATGAAGGATTGTTACAATTTTTACTGTTGAGATTTGTTGAGATTTTTCAGAAATATTAGATAATGATGCATGAGTCTAATAGTATATTTTTCTTCTAAACTTATAAGTAAATGTAATTTCAATAACATAAATTTCATGAAAAATGATTTTCTTATTGTACAAAGGGTTCCCCGTAATCTCATCAACACCCTTTTGTGATAGTACAGCTCTTATGAAATCTATTGAAAATCTATTTCATTTTGCAAAATCCTTTTGATGAAGGTTTCATATTTTTGAATCCTCATGAGGACCTTCATGAGGTCACATTTGATAAAGAAGTCATTCAGGAATTTTCACCTACTCCTTTGAATTTGTCTTAAGAATTAGTATTTAGAAAATAATTATCAGAGCTTCTTACATTCCATCTTTTTTGTAAATTTAAAGAATATAGCCAAAATTTTGAAACACAATTTTTTTATTCCAGTTCATCTGATAATATCCCAGGGGGACATGAACACTGGAAGTATATTAAGAATTTTATTTTCCAATGGGCTTCATCAAAGAAATTATTCAACAATATAAGAGTTTAGAGAGCAAAATTTCAAACATGTCATTCAAAAGAAATATATTTTGGGAATAAGGAGAAATATCCCAACATGAATCAAACAGCCTATACAATTTTTGGATCCCCTGGGAATTCCATATTCACTTTTAATGAGAAATTCTGGAAGTGCATTATTGATTAATTATGTCTTCTTTAATTTTCAAACCTGTAATTCACAAAATCTTTCATCTATGAAAAAGACATCTTCTCAGGGTGAAAAGCTAAATAGAAAAAAGACATAGCTTATCTTGAAATCTGGCTAGTCTGAAGCTATAGAATCCACTAAGAAAAAATACAGATATACTCATCAGGTTTGTTTGAGCCAATTCCTGAAGATGAACAACATTGTTTCCTTATTAAAAAAAAATAATTTTGCTTTATTGATCATTTGAAAAGAAATGCATCATGATAAAAATGCAAAATGAAAAAATAACCAACAATGTTGCCAAAACAAGGAATTGACCCTTTTTAACTTGTAAATTTTTTATAAACTAAAGGTGGAGATTAACATTACGCATACATCATTTAATGACAATTTTTATAAGCTTTATACCTAAAGGTGGAGTGCTATGATACTTATACATATATTTTATGCTAAAATAATCAGAAAGAAATCAAAGATCACAGAGTTAGGAAACAATCATGATAAGGAGAACTAAGTAAGTGAGATCTATATAGTTTTTTGAGGACAGAGTAAAGGAGTCTTTTTGATATTCTACCTCTCTTTCCTTTATTTTTCAATTTGACAGTTTGACAGATTCTATGTTCAATTGATGCCATCTTTATTTTACTCTGATCTTAATCAAGTTAGGATCATCAGACACGTTCATCATGCCGAGTTTGTGACGGTGAGGTATCAGTAGGTTGTGTATTTCGCACTGGGAGTGAGTGATTATCATACCTCTAGTTCCGGCAGACATTGCACAGGCCTATGCTAAACATGTGAAGTATTCGCAATTTCCTCTCTACACAATAGAAGTAAAAATGAACTGCATTTGCAAGCTTTGCAACATGAATTTCGCTGTTGGGAAAGGGTTATAATCAAGCATGTGGCTTTTGTCATGCAGAGTAAGTAGTGTGAAACTCGCACTTAGATTGAATATTTAATACCAAGAATTCCTCCTGAAGATTAGGATAGCGCCTGCAAGAAAAATCAATTTACTTGATCGGAAAAGCCATCTTTTAGTACTTTCTTATCAATAGTCTTAATGTCTCTGTTCCGCTGGGCACTTCTCACAGACCTGGAGGCTTGCTTGCCTGTGGGTGGCCACTAGCAAACGCATCATGAGATTATGGCAAGAAAGTGTGCCGAAAGGCCTTCGGTTGCGCCTAGATTCATTATTAAGACACCTCACTAGTAGTTGTAAAAGTGCTCTTAATTAGAAGTGGTTAATGAAGCATTTGTCATCAATTGACTCCTTATCTGTCAGCTTATTCAGAAACTTGGGATGCTTCCTACTAACCCTGTTAATTGGGTCATAGAGCTAAAGGTTTGAATTGCCGTTCGCTTGATTAATAAGTATTAGCCAATGGTCTGCTAATTTTCATCTGGAAAGCTTTTACAATGGCACACTCAGTTGAAGCTAGCAAATGTGACGAATGGCATGTCCGTGGGTCTTGGACTCTAGAGGGGGTCATAAAGGGTGATCTTTCAAACGCAGTCGTTAAGCAATGATACTGTGAGGATACAAGATGGCATAAAGAAAATGGGTTATAATGAAAAGTGCCAAACGTTGCATCGAACCATTATCTGAAGCAGAAAGCAATCCTGGCGATATCAGCATCAAGTTTGAAATAGGAGGAGGAAGATCAATGAAGCTGACAGTGATAGCTCGGGAAATGTCCAAAGAGGCAATTAATGTCCGAAAAAGGGACCATTGTCATCACCCGAACGGTGTTCTACGGAAAGTAACAAAGTATAAGAGGACATGCTGGTGGGCGGTGATCCAGGGAAAAAAGCAAGGAGGAATATCACCTTCAGAGTAGCCTTTGCCGCGGTTTCGTTGTTGGCCGTAGGCTGCTTGTACGCCATCGGCACGGGTGGCTTGAGGGTTCCCATGGGAGTCAAAGCCGGCGGTGGCTCCAGATACAGCTTGATAATAGCCAGCTTGCCTGCCTTGGTCGTAAGCAAATGCTAATTTTTTATGTAGCTCATCATCGTCATCATTATCGTGACCGTAATGACCACCGAAGGCCGAGCCGAAACCGGGAATAGATGAACCAAGACCTCCTGGCAGGATGCTGTTGTCACCAGGGAAAGGTGCACTGACAGCGCTTCCAACGAAGATGCAAAGGATTTGAACAAGAGCGACGAAATGGGCCTTCATGGTTCAAGTATTGAAGCAGAGAGATATTCTCAGGTTAAAGAAGGTACAAAGTGAAGGATTTGACGTGAAGCTAGAGTTTGAATGGACACAAACAGTAGTGGGATGAGGGAGACACCGATACACAAGAGACAAGCGCTTTTATATTGGTGCTGGCTTGTCTGTGGCTTCTTGGAGTCCTGCAGACTGCCGTGACCTGTGTAGCTTGGGGAACAAATGTGCACCACTGGGAAATTGGGAATGGCCCATCCTTCATTTACTAACTGTCTCACCCAAGATTGGCGTGCCTTGTCGAGGGAAGCTGGCGTCACTCTCCTTTCCGGCAGCTGCAACGTGTCCATCTGGATACAACAGTGACAGAAGTATTGGAGATTTTCGCAAAATTAGCTAAAGTCCCACACTTCTGCGGCTTCCGCTGCACTCTCGTTGCGTGCAGAAATTTAAAAGAAGTCACGTCTGCTTTCATTTGGCCTACAGTTAAGACAGTAGCTGAAAATTGCTTTTACTCTTTCCCTGCGCATGCCAGGAATAGGCCAAAGCAAAGCAAATTGAACATGATGGCTGAGAGCGTGTTTCGCTCATAAAACTATCCAGCAACAACTCCGCCCGATTTGCGCAGTATCGAAAAACACTTTCTCATTCTTCTTTGTCAGTCTTGTCAGTCTTGTGTGGCTGTGCATGTGAATGGAACAGTATATTTTTTGCTAGCTGAATGAAACCAAGCCTGACTTGGTTCTCGGGGCTTTTTAACTTCTACCATCACCTCACCACCCTTTTAGCCAAAAAAAAAAAAAAAAAAAAAAAAAAAAAAACATAGAACACCCCAAACGAAAGCATCACGCCTCCTAAAAATTCCCTTCACTACCCCCCCCTTGTAACTACTACTCTATACTTTCTGCATTGCATGAGCCCTAGCCCAGCTTACTTTGACCCAAACCACCCAGACAAATCTGCCATGGCCCTCAAAAGCCAGGAGGGTCACATCGAACTCGCCCACTACGAAGAAGTTGACAATGTTAAAATGAAGAACTAAACAATTTAAATTACATTAACGTTGTGACTAATTGGTATGAGCTTATAGAGAGTGATTAGCTATACCTAAACGGTGGAGTACAAGCAACTAATAGTTCACGAGAGCACAAACAATAATACAACGAATTTGCTAACTAGAAATGTAAATTAAGATTAGTTTAAAAAATATTGATGAGAGCCTTTTACAACATGGCTATACCTGAATCAGTGGAGTTTAATCGAATGAATTGAATAAAGATAAAAAAGAAAGTGATAGAAAAAAAAAAGAAGAAAAGAATAAAGTGAAAAGTAACGAGAGTTTTGTGAGAGAGAGGTTAGTTTATTTGATGTCCTCATCTTGTTCTTCAGGAAGTCCTTCTTTATATGTTGTAGAAAGGGATCATCTTGATCTGCGCTTGGTTCATGCGGTTAGGTAATTTGGTGGCTTGATGTGGCGCATTGATGATTGTCAGTTGTGAGGTCATCGCCTGAATCACAATTTTCAACAGATAATACTTTTTCAGAACTGGTCAACTGCCTAAAAAATATTAAAGAACAAAAGAAAAACTTAACCGAAAAGAACATGATCCACAAAATAAACACAGTCCTTGAAAAACAATCCTTATTAGAACAATGCATACTAAATACTAACAAAAAGCTCGATTTCTTAGTTCGACAGATGAACCCACAAGAAGAAATAAGATCATCAACTACAAAACAACCAACCTTTGCGGAGGTGGCAAAGACAAATATGGGACAACCAATGAAAACAACTACAACCTTACCCGCAAAACCAGCCACAATTGTACATACACCCGACTAGGGTAAACAAATTCAAGAAGTTTGGAGTAACAATCAGAACTAAATTCAGACAACCAAAGCCCTTTCAACAGAAAAACTCACTCAAAATCATGAATGCAATCAAACGCGCTCTACTGAAAATCAACGCCAAAACAATGGACACACCAATCCAAATTAAAGCAGTAACTTGATTGCCATCGGGCAACATTTGACTATTCACGAGAACCAGAGCAGAAGCAAAAGGATTACTAACCCAAAGAAACTTGTGGACCCACTTAGCTGACCCGGTGTTTATCACGACCCCTACCACATACCCTGTCTTAGCCCACTCTTGTCCAACAGATCTCGACGTAGAAGAACAACCAGCGTAGGCGGACTTCTCAGACAAAAAAGACCTAGAAAGAAACACAATACACCAAATAAAATGGTTAGGAAACCCCAAGCTGGAAGAGATAAT
Organism: Austropuccinia psidii; assembly: GCA_023105745.1. Taxonomy (NCBI): domain Eukaryota; kingdom Fungi; phylum Basidiomycota; class Pucciniomycetes; order Pucciniales; family Sphaerophragmiaceae; genus Austropuccinia; species Austropuccinia psidii. Next base: position 62,284,745 of record JALGQZ010000003.1, on the reverse strand, counting down.
GCACAGAACACTCCTCATCTTGGTAATGGAAAAATCACTCTCAAATCTGTCATCAACAGGAGGTTTAGTCTATAACTGAATTTATCTTTGAATGGCCCTTTCCAACAAGGAAAACCACAGTGCTTTGACTGCCTTTGAGTAGGACACTTGGCGTACCTGTGCAAGGAAAAACCAATGTGCCAGAAATGTGGCCAAGAGCACCAATCCAAAGTTCACCCCATCCAATATTAGATGCTAAAGATGAATAAAATATGCCATCAAGACAGACCTGACAGAAGACTTATATGCTGATGAATTCTACCACTCCTACATGAGCAACAAATTCCCCATTAAAAGCAAGGAAATTAAAAAAATGATGGAAAAACCAAATAACACCAATGTGTAACAACCCACATCATATCTACAAAGACGCGAACTTTAGAGAGGAAATAGATTAAAAATTACCAAACCAAGTATCATTATTCCAACTACACTACCATAACCACAGAGACACAATGTCTAGTGTGTCAATTGCTGAACTGACAAGAACTGCTCTCCTACTACAGGAACCATGGACATAAACTCACAACTACCAGCCCCCAAAACACCCAAAGCAAACAACAACAAAACCGGCTGAGAAATTGTGTGTATGTTAATAGGAACATACCACTCCATCAGATCACACACAAACCAACCAAAAACCTAATGTTAACCACAGCAAGCATAAACAGAAATTCAACAACAACAACTTGCTTGATCAGGATCACATCACTATCAAACCACCCTCAACACTTCTCAGGACTAATAACCTCCAAACAATGGTTAAACACTCACCACTAGAGAGGCATCCCCAACTTCCTATTATTAGACTCAAATCTCCACCATATACTTTGAAACCTACCCAACTACAACCACACTCATGCAGAAGCAAAAGAACTCATAAAATTATGTGCCACCAAAGGCTCCTGTCTCATCTCCCCATAAGGAACACCCACCTGTGTTGGAGCAACAGGAATAGGAACAACAATTAACTTGATGTGGGTGAGGCAAGAGGCTGTCACAGCCACTATCAGGTGTAAGGGTATTCAACCTTAAATCCGCTCAAACTCATGAAACCAGAAAATTCAGTGCATGTATCAGGAATCAGTTTCAGAAAATCTTCTTGCTGAAACCTGCATACAGCTTGGTTCATCAATACAGCCTGTCAACACTCATACAGGCTGGATATTCCAAATACAGTTTTGGAGTCAAGAGACTGAAACTGTATGATCACCCAATTCCACTACACCTCTTGTACAGGCCATGTACATCCATACAGGGTTGGTATTATTCAAATAAATTAAAATCAAAATTACCCCAAAAAAATTCACTCTTTGGATCAGTGCTGGTGAATTCTCATATATACCAGCCCCTCTTTTTCATTCATCTTCGTGCTTTTCCCCAGTGAATTAATATAGTTGATTTATTATTTAAGGAATATTTTTACTCTTATTTTTGGATATTACCTTTATTGGTATTAAGTTGGTCTTTCCATTTTTTCCTCACCTGTTCAGTAGAGTTGTAGTGGCCATATTCTTATCAACTGTGAGCCTTGGAGGTATTTTCATATGCCCAAAAGACCACAAATAATAAAAATGATATAATTATGAAGAAAATGAACTTATTTATATTAAAAAAAAACAAAAAATCAAAATACAAATGTAAAATTTATATATGAAAGTTAAATTTCATTTATAATTTAAAAATAAAATTGCAAAAACACCTTTTTACTTGAAAAAATTAAGTAACAATGAATTTTGAACAAAATATTAAAATCAAGATTCTTTTGAGAAACATTTAAGTAAAAACTATTATAACCTTTGATCTAATAAATAAACATACGAAAATTATTTCACCATTAGATTCCTCATAAAAAATAAGGTGGGGTCACCTATGGTTAAAATGTCTTTAACTCAACTCTAAATAAGTTTAAATTAAGTTCTTAGTATTTTCTGTATAGAAATTGAAAATAATCAAAAAATTAATTTAATTAACACCACATGTCAATTTTTGTGTCAAAATTGAGGTTTGGTGTGTAGTCTAAAATTTATGAGGAAGTGAAGTATTTTCAATTGAAATGTCAAAATGTGTGCATGTATTACATAAGTGAACTTTAATTTATATATGAGTTATCAGTTATTACAATTGTGTACTGCCAAAAACTCAATTAAATTACATATGTAAGGTGCAAGTATAATACATGATGAGGAATTAATGAAAAAATAAATTGGAAAATTTAATTCTGGGGGGGGGGGAAGGAATCTTGGCTCCAAGGATGCCAGACTCCCCCAAATTCCTTGCTGACAGGCATGGGTTGTCACAATTCACACAAATTTTCATCACTTTTGGCCTGGAATTGAGTCACAGAGTCTGTGACTCAATTGATGATGAGGTTTTGATAAAAACCAGGGCAGTTTTAACTGTTGCCAAGAGCATAAAACTTCCCTCAAGTTAAAACAATCTTAGTAAAAAAAGTTCTAACTGGTTTTAATGTCTCTTACAAACATTCTGACATGTTTTGAAGGCTTGAAACAAGGTATTACTATAGCAATGGCTGATGTAAGGTTCTAAAATGGCTAAAGCCAGCCGTTTTTTGGTCTCAACCAAGGTTCAATGATTCCATAATTGGCTTTTCTGTTTTCAGGGTGTTTTCCACAAATGGAAAGAGTAAGTTTTAGCTCTGGAGTAAGAAAATTGGTGGCTATAAAATAATTTCTTCTGTGCCCCACTTTTCTCTTCAAGTTAGAATCTTTTTCTTTTATAATTGGTTTAAAAACTGTTAAACCAATCACTAAGATATTTAAACCAACCTTTTTAATCATTTTAAAGCTTTCAAACATGTGAAAAAATAATCATAATAATTTTTACCATTGAACTATTTCATAAGTGAATTAAAGGATGTTGCATCACTTTTAACTTTGTCATTTTGTTTCCAAATTCACTCTGGTCACTTTTGGGTGTGTTTTCTCTTTAATATTATTCTTAAACAATTCTTTCTTATATTAATTTCCTGCAGTTATCTTCTTAATTAACTCAAATTAAAATTGCACATAAAGATTTTTTTTTGCAGCCTTAAATATCCCTTGTAGAGTATTTTTGGATAATGTTTTACTGTTGGTAAAGTAATAAATCTTTATATTATTATTTTTTTATACTCATAAGGTTTAAAAAAAATGAATTTGGTGTGTTTTCTCCTAAAAATCTTAAATCTTAACATATTTCAATCATATTGTTCCTTATAAACATTTTGCGGACAAGAAAAGTACTTGGTTTTTAATCAAAGTTTCATTTCCCCATTTTATATTTGGGGCCCCATGCATGATATTTTACCTGTGACATATTTGTTTTTACTTTTTTAATCCTCTTTCTCCTCTTGAAAAACTTAAAAAATCCATAAAAAATACTTATAATTCAAACAATTTATAAAAAATAAAACTTTTTAATATTTCAAGTGGGGCTTTATTATTTCATTTATCTCTTGAAAAAACCTTTTTTTTACCTAATTCATTGCTTCTTTCATTGATTTTAATGTCTGACAGCATTCTAAGAGAAGAAAAAATGGAAACAGCATCAAAAGTTACTTGTATTATCCCTGCAAGTACTGTTAATTCTGACCCCAATAGCACTGTTATTATAAGTCAGAACAATCAACAAGACCCAATTCCTTCAGAGTTAATTAATTTGGACATAAGTAATACTCTCCAAAAAGCTAAGAATTCAACAAATAGTTATTCTTTTGATGTAAAATTACTATTTTTGAGCCTTTTTAATCATAATAATGCCTTCAACCAGATCAGTAGCAAGCTATAACCCCTAAAGCAGCTCCCAAAAAGGTCATAGATATTATTATGGCAGAATACAATCAGTTAAAGAAGGAAAAGGGCCAGTAAATGAATCCCAAATTGAAAACTTATACCATTTTGATGTTGATAACACTTTTTTACCTTAAAAAAGATCTGAAACCACCACAAGAAGCCTTAGTGGACATTTACAAGGCCAGCCAGAAGGCTGACAACAATTTCTTGCTTCCAAAAGAGTACCAGATCCTTTCAGATCTGTGGAAAAACAGCATGAATTATTCCCTGACTGTGAGAGAATTTCTGGGGAATCCCAACACTTGCAAGTTACTCAATGGATGGCATCCATTGATGGAAAAAATAAACATGATGATCACAACAGCAAAAATGGAGGAAAAACAACCCTCCACCACCCAAGCAAGTTCCAAAAACAGCCCCAATAGGAAGAAGTAGCAATTCCAACATGAAAAAGCATCCACAAGCTCAGAAAAAGGGAAAAGAAAAAGCACCAGCTACAAAACCTTAGAGCCAGGGCTACAGAATCCCATAGATTCAGCAGGATGCCATGGAAAATGTATTTCAGATGGCCAGAACAATGATGGAATTACAGAAAAAAGGATGAAGCCAGACTAAAATATCAGAAAAAATTTCTGATATTCTGGATTGAATTCCAAACCTGTAAATAGCTTTAAATGACATAAAAAGTCATATTTCTGATAGAAATTCATCAATTTGTAACAATCTTAAAACAAATTATTTAAGTCTAAGCCAAATAAAGGAGACACTTATGTGTTTTGAAATTTTTTTCAAAACAATTAAAGCTTCTAATGATGATAATTCATATTAAAATAAGTTAAATGAAAAATATGCCATTATTATAGTATTCACAGACAAATATTCTAAATTCAATATTGATTACATAATTGAAACAATAATGAAATAAGACATAAATATTATCAACACAGATAATAAGAAAGTCCTTGATTAAATTTCAAATTCATACACTGAAGTAAAGACATATACAATTGCCTTGAAAAAGTGTTTTGACACCTCACAAGAGGAAGTATCAAAATTAACAATGAAATTGAATCAATTCACTTCTGATAATAATATACAAACAGAATCATGGCGAGAACTTACACATAAAGAAAACATGTATAAAATTGAATAAATTTAATACAAGGATTCCAGTATGAATTCAGAAATTCCCAAAGGTGTAGCACCAGTAAAATGCATAAGATTGAACAATTACTGCACACATTACCAAGAATGTCTATACCTTTGAATCAAAATGAGGGTACAAGAAATTACAACCCACCAGTATTGGATTTGGAATATTAACATTGAAAGAATTAATTTTCCACTTATTTAAATAAATTGGAACTGTCAATGGGCCAAGCACTTTTTAAAGAAGTATCAAAACTTAAGAAATGGCCTCACTTCAATGGTGAAGGATATAGCCATATGGAATTTATCAGAGGTATTGACATTATCAAGGAATACTTTGAATTAACAGAAAGATTTTTAACAGCAAGATTTAACATCTTGTTTACCAAATCATCTCATAGAGAGGGCTCCAAAAGAATGAAGAAATTAAAGCAGAATATATTTCTTTGAGAGAAAAATAGAGTGGTACAAAATATGCCAAAGATAAAAAGGAAGCCAAAGGCCAAAGATGATAAAAGAAATCCAAAGGCCAAAGAGCCAACCAAATGAATCCTCAATTCACTGTTTCAAACTTCCAGAAAGGAAAATGGAATTAGTAAAGGATATGACCACCAATATCTACTGAGAGGTAAAAAAAAAGGTGCAAGAGACTAACTTAAGATTATCAGTATTTAAATTAATAATGAAAAAGGAAATAAGGATAAAAATAAATGTAATATATTAATCAACTGGGGAAAAAGTCCCCATGGGTGAAAAGGTGGCCAGTGTATGTGAAAAGCTGAGAGACTGATCCCGGAAGGTGAGTCATCCAACTGTATTGACTGAATTGGGTCAATACAGATATGGCCATCTTGAAATTTGAACTGTGAGCCTTGAATTCCCACAGTGAAATATGATTTGGCCCCAAAAGGTCAATGCCATACAGGTTGCCTGAATAAATCCTATATGCAACAGTTGAGTTGTTTAAGGGGTTCTTGATGCCATAAAAACTGTCTTGATGTTCAAAAACGTCTTGAAATAACCCTTTGAAGAATGCTGAAGTGAAATACCAACAACCGGAAAGCCATGAAGCTGGGGTCCTTGAATGAACTTCTGCATTCCACCATGCATTGCCAGCTTGAGTAAGATAAGTATTCCCTTCTAACTGGACTTATGGACTGGTGAAAAGACTTAAAAAAATGGAGAAGAGTATTTAAAGTGTCAAAATTTGATTTCTGAGGAAAAATGGTGCATAATGGTATCTAATGCCATATGTGCCCCATTCCTGGTTCCTGCAGTGTAGAATCCATAGCTGAGGGAAATTTTCTCCATTTACCTGAGGGAAAGGCTTGCTGGACCTGAGCTGGTGATTGCCAGAGGTCATGGGTGGAATACTGGGGACCATGGTAATTTATGGCTAATTTGAGGTTTTTGGTTTTTTTGGCCATTTTGGATCTTCTAGGATTATGGCCCAAATTAGGTGCAGGTGGGCCCATTTGTGGTTTGGGACCCACTGGTCTTCTCCCTTGGCCCCTTTTGGCATCATTAGAATTGGGCCAAAAGGGGCCTAATTGGTCCCATGGACTGTAGAAGCTGTAGGAGGCCTAAATGGCCCAAATAAGCCATTTAGGCCCCAAACTCCCTAATCAAAGGGGGTTGCCCAAAGGACCTGGATTGAGTTTGATGGGCCAGAGGCCTCTGGAATGGTAAACGACCCCCCAGGCAAAGAAATAAGTTTTGGCCTGGGGGTGGTCATATGAAGAATTGGCCAAGGAGGCCACTGATGCAGGATATGGCCAAAAGGCAATTTACAGCCAGGAGGATTCAAATAGCATAAAGATGATAATATGGCCAAATTGGCCATATATTGGTGGAGGATTGAATTTCCATAAACACCAATTGATAGGGGTCTTTTCCAGGGTTGTGACAGGTATATCAAATTAAGACAAGCACATGGACACCAAAGTTGAACTTGGTGTAAAATTCAAATTATTAATAAATGGGCCAATTATGCTTGGAGATTTAAAGTGTAAGAAGCATGTGAATCTGACAAAGAAAAAGCTTTACCATGGTTTTTCCAACAGAAAGACAGATTAACAGCATTATATCCTGACATCTCAGAATTCAAAATTCACCAAAAAATTCTGAGACAATGTGGAGGTGACTTAGAGAATTCTATCAAAAGAAGGACTACTCAAAAATCCTCAGCAGAAGGTATTATAAATATTTTGGAAGAAGTGACCACCAGAACCATAATTGGTTCTAGTAGGGTGAATCTCAAAACAAGGTTTGATACACCTTGGAAAGATTCTGTGGACAAAAGTCCCAAAGAAAATTCTAGTAATATGAAGTATAAATATGAAGATATAATCAGAAAGCACCATATGTGCCAAAGAGCCACACACTTAGCTAACACATGTCCCAAAAAGGAGAAGAAAATTAATTTCCATTGAGAAAGAACCTGATGTTTAAAAAGATGATGGAAATGAAGAAAATTCAGATAATAAATCATTAATATTTTCTGAATCTTTGAAAGATATAGGAAATACCAATGTCACATTTGATATCATGGAATCTTATTCCCACTTTCCACAATTGAGAAATGGTCAGCTTGATTTGTCAAAAATTCAAGATGCACAACTTGTAAGGTTTGACTATGAAAAAATAAGTAAAAACTACTAATATTTTACTTATTGTACTCTGAATGTCCTCATAAATAAAATAAATAAGATAAAATTAATTATAATAATGAAACATTCTTATAATTATGGTGTGAAGAATAATTGTATTATTGAATAAATATAATAATACAATTTATATTATGAAAAAATAATACAATAAGCAAATATATTAATATTTGATAATTAATATATTCAAAAGAACTTTATTATTGTTACAAACAAATAATAAATGCATAAAAATTGTTTGTTATTGATAAAAAACAATTAATAACTAAAATATTACTAATATTAAAGCTATTTATTAATATAAATACCATTTATATTAATTTAAGAATTATTAATAGTAAGAATAGAGAGAAATTATTATAATAAGAGGAAATAACCTACTTTTGAGACTTGAAATAATAGTTTTGCAAAAATTTACACCAAATAATGTAGATAAAACTTATTTAAATTGTATTAAAAAATAAAAAGAAAAGAAATTACAAATGTTCTTGTTTTTATGTGGAAATGTGATTTTTAAGAGATTTATAACAAAAAGAAGAGTACAATTGAAGTAATAATGTCAAAAATGATAATTTTAAAAAAGATAGCCTTTGGTCTTTGATAATATAAGAGATTTATATATAAATAATAAACATTTTACCTTTTTGATTTAATTGTTTTATTGTTTTGATGCATCTGAGGGGAAAATAGAGTAAAAAGAGCTCTATTTATAGTAAATACCTCCCTTACAGAGTACAGTAGGCTTGTTGTAGATGTGTACTGCTTGTATTAACTCAAAATGACAAGTTTTTTAAGTTTTAGTGATCATTATGTCATCATCAAACCATCTTATCTCATTATTACGCCATTAATAAGTTCAATGACATCATAGGCTTGGCAGAAGCATAAACTTCTTGGATTTAATTCTTATTAATCAATAATCTAGTAGTATTTACCAGTTTTATTACTTTTATAACTGTTAAACTTAAAATAACATTACAGTGAGTGGTCATAAATGATAAATTTCAAGCTTAAACCTTGATCAGGAATAACTTTTAAGTAATACATGCTACAGCTATTCTCAGACTGAATTCTGATAGCTTGGCATGTCCTCATTAAACTTCCAAGAGAATTTCATTACATAATCAAAACTCTACTTTTGATGATTTTTCTTGTAACTCATCTTTTCTGTGAAAACTCAATATTTTGAAATTCAAACCTTGATTTCAAGAGGTTATACCTTGAATATTATAATAAAAATTACATCATTCTTCACGTCTGAGCTAGTAGAATCTGAATATCCACTTTTTTTAAGTTTGGCCCACTTTCACAACAAATTGGTCAACAGCTCTAGTGATGTTGTTCAATAAACCCTTACAAGTTATAACCTTGTTTATAACTTGTCAAATGAAGTTCACATCTGTGTTCTTAAAGTAATTAAATGGTGATTTTTTTTGTTTAACTCTCTATCATGTATATTTCAAGAGATATTAGACAAAAACAATGAATATATTCATTGACCAAAAAAGTGCTTCTATTCAGCTTAATTCCTTAAGTATTGACTTTAGAGAATTGTAATATAATTGTTTTATGTGTAGAATTTGATGGAGAGTCCAATGGGATTATTCATTCTACATGTTGATTCATTGGTTTCTGAGCTAAATAAGATTTTATGTCTTTTTTAGGGTATTAGTACTTATTCTTCGGTAATCATTGACTTTTTTGGATATGCTATAAAAATGACATATGTGTATTTTACCATGAGATATTTAATGGTGTAGTCATTTTCCAATTTTTACCCATCAGACCCTGAGTTAATTCATATTTTGTACCTATTTATGGTATTCTCACTAGTTTTGAGATAATTATTATAAGTATAATTATTATAGAATCTTGCTTGTGACCTTCTTGGATATGTGGCAATATCTCAAAGGCTGACATAAATAAATAAAGCCAAACCAAACAGTGGAAAAGTCCATACTTCTGGAAATTCCTGTATAACAGAAGTGGTAATTGATCAAAAACTCACTAAGATTTTACTTGACCCAGGAGCCTTTTTCTCTTGTGTTGGAAAATCTTTTATTAAGAATTGCTGACTAAATCATGAGGATAAATTATTAACACTTGATGGAATAAAATTCAACAGTGCAAGTAATACAGTGAATGTATTGGGAATATTTGAAACTACTGTCATATTTCCACACATCAATGGAAATTTAAGAATAATGGTTGAATTTCTTTTTCTTGAAAACTGCTCCAGTGTCCATTTTATATTGGAAAATGACTACTTAATCATGTATGGCATAGGTTTACATAACAGTGAAGACAGATAATTTACTATTGGGTAAAATAGGCGTCACAAATTTGCCTTTTTACCTTTGCAAAGACAAATTACAGTAAATAAAGTATCACCATTCAGCTTAGAGCTGGAGAAATTCAAGTCTGAACAGTTAAATGAAGCTGAAGTAAGTCTTACTCTTACTGAAAAACAAAAAAATGAACTCTCTACCCTTCTATATGAGCACAAAGAAGCCTTTGCATCTGATAAAGAACCTTTGAGGAAATTGCTGGTCATGAATTTGACAAAATCTTAAATATTGATATACCTTATCCACCACTCTTGAGAAGGCCTGCATATCTGGAACCCCAAGATAAAGAGAAGCTCTGGAGCGCCATATTACAGAGCTTCTGATTCTTGGTGTAATAAGAAAGGTTAAGCACAATGAGGAAGTTTAAATTACTACACCAGTAATAGTGGAATTGAATAATGGAAATGAAAAATGGTTGGGGACTTTAGAGCGCTGAACAAATACACTGTCCCAGGCAGGTATTGTGGGAACTCCTCTGCGTGTGTGATAAAATGAGGCAGTACCTGGAAGGGGAAATTACAAGAAAACAGTTTTAAATTACTGTTTGAGACTTGTAACCCTTGCTCTGCTTGTGTGCTAGAATAATCTAGACTGCCCTTCCTAATATGCTAAGTTATCTTTACTGAGTTCACCAAATCAATTTTATTATTGATAGTGGCTTGAGCAGTAAATATTAGACTCAACAATCTCTAATCAGAATTTGCTCTACTCAAAACAATGGTTATTTAAAACCTTAACAAATAAATTCTTTTTAAACCTTTCAGAAGGCTGAGTGGATTCCACCAGATGATAGTACAGAAATATATAAAATAATATAATAACTAAAATAAATAAAAAATAACAGGAAAAACTATCTTCCAATACAAAACTACCAAATATTCTTTTCTTGAGAATTATTGGATAAATATAGAAACTAATAGCTAGGATAACAGCAATCTTCAATTCTATAAAATAATAAACTTTAAAAGGATAAAAATATATTTCAAGCGCTCTGTGATGTGATGGTTAGGCTACTAATCTAATAATTGTTAGTAATTTAGTAAAATATGGGTAGTTTAATGTTATCTTTTGTGTTGTGATGTAATAATAGATTTTATTATCACTTCTGGGTTTTTTTTATAATAATACTAGCTAATTGCTATAGGTTCAATATTAATATTAACTAAAGACTAAATTATTTTAAATTTGATTTAGTTCCTCTGTTGATAATTTATTAGGTATTCCCCAATAAATACAGATCCACTTTTATTTTAAAAGTAGTAAAATTACTTTGGTTTTGCAGGTTTTGTTTTAAAACAAACAAAATTACTCTCTTTGAGGAAGTTTACAACAAAAACTAGCCCAAAACTAATCAAAATGGTTAGGTTTTATTTTAAAGCCTACAAAATTACTTTGGTTTGATGGTTTTCTTTTAAAACTCTCTAAAAATTACTTTTAAGGATTTATACACTAAACTCCAGAGACGCCTTGCTCATGAGCTTCAAGCTTTAAGATCCTAATTAAATGAGGCACTAGTCTACCTGCTAGTAAGGCATGAATTAAAGTCTTTTCACACTATTGGTTCTCTTGATCTATGTCAACAACAAACCTCAGTTACTAGGCTTCATTTATCAAGTAAATTTTTAGTATACCTCCTAGAAGAGGGATCAGAAAAAATAAATCCAATTTACAATTTCTAGAAGGGGAAAAGGGAAAAAGTGGGAGGGAGGGCCTCTATTTATATCTGTTGGGCCCTCCATAGGAGGGTAAAAAAAGAGGGGACTTAAAAATATTCAGCCTCTGGTGGCTGTGCAAAGCTGTGCAAAGTATTCACATGACATGTTTGTGACATGTGACTGTGAAATACAGTAAAGACTTAATTTCTGGTCCTGGAACCCTTATTTCCATGTATTACTAAATTGATTACTAATCTGTCAACTGATTTTACTGGATTATAGTTTTTGGGCCTTTGAGGGCTGACTTGTGGGTTAGGTTTCACCTTTTTATGAAAATTCACATAGGACTGATTACCTGTATTCTTCCTGAAAATTACTAACACATATCCCTTACAACATCCAGTCCCATTCTTCATTTCTGAGGCTTCAATGAGAAATTTGGGGGTTACATTTAACAGAAAAGTTGATGCAATATGGCCTTTCCAATTCAACAACAAATTTTTTCAGTCTTCAAAAATTAATCATTTAATTATCTAAAGGAACTCAATGATGCTTATCCCCTCTTTGGGTGGTTCATAACAGCAAAAATACATGAAATTTCCCAAACTTGATACCTCAAAAGTGTTTTGTTCCACACCTTGAGCCTTCTATGTCCCCTATTATGCCTACAACTCTGCTCTTTATTATTGGCATCCTCATTGTGACTCTGATTAAATTAATCAACCAATTGCTTATATTTAAGCAAATCAAATATATATATATATATATAAATTATTTACAGAGAAAATTGAAAAATGTCTTTGATTTGGGTACTTTCCATCACAATTATGTGTTGGATAGTGCAGTGGGGTGACACTGGAAGAGCACCTGTGGTCAATTTTACTTAATGAATATATCATCTGTGTTATTCAATGTTTATTTTACTGTTATTTTCCCTCAAAGGTGATTTCATACTATTGGTATCCTCTTTCATATAAATAATTAACATAAAAATAAAAAAAATTTATTCAGCTGAACTGTCATGGTATACCACATCCCCCTCTCCATTTAATGCTGTCCCCAGCATTCCAAGTGAAGCAGAATGAACTATACTATGTCATCTGCAATAGTATCCTTTGATATGCTACTACTATTGTCTTCCTATCCATCATTTAATATATCCAGTGCATGAAAAAAAGAAATGATCCCCTTACATAATTTCCACTAATCCCCCACAACTTAACATCATAGGGTGTGATGTAAATAAACAAGCACCACCCCTTATTTTTTATATGTTTTCATTACAAATACCAGGTCAACCATAAAAATAATACTAATACATAAAAAAAAATTATAACACTAAACATAAAAGATATCCCTTCATTAGCATATCCTTTTTTTGAGAATGGAGAGGTTGAAACCCCTCTCCATTCAGAAAAATAATAATAGCCTCTTCCAAAACAAAGTATATCAGACTTCAATCCAAAACAAACACAAGGTATATCCCTTTTCACTCTAAACAAAAGATAATCTTAAAAAAATAGCCATAGAAAATGAGAAAATATAAAAAAAACAATGATGCAGTGTTATGTCTTGCTCAGGACTCTTATATTTATGGAAAGGGTAGCATACCCCTCTCCATTTGATAAAAAAACCATATGTATATCCAGTAAACAGAAAACAGTTCAACACTCCAAAATTGATACTCCAAGTCTTTCTTATCATTTTGATTACCCTTGATATCACTTAATCCTTCTTTCTTATATTGTTATTGATCATACTCAAGAGAATCTTCAACTATAAATAGTGCCCCAACACTATATAGTGGTCTTCACCAAAGACATAACTTTAATCAGCTCAAAGTTATTTCCCCTCATCAGACTATGTCTGACCTTGGCTGCTTGGAGTATGTGCTTATCAATGTGAATTTACGCCTAGTCTGCCGGTCCAAGTACCACCTAATGCAGGGAGGCCATTAAAGATCATCAATTTCTGAATCAATAATGTCCACAAAACTCAAAGTTATGAATGAATCAAAGTTTATGAAAAATATTTAAAAGTACTCCTGTAATAATGTGAGTAAAGTTACTCATAAATTTAATTAAAATAAAAGATAAAGAAATATTTTATGTGAAAGAAGCTTAAAAAGTGCTATCTTTAAGCTACAGGTATAAATAAAAACTTATGTATATATATAAAATGACAAAATAGCAGATTCAAAAGAAAACTGATGAATTAATTTAGTCATAGAGACAAAATAAAAGAATACGTTAATCAATCACAGTTTAAAGTCTTGTTTGGGACTAAACTGAAGGTAAACAGCACCCTTTTTTTGGACTTATGTCTTTCAAATTTAAAAGACATTTCACTTTTAAATTTATGATTAAAAAAGATAAATAACTGTTTTTGGATTTTATGCTTGAGAACTCTGAGAGGAAGAGGAATTTTCTCTTGATGATTATTATAAGTAAGTCTCAGATTAACTTCAATTTTATTTCTTGTGGTATGTTCATTTTTTTGATTTCTGATACAGAATTTTCTGGTTTTTGTATTTCTAGTGACTTTTCTTTCTCTAGAAATATGGATTGGTTGATTTGAAGGGTTATAATGCAGAATTTTAGGCATCTGGCCTGGAGGAATGGTATTCTCTTGTGGAATTTGAGAGCTATTAAGCTCCAATCTCTCGGCCAAATTTGTTGTTTCAATTTTATGACTACTTATATCAAAAAATGCATCATATAATCTTGAAATTTCTTTTCCTTTAGAGGTTAACTGGTCTTGTAATGTTTGCTCAAAATTAGCTGAAGGTTGGTTTTCATCATCTTCTTTCTTCAAAATTGCCTCAAATGGCTTTTTGTCCATTTCTTTTGAGAATGTGACTTTGAAATTTGAGGGTTCATGAATCTCTACTTGAAAGTGGGGAATTTGAGGGTTTATATTGGAATTTTGTGTAAATTCTTGAATAAAGAGAGGAGGAACCTCCTGTTGTGTGATTGATGCTTGAGGTTGAGATAACAGTTCATTATCCCAAGGATTTCCTATGAATATTTCTTCCAGAAGAGCTTGGATTTCTTCTTTGGGTTTAGGAAAGGTGCGTGTATTATTTAAGTTATTCCCTTGGTTGAAAAGCCCTGAAAATAGGTCTGGAATATCATCTATAAATAAGTCACTTTAAGATGCTAATGTCTTGTGAATTGGTTTCTTGTCCCTCTCAAACAAATTGAATGCTTTTAATTTTCTAATGTTGAATGATTTTTTATTTTCTTCTGAAAAGTCTTAATCAGCTGTATGAGGGTGTTCCACATCATAAATTCCTTCTGAATGGAAGGTGTTTACTTTGAAGGTACTAAGACTCTTCTCCCCTTCCTCTTCTTTTTTTGAGTGGGAAAATTCTTCTTTTTTCTTCATTTCTTCTTCTCCTATTATCCCAATATCTTGTGAATTTTCACTTTCTTCAAATTCTATTGATGACTTATGGATACTCTTTATAACGGAGAAGTAATTACAAAACTTCTTTCCCAAAATTAAGTGGTTTAATGATCCTTCAACTGTAAATGGTAAGTAAATGGTTTCATCAGTTGGCATAACACTCTGTACCTTTTTCATTAAAATTTGATTTTTTGTTTTATTTTCCTTCTTGGGCTTCATTCCAATACTTAATCCAATCTTTAACGGCAAAATATTATCTTCTAGGCTTGGGTTCATAATTACCATAACAGGATATTCCTTCCATCCCACTCTAACATAGATTGGTGAGTCTAATTCCTCAAATTGAGTTACATCTTCATTATTGGTGTTCAATTCTTGATGTTCATCTTTTCCTTCAATTTTATCTTCTTTAATACTAAGGTAATTTACCTTACTGCATGAATGATAATCTGTTTTTGTATTTTGTTCCTCCTGGGATAAAGATTAATTTTCAATGGGATTGGAATTCTTCATATTTAGTGTATGATCTTCAAGGCTTGGATTGATTGGAGGATTGTCCATTTGATGAGTTTCTTCTCAAATGGAGTTATTATAAGATGAATCTGAATTTATTTGTTCATTATTTTGATTTTGATTTTCAACTGTTGAATGTTCCTTGAGCTTTTCTTTCATCCTCTTGTTTTTGAATTTATTGAACAAATTTTGGGTAAATTTTATTGAAGCACCAGATGTCACTCTCAACAAATACATGGGTGAAATACTATGCTTTGGGTTTGAAAATATAGCTTCTACATATGGTTTGTAGAATTAAAAAACAGGATTCAGTTTTGTATTAAAATTAAAACCATTTTTACCACCCACAGGTGAGAAACTATGAACTAGCTGTTTTGGCTGGAAGCCTTTCTTTTGTACTAGTTCCACTGGAGTGGGAGCTTCCATGTTGGAGCTAGAAGTCCTCTCAGATGTTTGAGGGTAATTAGGCTTTAAATTATTCTTTGTGCTAATTTTTGATACACTGCTAGTTACTTCAGCTTTGGAATTTTTGAGATGAATGTCTGGATTTTGTTTCATAGATACTTGATTTTCTGCTTTTCTTTTATTTCCTTGAGGTAATTCTTCTAATCTTATAGCTCTGCTTAAATTATTCATCTTCCATTCTTCAATTTGGGTAGCATTACACAGCTCTATTCCTCTGGGTGGTCTTGTGTTCCATCCTTTTGATTCTGGTGTACATATAGGTATACACAATCTTCTTCCATATGATTCTTTGTAACTGAGAGTTTCAACTTGTTGTTGAGAGTGTTCAAGTCTAATTCCATTGTCAGAAAGAAAAGGCCTTCAAATGACTGTGTTAATAGCACCTCTGGATACAAAGAAGTGAATTCTTCACTCATCACCAAATGGTAAGACAAGCAAGGTATTTTCTGATAATCCCACAATTGCTTTTCTGTGATCTCCAATACCTCTAAGCCTAATGTTCAGAACCCTCATTGGTAATATTGCTTTTATAGACTCCACTTCTGGTATTATACTGAGTTCAGCTCTAGTATCTACTAATGCCTTTACTATATGCCCTTCTTGTCCAACTGAGACCTCAATCATTCCAAGGGGACAAGAGTAATGCATTTTATCTCAAATTATTGTTTCTTGGGTAGTTGTTTGCTCCTGACTATTAATTGATTTAAGAGGAATTAAGTATTTCCTTTCTTTATCTGAGAGAAACTTTAATTCTTGCATAAACTTGGGTAAGATTTATAAGCTGAGGTTAATTTTCTGATCCATGACCTTCTTCATAACTTCTACAATTATTGATTGTTCTTCTTCAACTCAAGGCTTTTTGCTCACTTCCACCTTTGGTAGTTTGATTAGAGCTTTCTTATCAGTCTCCTTCTCTTTTTCTGATGTATTAGGGTTTGTTTTGGACAGTTCTGGTGGTTTAATAACATCTTCTGATTTTGATGACTTATATTTTGTAGATATTATGACCTTTTCTTCTTCAGCTTCTTCTTCTTCAATAAATCCACCAGGAATACTTGTTTTCTTTTTTATGGTGTCTTTGGGTTGAATAGTCTTTTTTGAGGGAAGGGGTTGGGCTTTAGATTTCTCTTGATTTTCAATCCTTTGCTTTGTGTTTCTCAAGCCATAAGCATACCCAAAAGGCTCTTCTAATCCTGTTGAAATGCATGGTGGTTCCCAATAACCCAAATTGTCCATAGATATAAAGGCAGTTTATTTTTCCTTTTTATTTTGTTCTTCCTCTTTGGTCTTTTCCTCTAACTTTCTTTTGAGTTCCTCTTGCTCCTTCTGAAACTCTCTGACTAAATATTTTGGTGGAAATTTTCCATCATTGGGTGTCTGATAACCCATTTCTTGTTTTGATCCTCTACTAGTTCACTACATCTGCCAACTGAATGACCTTCTTCCATGCAATAGTAACACTTAACAGGAAACTTGGGTACATTCTGTGCTGGAACATAGGGTACACTTCTGTTTGGTGGTGGAGAAACATTATCTCTTGGTCTGAATCCTTGATTGTTTGACTGAGGGTTATTAATTATTTTCTTTTGCGGTGTAGCCACATTAGTTAATTAATTTAATTGATCCATGAACTGTTTGACATCTTAATTTTCAGAAGGTGCCTCATCCTTGACTACTTCCTTTTGTTCTTTTAGGGTTTTTGTAAGTTCTTTCATTTTCTTGGGGGCTTCTTGCATTCCTGGAAATACCTCTTCCTTGAATTGAACTCTCCTTTCCTTATTCTTTGATTCTTTCTGTTCAGCTATCCTTGGAGGTGAAAGTCTTTTAGTGACTAATACTCTTGCTTCCAATTCCTGTTCAATGTACTTCTTCAAGATCTTCATTGGTGGTATGAGATATCCTCCATCTTCTGCTCTAACCATGACATTCTCCTCTATCATTTCTTTACTGATAGCTCCTTTTATGTCTGCAGAGAGACAGTCAAACAGATCCTCATGAAGCATATTATCTTGAGGAATATATTTATATCTTAAAAGGTATGTAATAATTGTTTCATATTCTCCAATAAATCTCTTACACTGTGAAAGATTACTGATTCCACCTTCATCCTGTGTATCATTGAATAGCTGTACAAGGGAATCCTTTCTATATCTTCTTTCAGGTTCAACTCTCCCCCATTTTTTTATAAGGTCCTTCTTAAGCTGCATCCAATCTCCTTCTTCATATCCTGGACTAGCTTCTATTGCATCACTGATTTTGGAATCTGTTGTCCAAAATTCCATCTGCATTGCCAGATCTTCTTCTGTTGCACCTTCACTTTGGGCTATTCTTTCAATCCTCTTGATAAATTTCTCAGCTTCCTGACCATTGAAATTGAGGTCATAATTCTTTGCTTTAATTTTTACTACCGATCTTTCTTTTCTTGGGATCTCTTGTTGTAGTGGACTTGGATTTGCTGGTGTAGAAACAACAAATCTCCTTGGAATATTTGATGGTCTTGACTATGTTGCTGGAGATGTTGCTATAGGTCCAGGTGTTGGTGATATTAGTGATTCTTCTGGTCTAACATGTCTAGGTAAACTAGATTCACTGGGACTAGCTCCTGGTGTATATGATGTTGATTCTCTTCTCTTTCCCTTTTTTTTACTTAGATTGTTGATAGTATCCTGTAGCTTCTGTGCCATTTTTTCTTGTGTTTCTTTGAAAGGCCTCATGAGATATTCACTCTGATCTTCTTCCTAACTTTCCTCCTCATAATGTCTTTCTAAAGTATCTTCAGGTAATGTTGGTAATTTTGATGTTGACAGATCCATGGTCTCTACTCTATAAATATTTCCCTTCTAGCTCCTTTTATTTATTTATTCCTTTTCTTGATTCTTGAATGAGATTGAAGAAGAACTTTCTTATCTTCTCCTTCTCCTTTTCTTCTGTTCTTGGGGTTGGGATAAAATCACTGTATTCTACTTGAGATTCTTTTTCTGATGGTGTTGAGTTTTCTCTTGGGTAATAATAATGATATGAGGTTGATGATGATTGATGAGATGATGGTGGATTATGATATGATAATTTTTGATTGGTTTATTCCAGTTTTTAAAAGATATTTATTTTGTTAATTTTATTGTTTTGAGATCAAGCTGAAGAGATGCTAAGGGTATTCCTATCTGAAATGCCACTGTTGGAACACCAGATGTGGGAACTCCTCTGCGTGTGGGATAAGATGAGGAAGTACCTGGAAGAGGAAATTACAAGAAGACAGTTTTGAATTACTGTTTGAGACTTGTAACCCTTGCTCTGCTCATGTGCTAGAATAATCTAGACTGCCCTTCCTAATATGCTAAGTTATCTTTGCTGAGTTCATCAAATAAATTTTATTATTGATAGTGGCTTGAGCAGAAAATATTAGACTCAAAAATCTCTAATCAGAATTTGCTCTACTCAAAACAATGGTTAGATAAAACCTCAACAAATAAATTCTTTTCAAACCTTTCAGAAGGCTAAGTGGATTCCACCAGATGATAGTACAACAATATATAAAATAATATAATAACTAAAATAAATGAAAAATAACAGGAAACACTATCTTCTAAAACAAAACCACAAAATATTCTTTTCTTGAGAACTATTGGATAAATATAGAAATTAATAGCTAGGATAACAGCAATCTTCAATTCTCTGAAATAATAAACTTGAAAAGGATAAAAATATATTTCAAGCCCTTTGTGATGTGATGGTCAGGATACTAATCTAATAATTGTTAATAATTTAGTAAAATATGGGTAGTTTAATGTTATGTTTCTTGTTGTGATTTAATAATAGATTTTATGATCTCTTCTGTTTCTTTTTGATAATAATACTAGCTAATTGCTATAGGTTCAATATTAATATTAACTAAACACTAAAGTATTTTAAATTTGATTTAGTTCCTCTGTTAATGATTTATTATCCACTTTTATTTTAAAAGTAGTAAAATTACTTTGGTTTTGCAGGTTTTATTGTAAAACAAGCAAAATTACTCTCTTTGAGGAAGTTTACAACAAAAGCTAGCCCAAAACTAATCAAAATGGTTAGGTTTTATTTTAAAGCCTACAAAATTACTTTGGTTTGATGGTTTTCTTTTAAAACTCTCTAAAAATTACTTTTAAGGATTTATACACTAAACTCCAGAGACGCCTTGCTCATGAGCTTCAAGCTTTAAGATCCTAATTAAATGAGGCACTAGTCTACCTGCTAGTAAGGCATGAATTAAAGTCTTTTCACACTATTGGTTCTCTTGATCTATGTCAACAACGAACCTCAGTTACTAGGCTTCATTTATCAAGTCAATTTCTAGTATACCTCCTAGAAGAGGGATCAGAAAAAATAAGTCCAATTTACAATTTCTAGAAGGGGAAAAGGGAAAAAGTGGGAGGGAGGGCCTCTATTTATATCCATGGGGCCCTCCATAGGAGGGCAAAAAAAGAGGGGACTTAGAAATATTCAGCCTCTGGTGGCTGTGCAAAGCTGTGCAAACTATTCACATGACGTGTTTGTGACATGTGGCTGTGAGATACAGTCAAGACTTAATTTCTGGTCCTGGAATCCTTATTTCCATGTATTACTAAATTGATTACTAATCTGTCAGCCAATTTTACTGGATTATAGTTTTTGGGCCTTTGAGGCCTGACTTGTGGGTTAGGTTTCACCTTTTTATGAAAATTCACATAGGACTGATTACCTGTATTCTTCCTGAAAATTACTAACATATATCCCATCCCACATCCAGTCCCATTCTTTATTTCTGAGGCTTCAATGAGAAATTTGGGGGTTACATTTAACAGAAAGGTTGATGCAATATGGCCTTTCCAATTCAACAACAAATTTTTTCAGTCTTCAAAAACTAATCATTTAATTATCTGAAAGAACTCAATGATGCTTATCCCCTCTTTGAGTAGTTCATAACAGAAAAAATAAATGAAATTTCCCAAATGTGATACCTCAAAAGTGTTTTGTTCCACACCTTTAGCCTTCTATGTCCCCTATGATGCCTACAACTCTGCTCTTTATTATTGGCATCCTAATTGTGACTCTGATTATATTAATCACCCAATTGCTTATATTTAAGCAAATTGAAAAAAATATATTTATATAAAAATTATTTACAGAGAAAATTGAAAAACGTCTTTGATTTGGGTACTTTCCATCACAATTATGTGTTGGATAGTGCAGTGGGGTGATACTGGAAGAGCACCTGTGGTCAATTTTCCTTAATTAATGTATCATTTGTGTTATTCCATGTTTATTTTCCTGTTATTTTCCCTCAAAGATGATTTCATACCATTTGTATCCTCTTTCATATAAATAATTACCATAAAAATAAAAAAATTTATTCAGCTGAACTGTCATGGTATACCACAGTATCCTATACCAAAAATACAAATTGCCCATACTCAAATATCTCCAGCAGTATAGATAAGAACTTTGGATGCTTGTAAGGGATTCCATCAAAATGTGGTGATACCAAGAGCAAGAAAATATTTGAGAATTGTTGTTCATGTGGGGGTGTATGAATATCTGCGGATGCCTTTTGGTATCAAAAATGCATTTTTACACTTCCAAAGGATGATGAATGAAATCTTCCCTGAGGAATTTTCATAAGAATTGTTAATAATTTACATTCATGACATTATTGTCTGTTCCAAGAATTGGGAGGAACATATATACAGATTATCCAGAGTTTTCAGAAAAAGTCAATCTGTAAACATGAAAATTTCTTTAAAGAAATGCCACTTTGAATTTAGAGAACTCAAAGCCCTAGGAAATGTAGTATCTGGTAAATCCATTTGAATTGACAAAAACAAGGTTTCAGAAGTTCTACTGAAGCCTATAGCTCAAAAAAGGTAATTAAGTAATTTGTGAGTTTTCAGTATACTACAGGCAGCACATAAAACACTTTTCATACATAGCAAGACCTCTTTATAAATTTTGTCAAAAAGACACAGTATTTGAGATGAAAATTGACAGAGTCAAAGCTTTTTAATCTTTAAGAACAGCCTTAACCACTAATCCACTCTTACTGATGTCAGACTTTAAGATACCCTATAAGCTTTATATAGATACATAGAGGGATGGGCTAGGTGATGCACTTCATCAAGTCCAGATTATAAATGACAAACCTGTGTAAGGACCCATATGTTTCATATCTAGGCAGATAAAACCAACTGAATACAGATATGGGGCAAGTCAAATGGAATGTCCATGCCTTGTCTGGGCCTTGAAAAGCTTAATGACTTTCTGGAAGGATGTGTTTTTGAAGTTATAACAGATTTTACTGGTGTTAAATAACTTCTAAAAATGAAAACACCCAACAGACATATGATCAGATAGCAATTCTCCATACAATAGTATAGATTTAATATGAACATTGTTCAAAAGGATAAAGATATTCACAAAAATGCATATGGACTAATAAGATGGCCATTAAAAAACAAAATTGATAATTCTTCTTATGAACCAGAAGAAGCTTCCCCACAGATTTCAATGGAAGAAATCAGTGTTACAGACCTTAAAAACACCTTCTTTGAGGAAGTAAGTAACAGATATACTCAAGAAAAGAACTATAGAATTGTATTCCAACGACTTACTAAATAATCTAAGGAAAACTCCTTAATACATGCCTTAGATGAAATATAGAAGAAATCATATTATGAAGGAAGACTCCATTTACAAGATGGCATAATTGAACATTGAAATATGCACACATGTTCAATTAAAGTTTTGGAAAGATCCTTCATAAATATTGCATTTAAAGAATGCCTTAAAAGCCCCTTCTCAGGACACCTATCTGAGGACAGAACAAGGGAGAAAGTCAAGACCTGTATATGGTGGCCAATGTGTAAAAAGGATGTTTCAGAGTATTGAAAAACCTGTGACATATTTCGAATGGAAAATAAATCCACCAGTAAAATACTTGGAAATATGATCAAAATCCAAGAACCCAGCAGACCTTGGGAAATTGTCCATATGGATTGGACAACTGGTCTACCACCAGGGGGTGATAGAAGCTATAATGCATTCCTAGTGATTTTTTACAGGTTTAGTAAGACTCCAATCTTTTCTCCATGTCACAAAGATGATACAGCCATGGATACAGCTCTGCTGATATGGAATAGAGCAACATCATGGACTGTCATATTCACAAGCATCATTAGTGACAGGGATCCCAAATTCACCTCAGCACTATGGAAAAACCTTCAACCAACTATTTAGAACAAAATTATTGTTCTTTAAAGCCTACCAACCACAAACTGATTGTCTATCTGCAAGAAAGATCCAAAATTTGGAAGCCATGGTCAGAAAAGTTTGTGCATATGGCCTGGAATTCAATGATTGTGATAGATTAACCCATTATTGGTGTACCCTTTTACCTGAATCAGAATTGGAATATAAAACATGCATTCATTCAAGTACCAATTAAACTCCTCCTACTCTAGAAAAAGGATGGAATCCCAGACTACCTCATTATTCCTTGAAGAAGTATTTGGTTGAAATACATCCCACAACTTCTAGCTTCAAAGAAATGCTAGAAAGCATGAATTGAGGTGCATGGAGGACTCATTTTCATATGCCCAGGACAGATGGGACAAATAAAATGCCACTCCAGATTTCAAAGTGGGAGATTTAGTACTTTTATCTACCACTAACTTTAATAACTTTGAAGGATGTAAAAAGCTCAAAGGCTCATTTGAAGGCCCTTTTGTTGTGGAGGCCCTCCATGGAGAAAATGCTTTAGAAGTTAAATTATCTGAGGAGCTTAGTAATAAGAATCCTACATTTCCAGTAAGCTTAATAAAGCCTCATAAATCTGGTGATTCCAAACAATTCCCCAGCATACACTAGGGTGAATGTCATGTCAATCACTGGCAATTTACTTCATGTTGCACGGCTGTTAGTACAAAATCTTGCTTCAGTTGCATTAGTGTCACATCATAGTCACTGTATTTAGTGGCTGGTATCATGTCTGCATCAAGACAATGTCAATTGTCAAATATGTCACATGAGTTTTTCACTCAAACCTAAAACCCATATCAACACCATTCACAATCTTTGGGTAATTACACCTAATGGTCCAAGGAAGCAGACTACTCTCATTCAGGAATTGGCTTCTGTACCCCCCCTAATCATCTGTGCCAGCAGTCAATGCTTATTCTCAGGGAAAGATATGCTTCCTCCCTGTCCACCACATCTATCCCATCAGCCATCCTTGCACTACCACAGCGCTGAATCTTACAATGATCATTCTCCTGCAGTGCCCTCTAGATGCCCTTCTGCCCACCAGCACCACATATTCACCATCACCCATGCTTACACTTCCCCACCCCTGGCTAATCCTCTCCGCTGCTAAACATGCTTATGCTTGCACAGTGCCCTCTAGATATGCCTCTGACCCCACCCATCCTTGAGCTTCTGCACCCCCAACGCTTACCATGCTTACACTTGTGCAGTGCCCTATAGATATGCCTCCAACACCATCACCCCATCTCTGCCCTCACCCATCCTTGAGCTTCCGCGCCCCCAACACTTACCATGCTTACACTTGGAAAGTGCCCTATAGATATGCTTCCAATCCCAAAACCCCATCTCTGCCCTCAACCATACTTGTGCTTTTGCACCCCTGCTGAATCCTCTCTGAAGCTTAGGATGCTTACTCTCCTGCAGTGCCCTCTAATGTTCTCAATTGATTATCCTTATGCTCACATTATGGTTGGAATCTGCAGAATGCCTGATAATTTTCCCAATTGACCATCCTTATTTTTTTGCAAACATTGGCTTCTGCTTTTGCAAAATTTATCATCCTTATGCTTCCGCATTTCCCCCACCTAATCTCTGCAGCTTACAATGCTTACACCGCTGCACTGCCCTATCATGTTCTTAATTTATCATCCTTACGCTCATGCAATTATTGTCTTCCACACTGAGGGCCGTTTATTTCCCCAATTGACCATTATTACACTCATGGAGACATTTTCTTATGCATCATTTCCATTGGAAATCAATATCAAACTCTTTAATTCTAATTTACAGTGTCCAAATTTAGCTACACAAGTATTTCATTTCAGGATCCTCCTTTCTCACCTCATTCCCACTTCCAAATAACCAATCCTCTCCCTCAATTTAATCTCAGTCACATTCCATCATAGTAAGTGTTTAGAGACATAGAGTATGATGGCTTGCTGGAGTACATGGTAAACCCAATCACAGAAATATGCTGAGTGAACTTCTCCCCCAATATCTTCTAGGGGGAAATTTGAGATGATATTCACAATGTTTTGGTTAGGATTTAAATCATGAGGCTCACAAACTAGAGCATAATAAGGGAGCTATTTAAAACAAGAATTGTGTCTTCTGTTTCCCCAACAATACCATTTTGTTTCATATCATTCAAATGGAACACTTTTCTTAGTCCTTACCTCATGGGGGTTGAATAGTTCAAGACTTGACTTTAGTAGGTTTTGCACTAGTCAGTTCTATTCAATTTCTCAGAGGGAAGTGATTTCATTTTCATGAGATGAAATAATTTGCAACACATCAACTCCTTGGATTTCCCAAGAAATCATATTTTGTAAATTCATTACAAGTTCAATAGATATTGATGAAAGTTTCCAAGGCTGTTGATGGGCAGGTTTCTTGTGGCGAGCTTTTGGTTCTAATTTTTTTTTTCTAGAAAATTCACTAACTATTGAACTGATTTAAATGGATATTCAACTTCTTTCAAAATTTCTGGAATTCTGAAATATTAATATTACCTAAAAAAGAATCAATCATTAATATCTTGAACTTATTTTGCTTCCACAAATTTCAGAACTCCCACATTTTCTCATCAATTTTGCCTTTTCAATTCTGCAATTTTCAGTCAATTGATCAATCAAATTGCCATAATCCATTTACTCAATAAACTACCTCCACTATGCCCCTAAACAGGGGAAATTCAACAGGATTCAATGATCTATGATCTTCAGCACCAG
Source organism: Austropuccinia psidii (assembly GCA_023105745.1). Taxonomy (NCBI): domain Eukaryota; kingdom Fungi; phylum Basidiomycota; class Pucciniomycetes; order Pucciniales; family Sphaerophragmiaceae; genus Austropuccinia; species Austropuccinia psidii. Next base: position 62,258,707 of record JALGQZ010000003.1, on the reverse strand, counting down.
AGAGTGGTAGTGAAATCTCTGATATTGTTAGCAGTAATGAATTAGGCATCAAAGTAGAGAGCCTGGCACAGTAAAATAATCAAGATCCACCAGTTCCAAATTTTGAGCATAAGCTCATGTAGAATATTTGTAATCTCTCAAAAATTGATTTATTTCTCATAGCCTTCATTTCAGATCATCCTCCAAGCTCTCAAAAACCAGGTTTGAAAATATTTCAGAAGGAAAATACTGTTGAGCCTTGTGCACCAACAGAAGACGCTGGGAAAGATGACTTAATTTTTGGTGGCAAGGTTGAAATTATATCCAAGGAGAAATTTGTCTCAAAAATCACTCAAACAAGCCCCAGGCTAGAGAAAATTTGAAATAATATTAAAGTTTTGGATTATGTATTTCAAAAGATTGGTGAAGCAATGAGCCTCCTCAAGATGGATTTAAACCATAAGTACGTTAATAATTGGATACAAAATTGATAAAAACATCTGCTTAAAATATATGGATAGGTATGGAGGTGGGAGAATCTCTACCTGAAGAATCTCAAGTGGTAATTGGAGTTTTAGGAAAAGCTTTAGGAAAAATACCAAATGTAAATGCCACCAAAAAAACAACAAAAGCAGATTTAACTTTGAAGCCGCAGAAGATTCTTGGGATCAAGGTGATAAAATTATCAATGTTGAAGTCTACCATATTGATAATGAACCTCCACATACTGAAACCCCCCAGTACTCAATGAAACAATCCATGATGAAACCCCTTCTGCTTCTCCTCAGAATATTCAAGCATTTAAGAAAGGGAGAAAATTAAACATGATACAATGGGCCAAGAAGATATGACTAATATAATTCCTGAACCTGAGCCAGAATTTTCAACCTCTGCTAATTTTCAAAGAATATTTTTATCCCACATTGAATAATTTAGAGAGATTTTGGATTATCATTTTAGTATTACTCAAGAATCATGGAAAGGAGGGCTTGATAATATCAATAGTATTTAAAAAAATTGATGGGATGATTTACCAATAAATGATTCTGATAAATTCCCAACTGTTGGAATTAAGGTGATCAGTAACCAACAGCTTAAAGCTTTGGCCTGGATTGAGGATCTTGAGATTGCAGGTAATTTTTATCTTTGTGAATGATAGATTATGATTTGGCTGTTGACTCAAGTGATACACATTGCAATGTATAGGGTTAGATTCTTCAAAGGAAAAAGAAAGCAAAGAATATTTAATAATAACATTTGGAATCTCAAATTGATGAAGGAATTGGCGATAACTCCAGATAATATCCCAAAATCTGAAAACTCCTCCTTCAAAATGGTTCAGAGCCTTCTTTACCCTTCCAATACAATTAAAAAAGCTTGGTCAAATGTTATTTTTGAATCTATTAGTTTAGTCTCATATGATGCAATTGCACCCAAACCAAATGTGGCACCAACAAATTACACCAAGCCTCTTGGACTTGAATGGGGAGAATTTGAATACCTTGCCTCCTGCTCAAGTAAATTGAAGTGATGTGCGACACAACTCAGCATTGAACTTTGTGTAGCTGAGAATGAGATATGAACAAAGCCCCACAAGAACTTGGAGGAAATAATGGATACAGCCATCCAACTGATAATTGTGTACAACATGGTACATGCACATATAAAGGTTGAAGTCTATGGCATGCAAGGCAAACTCACAGGTTTAAAAAAAATGAGGCCATCAAAGATCTTTTGGCCTTTCACAAGAATCTTGGAATAAATAAAATATGCTATGCTATATTAGCTTCATTCTGTGTGGCAGGTGTCTGTGGTTTGATGGTATACTCAGATGACTGGAGGACAAGCTCAGTTAAAGGGAGTTTATCACTCATTGATATTTCCAAAAGAATTTCAGAGGTTGAAGAGTTAGTAGAGATGGTATGGCTACATACTAATAAGTATATATTTAATGTACTGAATAAGAGTTTCTTCTCATCAGAGGCTTTTAATTCCACTATACCTCTTATATTCAAATTTTCATGATGCTTGGTATTAGACTTTGGTGATTCCTGGGTGAAGAAGCCCAGTATGGGCTCAAATGAAGAGGACAAATTGACTTTACCCAGGTCTTCTAAAGTTACTTTAACAACCACTAATCAGGGGTAAGGGTATTCATACTTACACCCACTCCAACACCCCAAACCAGCAAATCCGCTGTGTGTATCAGCATTCAGTTTCAGAAATCTTCTTTTTCTGAAACATGCATACAGTCTGGTTCATCAATACAGCCTGTCAGCTTTCTTACAGGCTGGGATTACACTATACAGTTTGGATACACCATCCCCAAACTGTATGATCACTGAATACCACCAATACTCTTGTACAGATCCTGTACAGCCATACAGGACCTGTATTGGCCAGGCTCAATTCAACAACCACAAATAAGGGGTAAGGGTATTCATACTTACACCCACTTAAACACCCCAAAACAGCAAATCTACTGTGTGTATCAGCATTCAGTTTCAGCAATCTTCTTTTGATGAAACATGCATACAGTCTGGTTCATCAAAACAGCCTGTCAACTTTGTTACAGGTTGGGATTACCCAATAAAGTTTGGATACACCATCCCCAAACTGTATGATCACTCAATACCACCAATACTCTTTTACATATCCTGTACAGCTCTACAGGATGTGTATTGGCCAGACTCAATTCAATCATCAAATCTTCTCATGAAAACTTTCTGTCTGGATCAGTGCTGGTGATTCTCACATATACCAGCCCCCCTTTCTCCCCCTGGGGACTTTTCCCCAGTTAATTAATTTAGTATATTTATTATTTTCTAATTATTCTTATCCTTATTTTGGGTATTATGATTATTTGATTTTAACTTAGTCTTTGCCTGTAAAGTATGAGTTGGTTAGCCATATCCTTATTAACCCTTCTCTTTCCATTCTGCCAGGTTGAAACAGTGGACTTGCACTTTTTTGTGGCTGGCTCTTTTATTCTTACTCTTATTCTTTGTTGGTGCTTTCCTTATATTATTTTATTTAGTAATTCATCTCATCACACTCTTGAGTGTATTCCCTCTTACCATATCCTGAGCCCTCCATACGTAAGTCCCAGTTTACTGAGTGCCAGGCCCTCTTCACTTAGAAGAGCACCTGTGACATTAAATTAATTAACTCATATTTGATCTTTTCTTTTCATGAATTTAGCTTCATTTCTATCATTCATAAAATTATGACTCTTTTGTGATCTTATGACTTCTCATGATTATGATTTTCTCATCAATTTTAATCTCACTCATTATATTGAGATAAAAATTGATTCTTCTCATTTCTTAATCATTTCTGACCATCTCATTTCACTTCATTTTTTATATAAAATCAAATTCCTCCTTTGTTTATTTATTTGGGTCTTATCAGGAGTTATGGATTGGTTAATTGATTGGAATTCATTTGGGTTATTGATTCAGCAATTCAGTATTTTATTTGGATGGGACTGATCGACTTCTTAATTCCTCAAGATAACTGATTTATCCTTGAAAATTGATTTTTTTGATTATTGATTGATTTTGAATCCTGAAGATATTGATTTGACTGATTGATTCCTCAAGACCTTGAATTTACATTGAAGACATTGATTTATTGATTGATTGATTGACTATTGAATTCTTCAATATTATTTATATTTGATTTGAATTGATTGCTGATATTGGTTGAATTGATTGATTGATTGATTGATTGAATTTGATTTCACCTCAGGACTGTTGATTCATTCCTCAAGATCATAAAGATTTTATTGATTATTGTTTTGGCCAAGCTTTAATTCTTTTTGTGAATTATCATCAATTTTCTATTCTTAATTTTCCAACAATGTCAGTTCAGAATAGCCCTCCAGCCAAGAATACTATATCTTAAAGAAATCCAGCTGTTCTCACTCCTACAACAAGGGTTCCTCTTGACCACACCCCAACAGTTCATCAACTGAGTGAAACTTTGGACAGAGGATCACCAGTGGAGGGAGCAGAACCCTCCAGAAGAGGGGAAATAAAATGAAGAAGATGAAGGTCTTTCTCTGGCCTATTGGGTGGCTAAGCTGGCATGTCTGAGGGTGCAAGAGCAAGATTAGGGGAAGATGAAGATGAAGAGGGGGAGAAGCCTGTGGAAGAAGATGAGTCTGAAGAAACTGAAGTGGCAACTTCCTTTGCAGGTGCCCCTGAGGCTTCTGAAGCTGCAGATCTAGCCCATTCTAATCAACCTCTTGTCTCTCAAGCTGAACCAAATTTCATCGAGATGATGGAGCAGATTACTAAATTCATGGAGAAACTCACTCAAGCAGTTGCTCCCAGGGACAATTCCAAAGCCCCTGCATTCAAGACTCCATCAATGAAGGCACCTGATTCTTTTGATGGTACTCAAGCTCATAAATTGAGAGGATTTATCCAATCCCATCAATTAATTTCCCATAATGATCCAGAAAATTTCTTCTCTGACAGGAAGAAAGTTCTGTACTAAACTTCTTTTCTCACTGGTAAGGCTGGAGATTGGATTGAGCCCTACCTCTCCAATCTTTCCAATGAAGATCCTTCCTACCTCCTCAATAATTGGAAGTTTTTTGAAACTCAATTATTCACTCTGTTTGGTGATCCCAATCAATTCAGGAAAGCTGAACAAGAGTTGGACAATTTGAGGATAAAGGAAAGTGGTCATGTATCCTTGTACATTGCTGATTTCAGAAGCTTAATGTCAAGAATAGGAGATTGGGGAGAAATAGATTAGATTCATATTTATAGAAGAGGATTGACATCATGACTTCTGGACCAGTTGGCTTACTACCCTGGTGACTTTGATACTCTTCAGGAACTCATGGACATAACCCTTGAATTAGATACCAGATACCATGAGAGACAGAAGGAGAAGGGTAGTAATCAAGAAAAGAAGCCTACTGTTACTGGATCAAATTCTTCAAGGCCTCCTCAAAACTAATCTTTAGAAAGGCCCCACCATAAGAAGACTAAGCAAAGGGAGCAATCTCAAGTTTCAAGGGACAAACCCCATTCTTCTCTGCTCAATAAGGAAAATAAATTAATTTGTTCTGAAAAGGAGAGGAGGATTAAAGAAGGGTTGTGTACTTTTCATGGTGGAAACCACCCAACTGAAAAATGATCCAAGAGACCTCAGAACAAGCCTGGGTTATCAAGAGGCTTCCCTAGCAAGTAGGGAAAAGCCTGAGTGGGAATCGTGATGTGTTCAATTGTTCCCACTTATTTCCTTCAAGAGCACAATTGTGCACTCTGAATACTAGTGTCTCAAGAAATATTTAAAGTTTCTTATGTTTTCTTCTGTATCTGATATTTTTTATAGTATTCCTATTGATTCTGGTGCTACAAACTCTTTTATTGGAAAGAATTTTGTTCTGAAGTACTCATTGACTATGTCAGAGCTCCCTGAAAATATTCCTCTTTTCATTCTGGATGCAAATGAATGCCCTGACTTGTTCATCAGGCCTTATATCAAGTGGGTAATTGACTTGCCTTCCTTTCCAAGATTTGAATGGGACTTTTTCATCATAGATTCACCCAAAGGAGAAGACCTGATATTGGGCTGTGATTTGGTCTACCATTTGAATTCTATTATTGATTGGAAAAATGGACTGATCACCTATGATTCTAGTGGTATTGAATATTATTCTAGTAACTCCTTTGCCACTGCTGTCAACAGTGTTTCTCTGGTTGGTGAACTTGAGACACCTTCTATAAGATCGGTCTACGAGACTTGTTGGTAATATTAATATTAATCAACTATACTATGACGGTTCTTATGAAATATAATAATAAAAATTATCATAACCACAACTAAATAGTTAATTCATTAATTATTTCTTTTACTTGTCATACACTACTAGTAATTATAACAGTAAGCATAATTGTGTACTAGAATAAATTACAAGAAGTATTTAATAATAAAACTTCTTTATTAAAATAATAAAATTACTTTAATATATAATCATCTTATGCAAGAATGATTATAAATAAAATCCTTGAAGAAAACAATTAACAGAGAAAAATGTTTAATACTTAAGATAAATCAATCACTAATACTCCAAAGAACTTATCAAAGATAAAAGTAGGGAAATTTGACAAATAGTTGTGCATTTAAAGGATCAAAAATGGATATATCACACTATTAGAACAATGTTTAGTTGATCTCTATTATTTCAAGTCATTCTGATTGATTCTGAAAGAATAAAATACTTAAGAAATGTTTCAACTAATACTTACTTGTTGGTAATAAAGGTATAATTGAATAATGTGATTCTTTGGAAAAAACAGCAACAGGAGGCCTCTTTTAAGTCTAAGACAGCTCACAGAGGCTTGAAATGGACCAAAATGAAAAACTAGTGAGTGATAAAACAATAAACGTTTTGTGATTATTGATTGCATTATCTGTTGTCACATAAGATTATCATAATTACTTAATTGAGCCTTTTACATGACTACCAACCCATTTATGGCTAAGAATAAAAGGAGTAACAACTGTAAGTATTCTTTTATTCCAAAATGATAATTGATTTCTCAAATTCATCAATGTTATTGGAAATTTCATCACAGAATGTATTTTCTGTAAATTTTCAAAGATTCTGTGTTTCACATGGAATCATCAAAAATGGACTGTAAGTAAGCCTTTCAATTTTACTTATAAAACAATAACTCTTTTTTGGTTTTTTTTATGAATTATACAGTTCTCAATTGGTCCTGCAAGTTACAGAAATATTAATTAAGAATTGCCTTTTTAATGAATTTTTGAAGTTTTTACCTCATTTCTACGTAGAATTGCAAAAAGCAGTATATGGCTGGTTGTTATGAGGTAAATCAATGGATACTAGTCCAAAAAGGGTTTGAATTACTGTTTTGGGGTTTATACAAGGAAATTAATTAAGAATTGACATGGTTACAGGAGTCTAAGTGGCTCTTTAGCTCCTTGGCATTTCAAAATAGCAGCTTATTTGCAATTATCTTATGATTATTGAAGTTGTGGCATGGTAACCAAGTTCCCAAAAGGTTTTAGTTTCCTAATTGGGCCAAGATCAGCCATTAAACCAAGCTGTAGAGCTGTCCACACCTCAGAGGCCTCAGAAGTTGGGTACCCTGGCTCCCTTTGATATCTTTTGTCCCCTCTAGCTATTTTCATGTCAAAAATAGAGATTCAGGCTTAAAGACTGATATCCACTATGGGTGTACCAAAAGTGCATATATGAATAACATAATATTAAGTGCCCAAAACATGAATAACACTATTCTTAGTATATATGGAACATGTGATTTCTCACATTCCCATTATGTTGGCGTGAAATTGAGAAAAACAAAAATTTTCACAGATCGTTTATGTGGTATTGATGATGTGGTATTGAAGTATTTTCCATATTACCACCTCAAAAAGTTTATTTCAGCTCATTCACTCTATGGAGCTACCCTAGGTGAAATTTTGTGTAGAATTCAAATCTGGCCTTAAATCCATGGATTTACTTACTCAATAAAAAGCTATTCATCTTTTCTGGAATGAAAAAAGATGAATTTTGAATATATGCATGACTGAAGGGTTATGCATAGTTCAGAATTTAATTCTAAGATAATTTTGGCCTATTTGTGTATGTAAAATATACCTCAAGGCTCACATTCCCTCCCACCAAAAAATAAAGTTGTACTACAATTTTATCAATGGTATAAAGAAGAAAAAGGCCCCAAAGGGGGTTAATCTCCACTGTCCAACCTCTTAACATTACTGAGATCAAGGGATTTAAAGCACATTTATAGACATATTTAGGCTTGGGGCCTTCTTTCATGTCTAGCTCTTCTTAAGAGTTTATCTGAGTCAGGTATTTCTGATTCTGCCAGCCATTTATCTTCATGAAGTGGATTTCTATATCTAACAAGATATTCCCTTTAATTTTTACCCCTAAGTCTCCTTTCTTTAATGACTTTCTTTATCTTTTGTCTTCATTCTGTTCCACTGGTGGTACAGTCAAAGGAGTTGGGTTCCTTAAAGGAAACCATTCTTTGTGAGCTGGTTGATAAGGCTTTATCAAGCTGACTGGAAAGGTGGGGTGTTTATTTTCCAATTCACCACTCAATTCCACTTGAACTGCATTGGTTCCATGTATGTCAGCCTGTGACTCAAAACCAGAGCACAAGCATGACAGCCAAAATACCATAAACCAATGGTATAGCCAAGATACCACCAGAACATGAAGCTGAGCCAAATCAGCTCAAAAGGTATCAAAAGAAAGGGAAAACCCACCCCTTTCTGAAAATATAATTCCCATCACCATAGGACAAAGAATAACAAAGTTATTCCTGCTCAAAGTTGTTGCTGAGCATAAACCTTAATTTTCACCTCTCATCTAAAATCTAGAAGAAGACGCTTAACCCCATCAAATGGGTATTCAAAATGAAGCTCTCATTCAGGGCTATCCAATGGTACCAGCAAAACTGAGTTAGCACCAGTATTACTTGAGTTATGGTCAAATTCAGGGCAAATAAGGGTGAACAAAACATTCACCTCTCATCTAACTTCTACAGTTTTAGTGTGAGATACCTAAAGTGGGGTCTTTTTGGAAAGAGCACAATAAGGGCTATCTGATGTCGCCATCCACTTCCTCATATCTCAACTATAACAGAAGTTATGAGGCAAACAAGCTCAATACAGCTTTTTTGCCCAATCCACACCTATGTACAAAAGCCTTGTACATGGGATAACTTTGTCAAATTTAATGATAACCATACCAAATCGGGTATCATTGTATAGCGCTCATACAGGGCTATCCAATGAACCAGCTTTGAGCATGATATCTCAAAAACTGACAGAGTTATGGCCATTTGAATGCTATAATCCCACAATATGGCCAATACAGTTGTATTATGACAGGATACAGTTGTACTCTGATTATGAGGTATCAAACAGACAAAGAAGCATGTTAATACTTCATTACCTCATACGTCAGTCAATACTGGGGTCCCATACAGTTTCTGTACAGCATTTTACGTGTCATACACGTCAGAATCAAGCTGTGAGGTCCCCAGATGAAAGTTTTCACCCTGTATTGGTGAAAACTGCCCAGATGTGGTTTCAAAACCACATCTGGGCCCAATAAAGGTTATACAGGCTGTTTGCAAACCACAAGCCAGTACCAGAGAGTGAAAAATCTTCACTTCCGCTACATGGAAAGGTCTAGCACCCTTTCCACCCCATTTCAGGATAAAAAGGAGGCTTTTCACAGCCAGAATTGGTTCCTCATCCTGCTCTTGAATATCCTACGTAGTAAACTGTCCAAAACAGATTTACTATTGGGTAATAATCAGGGTATAATTATAATTTTAATTATTGTAGTTCTTATTATAGTAATACAACTAGTAAGACTGCTTCCAGGGTTCTCAATAGCACTCACCACCACTATTTTCCAAATAGTGGAACCCTTTTATTATCTTATAAATTATTATATTATCAAAAAATCTTAGTATTAAAATTATTTCCACGTGTCACAGTCATAGTTCTAGTTGTAAATAGCCTAATTACTACTTCAACATAGACTCCAGCTGACAATGTAAGGCAACAATAACAAAACGTCCTACATAAGAATCTTTAAGTTTTTCTGGCCCTTTGATATTATTAAAATTCAAGGTTGAAACCAGAACTAAGTCCACTACTTGAAAGTTTGGTACTTTATGACTTTTGTCCCACTTCTGTTTTGCATTGTAAAAAGTGGAATTCATACTCTGTTTTGCATTATTCTCCAATTTATCAAGAATTATCTTGAAGCTGGAAGCTGTAGGATGAATGTAAATGCATTATTTCCTCAGTGTGTCGCCTGGGAGTCTTGGATTCCATTGTTTTTCTAGCATAGCAGGAGTTTGACCTGTGGAAGAATGGACTGATGTCTTATATACCAATTCTAATGCAGGTATCAGAGTACACCAGTCATGGGTAAAGCCATCTGAGTCTTTTAATTCTAATCCATAAGCACAAAATCTCCTGATCATGACTTCTAAAGTTTGAATTATTCTCTCCACTAGCCATCTGTTTGAGGGTGATATTCTGTAGAAAATGATAACTTAGTCCCAAACAATCTATGAAGATTGGTCTAAAGTGCATATGTGAACTTGGGATCTCTGTCACTTATGATATTCATAAATAATCCTGTATGAGAAATAACTCTACTCCATAGAAGAAGAGCTGTATCCATAGCTGTTTTATCTTTATGAAATGGTAAGAATATGGGAGTCTTGCTATATCTGTCTACAATGACTAAACAAGCATTATAATTTTTGTAACCTCTTGGAGGAAGTGCTGTGACCCAATCCATGTGAACAACTTCCCAAGGGGATTTTGGTTCTTGAATATGAATCATTAGTCCAAATTTCTTTCCTGTACTCCTATTTCCTTTGTGGCATCTATCACAGATGTGGAAATATTCAATGGTTTCTGCTCTCCAAGATGGCCACCATGCACAGTTCTTCACTTTTTCAAGTGTTCTGTCCTCTGACAGGTCTCCAGAGTAGATGCTATCATGGCATTCATGAATACTGGTATTGATAAGCAATCTGCTACACAATGTCATTACACAAGAATGTTTGGTTCTGTGGTAAATAATCCCATCAAACAAGTGAAATCTTCCTTCAGAATAGGAATTCTTCCAAACTTCATCCAGTGCATTGACTAAAGATGTATCTTTGAAGTCTTCATCTAATAAGGAAGTCAATTTATGGAAATTCTTGTCTTGCTTATAGTATTATCTCCTTTCTCCAAAGAATTCAGTCTCAATATCAATTATTTTAACTCCTTCAATTGGAATATGTGGTTCTGCTTACAAAAAAAACATAAGCTGGGTTATCAGGAGTATTGGCTAATTCCCACCTGCTAAGTCCATCAGAGTTCTTGTGAATTTTTCCTGCCTTATGAACTATAGTCATATTTCCTCTATATTCTTGAACGGCTATTTGCCATCTCAACATGTGTCTGTTGGGAGTTTTCATGTTAAGAAGTGATTTCACCAAATTACAGTCAGCTATCACTTCAAAAACACTGCCATAAAGGTAATAGTGAAATTTCTCAAGTGCCAATACCAAACATAAGCACTCCATTTGGCTTGCACCATATCTGGCTTCTGTTGGTTTTATTTGTCTTGAGATGTAACAAACTGGTCCCTCCGTAGGTTTTGCATCAATAATTTGGACTTGATGTAGGGCTGCCCCTAATCCATCCCCACATGAATCAATGTTCAATTTAAAAGGTATATTCCAGACAGGCATGAGGAGTAAAGGTGCTTCTGTAAGAGATTTCCTTATCTTCTCATAAGCTTCAATTCTTTCCTGTGTCATCTCAAATACTGTCTTTTGATCACAGATTCTATAGAGTGACTTGGCTATAATTGCAAATTCTTTTAGGTGTTGCCTTCAATAACTGGCAAAGCCAAGGAAAGACATCATTTCTTTCTTATTCTGGGGTATTGGCTTAAGTAACACTACTGCCACTTTATTTTTGTCAATACCCAAGCTTAAACCAGAAACAATATCTCCTAAAGCTTTAAGTTCTTCAAAGCCAAAGCTACATTTCTTGAGTGAAATCTTCATATTAACTCCTGTAAGTTTGTCAAGTACTCTTGCAAATATTTCAAGGTGCAAAGACCATGAGTCAGAACATATGATAATATCATCAATATAAATGATAAGCCATCCTTCAGACAATTCTGTGGGGAAGATGGTATTCATCATTCTTTGATAATAAGATGGTGCATTTTAAATACCAAATTGAATTCTAAGATACTCACAAATACCACAATGAGTGATAATTTTAAGTAATTGCCCAGTTTTGGGCTTCAAACATTTTGATGAACACCTTTCAATGAATCAATGGATGTTATATACTTGTCTTTAGACAATTGGGTCAAGGTTTCTTGAATTCTAGGAATTGGATACCTATCTGGAGCTGTGTAGGTATTCAATGCTCTCAAATATCCAATCATCCTTGATTTATCATTATTCCAAGCAATAATAACAGGTGTTTTTACTTCAACTTCTTCATTATGGCCTACTCTCCTTAGTACACCAAGTTGAATCAACTCTTGGATATGTTTTCCAAGGCCTCTCTAGCTCTGGGACTGGCTGGATAAGCTGTTCTTCTAAGGACTGAAGGGTATGGTCTGTTAATATTAAGAGTGATATCAACTTCATGCCCTTTTATAGCGCCTAATGGTTTGTTATCAGAAGAAAAGTAATTCTTATATGTGTATAACAAATCAATAAGGTCATGCCTCATCTTTGGTGATAATTACCAATTATTTTTGTGCTTAAACAAGTTGATTAGCCATAAATCCTTCCTTATAAGTATCTTGAACAGAAGATATCATATATATTTGGTTTGGCATATTGGCAAAAGCAAATTTTTGTCTTTTATTTTCTCCAATTGTGAAATATCTGTCTTTATGGTTGTTGATTTCAATGCCATAAAAATTGAAGGAATCATTTCCAAGAATAATGTTCTGAGATGTGCAATTGTCCATCACTACTATCTCAGTTTTCATTCTTACACTTCCTGCTGGATGTGGAAATACAAGATTAGTGTCCAATATGCCCAAAGGGTACATATTATTACTGGCACTACTAAATTGTACACCCTCTATTGGTAATAGATAGCTTTTCCATCCAGTGAGTATGGCTTGAAGATAATCTTTGCCTACACAAGTACAAAATGCCCCTGCATCCAGATTTACTTTGGATTCAATATCATTCATCAGGATTGATGTGATACAAGATGCTCCAGCAGTGTATCCTTTACCTCTAGCAGGTTTGGTTTAACACATTCTGGCATCCTGAATATTTATCAGGTTATGCCAGTCCTCACTGTACTATGGCAAGTGAGCATAGACTTCTGTGACCTCAAAGAAAGCTGTAATGTTTTTCAATGGGATAGTCCTCTACTGGTGTATTCTCGGAGACTGCAGAATCTAGGTCAGATTCTTCTTTCTCTTCAGTACACTTAACCTCTTTAATGAATTGAGCTTCATTAATATTTTCCTTTTTAGTGCAAGTGTTGGCCAAATTTGAAGTGCTTCCACATTTATGAAGCTTTAAAACAGGTCTTTCAGGCCCCTTATCTTCTCTGGAAGTTTTAGAGGCCATTTTGGATTCCATAAGGACTCTAGTCCAGGTTTTACCAGTTCTTGTCCTAGTAATAATATCTTCCATGGCTTTGATGTAGTCTTCTGTTGAACAGGGTTCTACATATCTGCACTTGATAGCATGTTCTAGTTCTCCTCCACATTTTCTTAATATTTTCATATTAATCATAGTGTCAGACATATCTGGGTGTAAGGCAGATAATCTGTCTTTCTGTTTGAGGAACCAAGTAAGTTGTTTATCCTTTTCTGAATTGAAAATGGCACTTTAGAGTGCATTTTCAATTTCAAATCTACAAGAATTATTAGCCCATTTGGTGCTTATTTCACATTTCCACCAAGGCCAATCATGTTTACCATGATCTAGTCTCATTTTGTAATACCATTCCTTTGCAGTTCTGGTAAACAAAGAGTTTAGCTTCCCCACTATGATTTCTTCAGGTATGTGAAAATTTCCTTGCAACATATAAATGGTTCTGATGAACTCAATATGATTGTATTCTCCTTCACTAGAGAATTTTGGCCATTCTTCCAGTTTGGGAATATCTTTTGCACATACAGGATTTTCTCCTAAAAATGGGGTCAAACTACCTTTAACAGAATGTTTTTCTTCATTCAAAGGTGTAGAATGTCTTGGCATATGTGGTCCATAATTCTTATGAATTTGTTCCACATTTGAAATGATTTCATTCTTTAACTTCTGCCTTTCACTCTCACTTATTTCCAAATGTGTGGCAAACTGATTGGTATTTTTAATTATTTCCAAGACATGATCTTTCAGAATTCTAAGTTGATCTATAATGTTTAAAATGGAAAGATCTTCCATTTCATCATTTTGGACTTGAAATTTAATTTTAATTCTGTCACATGTATTGGTAATTGAATCAAGTCTTACATTTGTCAACTGATACCACTCAGTATATTTTTTGTCATTTCTTTTCAATTCACTCATGTCTGATATGATTTTATTTAGCTTTGCATCAAATTTTCCAAATTCTACATCAATGCTAAATTTAACAATTTTTTTTCACCTATTATTTGTGTGGAAAAGTCCTTCTGATCCTTTCCTTCTCTTTGGCTGTGAATTCCATAAGAGTCCTGGCCATATTGAAGACACAGTCCATGGCTGAAGGCTCCAATTTGGAGATCCTGTACCCTTGTGGGTAAGGTCTGTGCCAATTTGCTTTTCCTTTTCCCTTTCCCTGATGGTTCTTGGGACCTCTCTGCTTCTTCTGAGGTCCTTTTGGGCTTGTCTTTGGACACTTCTGGAGCTGGTAGACGCCACTGGGCCTTCTGTCTCCAAAGCTGGAGTCATTTCCAACTCCTTCTTCTGGTCTATGGATAAAAGACTTTGGTTCTTCAACCAATTCTTTATCTTTTTGACTTTGTGTTTGCAAGAAAATGGGCTTCAACCTGGTAAGAGTTCTATGGTCTTCTCCTGAACCAGAAAGCTCCTGATGTGTAAGTAGGAGTTCATGGCCCCCCGCCAAAGGCTGGGGCATACTTCCCACGCCTTTTCTTTGGCTTCTCTGAACCAATTCTTGTATTTATATTGATAATTTTCTATTGCTGCTACTTGAAAGTGGTTCAGCCCTTAAAATATCATCATGAATTAGTCCATATTCAGAATTCTCATCAATTTTTGTCGGTGCAGACCTTGCGGAATGGGGGGCAACTCTGGAATCCTCCAGATGTGTCTTTCTTGAGGAATATTTGACACTTCTGGATTTGGTCTTGCCTTTTCCTTGCCCACATCCATCTGGTTGGACTGAATAGCTGCTTCTATTTCTGATATGCACCATTTTCACATCAATTCAAGAGAAAAAGTGAAATAAGAGGACAGAACCACACACCTTTTGGTGGTAATTGAGCTTGTTATGTTCTGCATAAAGTGCCTCTTTTAGCAGTTTGCACTTCAATTCTCTCTTCAGATTCTGGACTAGTAATATATCTCTTACTGAGCTTATTATCAGCTGCACTGCCTCTTATTAAAGACACATTGGAAAAATGTATAAAAGAGAAAAAATTATTTTAATGCATTTTAAAATATCTTTCAAGATTTTTATAAGTTTTATTATTTTTTAATTATAAATAATTATTCTTTCCAAAGAAAAAAGATTAAAATTAAAGATTTTGATTCAAAATCAATTCAGAGTAACTCAAAGAATAATTTTATAAGTTTTTGGATGTGAAAAAGCCACGTGTAAAACAATATAAAATTCCACCAAATTCCTCAATCAAAAATATTTTAAAAACAATTTAAAAAATGAAAATCATTTTAACTTCAAATTGAAAGAAAAAAAATCATTAAATTAATATATTTTGAAGCTTAAAAATATATTAATTAAGGGTACAAGGGTCAAAAAACACGGCCAGGCCCCCAAATGTAAGATGTGTCAATGAAACTTGTTGATAATATTACTATTAATCAACAGTACTCTGACTGTTCTTATGAAATATAATAATAAAAATAATTATAACCCCAATTCAAAAATCAATTCATTAATTATTTCTTTTACTTGTTATACACCACTAGTGATTATAAGAATAAGCAGTAATTGTCTAAAAGAATCAATCACAAGAGGTATTTAATAATAAAACTTCTTTATTAAAATAATAAAATTAATTTAATGTATAATTATCTTCTACAAGAATAATTATAAAAATAATTCTTGACGAAAACAATTACTAGGGAAAAACCTTTGAGCCTTGAGATAAATCACTCATAAATACTCCAAAAAACCTATCAAAGGGAAAAGTAGAGAAATTTGACAGATAATTGTGGATTTGAAGGATCAAAAATGGATATATAACAGTATTACAACAATTTATAGTTGATATATATGATTTAACGTCATTATGATTGATTCTGAAAGAATAAAACATTTAAGAAAAGTTTTAACTAATACTTACTTGTTGGTAAGAAAGGTATAATTGAATAATGTGATTCTTTGGAAAAAACAGCAACAGGAGGCCTCTTTTAAGTCTAAGACAGCTCACAGAGGCATGAGATGGAAAAAAATGAAAAACCAGTGAGTGAAAAAACAATAAACCTTTTTGGAGTATTGATTGCATCATCTGTTGTCACATAAGATTATCATAATTACTTAATTGAGGCTTTTACACGACTACCAACCCATTTATGGTTAAGAATAAAATGAGTAAAAACTGTAAATATTCTTTTATTTCAAAAGAGCTTATCAATGTTATTCAAAATTTCATCACAGAATGTATTTTCTGTAAATTTTTAAAGATTCTGTGTTGCACGTCAAATCATCCAAAACGGACTGTAAGTAAACCTTTTAATTTTACTTAAAAAGAATAATTCTTTTTGGTTTTTATATGAATGATACATTTCTTAATTGGTCCTGAAAGCTTTAGGAAGATTAATTAAGAATTGTATTTTTAATGAATTTTTGAAGTTTTTACATCATTTCTACGCAGAATTGCAAAAGGCAGTATATGGCCGGTTGTTATGAGGTAAATAAATAGATACTAGTACAAAAATGGTTTTAATTACTCTTTTGGCGTTTATCCATGGAAATATATTAAGAACTGACATGATTAAAGGAGTAAAAGTTGCTCTTTACCTCCTTGGCCCATCAAGATAGCAGGTTATTCGCAATTATCTTATGATTTACTGAAGTTGTGACATGTTAACCAAGTTCCCAAAAGGTTTAACTTACTAATTGTGTCAGGATTAGCCATGGAACCAAGCTTTAGAGCTGTTCATGTGTCAGAGGCCTCAGAAGTCGGGTACCCTGGCTCCCTTTGATGCCTTTTGTCCCCTTGCTTATTTTTTACATCAAAATAGAAATTTAAGCTTAAAGTGAGATATCCACTATGGGTGTACCAAAGGTGAATGTAGGAATACCATAATATTAAGTGCTCAAAATATTCATAACACTATTCTTGGTGTATATGTAACATGGGATTTCTCACATTCTCATTATTTTGGCCTGAAATTGAGAAAAAACAAAAATTTTCACAGATCTTTTATGTGGTATTGATGATGTGGTTTTGAAGTATTTTCCATATCAACACCTCAAAGAGTTGATTTGAGCTCATTCACTCTATGGAGCTACCCAGGGTAAAATTTTGTATAAAATCTAAATCTGGCCTTAAATCCATGGATTTACTTACTCAATAAAAAGTTGTTCATATTTTATGAAATGAAAAAAAGATGAATTTTGAATATATGCATGCCTTATGGGTTATGCATAGTTTAGAATTTATTTTTGAGATAATTGTGGCCTATTTGGGTATGTAAAATATACCTCAAGGCTCACACCTTCCCTTCCTTCTTCTGTACATATCCCTTCCATCATGCCATCTCATTCATTACTTAAATCAAGAGATGAGGTTTTCAAAGAGATAAAAGATGTTGGAGAAGATGTTGCTATATCTTCACTTAATCTCTTTCAAGGGGATATGGACCGTCCTCCCTAGAGGGACAGTGGGATGAGGAGGAAGAGACAGAAGAAATTGAAACTGTGTTGAAGGTGTTCCCTCCTGCTTATCACCAATTTTTGGATGTGTTCTCCAGGGTGAAAGCATGGAGATTTCTACCACACCATCCCTGTGATCACCATATCAAATTGGAGGGTCTTCTACATCCAGTTGGTGTTATCTACTCATTATCAAATCAAGAGTCAGAAACACTGCGGGCCTACATTTCAGAGAATTTAGAGAAAGGTTTAATAAGGCCAAGCTCCTCTTCAACAGGAGCAGCTGTCATTTTTGTCAAGAGAAAGGATGGAGGGCTTCATTTATGTCTTGAATACCACAAACTCAATTCTTTCACTAGGAAGAAAAGGTACCCTGTCCCTCCTAAGAACCAGCTTCTTACCATATTCATTGGTTCCACTATCTTCTCCAAGATAGACCTGTGTGGTGCTTATAATCTCCTGAGAATCAAAGAGGGGGATGAGCACTTAACTGCCCTCAGAGCCAAATATGGTAGTTATGAGTATTTTGTTATGCCATTTGCCTTACCAATGCTCCAGCTTCTTTCCAGAATCTTGTGAATGATATATTTGAAGATTTCTTGGATATCTTTGTTGTAGTTTATTTAGATGATATTATGGTCATTTCTAGCTCTGAGGAGGAACATGTCAAACATGTGGCCTCTGTCCGCCAAAGACTGAGGGACAATAATTTGTTTCCCAAAGCATCCAAGTGTGTATTCCATGCCTCAACTGTGGAATACTTGGGCGATGTTGTTGCAAGTGATGGCCTCAAGATGGATTCTTCAAAGGTTCAGCAAATCCTTAATTGGCCTCAGCCCATGAACATAAAATCCCTTCAATCCTTCCTTGGCTTTGCCAATTTCTATTGTCATTTCATTAAAAATTACTCCAAAAAAGTCACTGCTCTCACTTCCCTCCTCAAAAAAGACTCTTCTTTTATCTTCAATGAGGAAGCTCTTAGTCAGTTTCAAATACTCAGAGAAGCATTCAAAACTGCTCTTATCCTTTCCCATTTCAATCCTTCACTACAAACTATTGTAGAGACTGTGTCACAACCACAAAGATTGACCCTCCTCCATGGGTGTTGCGGCAATTCCAACCTGGAACCAAGTTGGGGCCAATTGGCCACACCATATCTTTTATGGCCAGTTGTTCTCCTTTAGTGCCTTATGGCCATTTGGCCATTTCTGGCCACCAATCATCATTTACGGCCTCAGGCCATATCCTGCCATCATTGGTCTCCTTGGCCAATTTTCATATCACCAACCCCCGGGCCTTTGTCTTTGATTTTGGGCCTGAGGGTCCTTTTGTCTTCTAGGGGCCTCCAGGCCCCCTAGCCATCTCCATCCAATCTGGGCCACCCCTTTTCATCAAGGGGGTTTAGGCCTAAATGGACTTTTTCGGCCATTTAGGCCCCCTACAGTCCTTGGGCCAAAAGGGCAACCATCTAGCCCCCAAACCACAATTGGACCCACCTGAGCCAAAATTGGCCACCAATCCCTTGGACCCAAAGTTGGCCAAAAGAGCTTCTGGACACCAATTTGGCCATAAATCCCGTAGGACCCATTTTTGGCCATGGACCATTATTCCAGCCATTGCCTCTGGAAACTACCAGAGGCCACCAGACCAGCTCAGCAAGCTTTTCCCGCAACTGTAGGGAAATTCTTTCATTCCTCCATGCACTCCGTACCCAAGGTTGCAGGAGTGGTGCATATATGGTATTATATACCATTATGCACCATTTTGCCTCAGCAATTCAATGGTGACGGTTTTAGGACCAAATTCCACAATTCCCAAGCAAGGTCCCAAAATCCAACACCCATTTCAAAGGAGGATTCTTTAACTCATCAGTATGGCAATCCATGGCGGCAATCAGAAGACCATTCAAGGACCCCAACCACCTGGCCCTGCAGGACTTGGGTTGGAAATTTCATTCAGGATTATTCCAAGGGCATTCTCAGAGGTTATACAGTCTTTTAATCAGCTTCCAAGGCATCAAGTATTTCAATAGCCCTTGGACAACCCAATTGATCCATACAGGCCTCAATCAAGCAACCTGTATGTCCTTGGCCCAATTGGGCCAATTCAATATTCCACTGTGGGAATTAAATCACACAGTTCACTTGCAAGATGGCCAGAACTGTATTGTCCCAATTCAGACAATACAGCCGGTGATCCACCTTCCAGGATCAGTCTTTCAGTATTTCACATATACTGGCCACCTTTCAGCACCTGGGGACTTTTTCCCCAGTTAATGAATATATTAGATTTATTCTTATCTTTATTTTCTTTTAGCTTGTTAAAGTTAATAATGATAATCTTAAGTCAGTCATTAGCACCCTTTCTCTTTTTCTTCCTTGCCTGTAAGTGGATATTGGTGGTCATATCCTTTACTAATTCCATTCCTTTTCTGGCAGGTTGAAACAGTGAATTGAGGATTCACTTGGTTGGATTCTTGGCCTTTGGCTTCCTTTATTATCTTTGGCCTTTGGATTCTTATTCTTTTCTTTTATCTTTGGAATACTTGTCTTTTCCATTCTTCTTCCTTGAAGAAATTAAATCTTTATTATTCCATTATCTTTTGGAGCCCTCCAAGTGAGCTCTTGATTCCTGAGTGCCAGGCCCTCTTGCTTCCATAAGAGCCCTTGTGACATTATATTAATTAACTCATAATTTCTTTCATTCTATTCATTCATTCTTCATCAATTTAATTCATTCATTATTTGAAATTATAACTCTTTAACCCTTATGAATTTAATGATTCTTTGTTACCTCTCAATTTTCTCCCATTCATTCTTCATTCTGAAAATTGAAAGCTGACCCATTTTTCTTTTTGTTATCTTTTTCAATATTAATTTCAATCATCAATCTCATTTTTACCCTTCATTCAGGCGTCTTATCATTTTGATTTTCAAATTGTTCATGAGATTATTCAGACACATTCTTCATATCAGGATTCAATTTGATTTTTTCTTCAAGAATTTTGATTTTCAGGAAGAATTCACTTGATAATTGATTTGATTGACTGATTTGATATAATTGACATTGACTTCAAGAAAATTGACTGACCTGAAGAGTTCTCATTGATTTTGCTGAATTTCACATCAAGAATTGACATAAATTGATTTTGACTCAAGAATTCATTTGACTGATTGATTTTCTCTGCAAGACTTGATTGGTTGAATTTATTGAATTCAAGATTTTCATTGATATTGATTTTTGACTTCAAGACTAATTTGACTTTGATTGATTGACATACCTGAAGATTTTAATTGATTCATTGATTTCCTCAAGATTTGATTGTTGATTCCGTACTTCAAGAAAGTTTTGATTTTTTGTTAATTTATTTTAACTTTTTATTCCTGAAATCATGCCTGTCAAACATTCACCTCCTGCAAGACAAACCAGATCTGAGGCCAGAGCTCAAGCTGCTCTTACTCCAACTCCAAGAGTTCCTCTTGATGGCACCCCAGCAGTTCCTCAACTGAGGGCCCAATTGGATAGAGGACCCCGCATGGAAGGAGCAGCACCATCCAGGAAGGAAGGAAGAGGGCCAAGAAGATCAATTTCATTATCAGGAGTGGTTGGCGGTTTTCCAGGACTTTCAAGAACTGGTCTCAAGGTTAAAGGTGAAGATAATGATGAGGAGGAGGAGAATTCTGTGGAAGAGAAAGGGTCTGATGGTACTGAAGGTGTCCCTGCTCCTGTGGGGGCATCCCAAAGTACTGGAGGACCAACTCTAGCCCAGTCTGATCAGCCTGTCCCTCATCAATCTGAACCATCTTTATTGGCCATTATGCAGCAGATGACTCAAATTATGGCCAATCTTCAAGCAGATTCTTCTTCTGGATCATCAAGACCACCTGCCTTCAAGACTCCATCTATGAAGGCACCAGAATGCTTTGACGGGACTCAGCCCTTCAAGGTCAGAAGCTTCCTTCAGCCATGCCAATTAATTTTTCATAATGACCCGGCAAACTTCTCTCAAGACAGAAAGAAGGTTCTTTATACCACTTCATTTCTCATTGGCAGGGCTGCAAAATGGATTGAGCCTTATCTTTCCAATCTCACCAATCAAGACTCCAATTACCTTCTCAATTCTTGGCCTTTATTTGAATCTCAACTCTTCACTCTATTTGGTGACCCAAATGAAGTCAGAAAGGCTGAAGCAGAATTGGATTCACTAAGACTGAAGGAAGGTGGCCATGTTTCACTATACATAGCCAATTCCAGGAGTTTGGTTTCAAGAATTGGGGATTGGGGTGAAAGGGCTCTCATTCATCATTTCAGGAAGGGATTGCCGTCCAGGATATTGGATCAATTGGCCTCCCATCCTTCAAGAATTGATTCTCTCCAAGACTTAATGGATGTTACCATGGAACTTGATACCAGGTACCATGAAAGGCAAAAGGGGAAGAATCACTAACAAGAGAGGAAACTTGAAGCCCCAAGATCAAGTACTTCTCATCCTCAAAATTCTTCAAGTTCTAGTCACAAGAAGAGGGACAAGCCCCATTCTTCTTTGTTGAATAAGGACTTCAAGCTTATGAATTCTGAAAAAGAGAGAAGAATAAAAGAGGGTCTTTGTACCTATTGTGGTGGAAAGAATAGTCTTGAGTCTTGCTTCATTAGACCTCAAAACAAGCTTACCCAACTGTCAGGCCAATTTCGCAGCCAGGGAAAAGCCTGAGTGGAGACCATGTTGTGTTCAATGGTCTTCACAGGTGGCCTTCCAGAGCACAATTGCGCATTCTGAATACTGGTGTCAAAAATTCTCTTAAATATTTTGTTTTTTTTCTCTTTCTGATGTTTTTTTACAATATTATCATTGATTCTGGTGCTACACAATCATTTATTGCAAAGCAGTTTGTTCACAAGTATTCTTTGACCATGTCAGAACTCCCGGAGAAGATTCCCCTTATTATTCTTGACTCCTCTGAGTCTCCTTCTTTATTTGTGACTCACCATACTAAATATATGGTTGAGCTCCCTTCCTTCCCAAGCTTTGAATGGGACTTTTTAGTCATTGATACTCCCAAGGGAGAAGACCTCATATTGGGCTTTGACTTTCTTAATCATTTTAATCCGTTTATTGATTGGAGGCAAGGTCTGATCACCTTTAATGCTGATCATGAAGACTATTGTGATCCTTCTAATTTTTTACGTAATGACTTTTCTTCTGCCAAATCATGCGCAGCTCTGGTTGGTGATTCTAGAACACCATCATTCCCATCTTCTGTCCATATTCCTTCCCTTAATTCCCATCATTCTTTACTATCATCCAGAGATGAAGTCTTCAAAGATATTCAATATTTTGGAGAAGATAATTCTGTATCTTCACTTCATCTCTTCTTTGGGAATATGGACCTTCCTCCTTCATCTTATCATGACTCCCTGGAGGAGTTGTGGGATGAAGAGGAAGAGCCAGAAGAAGTAGAAACCATGTTGAAGGTTGTCCCTTCTTTCTATCACCAATATTTGGATGTATTCTCCAAGGTGAAAGTAGAAACACTTCCTCCTCACCGCGCCTGTGATCATCATATTGAGATGGAGGGGTTTCTACCTCCAGTTGGGGTGATCTACTCTTTATCCAAATGAGAGTCAGATACACTCAGGGCCTACATTTCAGAGAATGTAGAGAAAGGTTTCATCCGGCCAAGCTCCTCTTCAACAGGAGCACCTGTTCTCTTTGTCAAAAAGAAAGATGGTGGCCTCCGTTTGTGTGTTGATTACCACAAACTCAATGCTGTCACTAGGAAGAACAAGTATCCTGTTCCTCCTATGAATCAGCTTCTCAATGTCTTCAATGGTTCTTCTATCTTGTCCAAGATTGATTTGTGTGGTGCATTTAACCTGCTCAGAATCAAGGAGGGTGATGAACATTTGACATGCTTCAGACGTAAATATGGCAGTTTTGAGTACTTGGTTATGCCATTTGGGCTCACCAATGCTCCTGCCTCTTTTCAGAATCTTGTCAATGATATTTTCCAAGATCTGCTTGATGTTTATGTTGTGGTTTATTTTGATGACATTATGGTCTTTTCCAAATCTGAGGAAGAACATGTTACTCATGTGTCCACTGTTCTTTCCAGACTCAGAGGCAATAACCTTTTTGCTTAGGCTTAAAAGTGCCTTTTTCATGTTTCTAGTGTGGAATATCTTGGTTATGTTGTTTCTTCTGAAGGCCTCAAGATGGACCAAGCAAAAGTCCAGCAGATTCTCAATTGGCTGCCTCCAAGAAACCTCAAAGCTCTTCAATCCTTCCTTGGCTTTGCCAATTTCTACCGCTGTTCCATCAAGAATTATTCAAAGAAGATCATTTCACTCACCAGTTTCCTCAAGAAAGATCCCTGTTTCCACCTCAATGAGGAAGGTCTTAGTAAGTTTCACCAACTCAAAGAGGCTTTCACAACCGCCCCAATTCCTCTCTACCCACCATTGTAGAGACCAATGCATCCAATTATGCCTTGGGTGCTGTACTGAGTCAGGTCTCTGACTCAGGAAAACATCCCATTGCATTTGACAGCCGCAAGCTTATTCCAGCACAGCTCAACTATGAGATCCATGACAAGGAACTCCTTGGCATAGTCTGGGCTCTCAAGCGCTGAAGAGCTTTTCTCCTGTCTCTTTCTTCCCCTTTTGAAGTTCTCACTGATCACTCTTCCCTTCAATACTTCATGTCATCAAAACTCCTTACTTGCCATCAAGCCCGGTGGGCAGAATTCCTTTCTGAATTTCATTTCTCAATCACTTACCGCCCTGGCCGCCCAGCTACTCTTCCGGATGTCTTATCATGTCAGGACAATGTCTATCCGGAGAGGGGGGAGGATTTCATCAGCAAGAATCCAATGAACTTTTGACAACTCATCAAGCAACATGAAGTTCAACCCTCAAGGTATTTTGCAGTCAAGGTGGAATATTTTTCAAATTTGATTGACTCAATTCAGAAGCAATTATGGCAAGATTCTCAGTACAGAAGTATCCTTGAAGAATTGGGCAATGTTAAATCTATTCAGGATTATTCTCTTGATTCCTCTTCCCAACTTCTTCTCTTCAAAGATTGGGTGGTGGTACCAAATGACCCCACAATTCAACTCAGCATTCTTCAAAAGCATGACAATTCTCCTCTAGCTGGACACCCTGGCCAAGAGAAGACTCTCAAACTTGTCAAGCAGGATTTCCACTGGTCAGGCATGACTCAATTCATCAAGGATTATGTCTCATCCTGTCAACAGTGTTCAAGAAACAAGAATATCCATCATAAGAAGTTTGGACTCCTCATGCCTCTTCCAATTCCAAATGGTCCTTGGATTTGTCTTTATATGGACTTCATCACTCAACTGCCACTGTCCAATTCATTTGACTCAATCCTTGTCATAGTGAAAATATTCTCAAAAATGGAGGTTTTTATTCCAACAATGCCTTCAATCACTTCACTAGATTTGGCCCATTTATTCATCAGAAATATTTTCTCAAGACATGGCCTTCCTTTAAGCATTGTTAGTGATAGAGGTTATCTTTTTGTTTCTTCCTTTTGGACCAATCTTTGTCAGAAGCTCAAGATTTCAAGAGCTCTGTCAACTTCTTACCATCCAGAAACTGATGGACAGACAGAGAGGGTAAATCAGATAATAGAACAGTACTTTAGGATGTATGTCAGCTATCATCAAGATGATTGGAACACCTGACTCCCTCTGGCTGAATTTGCCTACAATAACTCTGACCACTCTTCAACAAAACAATCACCGTCTTTCACTGCTTATGGAAGAGATTCACATTTTGACTCAGTTCAAATTACTCAAGATACTCCTGCTAGAAAGTTATCAACAAAAATCCAATCAGTACAGCAAGATGTCAAGAGAGAACTTGAAGTTGCAATAAACGGGTTTAAGAGGTATGCAGATAAAAGTAGAGCAAGTCCACCTGTTTTCAATCCTGGTGACATTGTATGGCTTTCCTCCAAGAAAATAAAATCAACCAGACCCACCAAAAAACTGTCTCCTTTTTCAATCTTTAAGAAAGTCAGTACTCATGCTTACCACCTCAAGCTTCCATCTCAATGGAAATCCATCCACCTTGTCTTCCATATTTCCCTTCTGGAACCAGTCAGGACATCAACAATCCCAAATTGGCATCAAGAGCCTCCTCCTCCAATTACCATTGAGGAATAAAAGGAATGGGAAGTCTCTCAAGTACTGGATTCAAAGCTCAAGAGGAGAAAGCTATGGTATCTGGTGCAATGGAAAGGTTTCAGTCAAGACCCAGAAAGATCCACTTGGGAACCAGCCAAAAACCTCAAGAATTGTCCTGATCTTGTCAAAGATTTCCATTCTTTGTATCCTGACAAGCCAGGACCCAATTCTTCAAAATCTTGATCTTTTATGGTGCTTGGTGGGGAGAGGAATTACCAAAAGTAAGTCCCACTCCTGGTATGCACCTTTAGGGGTATTCTACTCCTCTTTGTTGTAAGCATCACCTTGGCTACTCTGTGAGCATTTTGCAATTTGGACACAGATCTTCTGCCCTGGCTTTCAACATCAATTCCAATTTATGGCCATTTCCACTTGCGGCAAATGGGCCACTCCTTTCTTATTTCCTCTCCAAGTTATTATCTGTTCAACACATTCATTTATCAAAATTTTTTTTATTTATGGTACTGGCGGGAGTGGTAACTACCAAAAGTAAGTTCCTCTCCTGGTGTGCCCTCCCTGAGGGGTCTACAATCTTTCAAAACATCACCTTGGCCACTCTCTGAGAGCCTGGCATCAAACTCTGTTATCCAGGTCCTTGGCCAATTTCCAAATCAACTGTCAAAATCTGTGATGAAGATTGGACTCCCCCTCAAAATTCATTTTTTTCTTTTCCTACTTCCTTTTTCTCTTTTTATATTTGTTTTTCTTTCACTTTTTCTTCTTTATATTTCTTAAATTTCTTTTCTTATAAACATTAATGCCCAAACTTTACTTCAAAATCAATTCTTCAACATTTTCAAAACCAAATGTCAAGAGAAGACCAAGTCAACCTCAACTCATATGCCAACACTATTATCAGTTTCAAAATTTTCTTTTCAAGATTCAATGCCTCTGGAATCCCTAGGTCAAATCCGTCTCAATAGCCTCAACAGCCTTCTATGTTATCTTGGTGTTCAGGAGCTCACCATTCAAGGTAAGGGGGGTACTGTCACAACCACAAAGATTGACCCTCCTCCATGGGTGTTGTGGAAATTCCAACCTCAAACCAACTTGGGGCCAATTGGCCACACCTTATCTTTTATGGCCAATTGGTCCCCTTTAGTGCCTTATGGCCATTTGCCCATTTCTGGACACCAATAATCATTTATGGCCTCAGGACATATCCTGCCATCATTGGTCTCCTTGGCCAATTTCCATATCACCAACCCCCAGGCCTTTGTCTTTGATATTGGGCCTGGGGGGTCCTTTTGTCTTCTAGGGACCTCAAGGCCCCCTAGCCATCTCCATCAAATCTGGGCCACCCCTTTTCATTGAGGGGGCTTAGGCCTAAATGGCTTTTTTGGGCCATTTAGGCCCCCTACAGCTCCTATGGCCAATTAGGCCACTTTTGGCCTAATGTAATGAGGCCAAAAAGGGCCAAAGGGGGCAACCATCTAGCCCCCAAGGACAGGTGGGTCCCAAACCACAAGTGGCCACCAATCCCTTGGACCCAAAATTGGCCAAAAGACCTTCTGGACACCAATTTGGTCATAAATCCGGTAGGACCCATTTTTGGCCATGGACCACCATGGACCATTCTTCCAGCCATGGCCTCTGGAAACCACCAGAGGCAACCAGATCAGCTCAGCAAGCATTTCCCCCAACTTAAGGGAAATTCTTTCATTCCTCCATGCACTCCGTACCCAAGGTTGCAGGAGTGGTGCATATATGGTATTATATACTATTATGCACCATTTTTGCTCAGCAATTCAATGGTGACGTTTTCGGGACCAAATTCCACAATTCCAAATCAAGGTCCCAAAATTCAACACCCATTTTCAAAGGAGGATTATTTAACTCATCAGTCTGGCAATCCATGGCGGCAATCAGAAGACCATTCTAGGAGCCCAACCACCTGGCCCTGCAGGAGTTGGGTTGGCAATTTCATTCAGAATTATTTCAAGGGCATTCTCAGAGGCTATACAGTCTTTCAATCAGTTGCCAAGGCAACAAGTATTTCAATAACCCTTGGACAACCCAATTGATCCATACAGGCGTCAATCAAGCAACCTGTTTATCCTTGTCCCAATTGGGCCAATTCAATCTTCCACTGTAGGAATTCAATCACACAGTTCACTTTCAAGATGGCCAGAGCTGTATTGGCCCAATTCAGACAATACGGCCGGTGATCCACCTTCCAGGATCAGTCTTTCAGTTTTTCACATATACTGGCCACCTTTCAGCACCTGGGGACTTTTTCCCCAGCTAATTAATATATTGGATTTCTTTTTATCTTTATTTTCTTTTACCTCATTAAAGTTAATACTGATAATCTTAATTCAGTCATTAGCACCCTTTCTCTTTTTCTTCCTTGCCTGTCAGTGGATATTGGTGGTCATATCCTTTACTAATTGGATTCCTTTTCTGGCAGGTTGAAACAGTGAATTGAGCATTCACTTGGTTGGCTTCTTGGCCTTTGGCTTCCCTTATTATCTTTGGCCTTTGGATTCTTATTCTTTTCTTTTATCTTTGGAATACTTGTCTTTTCCATTCTTCTTCCTTAAAGAGATTAAATCTTTATTATTCCATTATCTTTTAGAGCCCTCCAAGTGAGCTCTTGATTCCTGAGTGCCAGGCCCTCTGTCTTCCATAAGAGCCCCTGTGACAGACTGATGCTTCTGATTATGCCTTGGGAGCCATACTGAGTCAGGCAAATGATGCAGGAAAGCATCCCATTGCATTTGATAGTCGCAAGCTTCTCCCAGCTGAGCTTAACTATGAAATTAATGCCAAGGAACTCCTTGGCATAGTTGGGGCTCTCAAGTGCTGGAGAGCTTTTCTTCTTTCTCTTTCCAATTCTTTTGAGGTCTTGATAGACCCCTCTCCTCTTCAGTATTTCATGTCTTCCAAAGTTCTTACTTGTTGTCAGGCCCGTTAGGCTTAATCTCTTTCTGAGTTTCACTTCACTATCACTTACTGTGCAGGAAGGCTGGCCACTTTACCAGATGCCTTGTCACATTGGGACGACATGTACCCAGAGAGGGGGGTCAACTTCATCAGCAAGAATCCTCAGAATTCTCATCAAGTAATCAAGCAAGATGGGATTCAAAAGTCAAGATTCTTCTCAATCAACATGGAATTATTCTCAGATTTAGCTGACAAGATTGAAAAGAAGTATGGCAAGTCAAAGACCATAAAGAAATACTCAAGCAACTAGCAAGAGGTGAATCAGTTACATATTATTCTCTTGAACCTCAAGCCAAGTTATTATTATTCAAAGTTAGAGTGGTAATCCAAAGCAATGAAGAAATCCAACTCAATATTTTTCAAAAGTGTCATGACTCACCATTGGCTGGCCATCCTGCCCAGGAGAAGACCCTCAAGCCCATAAAGAGAGATTTTTATTGGGCTGGCATGAATCAATTCATTAAGGACTATGTGTTCTCATGCCAGCAATGTTCAAGAAACAAGAACACTCACAATAGGAAGTTTTGATTACTCAAGCTTCTTCAAATTTCATCTCGTCCTTGAGATTATTTATGAATGTACTTCATCACTCAATTGCCACTGTCCAACAGCTTTGATTTGATTCTAGTAGTTGTGGATAGATTCTCAAAAATGGCACTATTCATTGCAGCTTATGGAACTATCACTGCACTGAAATTAGCTCAAATCTTTATCAGCCATGTCTTTTCCAAACATGGACTTCCAGTCAGTATTTTCAGTGATAGAGGATCTCTATTTGTTTCATCATTCTTGACCAATTTATGTCAGAAGCTCAAGATATCAAGAGATCTTTCAGCTGCTTTTCATCCTGAAACAGATGGACAGACAGAGAGGGTAAATCAGACTCTAGTACAGTATCTTTGGATGTATTTCAGTTACCATCAAGATGACTGGCACAACTGGCACCCTCTGGCTGCATTTGCCTACAATAATTCAGAACATTCATCAACAAAGCAATCACCTTTTTTCAAAATATTTGGAAGAAATACCAGTTTTGAGTCAATCAATATTTCTCAAGACTCACCTGCTGGAATGTTATCAACAAAATTACAATCAGTACAGCAAGTTGTCAAAGAAGAATTAGAGTCATCAATAAGGATATTCAAGAAGTATGCAGATAGAAATAGGATAATTCCACCTGATTTTGAACCTGGGGACAAAGTATGGCTAGCTTCCAAGAACAACAAGACTACAAGACCCACCAAGAGACTTTTAGAAAGATGGCTGGGACCCTTTGAAGGCATTAAGAAGATTGGAAGTCTTGCATAACACCTCAAGTTGCCTCAACACTGGAAGTCAGTTCACCCTGTATTCCATGTGTCATTACCAGAACAAGTCAAGCAATAAAGCATCCCAAATTGTACTCAATTTGCACCATCACCAGTTATAGTGGAGGAGCAAGAAGAATGGGAAGTGGCTCAGGTTTTGGACTCAAAACCCAAAAGAAGTAAATTATGGTAACTTGTAGAGTGGAAAGGATTCAGTGAAGAACCAGAAAGAGAAACTTGGGAATCAGCTTCCAACCTTACCAGCTGACCAGACCTTGTCAAGGATTTACATTCATTATATCCAGAAAAGCCCAGACAAATTACCTCAAGAGTTTGATTTTATGGTGCTTGGTGGGGATTGGATTTTATGAAAGTTCCTCTCCTGGCATGCACCTTTAGGGGGGTATTCTACCCAAATGTTGTTGTAAGCATCAACTTGGCCCCCTTGTGAGCACTTTTCAATTCCTTGGACAGATTCAGAAGGCCTTGCAACAACAATACCCTCAAATTTGGACCTTTCTTCAAGATATGGCCAAATGCCTTCTTCTTTTCTTTTTTATTCTTTTCCAAATTATGCCAATCACATTTGTTACAGACATTCTTTACATCAAAGTCAATTATGGAAAATTTTTCTTTTCATGGTGCTTGGTGGGGAGTAGAGATTATGAAAGTAAGTTCCATATCCTGGTATGCATCCCTGAGGGTTCCACTTCTTGTAAAACATCACCTTGGCCACTCTGTGAGCATCAAATGCCTGGTTTTTATCTTTCAGACAATTCTTGGCCAAAATCAAGCAACTCACCACAATGAGGACAAACCTTGGGAGCTTCTCTACTCTCTTTTTATCTCATTTTCTTTCTTTTCTTTACTTGTATATTTTTTTTGTATTCTTCACTCCTTAAAGCAGCCGCATCCACTCCCATATCATGTATTGGGAGGTTCCATTTTTTTTATCTTTCAGTAGTTATAAGATTGCAGATAGAAGTCAAACCAAACACAAAGAAGGACAAGGAAACTAGTTCTCTCTACCAAAAATGATCAAACGTTTTCTGAAAATCATTAATCAACTCATCTTCATACCAGGCAAATTTTGCAGCCATCTCCTCAGAAGCAGTCCCTAGAGTAGTCCTGTCATTAGCATACATAATCACCTCCCTCCTAAATAGCCTGGCCACAGAATCCTTATTTTCACTTGCCATATTTGGATCTTCTCTGGTAACTCAGATAGACCAGCAATCCCTGTGCTGAAACACTTGAGTGGAAGGAGATGGAAAAGGAGAAAGTTCTTCTCTTCTTCTAATGGTAATGGCCACAGTTTGGAGCTGCTGAGAGGTGCGTATGGGTGGGTTTCTGGGCTGTTGGATGGGGGATGGTATTACTGCTGTATTCAAGGCAGGCCTGGTGTGGGAAGAGCTTGGTGATGCAGGAGGAATGGAAGTAGGAATGGTAGCAAGAGTGTGTTGGAAATTTCTGGGGGTACTGGGGATGATTTGACTTTGAGATCTCTTGGCAGGAGAAGTATTGTATAGATGACCAGCAGAATTAAGAACCACCTCAACTTCTTCACCATCCAATTCATCACTACCTTCAGAATCTGGATCAGGTGGGGAATTGAAAATCTGTCTTATTTGATTCACCATGCCTTCAGCATTGATCCTGGAAATTGGTACTTCTGACCTGGAGTATATTGGCCTACCACCAACTGGGATGGGCCCCCCAACATTTGTCCACCTGGCCACATCCCTCTGCCTAGAACCAGTCAGTGAATCAAGATATCAGTATCCATTTCAAGCAAGAAATTCATTTCACTCACAATCAGAATACCCTGAGGTACTGTGGAACTCCTTTTGGTGTGGGATTGGATAAGGCAGTCCTTGAGGGGGAAATCACCGGTAAACAGTTTTGAATTGCTGAAATAATCCTGTAACCAAGGGTGCTAATGGTGTTTTAGCTGCCCCTCTGAATATACTAAGCAATCTCCCTACAGAGCTCACAAATCAATATTTAAGATTGTGGCTTTACAACTACAGAAGACTTTTTAGCAGTCTCTATCAGACCTATTCAATAATCAGACTAATGATAAAATAATAATAATTTTAAATAGTAAATTTGTAGGGGATTTCAAGATAATAAAATAATAATTGAGTGGATAATAATAGATATAATAGTACTGAGTGGTGATTTTAAGTTGTTTTCTTTGTTGAAGGTATTTTGTTTTAATAGATAATAGCTCAATATTAGAAAATTTAGTAATAGTGATAAGATAATAATATTGTTTGATATTTTTAAATAAGTGTAATTGATAAATAATTTTTATAATATGTTAAATAGATATTTTGTGATAATAATAATAGTGATATGGATTTTCTTCTAGGGAGAAGAGTATAATATAAATATTTTGTTGAGTATGAGTATTTCACTAATAGATGAATTTATAATATAGGAAGACCTACTGTTAACTACAGCTATATATAAATCACTTTTAATGTAATGTAATAATAATAATAATAATTTCTAGATTAACCTACTAGTAAGAAATGAATAATTATTCTCCTTCTTGGTATATAATTATTTGCATTCATGGGGAAAAAAAGGAAAGAAATGAGGGAGAGAGGACCTTTATTATATTCTTTGGGCTCTCCATAGAGGCACTCAAAAACAAGTGACTTAGAACTTTTCCACTTCTTTTGGCTGGAATAATTTGTTTATAATGGTGAGATATCATTTGTCTGGTTGGTTGCACCAATTTATGTATGATTATGTAATCTGAGATGTTTTTGCTGGTGAGGAATTTTGAGATGGTGTCATTTGATCAAGATATTGCACCATATGTTTGGTATATTTCACCATTTCTGAAGCTTTATTTATATTTTTCTCAAACTTTAATATTATTATGCACAGCCTTGAGGGTATTTAGCTGGTGAGTAATTTTGAGATGGTGTCATTTCTTCCAGGTATTGCACCATTTGTTTGGTTTGTTGCACAATTTTTGGTGGTATGAGATGATTTTGTACAGTCATTTCACCATAGGTGTGTGCATTGTTTGAACTGTAGGTGGAGAATGCTGTGTATTGTGGGGATTCTATTTGTCCTGTATGAGTTTCTTCTTTTCTTTATCTAACTTAATTCTGCGTTTAATTTATATTTACTGGCTTATCAGGTGGCTGTGCTTGTGTTTCCACAGATATGCTGTGTAATTTAAGGTTTTTGATGGATTTTCCTTGCATAAATTGATTGCTTTCTCTTTCTTTCTGTATTGTGACTGTTGATTAATACAATTTTAATTTATTCCTTATTGAACTGTCCTCAGTTTAATAACTGCATTGCTGAGTAATCCAATGGTTGAGCAGAGCTTGGGTAACTTGAGTGTTACACTATCCCTTTCACTGGTAACTTTAACATTCTTGCTAGTTTGTCTTTTTCTTTTCCTTATTTTATTGTTATTCTTGTAATCAAATGGACCATTCTTCCAGGATTTGCTTATGGGATTATACATTTTGATGAATTTAAATCCATTTTATTGCTGAATTCCTCTATTATAGTTGATTAATTATTGATTTTTCTTTGTTATTTCTTCAGTTTATAGCCTTATAAATGAAATTTCACTTGAAACTGGGCCATTAAGGTATGGAATACCACATCCCCCTCTCCATTTAATGCTTTCCCCAGCATTCCAGTTTCAAGGGAAATATTTTGGTTCCATTTAGCCATATTTTGTTCCTTTAACTAATTATTCTAATAATTTCAAATGATATTTTCTGTTGATATCTCTTTATATTAATTTTGAAACTCCATGGCTTCTTATTTTTTTGTGTTGTATTCTTGGCTTTGTTTTGAAATATAACTATTTTCGATCATTTTCATCTTGATATAGTTGATTTTGTTTTATTGGTTGATCTTCATATTTCATTTTATTTATTTATTTCTTTGTTAAAGAGGATTTTGATAATAAAAGAAAATTATTTTCTTTCTTTTCTTTTCTTTTATTTTAATGAATAATAATGCAATTTAAGGTCATACTCAGGACCATTGCTTGAGGTATTTCAAGTAATAATTGATAAAAAATAATAAATAATTTATTCAGACAGTTTAAGGTCTTATCAAGGACCTATTCTTGAAGGAATTTTGTTGGTAAAACATAAAAAATGAAATATTTGGACAGCTTAAGGTCTTATCTAGGACCTCTCTTCTTTTTATTTTGTTTTTCTGGTTGGGTTGTTCTTTGTTCTTGTTTTTGTTTTTGCTGAAATTAGCCTTAAATGGTGGGCCAACCCCTCTCCATTTAATAATTGTACAATCATATCTACTTTATATAATAATTAAAATAATTATAATTTTGTATCAATATATGATATGGTTTTTTTTTGTATTATAATTTGTTAAAGAAATAATAATATAATAATAGTAAAATAATAATAAATAATAATAATTATATAAGTAAGTAATAAAAGCTAATAATAAAATTGATATCAAGTCATATAGATGATAAAAAATAATAATAAGGTATATTATGTAATTATATTAATTATTATTAATGGTGGGTGGCCTTTTATATGGTTATTGTCATTGCTGATTGACACCCCCCTCTCCATTTAATGATTGTAACCTAATTTTAATTTATTGATTCTATTTTATTTTTATAATAATATATTGAATTCAAGATAAATAATACTAATGAATTTAATTTAATATAGATAATAATAATAATTATAATTTAGTATAAATAATAATAATATTTTACTTTTAATATTAATGATAATGATATTTTGAAATTAATTTAAATAATAATGATAAATTTAATTTAATTTGACTAATAATAATAAATTTAATTTAATATAAATAATAATGATAAGTTTAATTTAATTCATATATAATAATACTAAATTTCATTTAATTTCAATAATAATAAGTTTAATTTACTATAAATAATAATAATATATTTAATTTAATATAAATAACAATAAGTTCAATTTAATATAAAGAATAATATTCTTTTAATTCAATTTAATATAAATAATAATATTCAAATTTAATTTAATATAAATAATAATAATATTTTAATTTTTTTTTTTTTTTTTTTTTTGAAGTAGCTGGGTGTGGATACTCCAAAATTAACCAGTTGTACTTCTCATCTTGCCGCGGGTGAAAGAGTTTCTTCCAACTTTAATTTAACCCTCTTGCCTCTTCTATCAAAATAAAATGAAATTAAGTAAAAAAAAAAAAAAAAAATACAATTAAAAATAATAATTAAAGTTTTTTTTTTTGCTTTTGTTTATGTGTACAGTACAGTACTTGACTGTACTCTTCTCCATCCATCGCGATTGATTGTTTTCTTCTCTTTTTGATTCTTTTTTTTTATTTTTTTTTAATTTTTTTAATGTTTTTTTTTTTTTTTTAAGGAAAATAAAATAAAAAAAATAAAAAAAAGTAATTTTATATTCTTTTTACATATCAATAAAAAAAATAATAATTTAATTTTTTCTTTTTTTATTGTTTTCGTTGGTTTTGTTTTTTTGGCTGTTTTTGCATCGTTCCAATGCTTTTTTTTTATATTTTTTTTTTTTTTTTTTGTTAATAAAAATAAAAAAAAATAATTTTTTTTTTTTTGCTAATAAAAATAAAAAAAAATATATTTTTTTTATTTATTTTTTTTTATTGTTTTGATTTTAATTGAAAATACTAAAGTAATAATATGATAAATCTACTAATATTATATTATTATATTATTATTTTTTATTTTTTAATTACACTTTTAATGTATAAAGTTTAACCAATGCATAAGTTGTAATTAATTAAAGTAAATGTATTATTGAATTAATTTCAATTGATTTTAATGTAGTTTATGTTTAGTTCAGTGGAGTTAAGAGTTAATTTGACCAAATAATATAATATTAAGTTAATTAAAATTCTTGAAATGAAATTAAAGTTTTAATTAATTTTTATAAATCAATCAATATCAGGTTAATCGAATTTGTGCAGTTTTTCTTTATTAAATTTGAAGTGGGGTTAAGCTTTAATTTGACCAAATAATAAAAAATCAAATTAATTAAGATTCTGATTTTTTTTTTTTGAATTAAAGCTTGATTTGTTTGGTTAAGCCAATCAATATATTATTGATTTAATCTATGAATTTTTTTTTCTTGAATTAAATTCTAAATGGGGTTAAATGGTTGATAAGATGTATATTTGGAGTTTTGCACAGCCTTTAATGTATAAAAGATTTGAAGGCTAATATGTGAGTGGAAGAAGCTGGCTCCATCTTTAATATAAAAGGAGGTCTTTTTCTCCCTCATTTCCCAGTAAAATAATAATAATTTTGTGTCTTTTATGATGAGATATTTTGAATATTTAAAGTAAATTTAAAAAAAAAGAAAATTTATAAAGAAATATTTTCATTTGGGTTTAACCTGGCCAGTTATCCTTTTGATTATGTATTGATTATTTGACTTCATTAAGTTATTCACATATATATTCTTGATTTGTTTGTTGATTTTTCACCATGACTTTAATTCTTGAGTGGGTTGACATTGAATATTGATGAGGATAAAATTATAGAGTAAAGTTGAAATTCCGCAGAATCTCATCCCAAAAACTCAAATCATAAAGGATGGATTTAAGAAATAGACACCCACCCTAATTTTTTAGTTGAGTTATTTTTTTATACTAATACATAAGATAACATGGAATAATGATACTGATACACTTGACACTTTTTTTTTATTTTGATTTTTGATATTTTTTATTTTTTTTTATTTTTTTTATATTTTTTATACTAAAATAAAACTAAAATTCATGATATAAGGAAAAGAAAATTTCTTTTTATAATAAAAAAAGTCATTGATAATGTGAAAATTTGTTGTCAAGACCATTTTTGAATTTGGCCTTCTTAGCTGTAAGCTCATTTATTCTTTCTTCATTGAGATATTGATCTTGAAAATCTTCATTCTCATTAAAGTAATCCTGTATAAGTTTTCCATTTCTATCATTATTTTCTGTCCAATCCTCTTTTTGTGTTGAGGTCTCATATTGTCTTGCCAAATGGGCCTGCAAGCTTGGGCATATCTTTTTATTCTGAGTAATCCAAAAATATTACTTTTCTTCCTTAGTCTTCTTTTTCTTTTTGCTACTTTTATCTTTGGGTTTATTTGATTCATTCTTCTTTGGTGTACTAATATCTTCCAACCACTTGACATGTTGGTTTGCACATTCAAAGTTGTCCCTAGAATTATTTTTATTGTGATCCTCAAGGTTGGCATCCCTAAGAGGTTGCCAATTTGTATAACCTTCCCAAGGGTATTCTTCTTCAGTAATTATAAATTTCTGTTCATCTTCAGCTTCTTATTGTATTTCCATTTGACAGAATAATCCTGCTTCATTCTCATATTCTGATTCAGAAAGATGTTTTTCTAAGATAATTGGTGAGTGTAACTTATTTTTTATGTATTCATTTGTGGCATTGTTCCTGGAGGATTTAAGTTTCTTGAATATTGAATTAATTTTCTTTTCAATATTAAAGTTATTATAAGCTTCCCCAGAGCATTTGTCTTCAGGGGGTAAGGCTTTTTGTTGATTTAATTCCTGCTGTATGTCAATTTGTGACAGTGAATTAATTGGATTTTCATATCTTGACTCATCAATCTTAGCTTCATTTATATTCTGAACTGTACTGAAACTGCATTCAATATCTTTTCTTGTTGATTTAAAACAAGGGAATTCCATTTTTGAAGGTTCTTCTTCCATACAAAAAGGTATATCTTTCACTTGATTTTGTTTATTTCCCCTTATAGGGCTTTCAATTATTCTTATTAAGTTTAATTGTTCTTTGACAAGTCTTGGATCAATATTTTCCATATTAGATAATGATTTATTTTCCCCACTAATTCCTTCCATCAAAATTCTAGGATCAATATTTCCAAATTTTCAGGAAAAAAAGATTTGTGAATTCTTAAAATTATTAAATTTCTTTTTGTGGGTTGCTCCTGTCATAGGTAATTGATTGAATCTGAGTGGTGGGTCAATTAACTCTTGTGGAAGAACTGATTCACTTTGATGAAAATTCTGTTTATTAATTTTCTTACTTCCTCCTTGATTAGATGTTAAACTTTCTTCAGGATGAGTATTTTTATTGTAGTGTGACTCTCATAGTATCTTTCAAAATTTCATTTACACTTTCAGATTCTTCAGATTTTGGAATTATATCAATATTTTCCTCCTGAATTTTGAGGTGGTTTTGAGTAGTAATGTCCTTCTTTTTGGAAATGTTATATTTGAGGGAAACTTCTTTTAATGATTTGAGTGCTGATTTACCAATTTGAGAACTTAAACTTTTAGATTCTGAGCTGACACTAACTATTGTTACAACTGGCTTGATACTTGACTTCCAATTATTCTTAAATATTCCCTTTGACAGGGACTTCAAAGCTTTAATAGGTGAGATAAGCTTTGTTAATGTTTTTCTTTTTATGTCTTCAGGATTCTTGAAGTTATAACTTTTGATGGCTTGAGACATTTGACTACAAGTATTTCCATTTTCTTTTCTTGAGGATAAAATTCCTGGAGAGTTTTCTTCTTTAATCTTTGAATTGAAATATTATGTATTAATTTGAGCTAATTCCTCATGTATTTTTACTTTGTCTTTGGAATCCTTCACTTCTTCACTATCAAGTACTTGATTAGAATTTTCCTGAAACTTGTCTTGGTTTTTGGGCTTTAATTCATTCTCTTTTGGTAATTCCTTCCAATCTTCCAATTTAAAAACTGCACATGTTTCCATTCCTGCTGGTGGGTCTTCTCTCCATCCTACTTTCTGTGGTGAACAAATTGGTAAGCAAAGTCTTCTTCCATCTGGCTCTATGTAACTGAATATCTCCCCTTTTTGTTGAGAAAAGTCTAGTCTTATGTTATTATCTGCAAGGAAAGGCCTTCCCAATACTGTGTGTACTGCTCCCCTTTCCACAAAAAGATGTATATTTCTTTCTTCCCCAGTGACTAAAGTGGTTGGGGTAAATTCTGCTAATCCAACTATTGAGGTACAATGACCACCAATTCCCCTTAAATTCATGTTAAGAAATCTTGTGGTAAGTCCTGCTTTGATTGCTGAATCTTCTGGTATTATATTCAATTCTGATCCTGTATCAACTAAAGCCATTATTTCATGTCCTTCTTCTCCTAAATATACTTGCATAAATCCCAATGGACAGGCATAATGTAGCTTTGGCTGTTCATAATTACCCAGATGATGATTTATGAGTTTGGTTTGAATTTCCTTTGTATCAATTGAATTAATAGAGCCCTTCTCTTCCTCTGACAGATTCTTTAATTGATTAAAAAACTTTGGTGACATGACTAAAATTTGTTCCAAGGTGAGATTTATTTTCTGATCTAATACCTTTTTGATAATTTGTGCCATAATTTCTTGAATATCTACTTTTTCCTCTTTTATGATTTTCCTTTCATTGACTTTCTTGATTGGTTCTTGAGTATTTTCAGTTTGATCACTTTTAGGTTCCTGTGGAAGCATTTCCTTTTCATTTTTAACCAATTGAGGCTTCTTATATTTAGTTGGAATAATTGTTTTCTCTTCTTCTTTTTGCTCATCTTCAATATAAGCTCCAGGTATATTTTGTCTTTTGTTTAATGGTGTTTTCACTTTTGAATGTGATCTTAAAGCATCTTGATTGGTATTTTCTACTCTTGAGTTTCTTGCTTTGGTATTTCTTAATCCATAATTATTTGAAAGTGGCTCATTGGCTGATGAAATAGTTGGTGGTTGCCAGCTTCACCAGTTTTCAACTTTAGCTATAGCAGTTGCACTATCATCTTTCTTTAATTTTATTATGTTCATTGGATTAGGTTTGGGTAGTCCTTCTTTAGCTTCATCTTCTCTCATTTTCTTTGTAAGTTCTTCTTGCTCTTTTTGGGGTCACCTCTGGATGAAATTTCTGTAACTCAACTCTAAAGAAGCTTAAATGAAGTTTTTAGTATTTTCAATACAAAAGATGAAAATCCTCAAAGCTTTAACTCAATTCACACCACATGTAGTGTTAATCACCAAAATTTGTATTCAAATTGAGGTGTTGTGTATATTTTAGAAGTTATGAGGAATTGAAGTATTTTCAATTGAATTCAATTGAAATGTCAAAATGTGCGCATGTATTACATAAGTGGACTTTGATTTACATATGAGGTATCAATTATTACTGTATTGAACTGTACAACTCAATTGAATTACATATTTAAATTATAAGTATAATACGTGATGAGGAATTAAAGGAAAAATAAATTGGAAAGATTAAATTTGGGCGGCAAAAGGAACTGCAGCTCTAAGGGGGGACTAGACCCCCAAAGTCATGGCTGACAGGCGTGGGATGTCAAAGTTCACACAAACGTTCATCACTTTTGGCCTGGAATTGAGTTACAGGGTCTGTGGACTCAATTGATGATGAGGTTTTGATACCAACTGGGGTAGTTTTAGCTGTTGCCAAGAGGGTAAAACTACCCTTAAGATAAAACAATAATAGTAAAAACAGTTTTAACTGATTTCTACGTCTTTTAAACACATTCTAACGTGTTTTGAAGTCTCTAGGCCAGATATTGCTATAGTAATGGCTGATTTAAGGGTCTAAAATGGGTAAAAATGGCTAAAAATGACTTAAACCTGCCTTTTTTTGGTCCAAAGCAGGGTTCAATGATGCAATAATTGGCTTTTCTGTTGTCAGACGGTTTTTCAGGACTGAAAAGAGTAAACTTTACTTTTGGAGTAAGAAAATCTATGGCTATAAAAGAATGTCTTCTTTGCCCCACTTTTCTCTTCATGTTAGAATCTTTTCCTTTTATTAATTAGTTTAAACACTGTTAAACCAATCAATAAAAGATTCCAACCACCTTTTTCAAATCATTTTGAACCTTTTAACTACGTAAAGAAAATCATTATAATCATTGTTTGTAACTCTTATAATCATTTTTACCCCTGAACCACCCCAAAAGTGAATTAAAGCATCTTTCATCACTGTAAACTTTGTCACCTTGTTTCCAAATCCACTCTGGTCACTTTTGGGCGTGTTTTCTCTTTAATATTATTTTTAAAGACTCTGTTCTTTAATTAATTTCTTGCAGTTCATTGCTAAATTAATTCCAATTGAAATTGCTCTTGAAGAAATTTCTTTTGTAGCCTTAAAATATCTCTTGTAGAGTATTTTTTTGGATAAATTTTTATTGTTGGTAAAACAATAAATCTTTATAATATTATTGTTTTATACTAACAAAGCTATAAACAATAAAATTGGCGTGTTTTCTCTCAAAAATAATATTTCTTACTATTTTTAAT
Organism: Austropuccinia psidii; assembly: GCA_023105745.1. Taxonomy (NCBI): domain Eukaryota; kingdom Fungi; phylum Basidiomycota; class Pucciniomycetes; order Pucciniales; family Sphaerophragmiaceae; genus Austropuccinia; species Austropuccinia psidii. The sequence goes on along the minus strand of JALGQZ010000003.1, from coordinate 62,217,329 downwards.
TGAGTTTTACCTTATACAAATTTTGAGGACAGGAAAAGTACTTGATTTTTAATCAAGGTTTCATATCCAAACCTTACATTTGGGGGCCCAGCCATGATATATTAACTGTTACATATTTTTTTTACTTTTTTTAAATCCTTTTTCTTATATTGAAAAATTTAAAAACATACTACAATACTTATAATGAAAAAAATCCATAAAAAATGATTTTTTTTTCATATTATAAGTTAGGCTTTTATTTTCATTTTTTTTGGAAATGTTCTTTTTTTACTTGATTAATTGGTTTTTTGATTAATTTTAGTGTCTGACACCATGGTAAGACAAGAAAACATTGAAACAGCCTCAACAGTAACCAGCATTATTCCTGCCAGTACTGTTAATCCTGATCATAATAGTACTATTATTGTGACTCAGAATATTCAACCAGAGCCAATTTCTTCTGAATTAGTTAACTTGGAAATAAGTAATACTCTTCAGAAAGGCAAAGATTTGGCCAATAGTAAGTTTTTTGACATAAAAATACTATTTTAATCCCTTTCAACCAGGCCAGGAGCCAGCTATATCCCCTCAAGCAGCTTCCTGAAAGGTAATAGATGTGATTATGGCAGAGGCCAATCAGTTACAGAAGGAAAAGGGTCAGTTGATGACTTCCAAACAACTAAAATGTGTCATTCAGAAGCTGATAATACCATTTTACCTTCAAAAAGAGCTGACACCGCCACAACAAGCCTCTGTGGACATATACAAAGCCAGCCACAGTGCATACAACAATGCACTTCAGTTCAAGGAGTACCAGATCCTTGCATACCTGTGGAAGAATTGCATGAATTCTTACCTGACTGTGAAAAAATTCCTGGGCCATTCCAATACCTGCAAATTTCTCAATGGATGGCATCCATTGATGGAGAAGAAAAACATGATGCTGTTGACACTAGAATGGAGGAAAAACAACCCTCCACCACCCAAACCAGTGCCAAAAACAGCCCCAGTGGCCAGCAGCAGCAATTCCAATGTGAAAACGCAGCCACAAGCTCCAAACAAAGGCAAAGGGAAGGCACCAGCCCCAAAACCTTACAGCCAAGGATACAGGATTCCAAAGATTCAGCAGGATGCCATGGAAAATGTATTTCAGATGGCCAGAACCATGATGGAATTACAAAATAAGGAGGAAGCCAGATTAAAATATCAAAAATGATTTCTGATACTTTTGATTGTATTCCAGAGTTGTATAAAGCTATTATTGACGTAAAAAATCATCTTTCTGATAAGAATACATCAATTTGTGACAATCTTAAATCAAATAACTGGAGTCTGAGCCAAATAAATGATACACTTAAATGCTTTGAAAGAGTTTTAAGAACAATCAAAACTTCCAATAATGACAATTCTTTTGGCATTGAGATAAATGAACAATCTGCCATTATTAAAGAATTAACAGAAAAATAGTCTAAATTCAATATTGATGACATAATTGAAACAAGAATAAAACAAGCTATTAATACTATCAAAGAAGATAATAAGAAAGCTCTTGATGATATTTCAAAATCATTTGCTGAAGTAAAAACAAATACAGCTGCCTTGAAAAAGCATTTTGATACCTCAAGAGAGGAAATATCAAGATTAACAATAAAGTTAAACAAACAGAATTATGGAATGAGCTTACATATAAAGAGGATGATCATAAAAAGAATGTCATAGGCTCTATACAAAGCTTACAACATGAGCTAAGAAATTCACAAAGGTGTAATAACAGTAAAATGAATGATATTGAACAACTGCTAAACACTTTACCAAGAATGTCTACACCTCTGAATCAAACTGAAGATGCAAGAATTCCCAATCCACAAGTATTGGATATTGAAAATTCACAGTTAAAAAATGAATTTACTACTTCTTTTCATAACTTAGAACCATCAATGGGCCAAGCACTCTTGAAAGAAGTTCCAAAACTTAAAGAATGGCCTCACTTCAGTGGTGAAGGAGAATATGACCACATGGGATGCATTAGACGTATTGACAGGATCAAAGAGGATTTTGAATTACCAGACAGATTGGTAACAGCAAGATTTAACACCTTGTTTCCAAATCAGCTCACAGATGGTACATCAAAATAAGACAGGCACATGGACACCAGAGTTGGACTTGGTGGAAAACCCAAATCATTAACAAATGGGCAAATGATGCTTGGAGGTTTAAAGTTGAAACAGCCTTTGAATCTGCCAAATTTAATGCTGATAAAGACAAAGCTTTACCATGGTTTTGCCAACAAAAAGACAGATTAATAGCATTATATCCAGAAATGTCAGAATTTATGATCCATAGAAAAATTCTGAGACAATGTGGAGGTGACTTAGAGCATGCTGTCAAAAGCAGGACTACTGAACAATCTTCAGCAGAGGATATTATCAATATATTATAAGAAGTAACCACCAGAACCTAAATTGGTTCTAGTAGGGTGAATCTCAAAACAAGGTTTAATACACCTTGGAAAGATTCTGTGGACAAAAACCCCAAAGAAAATTCTAGTAATATTAAGTATAAATCTGCAGATACAGTCAGAAAGTGCCATATTTGCCAAAGCACCACCCATTTAGCCAATAAATGTCCAAAAAGGGGGAAAATCAATGAAATTAATATTGAAAAGGAACCTAATGTTGAAAAAGATGACATAATTGAAGAAAACCCAAATGATAAGTCATCAATATTTTCTGAATCTTCAAAAGATATAGAATATATCAATGCCACTTTTGACATCATGGAATGTTATTCCCAAATGCCAAAATTGAGCAATAGTCAACTTGATTTATCAAAAGTTCAAGACGCACAACTCATGAAAACCAAACCAAACAGAGGGAAAGGTTATACAGCTGGTAGCTCCTGTATGACAGAAGTGGTGATTGAGAAAAAGCCCACCAAATGTTTGCTTGACCCAAGATCCTTCTGCTCTTGTGTTGGAAAATCTTTTCTTAAGACCCGTGTACCAAATTTTGAAGACCAATTGTTACCAATCGATGGTATAAAATCCAATAGTGCAAGTAATCCAATGAAAGCATTAGAAATTTTTGAGACCAATTTCATATTCCCCCACATAAATGGGAATTTAAGAATCACAGTTGGATTTGTTGTTATGGAAAATTTCTCTAGTACCCATTTTATATTGGGAAATGACTATTTAATCATGTATGGGATAGATTTGCATATTAACAAAGAAAGATACTTTACTATTGGAGACAATAAGCACCAAAAATTTGCCTTTTTACCATTTAAAAGACAAATTACAGTAAACAAAGTATCACCAGTCAACTTAGAGTTAGAAAAATTCAAGTATGACCAGTTAAATGAAGCTGAAATAAGCCTTCATCTGACTGATAAACAAGAAAATGAACTTTCTTGCCTTTTGTATGACCACAGAGGACATTTGCTTCAGACAAAGAACCTCTAGGGGCAATTATTGGTCATGAGGTTGATATTATTCTTAGCATTGAGAGACCTTATCCACCACTCTTAAGAAGATCTGCATATCCAGCAAGTCCAAAATCAAGAGAAGCTCTAGAAATTCATATCAAGGAACTTCTGGACCTTGGTGTAATAAGAAAGGTAGGCCACAATGAAGAAGTAGAAAGAACTACACCAGTCATAGTGGCATGGAATAATGGAAAATCTAGAATGGTTGGGGACTTTAGAGCTCTCAACACTTACACTGTTCCAGACAGATATCCAATACCAAAAATCCAAATTTCCCTCACTCAAATATCTCAAGCAGTGTACATAACCACTATGGATGCCCTTAAAGGATTCCATAAAAATGTGGTTACACCAAGAGCAAGAAAATACTTGAGAATTATTGTTCATTGTGGAGTGTATGAATACTTGAGCATGCCCTTTTGTATCAAAATTGAACCTTCACACTTCCAAAGAATTATGAATTAAATTTTCCCTGAAGAACTCTCAGAGGGATGGTTAATCATTTACATTGATGACATTATTTTCTTTTCCAAAACTTGGGAGGAGCAGATGTACAGATTGTCCAGAGGTTTGACAAAAATTCAATCAGTAAACTGTCACAGCCAAGGAGGCAGGGGCATTTCCAATCATCATCAGCAAATCATTATATCATGGATACCCTTCAAAACCCAATCAGCAAGGGGGTTTCATTCAAGACTCTCCAAATACAGTTTTCATACAGGCAAGATCCAAATACAGTTTCATACAGGCAAGACCCAAATACAGGATTCACCAAATACAGGCCTGTAATCAATACAGGCGCAAATACCTGTATTGACTGTATAACCTGTATTGGATTCACCAATACAGGATTCAATCCCACATCCAACTTCTTCCAGCATACAGACAAGTATTTCAACACTCAAACTCCAAGGCTGGTATTTCTCACATATACCAGCCCCTCTTCACCCACCTGGGGGTTTTTCCCCCAGTTAATTAAAATAGTTGATTTATTACTTAATATTATTTTATTCTTAATTTTGGAATACTATTTTATTATTTACTAAGTTAGTCTTAGCCTTCCCTCACCTGTTCAGTAGAGTCCTGGTGGCCATATCCTAATTAATTCCTTTTCTCTTTTCTGAACAGGTTGAAACAGTGACTCAGGATTATTTGTGGTTGGCTCTTTATTATTGCTTTTGCTTTGTCTCTCTTATCTTTTATACTTATTATTTTATGACTAGGAATTTATCCTCTTACTCCATTATTCTCATCATTTGAGTATTTCCTTTTGAGCCCTCCATAAGTAAGTCTGTTCACTGAGTGCCAGGCCCTCTTCATTTTAGAAGAGCCCCTGTGACATTATTTTAATTAACTCATAATTGCTTCTTTTCTTTCATTCATTTTATTCATTTCTCTCATTCTTCAATTATGATCTTTTCATGATTTTATGATTTTTATGATTTTTATGATTTTTTCTCTCTCATCAATTTTCATCTCATTCGTTTCATTCAAATGAAAATTGATTCTCTTTCTCATTTCAAAAATTTCTGCTGACCATTTCACTTTATCATTATCATTCTCATTTCTCTTTTTTGTCTGAATTCAGGTTTATCAGGTCATTTGAGTGGAATTATTTGGGTTAATTGATTATTCATTCAGGGATTTTATTGATTTGGGGTATTCAGTGATTTTGGATTTGAGAAATTTCTCAAGATTATTGATTTATTGATTGATTCCTCAAGACATTGATTTCACCTCAAGATTTTGAATTGACTTTGATTGAATTGATTTGATTGACTTGATTTGACTACTCAAGATAACTGATTTATCCTCAAGATTTGATTAATTGATTGATTTGAATTTGATTCCTCAAGAAAATTGAATTGACTTTTGAAGATATTGATTGAATTCCTCAAGACTTAATTGATTTGATTTTGATTGACTTGATTTGACTTATTGATTGAAATTGATTATTCATAAGAATTTGAGTTTGTCATATTCACTCTTCAAGATTTATTCATATTGATTCACTTCAAGATTATTGAATGATTTCTCAAGTTCATCAAGATTTTCATTTGATTGTTTGGTCAAGCCTTCTTTTATTCAAAGTATCATCAAGTTTTATTTATTCTTCTTTCATAATGCCAGTTCAGCATAGCCCTCCAGCCAAGAATACAAGATCTCAAAGACATCAAGCTGTTCTCACTCCTACAGCAAGGGCTCCTCTTGACCGCACACCATCAGTTCATCAACTGAGTGCAAATTTGGACAGAGGACCACCAATGGAAGGAGCAGCACCCTCCAGAAGAGGAGGTGTGAAGTCTAGAAGATCAAGATCATTCTCTGGACTGTTGGGTGGCTATCCAAGCATTCCTCAAGGGCCTAGAAGTAGATTGGGGGAAGCTGAAGATGAGGAGGGGGAGGAGTCTGTGGAAGAGGAAGAATCTGAGGAGACTGAAGTGGCAGCTCCCTTGGCAGGTGCTCCTGAAGCTCCTGAGGCTCCAAATCTAGCCCTTTCTAATCAACCTTCTGTCTCTCAAGCTGAACCAAATTTCCTCAAGATGATGGAGCAAATGACTCAGTTTATGGGACAACTCACTCAAGCAGTTGCCCCAAGGGACACTTCAAAAGCCCCTGCATTCAAGACTCCATCAATGAAGGCACCTGATTCTTTTGATGGTACTAAAGCTTATAAATTGAGAGGATTTATTCAATCTTGTCAATTAATTTTACATAATGACCCAGCAAACTTCTTCTCTGACAGGAAGAAGGTTTTGTACTCAACTTCTTTTCTTACTGGTAGAGCTGGAAAATGGATTGAACCTTACCTCTCAAATATCTCCAATGAAGACCCTTCTTATCTCCTCAATAACTGGCAGTTGTTTGAAACCCAGTTATTCACTCTGTTTGGTGATCCCAATGAAGTCAGAAAAGCTGAACAAGAGTTGGACAATTTGAGGATGAGGGAAAGTGGTCAAGTTTCCTTGTACATGGCTGATTTTAGAAGTTTAGCGTCAACAATTGGAGACTGGGGGGAAAGAGCCTATATTCATGTGTATAGGAGAGGCTTGGCATCAAGGTTGTTGGACCAATTGGCTTCTCACCCTGGAACTTTTGATAGTCTTCAAGAACTCATGGACATCACCTTGGAATTAGATACCAGGTACCATGAGAGGCAGAAGGAAAAGGGTAGCCATCAAGAGAAGAAGCCTCCAATCAGTGGATCCAACTCCTCCAAGCCCCCCCAAAGTTCATCATCAAAGAAGCCTTATCACAAGAAGAATAAGAAGGGGAAGAATTTTCAAGTGTCCAAAGACAAGCCTCATGCTGCTCTCCTCAATAAGGACAATAAATTAATCGGTTCTGAAAAGGAGAGGAGGATTAAAGAAGGCTTGTGCAATTATTGTGGTGGTAAACACCCATTTGAAAAATGCTTCAAGAGGCCTGAGAATAGGCAAGGGTCATCAGAAGGCTTCCCTAGCAAGCAGGGAAAAGCCTGAGTGGGAATCATGATGTGTTCAATGGTTCTCACTTATTTCCTTCAAGAGCACAATTGTGCACTCTGAATACTAGTGTCAAGAAATCTTTAAAATTTCTTATTTTTTCTTCAATCTCTGATATTTTTTATAGTATTCTCATTGATTCTGGTGCTACAAACTCCTTTATTGCAAAGAATTTTGTTCTCAAGTACTCATTGACCATGTCAGAGCTCCCTGAAAAGATTCCTCTTTTCATTCTGGATTCCAGTGAATCCACTTCCTTGTTCATCACCCATTATACCAAGTGGGTTGTTGATTTACCTTCCTTCCCAAGCTTTGAATGGGATTTCTTTATCATAGATTCACCCAAGGGAGAAGACCTAATATTGGGCTATGATTTTCTTTACCATTTCAATCCCATTATTGATTGGAAAAATGGATTGATCACCTATGATTCTAATCATAAGGATTCTAGTGGTATTATTCCTTCTACTAGTAATGACTTTTCCACTGCTGTCAACAGTGTTGCTCTGGTTGGTGAACTTAAGACACCTTCCTTTCCTCCTTCTGTCCATAACCCCTCCATTTTTCCCTCTCAGTCATTACTTCCATTAAGAGATGAAGTCTTCAAAGAGATAAAAGATGTTGGAGAAGATGTTGCTATATCTTCACTTCATCTCTTTCAAGGGGATATGGACCTTCCTCCTTTATCTTTTCATGCCTCCCTGGAGGAGCAGTGGGATGAGGAGGAAGAGCCAGAAGAGATTGAAACTGTGCTGAAGGTAGTCCCTCCTGTTTATCACAAATATTTGGATGTATTCTCCAAAGTGAAAGCAGAGAAACTTCCTCCACACCGTGCCTGTGATCATCATATTGAACTGGAGGGTCTTCTACCTCCAGTTGGTGTTATCTACTCTTTATCAAGAAATGAGTCAGAAACACTGCGGGCCTACATTTCAGAGAATGTAGAGAAAGGTTTCATTAGACCAAGCTCCTCCTCAACAGGAGCACCTGCCCTTTTTGTTAAGAAAAAGGATGGTGGTCTTCGTTTGTGTGTTGACTACTGCAAACTTAATGCTGTCACTAGGAAGAACAGGTATCCTGTTCCTCCAATGAATCAGCTTCTTACCGTATTCAACGGTGCTACTATCTTCTCCAAGATAGATCTGCGTGGTGCTTATAATCTCTTGAGAATCAAAGAGGGGGATGAGCACTTAACTGCCTTTAGAACAAAATATGGCAGTTATGAATATTTGGTTATGCCATTTGGCTTGACCAATGCTCCAGCTTCATTCCAAAATCTTGTGAATGACATCTTTGCAGATTATTTGGATGTTTTTGTTGTAGTGTACTTAGATGATATTATGGTCTTCTCTAGCTCTTTGGATGAACATGTTAAACATGTGGCCTCTGTTCTCCAAAGACTGAGAGACAATAATCTGTTTGCTAAAGCCTCAAAGTGTGTATTCCATGCCTCAAGTGTGGAATACTTGGGCTATGTTGTTTCAAGTGATGGCCTCAAGATGGATTCTTCAAAGGTTCAACAAATTCTCAATTGGCCTCAGCCCAAGAACATCAAGGCCCTTCAATCCTTTCTTGGCTTTGCCAACTTTTATCGTCGTTTCATTAAAAATTATTCCAAAAAAATCTCTGCTCTCACTTCCCTCCTTAAAAAAGATTCTCCCTTTATCTTCAATGAGGAAGCTCTTGGTCAGTTTCAGATACTCAAAGAAGCTTTCACCACTGCTCCTATCCTCTCTCAATTTAATCCTTCTCTTCCAACTATTGTAAAGACTGATGCCTCTGATTATGCCTTGGGTGCTGTACTGAGTCAGGTGAATGACTCAGGAAAGCATCCCATTGCATTTGATAGTCGCAAGCTCTTACCAGCTGAACTCAACTATGAAATTCATGACAAGGAACTCCTTGGCATAGTTTGGGCTCTCAAGCGCTGGAGAGCCTTTCTCCTTTCTCTTTCTGATTCCTTTGAGGTCTTGACAGACCATTGTTCTCTCCAATATTTTATGTCCTCTAAAGTCCTTACTCGTCGTCAAGCCTGTTGGGCTGAATTTTTGTCTGAATTTCACTTTGTTATCACTTACCGCCCAGGCAGGCTTGCCACTTTACCAGATGCCTTGTCATGTCGGGACGACATGTACCCAGAGAGGGGGGTGGATTTCATCAGCAAGAATCCTCAAAACTTTCATCAAGTTCTCAAGCAAAATGAAATTCAAGAGTCAAGATTCTTTTCCATAAAAGTTGAAATGTTTTCAGATTTAGTTGATCAGATTCAAAGACAAGTATGGCAAGACAAAGACTATAAGGAGATCCTCAAGAAATTAGCAAGAGGAGAATCAGTCCCAGACTATTCTCTTGAACCTCAAGCAAAATTATTATTGTTCAAAGATAGAGTAGTTATTCCAAGCAATCATGAAGTTCAATTGGACATTCTTCAAAGGCGTCATGATTCACCATTGGCTGGCCATCCTGGCCAGGAGAAGACCCTCAAGCTCATCAAGAGGGATTTTTATTGGGCTGGCATGAATCAAATCATCAAGGACTATGTGTCCTCATGTCAGCAATGTTCAAGAAACAAGAACATCCACCATAAGAAGTTTGGATTACTCAAGCCTCTTCAAATTCCATCTGGTCCTTGGAATTCCTTATCAATGGACTTTATCACCCAATTGCCCTTGTCAAGCAACTTTGATTCAATTTTAGTAGTTGTAGACAGATTTTCAAAAATGGCAATATTTATTCCAACTTATTCAACAATCACTGCTTTGGATTTAGCTCAAATATTCATTAATCATGTCTTTTCCAAACATGGTCTTCCAATCAGTATTGTTAGTGATAGAGGTTCATTATTTGTTTTATCATTTTGGACTCAATTGTGTCAGCAGCTCAAGATATCAAGAGATCTTTCAACTGCCTTTCACCCTGAAACAGATGGACAGACAGAGAGGGTAAATCAGATTCTAGAACAGTATCTTTGGATGTATGTCAGTTACCATCAAGATGACTGGCACACCTGGCTCCCTCTGGCTGAATTTGCCTATAATAATGCAGAACATTCATCAACAAAACAGTCTCCATTTTTCACTATTTATGGAAGAAATCCCAGCTTTGATTCAATTCACATTTCTCAAGATACACCTGCTGGAAAGTTATCATCAAAACTCCAATCAGTACAGCAAGTTGTCAAAGAAGAATTAGAGTCAGCAATAAAGCGTTTTAAGAAGTATGCAGATAAAAATAGAGCAATTCCACCTGATTTCCAACCTGGAGACAAAGTATGGCTAGCTTCCAAGAACATCAAGACAACAAGACCCACCAAAAAGCTTTCAGAAATATGGCTGGGACCCTTTGAAGTTCTCAAGAAGATTGGCAGCCATGCATATCACCTCAAGTTGCCTCAACAATGGAATTCAGTTCACCCTGTTTTCCATGTGTCCTTATTAGAACCAGTCAAGCAATCAACTATCCCAAATCGACACCAATTGCCACCACCTCCAGTAATAGTGGAAGAGCAAGAAGAGTGGGAAGTGGCTCAGGTTCTGGACTCAAAACTCAAGAGAGGTTCATTGGGGTAATTAGTGGAGTGGAAAGGATTCAATGAAGACCCAGAAAGAACAACTTGGGAACCAGCTTCCAACCTTACCAACTCCCCAGACCTTGTCAAGGATTTTCACACTTTGTATACAGACAAGCCTGGCCCAAATGCCTCAAGAGTTTGATTTATGGTGCTTGGTGGGGATGGGAGTTTATGAAAGTAAGTTCCTCTCCTGGCATGCACCTTTAAGGGGGTATTCTACCCAAATTTGTTGTAAGCATCACCTTGGCCACTTTGTGAGCACTTGTCAATTCTTTGGACAGGTTCAGAAGGCCTTGCAACATCATACCCTCAAGATTTGGACCTTTTCATCAAGATATGGCCCAATCTTTTCTTTTATTTTCTCTTTTTTCTTTAATCATGCCATAAATCATCTTTCAAGACATTCATTATCAAATTCATCTTATGGAATATTTCAATTTTCATTTATGGTGCTTGGTGGGGAGTGGAAGTTATGAAAGTAAGTTCCATCTCCTGGTATGCATCCCTGAGGGGTCTAATTCCTGTAAAAACATTACCTTGGCCACGCTGTGAGCATCAAATGCTTGATTTCATCTTTCAGAATCTTTTGGCCAAAAAATCAAGCAACTCACCACAAGAAGGACAACCCTCAGGCATTTCTTATTTCTTTCTTTACTCTCTTTTTTCTTTTTCTCTCAATTCTTTTTCATTTTTATTTTTTATTTTTTATTTCATTTTCTTTTACTTGTGTGATTTATTTTTCATTTCTTGTTTCAAAAGCAGCAATCATAACCCCCATATCTTGTTTGGGGAGTGAATTTATTTAATAATCAAGAGCAAACACTATTAATGGTAAAGACCAGCTACAGATAATACTCATCAAAATTTCTTCAAGGTTTCTTTAAACTTTATAACCAAGGCATCTCCAAATCACAAGAGGCGGGGAACCAGAGGCAGTGGAGTCAAATATGAATGGAAGCCTTGAACTCATTCCTTAAGATCAAAATTGAAAGCCAAAACCCAATCAGCAAGGTGTTTATGGCAATTGACCAATCAAGGAGGGGATAAGAAGAAGATATTCAAGAAAAGAAATCAAGTTCATAGAAGAAATGGTTTCAAAATGGCCCAACTGGCCAATTTCATCAAGATATGCACTTTGGCACAATTGGCCATATCAGACCTCAAAACATCAAAACAGCCATTTTTCATCAATTCTTATCATAATATGCTTAATTGTACATATTGGGTAATTTGCGCATTTTTGCGCACTTTTGCGCAAAAGGGCCTTTTTTCTTGTCAAAAGCCTTCAAAAGGCCTTTTTGGCCAAAATCATTATAATTGCGCATTTGCGCACTTTGCGCAAAAATGCGCAAAATGGCCAAAACCCACTTTTAGGCCATTTTTTCACAATAATTCAATTTTTCCATCATTTTCACCAATTTATGCCACATATGGCATATTTGCGCATTTGCGCAAAAATGCGCAAAATGGCCAAAAACCACTTTTAGGCCATTTTTTCACAATGATTCAATTTTTTCATCATTTTCACCAATTTATGCCAAATATGGCATATTTGCGCATTTGCGCATTTTGCGCATTTTTTGCGCAAATTGGCCAAAAAACCCATTTATTCACATTTTCAGGGTTTTGGCCAGGACTACTCATTTAGTCCAAAATTTCAAATGTTGGCCACCTTATGCCAACACTCTAAATTCAAAATTATGATGATTTCAAGTGGTCTTGGGACAAAAAACTCAAATCAACCACCTTTCAAAAGCCATGAGGACTCAAGAAAAGTTGATGAAGACACTCAAGACAAGGTTAAAGAAATTTTTATGAAGATTGAAGGCAGTTTGAATGAAACAGAGGGAATTCAGAATCAAAAATCAAGGGGAAAATACCTACAAATAGTGAAATGAAGATTGGTTTGAGTATTGATTGAAGAAGAAGTTTTAAGGGGAAATCTTAAGGAATTGGGGAAAGAACTGTTTGAATTGATTGCAAGCTCATCAAGACTCACTATACTTATGGTGCTCAGAGCTCACCACTTTCAAGAGGGGGATAATGTCACAGCCAAGGAGGCAGGGGCATTTCCAATCATCATCAGCAAATCATTATATCATGGATACCCTTCAAAACCCAATCAGCAAGGGGGTTTCATTCAAGACTCTCCAAATACAGTTTTCATACAGGCAAGATCCAAATACAGTTTCAAACCTCAATACAGTTTCATACAGGCAAGACCCAAATACAGGATTCACCAAATACAGGCCTGTAATCAATACAGGCTCAAATACCTGTATTGACTGTATAACCTGTATTGGATTCACCAATACAGGATTCAATCCCACATCCAACTTCTTCCAGCATACAGACAAGTATCTCAACACTCAAACTCCAAGGCTGGTATTTCTCACATATACCAGCCCCTCTTCACCCACCTGGGGGTTTTTCCCCCAGTTAATTAAAATAGTTGATTTATTACTTAATATTATTTTATTCTTAATTTTGGAATACTATTTTATTATTTACTAAGTTAGTCTTAGCCTTCCCTCACCTGTTCAGTAGAGTCCTGGTGGCCATATCCTTATTAATTCCTTTTCTCTTTTCTGAACAGGTTGAAACAGTGACTCATGATTATTTGTGGTTGGCTCTTTATTATTGCTTTTGCTTTGTCTCTCTTATCTTTTATACTTATTATTTTATGACTAGGAATTTATCCTCTTACTCCATCATTCTCATCATTTGAGTATTTCCTTTTGAGCCCTCCATAAGTAAGTCTGTTCACTGAGTGCCAGGCCCTCTTCATTTTAGAAGAGCCCCTGTGACATAAACATGAAAATCTCCTTGAAGAAATATCATTTTGGATTTAAAGAACTTAAAGCACTAGGACATGTTGTAACTGGTTTGTCCCTTGTAATTGACAAAAACAAAGCTGCAGAAGTATTGCTAAAACCAATGCCTCAAAAGAAGAAAGAAATCCAGTCATTCTTAGGTTTTGCAGGATATTACAGGCAACACATTAAAGATTTTGCATCCATATCAAGACCACTTTATAAATTGTGTGACAAAGACACAGTATTTGAAATGACTGTTGACAGAGTCAAAGCTTTTGAGTCTCTGAGAGAAGCCTTGACCACTGCTCCACTCTTACTGATGCCAGACTTTAAATTTCCTTTCAAATTGTATATTGATGCATCAGGGGATGGACTTGATGCTACACTTCACCAAGTTCAGATCATAAATGATAAACCTGTAGAAGGACCCATATGGTTCATATCCAGGCAAATCAAACCAACTGAAGCCAGATATGGGGCAAGGCAAATGGAATGTCTATGCCTTGTCTGGGCCTTAGCAAAATTGAACTACTTCTTAGAGGGATGTGTTTTTGAGGTGATAACAGATTTTACAGCTGTCAAATCACTTTTAAACATGAAAAAACCCAACAGACATATGCTCAGATGGCAAATAGCCATACAGGAATACAAAGGCAATATGACTAGTGTTCATAAGGATGGGAATATTCATAAGAATGCAGATGGACTAAGAAGATGGCCATTACCAAATAATATTGATAATCCTGCTTATGTGCCAGAAGAAGCTTCACCAAAAATCCCAATAGAAGGAATAAGTGTTACAGACTTTAACACCACCTTCTTTGAAGAAGTCAGAAATAGTTACACTCAAGATAAGAATTGTAGCATCTTATTCCAATTAATCAACAAATACTGTAAAGAAAACTCTCTAATACATTCCTTGGATGAAATATGGAAACAATCTTATGATGAAGGAAGATTTCACCTACTGGATGGTATAATTTACCACAGAACCAAGCACACATGTGTCATGACAGTTGTTGAAAGGTAATTAATCAATCTTGTACTGAAAGAATGCCATGATAGCCCCTTTTCAGGACATCTGTCTGAAGACAGAACAAGAGAGAAAGTAAAGACCTGCATATGGTGGCCAATGTGGCAGAAAGATGTTGCAGAGTATTGCAAAACCTATGAAAGATGCCAAAAGGCAAATAAATTCACTGGAAAGAGACTTGGAAATATGATATAAATCCAAGAACCAAGCAGACCTTGGGAAATTGTCCATATGGATTGGGTAACTGGACTACCACCAGGAGGTGACAGAAGCTATAATTCTTTCCTAGTAATTGTGGACAGATTCAGTAAAACCCCAATCTTTTTACCATGTCACAAGGATGATACAGCCATGGATACAGCTCTTCTGATTTGGAAGAGAGTAGTGTCATGGACTGGGATATTTACAAATATCATAAGTGATAGGGATCCCAAATTCACTTCAGCACTATGGACAAATCTTCACCAACTATTTGGCACTAAGCTGTCTTTCTCTACAGCCTGCCACCCACAAACTGATGGACTGGCTGAAAGGATGATCCAAACGTTATAGGACATGGTAAGAAGATTTTGAGCATATGGCCTTGAATTCAAAGATTGTGATGGATTTACCCATGATTGGTGTACTGTGATACCAGCACTGGAATTAGCACATAAAACATCAATCCATGCCAGTACAAATCAAGCTCCTGCTATGCTAGAAAAAGGATGGAACCCCAAATTACCCCAAGATTCCTTGAGGAAAGATTTGATTTAAATACATCCCACAGCTGCTAGCTTCAAAGGAATTCTAGACAAAGCTAGGAAGCATGCAGTAAGATGCATGGAAGACTCCTTTGCATATGCTAAAGACAAATGGGATAAATCACATGCAACTCCAGATCTCAAAGTGGGGGACCTAATTATTTTATCCACCACTAACTTCAATAGAATCAAAGGATGTAAAAAGTTGAAAGACTCCTTTGCAGGACCTTTTGTTATTAAGGTCCTCCATGGAGAGAATGCCATTTAAGTAGAGTTATCTGAAGAACTTAGCAATAAGAATCCCACATTTCCAGTGAGCTTGATAAAGCCATATAAATCTAGTGATGCTGAAAAATTCACCTTGAGGAATAAAGTTCCCCAAGTTATACCTCCTATAGAGTCATCTGGTAGTAAGAAAATTATGAAAGTTCTCAAAGAAATAAATTTGGGAGCCAACAAAGTAAGGGAATACCTTGTTAGGTACAGTGACCCAACTTGTGAAGATGGATGGTTGCCAGAAAAGGACTAACCTGAAGCTACTAAGCTTCTCAGAAGGTTCAGGCACACCAGAAATAACAATATTACAAAGTAATATTCTTTTTTAGGGGGAGGGAATGTGAGCCTTAGAGGTAATTTCATATACCCAAAAGACCACAAATACAAAATTAACATATAAATATAAATAAAATGTATTTATTTATATTATTAAAATGAAAATCCAAATATAAATATAAAATTATATTCACAATTCAAAATTTAATTACAATTTAAAAATAAAATTACATTAAAGTTTTGAAATTGTAAAATTACATTTATACTTGAAAAAATTAAGGAAAAATTAATGTTTAACAAAATTGTAAAAAAATAAACAAATTTGCAAAAAAGTTAAATAAAAATTATTATGAATTTTTATCCATTAAATAAACATATAAAAATTATTTCACCATTGGATTCCTCATAAAAAATCAGGTGGGGTCACCTCTGGATGAAATTTCTGTAACTCAACTCTAAAGAGCTTAAATGAAGTTTTTAGTATTTTCAATACAAAAGATGAAAATCCTCAAAGCTTTAACTCAATTCACACCACATGTAGTGTTAATCACCAAAATTTGTGTTCAAATTGAGGTGTTGTGTATATTTTAGAAGTTATGAGGAATTGAAGTATTTTCAATTGAATTCAATTGAAATGTCAAAATGTGCGCGTGTATTACATAAGTGGACTTTGATTTACATATGAGGTATCAATTATTACTGTATTGAACTGTACAACTCAATTGAATTACATATTTAAATTATAAGTATAATACGTGATGAGGAATTAAAGGAAAAATAAATTGGAAAGATTAAATTTGGGCGGCAAAAGGAACTGCAGCTCTAAGGGGGGACTAGACCCCCAAAGTCATGGCTGACAGGCGTGGGATGTCAAAGTTCACACAAACGTTCATCACTTTTGGCCTGGAATTGAGTTACAGGGTCTGTGGACTCAATTGATGATGAGGTTTTGATACCAACTGGGGTAGTTTTAGCTGTTGCCTAGAAGGTAAAACTACCCTTAAGATAAAACAATCATAGTAAAAGCAGTTTTAACTGATTTCTACATCTCTTACACACATTCGTACGTGTTTTGAAGGCTCTAGGCCAGGTATTGCTATAGTAATGGCTGATTTAAGGGTCTAAAATGGCTAAAAATGGCTAAAAATGACTTAAACCTGCCCTTTTTTGGTCCAAAGCAGGGTTCAATGATGCAATAATTGGCTTTTCTGTTGTCAGACTGTCTTTCACGACCGACAAGAGTAAACTTTACTTTTGGAGTAAGAAAATTGATGGCTATAAAAGAATGTCTTCTTTGCCCCACTTTTCTCTTCATGTTAGAATCTTTTCCTTTTATTAATTAGTTTAAGAACTGTTAAACCAATCAATAAAATATGCCAACCACCTTTTTCAAATCATTTTGAACCTTTTAACTACGTAAAGAAAATCATTATAATCATTGTTTGTAACTCTTATAATCATTTTTACCCCTGAACCACCCCAAAAGTGAATTAAAGCATCTTTCATCACTGTAAACTTTGTCACTTTGTTTCCAAATTCACTCTGCTCACTTTTGGGTGTGTTTTATCTTTAATATTCCTTTTAAAGACTATGTTCTTTAATTAATTTCTTGCAGTTCATTGCTCAATTAATCCCAATTGAAATTGCTCTTGAAGAAATTTCTTTTGTAGCCTTAAAATATCTCTTGTAGAGTATTTTTTGGATAAATGTTTATTGTTGGTAAAACAATAAATCTTTATAATATTATTGTTTTATACTAATAAAGTTATAAACAATAAAATTGGCGTGTTTTTCTTCAAAATAATATTTCTTACTATTTTTAATTGATTTTTACCTCATACAAATTTTGAGGACAGGAAAAGTACTATTCAGAATCTTCTGTTGGGGATTCCTCCTCTGGGAGTTTATCAATGGCATAGACTTGTATCTTTGCCTTTGGACAGTTGCTGGCATAGTGGTCTGTTGAAACACAATTGTGACAAGAGTGTTGCTTCTTAGCCACCTCTGTCAATATTTCCTTGGGTTTGTCTTAAACTCTACCTTGAAAGGTTATTTCTCTTTGAAACCACTGCTTTTATATTGGGTGAATTTCCCTATATTAGTTCTTTTGCTCACCTCTTATAAGGTATTGGAGATGTCATCTGGAGTGCAATTGTGGTTGGATCTTCATTTTACTGCATGCTCTAGCTCTCCTGGCATTTGTGTCAGAATTTGGTGATTCCTCATTTGGGTGTTCATTTGAGGATTAATGGATTTGAGTTTCTTAGACTGTCTAAGACACCACTAATAAGGATCTTTGTCCATGGAGTATTTGTCATTCTCAAATGACATGGTCGTTTGCCATATGAAAGTACCATTGCTCTACTTTTGGATAATTTGGCTCTTCCATTATGGCCAGCTTCTTCTGCCATGGATTTCTTTCATTTCTGTGTACCATCTACTAGCATGTCCTTTAAATGCTGTATTAAGTCTGTCAGTAATGCAGTAGTCTGGTATGCTTGGTAAATCAATGAAGAGTCCATCAATATCATCTATGAGCTCCATATGATCATACTCTCAAGTTCCAGAGAATTTGGGCCAGCTTGAGGCCTCAGGAAGCTGTTTCAAGGCTTCCTTTTCAGAATAAGACATATTATCCCCATCCTGATATTGTGATGGAGATATTGCTTTATTAACAAACATGGCCTCTGGTTTGATATCATCTTGGTAATATGGATTATTCATAACATGGCCTTGTGGTTGAGGATTCATGTTATGGTAGACATTGAACAGTTTGTTTATGTCCTGATCCAGACAATCCCTGTCCCTTTTGCTGTGGTGTTGTTCTTCAAATACTAGATTCAGTCTTCTGTTGATTTTTCCAGGGGCTTTGCTCAATTGAGCATGTCCTTCTTGAAGAGTTTTGAGAATTTTATCCATGGAGGCTGTTAAATGTTTCATCCTCTCATGCCTGGCTTCTAGTTCTGAAAACTCTTTTTGAGTTTGCTCAGCAAATTGGGACATTTGTAACCACAGTGCATTACTTTTTAAGTTACTCTCACATGGGACAGCATTGTGTTCAATCTGAGTGGGGGTAATATTTCTATTAAGGGGACTACTGATTCTAGAGTTATTTACAACTACTTCTGCTGTTGTGTACTTCTTTTACCAAGTCCAATAGTCTCTGGATCATTGGGTCTTACTCTCTCTGCCTTTGGGGAAAAGAGGTCTTGTTTTTGCCCTTGTGTCCTTGTCTTCTCCTGGAAACTTCCTGGGAGTGTGAAGAATGGTGACTCCTGGCCACTGATCTGTTCGTTTCTGAATGGTGGGAAGCCACTGGAGAGCTGATTTGGCCTGCTCCTTGTGAGCCTGAAGGAATCTGAGTGTGCCCTGTCTGGGTCAGTATTTCTCCTATGGCTTGGATACTTTCTTGATTCTCCCTTATTCTGTTTGCCCTCACCTCCGGGAGTCTGAAATGCCTGGTGGGATTTCAACATTTGATGATTACCATAAGGTGTTTGAAGTCTATCTCTTTGCGACAGATCTTCTGGAAAATTGCTCCAAGTTCTGCCCAGTGAGATGCCAGGTTGAACCTCTTGTTGTCCATGCTTCATTGAAACAAATATTTGTGGAGTTGGTGGAGCTGAAGAGCTTGATTCATGTCTTTCCAGTCCTCTGGTTTGAGGTTTTTGTTGAATTGGAAAGTGAATGGCAGAGTGGGTATGATTTCCCTCAGTGTCTCGCCATCCACCACTGTGTCCAAGGTGTCCTTTTCCAGGTCTTCTGGTTCTGGACAAGCCTTCTCTGTCCTCTGGTTGGTTCCTTTGAAGCCAAGGTCTCTGAGGTATGCAGGTGACATATCAGTGTTTGCAAGAAGTCAAATACTTTATGGTCTTGGGGTATCTACCTTTGACTGTGCCTTGTACAAATTTGTTGTCTGCTGATTTGGGCAATTTACCTTTACAGGTTACAACTGGGTTAATTATGGTAATCTTCCCTGTACAAGTTCATAAGGTTGGTTTACCTTGTATTGAAGCAGAGTTTTGTGGTTTTCTACTCCTCTGGGTGGCTATTGGTGTCTACCTCTTTGCTGTAATCAGGCTTTCACTGTGCCTTTTTCCTTTGCCCTTGCTGCCCTCTGGTTCTGAGGGTGTCACTGGTGCGTTGGCCTGAGACTGGGTTTCTAATGGGATGTAGTTTTCTTCCACTGAATCAAACAGGAAAAAGAGGGCTTATTGTCAGTTAAGACTTCTTAAAATGCTGTTTGCATGTCTAAGAATGGCCTCTGGGCTTGAATTTTACTACCATATGCCCTGTATAATGACAGTGTAATTGAATTGACAATTTCACCTCAAAATTACAGCTTACAGATGCCTGGTATACTGTTTGTATACCAGTATCTCACAGATTCACTTGTAGTTAGAAAGTATAATCTGTACAAAAGTGGTTGTATAAGAGGGTAATTGAATTAACAATACAGCTCAGCACACCTCAACTGTTGGTTTTACAGTAAGAGGTGTCCTTGTTTAATTAAAACTTGGACTGTATTAATGGCTGTACTGTGTTAGTATATAAGAAACACACCAAAAAAGTTAATGGTGGTTATTCACCACTTATTATTATCAATAATACTTTTCAAATAATTTGGTATAAGACATATACCAAACAATAAATATATTATGATATATGTATTATATATATTTTTAATGATTTTTTACGCCTAAAAGGATAAAAAAATGTCAGAAATAAAGAAAATAAGTAAAAATACTCACTTTTAACGTCCAAAAGATCAAAAAAAACATGGCCAGGCCCCCAAAATGTCAGGCTGAATGTATGATAAAGCAATAAATAGGCTAATTACTACTTAAATATGACTGTGACACATTTCTAAATATTAAAAATAAGAGTATTAAGGTATAATAATGGTTTATTATTAAAATAAAGGAGTTTTACTATTGAATAATAGTGGTGGTGAGAGCTATTGAAAACCATGGGTGCAGCTTTACCTGTTGGATTACAATAAATAAGTCTCCACTAATTAAAATTAGAAGTATACTTGTTTATTTTCCAAGAGTCGAACTGTTTTTGACAGTTATACTACGTAGGAATTTAAGAGAAGGATGAGAAAGCCTTTTCTGGCTGTGAAAAGGCCCCTTTTTATCCTGAAATGGGGTGAAAAGGCTGCCAGACCTTTCCACGTAGAGGAAGTGAAGATTTCTCACACTCTAGGACAGGCTTTTGGTTCGCAAAATGCCTGTATAGCCTGTATTGGGCTTAGATGTGGTTTTGAAACCACATCTGGGAAGTTTTCACCAATAAAGGGGGGAAAATTCATTTGGGGACCACACAGCTTGATTATGATGTGTATGACACATAGAATGCTGTACAGAACTTGTATGGGACCCAAGTATTGAATGGACTATGAGTTAATGAAGTATAAACATGCTTCTTTGTCAGTATGACACCTCATGATCATTGTTATGGGATATTATCCTATGGTAAGGCTGTATTGGCCAAACTGTGGGATTTTAACCTTAAAACTGCCATACCTTGGTCAGTTTTTGAGATGACCACCTCAAAATTGGTTCAGTGTGTAGCTTTGTATGTGCTCTACAAAATGGTACCTTATTTGATATGGCTATCATTAAATATGGCAAAGTTATGCCATGTACAAGATTTTTGTACACATGCGTTGTTTAGGCAAAAAGCTGTATTGGGCTTGTTTGCCCTATAACTGTTGATCTAGTTGAGATATGAGGAAATAAATAAAACCATCGGATAGCCCTGATTGTGCTCTTTCCAAAAAGACCCAACTTTAGGTATCTCACACTAAAGCTGTAGAAGTTAGATGAGAGGTAAATGTGTTGTTCACCCTTATTTAGCCTGAATTTGGCCATAACTTCAGAAATACCAGTGCTCTCTCAGTTTGGCAGGTACCATTGGATAGCCCTGAAGTAGAGATTAATTTTGAATACCCATCTGATGGGGTTAAGCCTCTTCCTCTGTATTTCAGATGGAGGTGAAAATTAAGGTTTACGCTCAGCAAAAACTTTGAGAAGGAATAACATTGTCATTCTTTGTCCTATGGTGATGGGACTTTTAGATTTAGAAAAGGGTTAGTTTCCTCTTTCCTTTGATATCTTTTGAGCTGATTTGACTCAGCTCCATGTTTTGGTGGTATCTTGGCTGTACCATTGGTTTATGGTATTTGGCTGTCATGCTTGTACTCTGGTTTTGAGTCACAGGCGGACATGTCTATTAGTAGTCTTCATGCTTAGTAAAGACTTCAAGGTTATACAGTCTGTGTAGACTTCAAAGACTGCACCCTCCAAATAATAATGGAGTTTCTCCAGAGCCCAGACTAACCATAGACATTCAGTCTTGGTGGCCCCAAACCTGGTTTCTGAATATTTCAGCTGCCTAGAGATGTAACATATTACTCCCTCTCTTGATTCACCATCTACAATTTGTCTTTGGTGGAGGGCTGCTCCAAAGCCTTGGCTACATGCTGCATCTATATATAGCTTGAATGGTAGTTCAAAGTCAGGCAAGATGAGTACAGGTGCATTTGTGAGTTCATGTTTGATCCTCTCATATGCATCACTTCTTTCCTTGGCAATTTCAAAAACTACATCTTTTGAACATAACTTGTATAATCTACTAGTCATGTGGGAAAAACCTTTGTTGTGGCTTCTATAGTAGCTTGCAAACCAAAGGAAAGATTGCATTTATTTGACATTTCTTGGTACTGGCTTTTACAGTACTGCTGCTAATTTGTTCTGATCAATTGCCAGAATAAGACCTGAGACTTTATATCCTAGAGCTAGTAGCTCTTGTTGGCCAAAATTGCATTTTTTAAGTGAAATTCTCAGGTTGATGGGTATGCATTTACTTAGCCCTTTGTCTATTTATTGCACATGGTCTTCCCATGTCTCTGAGTATATAATTATGTCATCAATATATACTACCATCCAGCCTTCAATTATTTTTGCTTGAAATATTGTATCCATCTTCCTTTGGAAGTGAGCTTGTGCATTTTTGATGCCAAATGGCATATGATTCTGAGTAATTTCATGGAGTTTGATTTAACTCCATTCTGGTGGAAACCTTTCATACAATCTATCTTGGTTATGTATTTGGCTTTTGCCAGTTTTTCTAAGGCGTGAGGTAACCTGGGTATAGGTTACCTGTCAGCTTTTGTGTAGTTATTCAGAACTCTGAAATCTCCTCACAGCCTAGACTTGCCATCACGCCAGGTGATCAGGACAGGAGTAGTAATTTCCACTATTTCATTGTGTCCAATCTTTCTGATGACATCCATTAACTGGAGCTCATTGATATGTTTTTCAATTTCCTTCCTGATCTCCAGACTTTCTGGGTATGGAGGTCTCCTGAGCATGGGTGGATAAGGTCTTTCCCCATCCAGATATAGTCCTATATCATGGCCTCTAATTTTGCCTAGGGGTTCTTCACAAATGGGAAATGCTGGTCTGTTCATCCTCAGTATCTTCAGTAAGCCTAGTTTCCATTTACTGCTGAGTATAGTGCTAAAATGGCCCTCTCTGAATTCATTCAGTAGTTCTTCCAGTGGATCCTAGGCAGATATTTGATATATATCAAGTGAAAATTTCTTTTCCTTGTTGTTACCAATAGTAATGTGCCTGTTTTGACTATTGTAAATATTAATACCATACATCTTCTGGTAATCTGTCCCCGGTAGGAACCCTTAGATGTGGGCATCATCAAGCACTACAAACTCTGGGTTGAGTCTGATATTACCCTGCCTATGGGGTATAATTATCTCTTTGATAATTGTCCCAATGGAAGTCATCTCCCCTGAAGAACGTTGAAAGTTCTTCTCTATGGTTGGCAAGAGTTCCTTTTCCCAATTTACAAAGTGGATTTCCAGATAATCTCTGTCCACTATGGATCAGTGTGTTCCTGTCACAGGGGCTCTTTTAAGTGAAGAGGGCCTGGCACTCAGTAAAATGGGACTTCCTTATGGAGGGCTCAGGATATGGAAAGAAACGAGTACACTGAAAAGTGTTAAGAGATGAATTACTAAATAAAAGAGTATAAGAAAAACAGAAAAAAATAATTAGAGTAAGAATAAAAGAGCCAACCACAAACAAGTCCAGGTCCACTGCCTCAACCTGTCAGATTAGAAAGAGAAGGGTTAATAAGTATATGGCCACCCAACTCATAATGTACAGGTGAAGAAGGAAAAGGGCAACTACTAACTTAAATTCAAATAATTATAATACCCAAAATAAGGATAAGAATAATTATAAAATAATAAATATACTAAATTAATTAACTGGGGAAAAGTCGCCAGGGGGAGAAAGAGGGGCTGGTATATGTGAGAATCACCAGCCCTGATCCAGACAAAGAATTTTCATGAGAAGATTTGATGATTGAATTGAGTCTGGCCAATACAGGTCCTGTATGGCTGTACATGATCTGTAAAAGAGAAGTGGTGGTATTGAGCAATCATACAGTTTGGGGATGGTGTATGCAAAACTGTATTGGGTAATTCCAACCTGTACAAATATTGACAGGCTGTATTGATGAACCAGAATGCATGCATGTTTCATCAAGGAAGATTTCTGAAAGTGAATTCTGATACACACAGTGGATTTGCTGGTTTGAAGTGTTTGAGTGGGTGTAAGTATGAATACCCTTACCCCTGGTTAGTGGTTGTTACAGTATCTCCCTATTGAAACTGGTGGGCTCCTGAACATCATAATACCCTACCACTGTTGATTGACATCTCAATATCCCCCCATTTTCTTTCAAAAACGTTTCTTTTTAAATATATTTCCCTCTTGACCATTATCCTGAGAATCCCCTCTTCACTTCTTCACTCTCATACTTGATTTGAATTATCTTCCCCCTTCTTTTAACTTGAGTAAGTGCTTTCCACTTCAAAATATGCTTCTTCTTTTGGCTTCAGTCATTTACTTCCTTGCAAGGCATGGCCTTTGGGCTTTATCCCAAAACAAGTACCATAGAGCTCTTCTGCTCAAGGCTTGATGGCCAATGAGTATATGTTCATATACCTCATTTCTAATGGGCCAACTTGATGTTTTGGCCCTTCTTTCCCTGATTGGAATCCCTTCAAAAGTCTTCAAGGGGGGTCTTGTCCCCATTGTCCCTGGAAATGCTTCGAAATATGGATTTGGCGTCCAATTGGCCCTACCATTGATTTTGGGTCATGGCCCTTCTTATGGTGATTTTTGGCTTTTATAGCATCAGGGCACTTCTTTGACCCTGTTTGGTCTTGGGTTGACTTTGGCGTCCTACAGTCCATAGGCTGTGGGGGCCATTGGTGATCCCCAAGACCTGAAATGACCCCTGAGCCCAAATTTGCTGGGTCTTCAGGGGTCCCATGGCCTGGGCCCATTACAAGGGTCCAGAATCAAAAAGATTTTGACCTCCCCAAAGGTTCAGGGCAGGTCCTGGGTGGTGACTTCAGTCCAAAACAGATATGGACCAACCACCTCAAGGACTTTAAGGTGGGGCCATCATTGAGTTATGGCCCCCACTTCCTTGAGGTCATTTTCTTCAGACTTGAAGTGATTTGATATGACCCCTTGAATCTTCTACTTGCATACTCCTTAGTCATCAGCTCCAAACTGACTGAAATGACTGAATCTTCCCCTTCTGCGCCGCCACCATCTGTCCTTCATGGTTATGGCATTCTCAATAGATTTTCTTCACCATCAATGGCTTTTTCTGGTCATTTTGATCCCACCCAAGCTAATGACAGTTACAAGGCAGTTGAAGTTCTTGATCATGCTTGTACTGAATGTTTGCCAAAGGGAAAGGATTGTTTTGGATATTACAATCCCAGATCATCCAAATGCCACTACTTCTTTATTGGAAAGAGGCCATGCTGGCAGGGGGGGAAGCAAGCTTCAAGCATCAGGAGGTATTTATTGAGTAAGAAAGATGGGCCTTTTGGAAATGAGTTCCCAGTTTCTGAGGCCTCTACCCTTGATGGTACGTCAGGGTATTCTGCTTGTGATTGAAATGATTCTCCTGCTTGAAATGGATACTGATATCTTGATTCAGTGACTGGTTCTAGGAAGAGGGATGTGGCCAGGTGGACTAATGTTGGAGGGCCCATCCCAGTTGGTGGTAGGCCAATATACTTCAGCTCAGAAGTCCAAATTTCCAGGCTCAACATTGAAGGAATGGTGAAAAGAATAATACAAATTGCCGATTCCCCACCTGATGCGGATGCTGAAGGTAGTGATGGGTTGGGTGGTGAATAAGGTGAGGTAGTTCCTCATTCTGCTGGTCATTCATCAAATACTTCTCCTTACCAGCCTCCTTCCAAGAGATTCCAAATCCAAGTCATCCCCAGAACATTCCAACCCACTCTTGCTACCATTCCTATTCCCATTCCTCCTGCTTCACCACACTCTTCCCACACCAGGCCTGCTTTGAATCCAGAAGTAATACCATCACTCACCCATAGACACCTCTCAACAACTCCAACCTGTAGCCAGTACCATTAGAAAAAGAGAAGAACTTTCTGTTTTGCCGTTTTCTGCTGCTCAAGTGTTTCAGTGCAGGGATTGCTGGACTATCCAAGTTACCAGAGAAAATCCAAATATGGCAAGTGATTATTGGGATTCTGTGGCCAGGTTATTTATGAGGGTTGATAGAAATAGTAGGGAGGTTATTATGTATGCTAATGATAGGACTATTCCAGGGACTGCTTCTGAGGAGATGGCTGCAGAATTTGCCTGGTATGAAGATGAGTTGATTAATTATTTCCAGAAAACTTTTGATAATTTGGGTAGAGATAACTAGTTTCCTTTTCCTTTTTTTGTGTTTGGTTTGACTTCTATCCCCACCCTTGTAACTACTATAAAAAAGAAATTGGAACCTCCCAATACATTATTTGGGAGGGGATGCTGCTGCTTTAAGGAGTGAAGAATACCAAACCAATTGATTGATTTTTGGACAAGAGCTTTATGAAAGAAAAAAACCAAGCATTTAATGCTCACAGAGTGGCCAAGGTGATGTTTTACATGAAGTAGAACCCTCAGGGATGCATACCAATAGATGGAACTTACTTTCCTACCTTCCACTCCTCACCAAGTACCATAAAACAGATACCTTTGCCATAATTGACTCTCAATTGATGAATGTCTTGAATAAATATGATTTGCATAAGCTGGAAAAGAATAGAAAAAGAAAGGATACAAAGAAAGGAGGAATTTGGCCATATCTTGATGAAAGGTCCAAATTCAAGGGTCTTGATGTTGCGAGGCCTTCTGAATCTGTCCAAATAACTAAAAAGTGCTCAAAAAGTGCCCAAGGTAGTTCTTACAACAGCATTTGCATAGAATAACCTCTAAAAGGTGCATGCCATGAGAGGAATGTAGTTTCATAACCTCTCAAGCACCATAAAATCAAACTCTTGAGGT
Source organism: Austropuccinia psidii (assembly GCA_023105745.1). Lineage (NCBI taxonomy): Eukaryota > Fungi > Basidiomycota > Pucciniomycetes > Pucciniales > Sphaerophragmiaceae > Austropuccinia > Austropuccinia psidii. Next base: position 62,190,244 of record JALGQZ010000003.1, on the reverse strand, counting down.
AATTGGGCAAGGCTTGTCTGGATACAATGAATCAAAATCTTTGACAAGGTCTGGCAAGTTGGTAAGGTTGGAAGCTGGATACCAAGTTGTTCTTTCTGGCTCTTCACTGAATCCTTTCCACTCTACAAGATACCCCCATTTACATCTTTTGAGTTTGGAGTCCAGAACCTGAGCCACTTCCCATTCTTCTTGTTCCTCCACTAGAACTGGTGGTGGTGGCAATTGATTACTATTTGGGATGATTGACTGCTTGACTGGTTCTAGTAATGACACATGGAATACAGGGTGAACTTATTTTCATTGCAAACGCAACTTGAGGTGATAAGCATGATTTCAAAGGGTCCCAGCCATCTTTCTGAAAGTTGCTTGGTGGGTCTTCTAATCTTTTGGTTCTTGGACGCTAGCCATACCTTATCCCCAGGTTGGGAATCAAGTGGAATTGACCTATTTCTATCTGCATACTTCTTTAATCTCCTTATTGCTGACTCTAATTCTTCTTTGACAACTTGCTGTACTTATTGGAGTTTTGTTGATAACTTTCCAGCAGGTGAGTCTTGAGAAATATGGATCGAGTCAAAGCTGTTATTTCTTCCATAAATGGTTTAAAAAGGGGATTGCTTTGTTGATTAATGTTCTGAATTATTGTAGGCAAATTCAGCCAGAGGGAGCCAGGTGTGCCAGTCATCTTGATGGTAACTGACATACACCAAAAATACTGTTCTAGAATCTGATTTACCCCCTCTGTCTGTCCATCTGTTTCAAGATGGAAAGCAGTTGAAAGATCTCTTGATATCGTGAGCTGCTGACATAAATTGGTCCAGAATGATGAAACAAATAAGGATCCTCTATAACTGACAATATTTACTGGAAGGCCATGTTTGGAAAAGACATGGCTGATAAAGATTTGAGCTTATTCCAGAGCAGTGATTGTTCCAAAGGTTGGAATGAATATTGCCATTTTTGAGAACCTGTCCACAACTACTAGAATTAAATCAAAGCTGTTTGACAGGGGCAATTGAGTGATAAAGTCCATTGATAAAGAATTCCAAGGACCAGATGGAATTTGAAGAGGCTTGAGTAGTCCAAAATTCTTATGATGAATTTTCTTGTTTCTTGAACATTGCTGACATGAGGACACATAGTCCTTAATGAATTGATTCATGCTAGCCCAATGAAAGTCCCTCTGGATGAGATTGAGGGTCTTCTACTGGTCAGGGTGGCCAGCCAACGTTGGTTCATGAAACTTTTGACTAATATTGAGTTGGATTTCTTCATTGCTTGGGGTCACCACTCTATCTTTGAATAATAATTACTTGGCTTGTGGTTCAAGAGAATAATCTGTAACTGATTCACCTCTTGCTATTTGCTTGAATTTCTTGATAGTCTTTGTCTTGCCATACTTCTTTTTGAATCTTGCAAACTACATTCGAGAATATTTCCACTTTGATTGAGAAAATCTTGAGTCTTGAATTCCATTTTTCTTGATTACTTGATGAAAATTCCAGGGATTCTTGCTGATGAAGTCCAACCCCCTCTCTGGGAAAATGTCATCCCAACATGAAAAGGCAATTGGTAAGGTAGCCAGCCTGCTTGGGCTGTGAGTGATAGTGAAATGAAACTCAGAAAGAAATTCAGATCAACGGGCCTCACAAGTAAGAACTTTGGAAGACATAAAATACTGAGGAGAAGAGTGGTCTGTCAAGACCTCAAAAGAATTGGAAAGAGAAAGAAGAAATGCTCTCCAGTGCTTGAGAGCCCAAACTATTCCAAGGAGTTCCTTGTCATGAATTTCATAATTCAGCTCAGCTGGGAGAAGCGCGCCACTATCAAATTCAATGAGATGCTTTCCTGAGTCATTCACCTGACTCACTACAGCCCCCGAGGCATAATCAGAAGCATCAGTCCCTACAATAGCTGGTAGAGAAGGATTGAAATGGGAAAGGATAGGAGCAGTGGTGAATGCTTCTTTGAAAATTTGAAACTGACTAAGAGCTTTCTCATTGAAGACAAAGGGAGAGTGGTTTTTAAGAAGGGAAGTGAGAGAAGTGATTCTTTTGGAGTAATTTTTAATGAAATGACAATAGAAATGAGCAAAGCCAAGAAAAGGTTGAAGAGCTTTGATATTCTTGGGCTGAGGCCAGTTGAGCATTCTCTGCACTTTGAAAGAGTCCATCTTGAGGTCATAACGTGAAACAACGTAGCCAAGTATTCCACACTTCAGGCATGAAATACGCACTTTGAGGCTTTGGAAAAAAAATTATTGTCTCTCAGTCTTTGGAGGACAGGGGCCACATGTTTGAAATTTTCCTCCTCAGAACCAAAAAAGACCATAATATCATCTAAATAAACTACAAGAAAAATATCTAAAAAATCTGAAAATATGTCATTAACAAGATTCTGGAAAGAAGCTGAAGCAATGGTAAGTCCCAATGGCATAACCAAATACTCATAACTACCATATTTGGTTCTGAAGGCAGTTAAGCGCTCATCCCCTTTTTTGATTCTCAGGAGATTATATGCACCACACAGATCTATCTTGGAGAAGATAGTGGAACCATTGAATACAGTAAGAAGCTGGTTCATAGGAGGAACAGGATACCTGTTCTTCCTAGTGACAGAATTGAGTTTGCGCTAGTCAACACAGAAATAAAGACCTCCATCCTTTTTCTTAACAAAAAGGACAGGTGCTCCTGTTGAAGAGGAGCTTGGCCTTATGCAACCTTTCTATAAATTCTCTGAAATGTAGGCCCACAGTGTTTCTTACTCCTGGTTTTATAATGAGTAGATAACACCAACTGGAGGTAGAAGACCCTCCAGTTATATATGATGATCACAGGCAGGCTGTCAAGGACATTTCCCTGCTTTCACCATGAATAATAAATCCAAATATTGGTGATAAGAAGGAGGGACTACCTTCAACACAGTTTCAATTTCTTCTGGCTCTTCCTCCCCATCCCACTGCTCCTCCAAGGAGGCATGAAAGGATAAGGGAGGAAGGTCCATATCCCCTTGAAAGAGATGAAGTGAAGATATAACAACATCTTCTCCAATATCTTTTATCTCTTTGAAAACCTCATCTCTTTATTTAAGTAATGACTAAGATGGAATGATGGAAGGGATATGTGCAGAAGAAGGAAGGGGAGGTGTCTTAAGCTCACCAACCAGAGAAACACTGTTGACAGAAGTGCCTAAGTCATTACTAGAGGAAGATTGAATACAACTAAAATCCTTATGACTAGAATCATAGGTGATCAGTCCATTTTTCCAATCAATAATAGGATTAAAATGGGAGAGGAAATCATAGCCCAATATCAGGTCTTCTCCTTTGGGTGAATCTATGATGAAAAAGTCCCATCAAAAGCTTGGGAATAAAGGAAAGTCAGCTACACACTTGGTATAATGGGTGATGAACAAGGCAGGGGACTCATTTGAATCCAGAATGAAAATAGGAATCTTTTCAGGGAGCTCTGACATAATCAATGAGTGCCTGACAACCAAATGTTTTGCAATAAAGGAGTTTGTACCACCAGAGTCAATGAGAATAATATAAAAAATATCACATACAAAAGAAAAACTAAGAAACTTCAAGGATTTCTTGACACTAGTATTCAGAGTGCACAATTGTGCTATTGCAGGAAACAACTAAGAACCATTGAACACATCATGATTCCCACTCAGGCTTTTTCCTGCTTTCTAGTGAGGCCTCTTGATGGCCCAGGCTTGTTCTGAGGTCTCTTGAAGAATTTTTCAGTTGGGTGCTTTCCACCACAATAAGTAAATAACTCTTCCTTAATCCTCCTGTCCTTTTCAAAACCAATTAATTTATTGTCCTTATTAAGCAGAGCAGAATGGGGCTTGTCCTTTGAAACTTGAAATTGCTTGCCCTTCTTTTTCTTCTTATTGTGAGGCCTTTTTGAAGATGAGTCTTGAGGAGGCCTTGAAGAATTCAATCCAGTAACAGGGGGCGTCTTTTCTTGATGACTACCCTTCTCCTTGTTTCTCTCATGGTATCTGGTATCTAATTCCAGAGTTATGACCATGAGTTCTTGAAGAGTATCAAAGTTACCAGGGTAGGAAGCCAACTGCTCCAAAAGTCTTGATGCCAATCCTCTTTTATAAACATGAATGTAAGCTCTTTCTCCCCAATGTCCAATTCTTGACATTAAGCTTCTGAAATCAGCAATGTACAAGGACACATGACCACTTTCCTTCATCCTCAAATTTTCCAACTCTTATTCAGCTTTCCTGACTTCATTGGGATCATCAAACAGAGTGAATAATTGGGTTTCAAGTAACTGCCAATTATTGAGGAGGTAGGAAAGATCTTCATTGGAAATATTGCAGAGGTAGGGTTCAATCCCTTTCCCAGATCTATCATTGAGAAGAGAGATTTAGTACAGAGCTTTCTTCCTGTCAGAGAAGAAATTTGCTGGATCATTATGGAAAATAAATTGAATGGATTGGATAAATCCTCTCAATCTATGAACTTGAGTACCATCAAAAGAATCAGGTGCCTTAATTGATGGATTCTTGCATTCAGGGGCTTTTAAATTGTCCCTGGGGGCTGCTGCTTGAGAAAGATGTCCCATAATAGTAGCCATTTGCTCCATGATCTTGAGGAGACTTGGATCAGATTGAGGGACAAGAGGTTGATTATTAGGGCCTAGATTAAAACCCTCAGGTAGCTCCGGAGCATTTGCCAAAGCAACTGCCACTTCATTTTTCCCAGATCTTCCTCTTCCCAGACTCCTCCCCCTCTTCATCTTCAGCTTCTCCTAGTCTTGCTCTTGCTCCTTTAGACATGCCAGGATAACAACCCAACAGGCCAGAAAAAGATGTTTACCTCCTTTATTTCCTTCCTCCTGATATGGAGGATTCTGCTACTTCCATTGATGGTCTTCTGTACACAGTTTTCCCAGATCTTCCTCTTCCACAGACTCCTCCCTCTCTTCATCTTCAACTTCTCCTAGTCTTTGTCTTGCACCTTCAGACATGCCAGGATAACCACCCAACAGGCCAGAGAGGAATTCTGGTTGTAAGAGTGAGAACAGCTGGCTTTCTTTGAGATCTAGTATTCTTGGCTGGAGGGCTATGCTGAACTGGCATTCTTGAGAAATTAAGAACAAAAAAGTTGATGATACTTGAGAATAAGCAATCAAAGCTTGGCCAAATCAATAATCAATAAAATCTTGATGATCTTGAGGAATAAAAAAAAGTCTTCAGGTGAAGCCAAATTCAATCAATCAAGAAGTAAATTCAGTCAATATCAGCAGTCAATCAAATATCAATAAAGATTGAAGAATTCAAAAATCTATCAGTAAATCAATCAATGTCTTCAATGTCAAATCAAGGTCTTGAGGAATCAATCAGTCAAATCATTAACTTCAACACGCAGAATTGATCAATAATCAATAATCAATTCTTGAGGATAAATCAGTTATCTTGAGTAATTCAAAATTCAATCAGTCCAATCCAAATGAAATCCTGAATTGCTGAATCAATAAGCCAAAGGAATCCCAATCACACAACAAATCAATTATACAATCAAAAACTCCTGCTAACAACTGAATAACAAACAAAGAAGTATTTGATTGGGATAAAATTGAGATTGAAATGAGATTGTGAGCAATGATTAAGAAATGAAAGAATCAATTTTCATATCAACATAATGAATGAGATGAAAATTGAAGGTAGAAAAATCATAAGAACATAAAAGATTCATAATTTGATAAATAAGAGAAATTAAGTTAAATGAATGAAAAGAAAGAATCAAATATGGGTTAATCGATTTAAGGTCACAGGGGCTCTTCTAAGTGAAGAGGGCCTGGCACTCAGTAAACTGGGACTTACTTGTGGAGGGCTCAGGATATGGTAAGAAAAGAGTACACTGAAGATTGTTGAGATGAATTACTAAATAAAAGAATATAAGAAAAGCAGAAAGAAATAAAAAGAGTAAGAATAAAAGAGTCAACCACAAACAAGTCCAATTCCACTATTTCAACCTGTCAGAATGGAAATAGAAGGGTTAATAAGGATATGGCCACCCAGCTCATTGTGTACAGGAAAAGAAGGAAAAGGGAAAAGACCAACTTAAAATAAAATAATTTCAATACCCAAAATAAGGAACAGAATAATTATAAAAAAATGAATATACTGAATTAATTAACTGGGGAAAAGTCCCCAGGGGGAGAAAGAGGGGCTGGTATATGTGAGAATCACCAGCCCTGATCCAGACAGAGAACTTTCATGAGAAGATTTGATGATTGAATTGAGTCTGGCCAATAAAGGTCCTGTATGGCTGTACATGATCTGTACAAGAGGAGTGGTGATATTGGGTTATCATACAGTTTGCGGATGGTGTATCCAAGAATTTATTGGATAATTCCAACCTGTACAAATATTGACCAGCTGTATTGATGAGCCAGATTGTATGGATGTTTCAGCAAGGAAGTTTTCTGAAAGTGAATTCTGATACACACAGTGGATTTGCTGGTTTGAAGTGTTTGAGTGGGTGTAAGTATGAATACCCTTACCCCTGATTAGTGGTTTTTACAGCCCCACTGTCAATGATCAGCGGGTGTTGAGCATTGTCAATGCAAGCAGTCATTTTTGTCGCTGTCCCATGTATGTATTCCATTCCTTTGGTTGGTATGCCCAGGAATGTTTGTGCATCCTGTGTATGTTTGCACAAGTTTTTATTGGCAGTGTCTTGTGGCCTGCCTGCTTCTAACTGTATGTCCTGGATTTCTAGTGGGGTTTCCCCTTCATATTCCACTAGAAATTCTTCTCTTGGGTCTTGCTCCTCATCTGATTGTTCTCTGATGGCATCTCCCATAGAGTCTGATTCAGAAACCTCTGTTGGGAATTCCTCCTCTGGGACTTTCTCAATGGGATAGACTTTTTTCTTTGCCTCTGGACAGTTGTTTGAATAGTGGTCTGTTGAACCACAATTGTGAAAAGAATTTTTCTTCTTGGTCACTTTTTTCACCTTTTCCCTGGGTTTGTCTTTAAACTCCATTGTGAAATGTTGTTTCTCTTTGAAACCACTGCTTTTATACGGGGTGTATTTCCCTATATTAACTGTTTTCCATACATATTTTAAGGTATTTTCAATGTCATCTAGAGCGCAATTTTGGTTGAATCTGCATTTTACTGCATGGTCTAGTTCTCCTTGCATTTTTGTCAGGAGTTTGTGATTCTTCATCTGAATGTTCATTTGATGATCAATGGCTTTAAGTCTTTTAGACTGTCTAAGAAACCATTCATATGGATCTTTGTCCATTGAATACTTGTCATTTCCAAATGACATGATCTTCTGCCATATCCAAGTACCATTGCTGTACTTTTGGATGATCTGACTCTTCCACCATGGCAAGCTTCTTTTACCATGGATATATTTCATTTCTGTGTACCATATACTAGTATGTCCTTTCAATGCTGTATTAAGTCTAGCAGTGATCAAGTAGTCTGGTTTGCTTGGTACATCAATGAATAGTCCATCAATATAATCTATGAGCTCCATATAATCATATTCTCCTGTTCCAGAGAATTTGGGCCAGCTTGAGGTCTCAGGAAGCTTTTTCAAGGCTTCCTTCTCTCAATAAGACATATAATCTCCATCCTGGTCTTGTTATGGAGATCCTGCCTTATTCATCAACATGGCATCTGGGTTTATGTCATATTTGCAATAGGGATTATCCATAAGATGGCCTTGTGGTTGGGGATTCATGTTATGGTAGACATTAAACATCTTTCTTATGTCTTTATCCAGACAATCTCTGTCCCTTTTGCTGTGGTGTTGCTCTTAAAAGATTAGATTCAGTATTTTTTTGGTTTCTTCAGAGGCTTTTCTCAATTGAGAATGTCCTTCTTGAAGGGTTTTAACAATTCTGTCTATGTTGGCTGTCAATCTTTTCATCCTCTCATGCCTTGCTTCAACTTCTGAAAACTTCTTTTGAGCTCGCTCAGCATATTGGGACATTTTTAACCACAGTGAATCACTGTTTAAGTTACTCTCAGGTGTGAAAACATTATGTTCAATCTGAGTGGGGGTATTATTTCTATTAATTGCACTACTGATTCTAGAGTTATGTAAAACTACTTCTGGTTCCTGTGTACTTCCTTCACCAAATCAAACAGCTTTTAGATAATTTGGTCTGACTATCTCTGCCTTTTTTGAAAGAGGTCTTTTTTTTACCCTTGTATCCTTGTCTTCTCCTGGAAGCTTCATGGGATTGTGAAGAATGGTGACTCTTGGTCACTGATCTTTTGGTTTCTGAATGGTATGAAGCTACTGGAGATATTATCTGACCTGCTCCTCATGAGCCTGAAGGAATCTGAGTATGCCCTGTCTGGCCTGGCTGTTCTTCTATAGCTTGGATAGTGGGTTGGTTCTCCCTTATCCTGTTTTCCCTCCACTCCAGGAGTCTGAACTTCCTGCTTGGATTCCAACCTTTGGTGATTACCATAAGGCCTTTGAATTCTATCTCTTTGAGACAGATCTTCTGGCCACTTTCTCCAAGTTCTGTCCAGTGGGATGCCATGATGAACCTCTTTTTGCCCATGCTTGATTGAAATAAATATTTGAGGAGTTTGTGGAGCTGAGGAACTTGATCCATATCTTTCTAGTACTCTGGTTTGAGGTTTCCGTTGAATTGGAAAGTGAATGCCGGAGTGGGTATGATTTCCCTCAGTGTCTTGCCATCCACCACTGTGTCCAAGGTGTCCTCTTCCGGGTATTGTGGTTCTGGACAAGCCTTCTCTCTCCTCTGGCTGATTCCTTTGGAAGCCAAGGTCTCTGAGGTGTACAGGTGACATATCAGTGTTTGCAAGGATTCAAAAGGTTCATTTTCTTAGGTGATTTACCTTTGACTGTGCCTTGTAAAAGTTTTTTGTCTGATGATTTGGGCAATTTTCCTTTAGAGGTTACAACTGGGTTAATTATGGTAATCATCCCTGTACAAGTTGTTAATGTTTGTTTGCCTTGTATTGAAGCAGAGTTTCGTGGTCTTCTATTCTTCTGAGTGGCAATGGGTATCAACGTTTTTGCTGTTATGATGTCACAGGGGCTCTTCTAAGTGAATAGGGCCTGGCACTCAGTAAACTGGGACTGACTTATGGAGGGCTCAGGATATGGTAAGAAAAGAATAAACTGAGTAGTGTTAAGAGATGAATTACTAAATAAAAGAGTATAAGAAAAGCAGCAACAAATAATGATAATAAGAATAAAAGAGCCAACCACAAACAAGTCCAAGTCCACTGTTTTAACCTGTCAGAATGGAAAGAGAAGGGTTAATAAGAATATGGCCACCCAATTCATACTGTACAGGCAAAGAAAGAAAGAAGGCAAAGACTAACTTAAAATTAAATAATTATAATACCCAAAATAAGGATAAGGATAATTATAAAATAATAAATAAACTAAATCAATTAACTGGGGAAAAATGCCCAGGGGGGGAAAGAGGGGCTGGTATATGTGAGAATCACCAGCCCTGATCCAGACAGAGAATTTTCATGAGAAGATTTGATGATTGAATTGAGTCTGGCCAATACAGGTCCTGTACGGATGTACAGGATCTGTACAGGAGGGATGGTGGTATTGAGTGATCATACATTTTGGAAATGGTGTATCCAAACTGTATGGGTAATTCCAACCTGTACAAGTATTGACAGGCTGTATTTATGAACCAGACTGTATGCATGTTTCAGCAAGGAAGATTGCTGAAACTGAATGCTGATACACACAGTGGATTTGCTGGTTTGAGGTGTTTGAGTGGGTGTAAGTATGACTGCCCTTACCCCTGATTAGTGGTTGTCACAGTGTCCACCTCTTGCAGCTGGTGGGCTCCTGAACACCATAATACCCTGCAACTGTTGAGTGGCATCTCAATATCCCCCCTTTTTTTCTAAAACAATTTCTTTTTTTATTTTTAATTCCCTCTTGACCATTATCCTGAAAATCCCCTCTCCACTTCTTCACTGTCCTACTTTATTTAAATTATCTTCCCCCTTCTTTTAACTTGAGTAAGTGCTTTTAACTTCAGAATATGCTTCTTTTTGGATTCATTACTTTTCTTCTTTCCAAGGCATGACCTTTGGGTTGTATTCCAAAATGAGTGCCATAGACCCCTTCTGCTCAAAAGCTGATGACCAATGAGTATATGTTCATATACCTCATTGTGAATGGGCCAAATTGATGTTTTGGCCCTTCCTGTCTTGATTGGAAGCCCTTCAAAGTCTTCAACAGGGGGCTCTTGTCCCCATTATACCTTAAAATTCCTCAAAAATGGGTTTTTTGGGCCCAACTGGGCCCCCCTTAATTTTGGGTCATGACCCTTCCTATGGTTATTTCCGGTGATTTGGGCCTTTTTGTCCTTTTTGGTGTTGTTCGGTGATTTTGCTCCTTTTGGTGTTTTTGGTGTCCTACAGTCCATGGGCCAAGGGGGCTATTGGAGGCCCCTGAGCCCAAATTTGCCGGAGCTTCAGGGGCCACATGGCCTGGGCCCATTCAAGGGGTCCGGGACCATAAAGATTCTGACCTCCCCAAAGTTGCAGGGGAGGTCCTGGGTGGTGACTTCAGTCCAAACTTACAAGGACTCACCACCTTAAGAACTTTTAGGGAAACCAGAATTGACATATGGTACCCACTCCCTTGAGGGCATTTTTTCTTCAGACTTGAATTGATTGGATCTTCTGCTTGCCTATCTCTTATTCATGAGTTCCAAACTGACTGATCTCACTGAATCTTTCCCTTCTCCACCGCTGCCATCTGTCCTTCATGGTTCTGGCATTCTCAGTCTATTTTCTTCTCCATCAATGGCTTCTTCTGGTCATTTTTATCCCACCCAAATTTATAACAGATACAAGGCAGTTGAAGTTCTTGATCATGCTTGTACCAAATGTTTCGCAAAGGGAAAAGCCTGTCTTGAAAATTACAATCCCAGGTCTTCAAAATGCCACAATGGTTTCATTGGGAAGAAGCCATTCCGTTGAACTGGCAAGCAAGCTTCCAACGTCAGGATGTATTTATGAAGTAAGAAGGATGGGACTTTTGGAAAATAGTTCCCAGTTTCTGAGGCTCCTACTCTTGATGGTACTTCAGGGTATTCTGCTTGTAAGTGAATTGATTTGATTGCTTGAATGGATACTGACATCTTGATTCAGTGACTGGTTCTAGGAAGAGGGATGTGGCCAGGTGAACTAATGTTGGAGGGCCCATTCCAGTTGGTGGTAGGCCAATATATTCCAGCTCAGAAGTCCAAATTTATAGAATCAATACTGAAGGCATAGTGAAGAGAATAAGACAAGTTTCCAATTCCCCACCTGATCCAGATGCTGAAGGTAATGATGAGATGGATGGTGAAGAAGTTGAGGTGATTCCCCATCCAATATTTCTCCTTCCCAGCCTCCTGCCAAGAGATTCCAAAGTCAAGTCATCCCCAGTAACCCAAGAAACTTCCAACCCACTCTTGCTACAACTCCTACTTCCATTCCTCCTGCCTCAACACACTCTTCCCACACTAGGCCAGCCTTGAATACAGCAGTATAACCATCCCTCATCCAAAATCCAGAAACTCACCCATAGTCAACTCCCAACAACTCCAACCTGGGGCCAGTACCAGTAGAAGAAGAGATTAACTTTCTCCTTTGCTGTTTCCTGCAGCCCAAGTGTTTCAGCATAGGGATCAATGGCCTATTTGAGTTACCAGAGAAGACCCAAATACAGAAAGTGATAATCAGGATGCTGTGGCTAGGTTATTTAGGAGGGTTGATAGAAATAGTAGCGAGGTGATTATGTATGCTAATGATAGGACTATTTCATGGACTACTTATGAGAAGATGGCTGCAAAATTTGCCTGATATGAAGATGAGTTGATTAATGATTTCCAGAAGACCTTTGACTTTTTGGTTAGAGAAAACTAGTTTTCTTTTTTCTTGTTTGTGTTTGGTTGTACTTCTATCTTCACTCTTATAGCTACTGAAATAAAAAGAATAAAGGGAATCTCCCATTACATGATTTGGGAGGGGATGGTGCTGCTCTTTAAAAAGAAATAAAAAAATATACAATTAAAGAAAAGAAAGAAAAAGAGAGAAAAGGACAGTTGAGAAAAAGAAACAGAGAAATTCCTGAGGTTTGTCCTTCTTGTGGTGAGTTGCTTGATTTTGGCTAACAATTGTCTGAAAACAAAAACCAAGCACTTGATGCTCACAGAGTGGCCAATGTGATGTTTTACAAGAAGTAGAACCCTCAGGGATGCATCCCAGGAGATGGAACTTACTTTCATACCTTCCACTCCCAACCAAGAAGCATAAAACAGATAAATCTTTCATAATTGCCTTTGAAGTAATGAATGTCTTGAATAAATATGATTGGCATAAGCTGGAAGGGAATATAAAAATAAAAGATAAAAAGAAGGAAGAAATTTGGCCATATCTTGATGAGATGTCCAAATTTGACAGTATTGATGCTGCAAGTCCTCCTGAATCTGTCCAAAGAATTGAAAAGTGCACACAAGGTGGCCAAGGGGATGCTTACAACAACATTTGGGTGAAATACTCCCTTAAAGGTGCATGCCAGGAGACAAACTTACTTTCGTAACCTCTGCTCCCCAGCAAGCACCATGAGAAATCAAACTCTTGAGGTATTTTGACCAGGCGTGTCTGGATACAATGAGTGTAAATCCATGACAAGGTCTGGTGAGCTGGTAAGGATAGAAGCTGGTTCCCAAGCTGTTCTTTCTGGCTCTTCACTGAATCCTTTCCCCTCTACAAGATATCACAATCTACCTCTTTAGGGTTTGGAGTCCAGAGCCTGAGCCACTTCCCATTCTTTTTGCTCCTCCACTAGAACTGGTGGTGGTGGTGATTGATTATGATTTTGGATACTTGACTTCTTGACTGGTTCTAGTAATGAAACATGGAATACAGGGTGAGCTGACTTGCATTGTAAAGGGAACTTGAGGTGATAAGCATGACTTCCAATCTTCTTAATGACCTCAAAGGATCCCAGCCATCTTTCTAAAAGCTTCTTGATGTTCTTGAAAGCTAGCCATACCTTATCCACAGGTTGGAAATCAGGTGGAATTTACCTATTTCTATCTGCATACTTCTTGGATCTCCTTATTTCTTACTCTAATTCTTCTTTGACAACTTGCTGTACTGATTGTAGTTTTGTTGATACCTTTCCAGAAGTTGAGTCTTGAGAAATATGGATTGAGTCAAATCTGGTATTTCTTCCATAAATGATGATAAAAGGGGATTTCTTTGTTGATGAATGTTCTGCATTATTGTAGGCAAGTTCAGCCAGAGGGAGCCAGGTGTGCCAGTCATCTTGATGGTATATGACATACATCCAAAGATACTGTTCTAGAATCTGATTTGCCCTCTCTGTCTGTCCATCTGTTTCAGGATGCAAAGCAGTTGAAAGATCTCTTGATATCTTGAGCTGCTGACATAAATTGGTCCAGAATGATGAAACAGATAAGTATTGTCTATCACTGAGAATACTGACTGGCAGGGCATGTTTGGAAAATACATGGCTGATAAAGATTTGAGCTTATTCCAGAGCGGTGATTGTTTCATAAGCTGGAATGAAGATTGCCATTTTTGAGAACCTGTCCAGAACTACTAGAATTGAATCAAATCTGTTTGACAAGGGCAATTTAGTGATAAAGTCCATGGATAAAGAGTTGCAAGGACCAGATGGAATTTGAAGAGGCTTTATTAATCCAAACTTCTTACTATGAATGTTCTTGTCTCTTGAACATTGCTGACATGAGGACACATAGTCCTTAATGAATTGATTCATGCGAGCCCAATAAAGGTCTCTCTTGATGAGCTTGAGGGTCTTCTCCTGGACAAGGTGGCCAGCCAATGGTGAGTCATGACACATTTGAAGAATATTGAGTTGGATTTCTTCATTGCTTGGTATTACCACTCTATCTTTGAATAATAATAACTTTGCTTGCGGTTCAAGAGAATAATATGTATCTGATTCACCTCTTGCTAGTTGCTTGAGTATTTCTTTATAGTCTTTGTCTTGTCATACTTTTTTTGCAATCTTGTCAACTAAATCTGAGAATATTTCCACTTTAATTGAGAAGAATCTTGACTCTTGAATGCCATCTTTCCTGATTCCTTGATGAAAATTCTGAGGATTCTTGCTGATGAAGTCAACCCCCCTCTGTGGTTACATGTCGTCCCAAAATGACAAGGCAGCTGGTAAAGTGACCAGCCTGCCTGGGCAGTAAGTGATAGTGAAATTAAATTCAGAGAGAAATTCATCCGGACAGGCTTGATGACAAGTAAGAACTTTGTAAGACATAAAATACTGAAGACAAGAGTGGTCTGTCAAGATCTCAAACAAATTGGAAAGAGAAAGAAGAAAATATTTCCAGTTATTGAGAGCCCAAACTATGCCAAGGAGTTCCTTGTCATGAGTTTCATAGTTCAGCTCAGCTGGGAGAAGCTTGCAACTTTAAAATGCAATGGGATGCTTTCCTGAGTCATTAACCTGCCTCAGTACAGGACCAAAAGCATAATCTGAAGCATCAGTCTCTACAATAGCTGTCAGAGAAGGATTGAAATGAGAAAGGATAGGAGCAGTGGAGAATGCTTCTTTGAGTATTTGAAACCGACTAAGAGCTTCCTCATTGAAGATAAAGGGAGAGTCTTTTTTGAGAAGGGAATTGAGAGAAGCTTTTTTTTGGAGTAATTTTTAATGAAACAATGATAGAAATTGGCAAATCCAAGGATGGATTGAAGAGCCTTGAATTTCTTTGGCTGAGGCCAATTGAGGATTTGCTGAACTTTAGAAGAATCCATCTTGAGGCCATCACTTGAAACAGCATAGCCCAAGTATTCCACACTTGAGGCATGGGACACACACTTGGAGGCTTTGGAAAACACATTATTGTCCCTAAGTCTTTTGAGGACAGAGGCCACATGTTTGACATGTTCCTCCTCAGAACTGGAAAAGACCATAATATCATCTAAATAAACTACAACAAAAATATCCAAGAAATCTGCAAATATGTCATTCACGAGATTCTGGAAAGAAGCTGGAGCATTGGTAAGGCCAAATGGCACTACCAAACACTCATAACTACCATATTTGGGTCTGAAGGCAGTTAAGTGCTCATCCCCCTTTTTGATTATCAAGAGATTGTATGCACCATGCAGATCTATCTTGGAAAAGATAGTGAAACCATTCAATACGGTAACAATCTTGTTCATAGGGGGAACAGGATACCTGTTCTTCCTAGTGACAGCATTTAGTTTGCATTAGTCAACACAAAAACAAATACCTTCGTTCTTTTTCTTGACAAAACGTACAGGTGCTCCTGTTTAAGAGGAGCTTGGCCTTATGAAATATTTTACTAAATTCTGTGAAATGTAGTTCTGCAGTGTATCTGACTCTTGATTTGATAATGAGTAGATAACACCAATTGGACATAGAAGACCCCCCAATTTGAGATGATGATCAAACGCATGGTGTGGAGGAGGTTTCTATGCTTTCATCTTGGAGAATACATTCAAATATTGGTGTTAAGCAGGAGGGACTACCTTCAACACAGTTTCAATTTCTTCTGGCTCTTCCTCCCCATCCCACTGCTCCTCCAGGGAGGCATGAAAGGATAAGGGAGGAAGGTCCATATCCCCTTGAAAGAGATGAAGTGAAGATATAGCAACATCTTCTCCAATATCATTTATCTCTTTGAAAACCTCATCTCTTTATTTAAGTAATGACTAAGATGGAATGATGGAAGGGATATGTGCAGAAGAAGGAAGGGGAGGTGTCTTAAGCTCACCAACCAGAGCAACACTGTTGACAGAAGTGCCCAAGTCATTACTAGAGGAAGATTTAATACAACTAAAATCCTTATGACTAGAATCATAGGTGATCAGTCCATTTTTCCAATCAATAATAGGATTAAAATGGGAGAGGAAATCATAGCCCAATATCAGGTCTTCTCCTTTGGGTGAATCTATGATGAAAAAGTCCCATTAAAAACTTGGGAATAAAGGAAAGTCAGCTACACACTTGGTATAATGGGTGATGAACAAGGCAGGGGACTCATTTGAATCCAGAATGAAAATAGGAATCTTTGCAGGGAGCTCTGACATAATCAATGAGTGCTTGACAACCAAATGTTTTGCAATAAAGGAGTTTGTACCACCAGAGTCAATGAGAATAATATAAAAAATATCACATACAGAAGAAAAACTAAGAAACTTCAAGGATTTCTTGACACTAGTATTCAGAGTGCACAATTGTGCTATTGCAGGAAATAAGTGAGAACCATTGAAAACATCATGATTCCCACTCAGGCTTTTGCCTGCTTGCTAGGGTAGCCTCTTGATGACCCAGGCTTTTCCTGAGGCCTCTTGAAGCATTTTTCAATTGGGTGCTTTTGGCCACAATAAGTAAACAACCCTTCTTCAATCCTCCTCTCCTTTTCAGAACCAATTAATATATTGTCCTTATTGAGGAGAGCAGAATGAGTCTTGTCCTTTGAAGCTTGAAATTTCTCTCCCTTCTTATTATTTTTATGGTGACGCCTTTTTGAAGATGAGTCTTGAGGAGGCCTTGAAGAATTGGATCCATAACAGGGGGCTTCCTTTCATGATGACTACCCTTCTCTTTCTGTCTCTCATGGTATCTGGTATCTAATTTCAAGTTAATGTCCATGAGGTCTTGCAAAGTATCAAAATTACAAGGGTAGGAAGCCAACTGGTCCAAAATGTTTGATTCCACCCCTCTTCTATAAACATGAATATAAGCTCGCTCTCCCTGATCTCCAGTTCTTTACATTGAGTTTCTCAAATTAGCAATGTACAAGGACATATGACCACTTTCCTTCATCCTCAAATTGTCCAACTCTTGTTCAGCTTTCCTGACTTCATTGGGATAACCAAACAGAGTGAATATTTGAGTTTCAAATAGCTTTCAATTATTGAGGAGGTAGGAAGGATCTTCATTCGAAATATTAGAGAGGTAGGGTTCAATCCATTTGCCAGCTCTACCAGTGAGAAAAGAGATTTAGTACAGAACTTTCTTCCTGTCAGAGAAGAAATTTGCTTGATCTTATGGAAATTAATTGACAGGATTGGATAAATCCTCTCAATCTATGAGCTTGATGACCATCAAAGGAATTAGGTGCCTTCATTGAAGGAGTCTTGAATGCAGGAGCTTTTGAATTGTCCTGGGAGAAACTGCTTGAGTGAGCTGCCCCATGAATTGAGGCATCTTCTCCATCATCTTGAGGAAGCTTGGTTCAGCTTGAGAGACAAGAGATCAATAGAAATGGGCTAGATTTGCAGCTTCAGAAGCCTCAGGGACACCTTCTAAGGCGGTTGCAACTTCAGTTTGTTCAGACTCCTCCTCTTCATCTTCACCTTCCCCTAATCTTGCTCTTGCACCTTCAGACATTCCAGGGTAGCCATCCAATAAGCCAGAGAAGGATCTTGATCTTCTTGATTTCATTCCCCCTCTTCTAGAGGGTTCTGCTCCTTCCATTGGTGGTCCTCTGTCTAAATTTTCACTCAGTTGATGAACTGATGGTGTGCCATCAAGAGAAACCCTTGCTGTAGGAGTGAGAACAGCTGGACTTCTTTGAGATCTAGTGTTCTTGGCTGGAGAGCTATGCTGAACTGGCATTCTTGAGAAATTAGTAATGAACAATTGATGACACTTTGGAATAAGGGATCAATGCTTGGCCAAATCAATAATCCATAAGATATTGATGATCTTGGGAATCAATCAAAAGTCTTGAGGTGAAAACAAATTCAATCAATCAATAAGTCAATTCAGTCAATATCAGCAGTCAGTCAAATATCAACAAATCTTGAAGAATTCAATAATCAATCAAGAACTCAATCAATGGGTCAATGTCTTCAATATCAATTCAAGGTCTTGAGGAATCAATAAGTCAAATCAATATCTTCAGAAATCAAAATAAATCAATAATCAATAATAAGTTCTTGGGGATCTATCAGTTATCTTGAGGAATTGAAAGTCAATCAGTCCAATCCAAATAAAATCCTGAATTGCTTAATCAATAACCCAAATGAATTCCAATCAATCAACCAATCAATAACTCCTGATAGATTTGAATGAACAAACAATAGAGATATTTGATTGAAATAGAATTGAGATTGAAATGAGATGGTCAGCAAATGATTAAGAAAATAAAGAATCAATTTTGATATGGATATAATAAATGCAATTAAAATTGAAGATAGAAAAATAATAATCATGAGAATCATAAGATCATTAAAGAGTCATAAATGATGAATGAGAGAAATGAGGTTAAATGAATGAAAAGAAAGAATCAAATATGAGTTAATTAATTTATTGTCTCAGGGGCTCTTTGAAGTGAAGAGGGCCTGGCACTCAGTAAACTGGGACTTACTTATGAAGGGCTCAGGATATGGTAAGAAAAGAATACACTGAGTAGTGTTAAGAGATGAATTACTAAATAAAAGAGTATAAGAAAAGCAGGAACAATTAATAAGAGTAAGAGTAAAAGAGCCGACTCCAAACAATTCCAAGTCCACTGTTTCAACCTTTCAGAATGGAAAGAGAAGGGTTAATAATGATATGGCCACCCAACTCATACTATACAGGCAAAGACTAACTTACAATTAAATAATTATAATAGCCAAAATAAGGATAAGGATAATTATAAAATAATAAATAAACTAAATGAATTAACTGGGGAAAAATCCCCAGGGGGAGAAAGAGGGGCTGGTATATGTGAGAATCACCATCCCTGATCCAGACAGAAAATTTTCATGAGAAGATTTGATGATTGAATTGAGTCTGGAGAATATAGGTTCTGTACGGATGTACAGGATCTGTACAGGAGGGATGGTGGTATTGGGTGATCATACAGCTTGGAAATGGTGTATCCAAACTGTATTGGGTCATTCCAACCTGTACAAGTATTGACAGGCTGTATTGATGAACCAGACTGTATGCATGTTTCAGCAAGGAAGATTGCTGCAACTGAATGCTGATACACACACTGGACGTTCTGGTTTTAGGTGTTTGAGTGGGTGTAAGTATGAATACCCTTACCCCTGATTAGTGGTTGTTACATATGAGGCCTTCACTGTGCCTTTGCCCTTGCTGCCCTCTGGTTCTGAGGGTGTCACTGGTGTGTTGGCCTATGACTGGGTCTCTATTGGGATGTAGTTTCCTTCGCCTGAATTCAAACAGTAAAAGAGGGCTTAATGTCAGTTAAGACTTCTTAATATTCTGTTTGCATATCTAAGAATGGCCTCTGGGCTTATATATTTCTATGTATGCCCTTGTATAATGACAGTGTAATTGAATCAACAATTCTAAATCAAAAGTACAGCTTACAGATATCTTTTACACTGTTTGTATACCAGTATCTCACAGATCAACTTGTGAGTCTATTATAAGCCTGTATAGTAGTACTCAAAAGCTTTAACTATGACTGTGACATGGTGAAAATATTTTTAAAACAGTTTCATTTATAATAATCAAAGGGCTTTACTATTGTATAATAGTGGTGATGAGCACTGCTGAAAGCCCTGGGTGCAGTCTTACTGGTTGGGTTACTATAATAAGAGCTACAATACTTGAGTTTGAAGTATAACCTAGTTATTTTCCAAGAGTATAACTTCTTTTGACAGCTGTACTACATAGTAATTCAAGAGCATGATGAGGAAACCTTTTCTGGCTGTGAAAAGGCCCCTTTTTATCCTAAAATGGGGTGAAAAGGCTTTTAGACCTTTCCACATAGAGGAAGTGAAGATTTTTCACTCCCAAGTACTAGATTGTGGTTTTCAAAAAGCCTTTATAACCTGTATTGGGCTCAGATGTGGCTTTTAAAACACATCTGGGCAGTTTTCACCAATACAGGGTGAAAATTTTCATCTGGGGATCACATAGCCCTCTTCTGACGTGTATGATGTGTAGAATGCTGTACAGAACCTGTATGGGACCCCAGTATTGAATGAACTATGAGTCATTGAGGTATAAACAAGCTTCTTTTTCTGTTTGGAACCTCATAATCATACTTATTGGAGAATATCCCACAGTAAGACTGTATTGGTCTAATTGTGGGATTTTGAGCTTAAACCTGCCATAGCTTTGTCAGTTTTTGAGATATCAAGCTCAAAGCTGGTTCGTTGAGTAGCCTTAGATGTTTTCTACACAATGGTACCTCATTTGGTATGTTTATCATCAAATATGGCAAAGTTATTCCATGTACAAGTTTTCTTATACACATTTATGATTTGCCTCCAAGCTGTATAGAGCATTTTTGCTCCATATCGTTTGCTCTAAATGAGATATGGGGAAATGGATGGCGCCATAAGATAGCCCTGATTGTGCTCCTTTCAAAATGACCCCACTTTAAGTATCTCACACTAAAACTGTAGAAGTTATGTGAGAGGTGAATATTTTATTCACCCTTATTTGACTTTATTTTGGTCATAAATTCTGTAATTCTGGTACTAGCTCAGTTTGGCTAGTACCATTTTAAAGCCCTGACTTGGAGCTTCATTTTTAATACCCATTTTATGGGGTTAAACCTCTTCCTCTGTATTTTAGATGAGATGTGAAAATTAAGGTTTATGCTCAGCAACAACTTTGAGCAGGAATAGATTTTTAATTCTTTGTCCTATTATGATGGGACTTGTATATTTGGAAAGGGGTGAGTTTGTTATTTCTTTTGATACCTTTTGAGCTGATTTGGCTCAGCTCCATGTTTTGGTGGCATCTTTGCTATACTGTTAATTTATGGTATTTGTCTGTCATGCTTGTGCTCTGGTTTTGAATCACAGGCTGAAACATGGAGTGGTGAATAGGATAATAAGGATTTCATATTTTCCAACCAATCCCAATGGTTAAGGTAGTGATGAGATTGATGGTGATTAATTTGAAGGTTTCAATTACTCCACTGGACAATTCCAAAGTCTCTTCCATTCTCATTGCCATTCTCAAACCTTCCATAGTCAAGCTCTTCCCAGTAGCCTAGAAACTTCCAAACCAGACTTTCTTTCATTCCTAATTCTGCTCCCCAATCTTAACCCAATCAATACACTTCTAAGCCACCTGTTTGGGACTCTACAGTTAGGCCATCACTAATGCCTTCCTCACCAACTTGAAGCCTGTTCCCAGTACTTTCAACTGTAGTAGTAGAGCTGGAAGATCACCTTTACCTTATTTAATGGCCCAAGTGTTTCAAAGAAGAGAGAATGGGGCAGTCAAAGCTACCAAAGATTAAAATTTAGGTCAAGAGTCTTAAGATTCTGTGACCAGAATTTTCAGGAAGGTTGACAGAAATAGTATAGAAATGATGGTCTATGAAAGTAAAAGAATGATTTATGAAAATGCTTCAGAAGCAATGGCTTCCAAATTTTTGTGGTGTGCAGATGATTTGATCTACTATTTCCAAAGAAATTTTTATTATTTGGGGAGATAATGAGTTTATGGAATTTGTTTGTGTTTGGTTTTTCCTTTATCCCTAATTCCCACTGATACAAGAAATAACATAGAACCTCCTAATAAATTATGAGGGGGTATGCTGCTGTCAGGTTGAGTTTATGATAAAGGTGTATGATAGTATTTACAAACTTTAACTATGACTGTGGTGAGTGCTGCTGAAAGCCCTGGGTGCAGTCTTACCAGTTGGTCTAATATAATAGAGGCCTTTAGGGCCTTTATTGGGCTCAGATGTGGTTTTGAAACCACATCTGGGTAGTCTTTACCAATACAGGGTGAAGAATTTCATCTGGGGACCACACAGCCTCATTCTCATGTGTATGATGTGTAGAATACTGTACAGAACCTGTATGGGACCCCAGTATTGAATGAACTATGAGGTATTGAAGTAAAAACAATCTTATTCGTCAGTTTGACACCTCATAATCATGGTTATGGGATATTATCCCATGGTAAGACTTTATTGGTCAAACTGTGGGATTTTGACCTTAAAGCAGCCATACCTTTGTCTGTTTTTGATATAGCAACCTCAAAACTGGTTCAGTGTGTAGCCCTGTATGTTTTCTACACAATGGTACCTCATTTGATATGGTGTCACAGGGGCTCTTCTAAGTGAAGAGGGCCTGGCACTCAGTGAACAGACTTACTTATGGAGGGCTCAGAATAAAATACTCAATGATAAGAGTAATGGAGTAAGAGGATAAATTCCTAGTCATAAAATAATAACAATTAAAAGATATAAGAGAAAAAACAAAAGCAATGATAAAGAGCCAACCACAAATAATCCTGTACCACTGTTTCAACCTGTTCAGAAAAGAGAAAAGGATTAATAAAGGATATGGCCACCAGGACTCTACTGAACAGGTGAGGGAAGGCAAAGACTAACTTAATAAATAATAAAATAATATTTTTTAATGAGAAATAAAATAATATTAAATAATAAATCCAATATTTTAATTAACTGGGGGAAAAACCCCCAGTTGGGTGAAGAGGGGCTGGTATATGTGAAAAATACCAGCCTTGGAGTTTGAGTGCTGAGATACCTGTCTGTATGCTGGAAGAAGTTGGATGTGGGATTGGATCCTGTATTGGTGAATCCAATACAGATTATACAGTCAATACAGGTATTTGCGCCTGTATTGATTACAGGCCTGTATTTGGTGAATCCTGTATTTGGGTTTTGCCTGTATGAAACTGTATTGAGGTCTGAAAACTCCATTTGGAGAATGTTGAATGAAACCCCCTTGCTGATTGGGTTTTGAGGGGTATCAATGAAGTAATGATTGTTGAATATGATTGGTAATGCCCCTGCCTCCTTGGCTGTGACATTATCCCCCTCTTGAAAGTGGTGAGCTCTGAGCACCATAAGTACAGTGTCAGCCTGTGACTCAAAACAGAGCACCAGCATGACATCCAACATACCATAAGTAATGGTATGAGGAGTATTGGACAAATATAGCTAATACAAGTAAGTTATTAAAAGGAAACCTCCTCAAATATAATAAGAAAGGACAAAGATATGCCCTATCAATGATAAGACCAAATAAGCAAAAACTCTTATTCTAGCCTCTAATCTAACTTATACATATTTCATGAAACCCCAACCAGAATGGTTTTTTTTCTTGAATCTCTAAGGTATAGCTATCCAATGGTATCATCTATTCATCTGTAGCACTCCTAAATCAGGAGATACCATTATACCACCTTTTTTCACCAACAACCCCTCAAAGGTGTAGGAGGGCTTGTACAAAACTGTACAAAAGTACAGCCAAATTGAAGATCTGAGTGAGAGCTTTAATTTGAGATACCTTAGACCCCTCTATCTTCCAAATTGACAGAGGGATCTTGGTTTAGATGTTTACATCTCAAAATACAGGATTTCTGAAACTAACCATATAAAGAAACCCCTGTATCTTTGGAACATATTCATACAGCTGTAAAGTGTTGTATATCAAACTGTAGATCTAATCAAGCCCTACAATACTGTATCATTAGAATACAGATATCTTCTAAATTGGGGATGATATCTGGCTTGGAAGGTTTTGAAGCCTCATACTGATGTACAAAAATACATCCAAAAACTTAAAGTCCTTATAGCTTTTGCTATCTTAGAGAAGGGTGATCATGAAGCATATCAAATTGAAGAGCTCATTAAGCCCTTCAATTCTGTGCTCTTGGATTCTTGATATCTCAAAAAATGACTAAGATATCTTGGTTGGAAGTATCTTGACCAATACTGGTCTGTACCAAACCTGTACCAACCAGTACTGGCTTGATACTTAAAATAATGGTTGTTTAAAGCTTAAGCCCGCCCAGAATGACTAATATTAGTCATCCAGACACTCTGGAAACGTCACAATGGTGCTGACGTGGCCTTTGAAGAGTTTTTTCACCCTGTATTGATCCAGAATGATCATTTGTGGTCCAAAAACCACAATTCTGACTATGCTGACGTCAGAATTGATGGTACAGAACCACAACCCAGCCTCCAGAGTGAAAATTTTCACTCTGTAGACGTGTGAAGAGCCTACCAGTCTTTCACAGTCCTCAGAGGAGATAAAAGCAGGTCTTTCCTCACTGGAAAAGACTCATCTTATCATGAATTAACATCCTTACGTAGTAAAACTGTCTTATACCAGTAGTACTCTTAGGATTATATTGATATAATTAAAATAATTAATTATTGTAGTGATTTTCACAGTCAATTGATATTAAATCATTGCAACCCAGGTTCTCAATAGATTAATCACCACTGTTATCATATTACAGTAGAACCTGTTTACTATTATAAAAAATAATTTTTTGTGTGTCACAGTCATAGTGCTAGCTTGTATTTACTATTTTTAAGCTACTACATAGACTCACCCTGACATTTTGGGGGCCTGGCCGTTGTTTTAACCTATTCCGGACCTATTTTGGCGATTTTTGGATCATTTTCACTATTTTTGAAGGTTTTTTACTATAAAAGTAAGTACAATTTCGAGTTTTTTTTCATCTCTTATATTATAAAAATATAATATATTTTTTTTTTATATTTTATTTTATCAAAATATATCAAATAATATATTTTATTTTATTTTTGAGTATTTATACTCTTCAAAGCTTTATATTGCAATTTTCACGAAAATTAATAATAATAAATAATTATTATTAATTTTTCAAAGTTATTTTTATATACAAACAGTATATTTAAATAAAAAAACATAATTTTTACCAAATTGTGTAAAAATTAATTTAAATCATAATATTTATTGTGAATCAACAATAAATATTGAAATAATTTTATTATATTATTTCAATTCTTTAATATTCAAATTGAACATTATTGAAGAAGATCTTTTTTTTACTCAAGTTGAGGAAAAATTGATTAAAATTTCTTTTTTTGATAAATAATCAAAAAAAATCTTAATAATAATAAGTCATTATTATCAATTTACCACGAAAATTGATAATAATAAGTAATTATTATTAACTTCTCAAACTTATTTTTATATAAAAATAGTATATTTAAATAGAAAGTATAATTAATTTTTACCAAATTGTGTAAAATTAATTTAAATCATAATATTTATTGTAAACCAACAATAAATATTTAAATAATAATTTTATTATTATTTCAATTCTTTAATATTCAAATTGAATCTTATTGAAGAAGAATCCTTTCTACTCAAGTTGAGGAAAAATTCATCAATTTTTTTTTTTTAAAAAAAAAATAATAATAATAAATAAAAAAATAAATAAATAAATAAATTTTAAGAATAATAAGTTCATTATTATTCTAATTCTTTAATATTTAAGATCAATATTATTTAATACAATCTGTTCTTTCTTAAACTGAGGAGGAAATTGATTGAAATTTGTTTTATTTGATAAATAATCAAATAACAACAAAAGAAAACTTAATCATACAACAAAATTATTGTATGATTAAGATATAGACCCTTTTCTTTTCTCTAAAGAAAGAAAAATTGTAAATTAAACTATTAACAGTTGATTTTTCAATTTCAATAAGTAAATAACTTATCAATAATATTCAAGTTTAATAATATAAACTTTTAATATTAAATACTTTACTTATAAAAATAAGTGAAACAAAACTGTTATTTCTTCAAAAAATAAAAAATAAAATAATAATAATAATAAATAATTAAAACTCAGATATCAAACCAAACTCAGAAGAAATAACAGTAAGGAATTGGAAATTTTGTTTATTCAAATTGAATTACAAACTTTCTCCATTTGCTTTCAAGTGGAAAAAATACATTCCATTTGAGACAAAATCACAGTGAAATTCATCTGTACCAGCCTCAAAGACAAGGAGGCAGTACCAACTCCCAAGCAAATTGCAAAAGAGTATAAAGCAGAAATCAGTCCAAGGGCCTTTTAAAGGTAAAGAAACCTTGGAAAATACAGAATTTTTGTCTTTTGTCATTTTTTAACATGACAAATCCATTTCTCAGAGATCTTGGATACCCAAGAAATCAGCCAGAAATCTGGCAAAGAAGAAACAGAGGGAGAAGGCCACCCCCTTCTGGATCAAATAACCAACAAAGGACTTATTATCAGGAAACTCCTGCTCAAAGTCCCACCCCAAACCAAATTCAGCCCAGTCCAACAAAAAAATTGGACAGATGCAGGGAAAATAACTCATATTCATGTACTCCTAAAAGACTTTTTCACATGGAGTATGGACAAGAAAACCTTAACCATGGGAGTATCATGGGAGGAAATTGGAATAATGAGGCAAAAAATATGAGTCAATCTTATTACTTGCCAAAAGATTCTGGAAGAAATGAAAAGTTGGAATCTCAACAGCCATTTAATACTCTCAGAAGTATGGACAAGAAAACCTTAACCATGGGAGTATCATGGGAGGAAATTGGAATAATGAGGCAAAAAATATGAGTCAATCTTATTACTTGCCAAAAGATTCTGGAAGAAATGAAAAGTTGGAATCTCAACAGCCATTTAATACTCTCAGAAGAGACTTTAATCAGAGGGAATCAAACAGAAATCCAAGCCATAGAGAATTCTTGGCATATGGAAGAGCCCAATCTGATTCAGGAACACCACGGCATGGAAGAAGAAATTCCATCTTTCCCACATCAGTCCAACAGCTACAGGACTTGAAATCCAAAGGACAATATTTCCAGGACTCTCCAGTCATCCCTGGTGGTTTCCAGCAGAGGACATGGAGCCCTAGTAGAAAACAAGAATTCTTTCAGGAAGGAGAAGATAGAATCAGATCCTTTGATGAAACAATGAATAAAATTAGTCCAAGAGGAACACAAATCCTAAAAGACACTGTACCTACCAATAGTGTTAGCTCAGAATCAATTGATCCTCAGCTTAAGCCTATTGATGATAAAATACCCCCTCAAAAATTTGAAACAACAGATTCCAGAGGTAGTAGTTTCATATGGTCCAACATGGGTAAATTCATGGATTGGACATATGATCATGTTCAAGAAGTGACCTCAGAAATGAAAACACTCAAGGAAGAAAATTCCTTCCAAGCAACAGTCATAGAAGACTTGAACACAAATCTATCCAGAATTTGGGCAGAATTTGAAACTAAAAACAGACAGTTGAAGTCAATACTAGAGGAGCAACAAGCTGTGAGAAGAGATTTAAGAAATATCCAATCTCAACAGGAAATCCTGGAAAAAGAAGTGGATTTTCTGTATAAAAAGGAGGAAAAAGAAGATAATTTCTTCCCTCAAACAACTCAAGAGGATAAACCAATCACCAAAGTAAAAGAGGAAAAATCAGAAAACCAAGCTCCTGAATCCCAGGATCCAAAGTTAAGGTCTGAGTCTATTTACCAAGATGGTGAGAACCTCAGTTACTCTGAGAAACAAGCATTGAAGAAATTACCTGATGTGGTAAATTGGCCTAAATTCTCAGGAATTGGAGAATATGATCATATGGAGCTTATTGATTATATTAATGGACTTTTTGTTGATGTACCAAAGATACCAGACTACTGGATCACCACAAGACTCAACACTGCATTCAGAGGCCATGCAAATATATGGTACACTGAAATGAAAGAGATACATGGTAGGAAAAGCTGGCCATGGTGGAGAAACCAAATAATACAAAAGTACAGCAATGGTACTTGGATTTGGCAAAAAACCATCTCTTTTGAGAGTGACAGATACTCTACAGAAAAAGACCCTTATGAATGGTGTCTTAAACAAACCAAAAGACTCAAATCTATTGATCCAAACATGACAATAGAGACGAGAAATCATAAGATTCTGACAAAACTTCCAGGAGACTTAGAACATGCAGTAAAGTGCAGATGCAGCAAAATAAGCAGCATTGATGACATAGCAAATGTCATACAAGATGTCAGAAAAAAGACATCAATTGGCAGTAGTTCACCCTATAGGTCACATGATAGCAGAGAAAAACCAAAGATACTCATGGAAAAAGACCTCAAACCTACTAATGGTGAAGAAGCACCAAGGAGAAGGAACACATGCCATAACTGTGGATCACCTGACCACTATGCAAATAATTGTCCCAAGGGAAAAAAGAAAATATTTGCAATAGAGGAAGAGTCAGTAGAAGAACACATGGAGTACAAATCTGACTCTGACAGCATGGGAAATGGGCTAAGACAGGATTCAGACAGTGGATCAGAGCCTATTGAACAATATTTATTAGAGTATGAGGATGAGAAAACAGAATCAGTCCTAGGAAACTCTTTGAAACCAGAACTCATTCAACCCAAAAAAGGTGAAGACAGAAGTGGCAGAACCATTGATGCTAAAGAGTATTTGGAAGTACCCAAAACTGGTATGGCCTTTATTCATGGAGCAAAATCAAAGCTTGATGTGTACATTGAAAATAAAAAGCATCCTTTGATTTTTGACACAGGAGCAAATTGATCAGTGGTAGCCAAAGAATACTTGGACAGACACTTTCCAATGTGGAATGCAGAGATGCTTTTAACAAAAGCAAGAAGCTTTAAAAGTGCTGCAGGCAAAATGAAGTCACTTGGAATAATCCCAAAAAGAATTATAATACCACACAAAATGGGAAACCTCAGATTACACATTGAATTTGTGGTACTTGAAAATGCTAAGTTTGATGGATTTTTAATGCGTACAGAGTACCATAGAATCTATGGCATAAGCATACATAATTACCTAGAGATTTACTTGATAATTGGGCAAGACAAACAAAGAAAATTCTACTTTGAAACTGACAACCCCAATCAAATAAAAAGATATACCAATAGGGATTATTTAACAGAAAGAAGGAATAAACCATCAGAAAAAGACCAATGGGTAAAGCTGGATGATTCAGATAAAGATTCTTTTTTGAAAGGATCAAGAGCCTCCATGAGGACAAAAGAGTCTCATCAATGATGAGCCTTTTTTGGAGGGAGGGTATGTCAGCCTGTGACTCAAAACAGAGCACCAGCATGACATCCAACATACCATAAGTAATGGTATGAGGATTATTGGACAAATATAGCCAATACAAGTAAGTTATGAAGAGGAAACCTCCTCAAATATAATAAGAAAGGACAACGATATGCCTTATCAATGATAAGACCAAATAAGCAAAAACTCTTATTCTAGCCTCTAATCTAACTTATACATATTTCATGAAACCCCAACCAGAATGGTTTTTTCTCTTGAATCTCTAAGGTAGAGCTATCCAATGGTATCATCTATTCATCTGTAGCACTCCTAAATCAGGAGATACCATTATACCACCTTTTTTCACCAACAACCCCTCAAAGGTGTAGGAGGGCTTGTACAAAACTGTACAAAAGTACAGCCAAATTGAAGATCTGAGTGAGAGCTTTAATTTGAGATACCTTAGACCCCTCTATCTTCCAAATTGACAGAGGGATCTTGGTTTAAATGTTTACATCTCAAAATACAGGATTTCTGAAACTAACCATATAAAGAAACCCCTGTATCTTTGGAATATATTCATACAGCTGTAAAGTGTTGTATATCAAACTGTAGATCTAATCAAGCCCTACAATACTGTATCATTAGAATACAGATATCTTCTAAATTGGGGATGATATCTGGCTTGGAAGGTTTTGAAGCCTCATACTGATGTACAAAAATACATCCAAAAACTTAAAGTCCTTATAGCTTTTGCTATCTTAGAGAAGGGTGATCATGAAGCATATCAAATTGAAGAGCTCATTAAGCCCTTCAATTCTGTGCTCCTGGATTCTTGATATCTCAAAAAATGACTAAGATATCTTGGTTGGAAGTATTTTGACCAATACTGGTCTGTACCAAACCTGTACCAACCAGTACTGGCTTGATACTTAAAATAATGGTTGTTTAAAGCTTAAACCCGCCCAGAATGACTAATATTAGTCATCCAGACACTCTGGACACGTCACAATGGTGCTGACGTGGCCTGTGAAGAGTTTTTTCACCCTGTATTGATCCAGAATGATCATTTGTGGTCCAAAAACCACAATTCTGACTATGCTGACGTCAGAATTGATGGTACAGAACCACAACCCAGCCTCCAGAGTGAAAATTTTCACTCTGTAGACGTGTGAAGAGCCTACCAGTCTTTCACAGTCCTCAGAGGAGATAAAAGCAGGTCTTTCCTCACTGGAAAAGACTCATCTTATCATGAATTAACATCCTTACGTAGTAAAACTGTCTTATACCAGTAGTACTCTTAGGATTATATTGATATAATTAAAATAATTAATTATTGTAGTGATTTTCACAGTCAATTGATATTAAATCATTGCAACCCAGGTTCTCAATAGATTCATCACCACTGTTATCATATTACAGTAGAACCTGTTTACTATTATAAAAAATAATTTTTTGTGTGTCACAGTCATAGTGCTAGCTTGTATTTACTATTTTTAAGCTACTACATAGACTCACCCTGACATACAGTGAGTCTTGATGAGCTTGCAAACAATCCATACAGTTCTTTCCCCCAATTCCCTAAATTTATCCCATTAAACTTCCTTCTTCAATCAATACTCAACAAAAATCCTCATTTGATCACCTGTAGATATTTTCCCCTTGATCTTGATTCTGAATTCCCTCTTTTACTTCAAAATGCCTTAATTCTTCTTAAAATTTATTCATTCTTGTCTTGAGTGTCTTCACCAAACTTTTCTTGAGTCCTCATGGCTTTTGAAAAGTGGGTGACCTGGGTTTATGTCCCAAGAACACCTGATTTCATCATAATTTTCAATCTTGAGAGTGTTGGCATAAAGTGGCCAATACTTGAGGTTTTGGACCATTTCAGAAGTCCTGGCCAAAATCCTTGAATTTGTGATTAAAGGGGATTTTGGCCAATTTGCGCAAAAATGTGCAAAATGCGCAAAATTTGCTCAAAGTGTGCAAATGCGCATATATGCCATAATGGCATATATTGGTGAAAAAATTGAAAAAAATTTGATTGATGATGAAAAAATGGCCTTATACAGTGTTCTGGCCATTTTGCGCAATTATGATGAAATTGGCCAAAAAGGCCTTTTGAAGCCTTCTTACAAGATAAAGGGGCCTTTTGCGCAAAAGTGCACAAAAGTGCACAAATTTGCCAATATGCATAATTAAGCATATATTGATAAAAAATGATAAAACTGAGCTATTTTGAAGTTTTGAGGTCTGATATGGCCATTTGTGCCAAAGTGCATAAATTCATGAAATTGGCCAATTGGGCCATTTGAAGGAGTCTTTCTCTTTTTGATCTCAATTTCTTCTTGAATGTCTTTCTTCTTATCCCCTCCTTGACTGGTCAATTGCCATGAATGCCTTGCTGACTTGCAATTGTCCATAATTCTCTTGGTCTTGAATTTGAAATTTTGACTTGAAGATGAGTTCAAGGCTGACTTCCCTTTGTGATTCTAATCACTCTGATTCCCCACCTTCTGTACTTTATGGTCCTGGTGTTTTTGATAACTTGAGAGAGCTTGCTGAAGAGAGTATGGACCCTACAAAGATTTGGGACATCAAGAAAACCTATAATGGCTTCAAATCTGTCAGAGTTATTGAACCACCCTGCACCGATTGTAAGAGGAAAGGGATTCCTTGTGTGGAATCTGCTACTGCTAGGTCCACCAGGTGTCAATTTTGCAATCTTGGAAAAAGAAATTGTTCCCAAGCCCACTATAGCTTTCCTGAAAATGCCAGAAGATTATGGAGCAGCATCAAGAAGGGTGGAAGATTTGGATTGGAAGCTCCTGTTGATGAACCTCCCACCTCTGATTCCACCTCTGGTCACTCCAATTGTGAGTTGATTGGCCATAACATTGATGGGTTACTGACCTCTATGTTTTATTTTCTTCTTCTTCAGTGACTGGATCTAGAATGAGAGGTGTCCAACAACGGAATAATACCAGTGGTTCCTGGGCCGCTATTAGAGGATCAATTCACCCCCAAGGAAATCCCATTGGAGTGGCCCCAGAGGTTCCCATTTTGGTCACCAGAAAAGATGGAAGACTTGGAAAATTGAAGAGAAATTTGGTGGTTCAAGATGAAATTGATACTGATGCTGAAGGCAGTGATGAGATTGATGGAGAAGAGCTTGAAATTACTACCCCAATCCAGAAAAGAAGAATCCAATCCACCTCACAATCCCTAGTCCAAGCCAGTACCACCAATAATGAAGTGATCAGGTCTCCCCAACCACCTCAACTTCCAATAAGATCCCCAACCAGGCCCTCCACACTTGCCTTTACCTCTACCAATATCCAACCACCAGTGGCCAGCACTTCTAGAGACCCAATGTCTCCAGAACCTGAATCAATCTTTGAAACCTGTTACCGCTGGAATATTACTGGCAACTTCACTTATCAGAAAAGGGTGAACAAGAAGGTGGTCACCTCTCTATTTGCTGAAGTTGATGCTTTGACTGAGGTGTTTGTTGATAAGGCTATGAAGAGTGCTATTCCAGGGGAGCCCACTGCTGCTTTGGCCAGGGAGGCAGTTGCTTATGAAGATGCCATGGTTGTTAAGTTTAGAGAAACCTTGAAGAAATTTTGATGAGGATTATCTGTAGCTGGTCTTTACCATTACTAGTGTTTGCTCTTGATTATTAAATAAGTTGACTCCCCAAACAAGATATGGGAGTTATGATTGCTGCTTTTGAACCAAGAAATGAAAAATAAATCATAAAAGTAAAAGAAAATTAAATAAAAAATAAAAATGAAAAATAATTGAGAGAGAAAGAGAGTAAAGAAAGAAATAAGAAATGCCTGAGGGTTGTCCTTCTTGTGGTGAGTTGCTTGATTTTGGCCAAAATGTTCTGAAAGATAAAATCAAGCATTTGATGCTCACAGCGTGACCAAGGTAATGTTTTACAAGAAGTAGACCCCTCAGGGATGCATACCAGGAGATGGAACTTACTTTCACAACTTCCACTCCCCACCAAGCACCATAAATGCAACAGAAATTATGCCATAACATGAATTGTGGTAATTAATGTCTTGAAAGATAATTTATGGCATGATTAAAGAAAGAAAAGAAAATAAGAGAAAAGATTGGGCCATATCTTGATGAAAGGTCCAAATCTTGAGGGTATGATGTTTCAAGGCATTCTGAACCTGTCCAAAAAATTGACAAGTGCTCACAAAGTGGCCAAGGTGATGCTTACAACAAATTTGGGTAGAATACCCCCTTAAAGGTGCATGCCAGGAGAGGAACTTACTTTCATAAACTCCAATCCCCAGCAAGCACCATAAATCAAACTCTTGAGGCATTTGGGCCAGGCATGTCTGGATACAAAGTGTGAAAATCCTTGACAAGGTCTGGGGAGTTGGTAAGGCTGGAAGCTGGTTCCCAAGTTGTTCTTTCTAAGTCTTCACTGAATCCTTTCCACTCAACTAAATACCATAATGAACCTCTCTTGAGTTTTGAGTCCAGAACCTGAGCCACTTCCCATTCTTCTTGCTCTTCCACTATTACTGGAGGTGGTGGCAATTGGTGTCTATTTGGGATAGTTGATTGCTTCACTGGTTCTAGCAAGGACACATGGAAGACAGGGTGAACTGACTTCCATTATTGAGGCAACTTGAGGTGATATGCATGGCTGCCAATCTTCTTGAGAACTTCAAAGGGTCCCAGCCATCTTTCTTAAAGTTTCTTGGTGGGTCTTGTTGTCTTGATGTTCTTGGAAGCTAGCCATACTTTGTCCCCAGGTTGGAAATCAGGTGGAATTGGTCTATTTTTATCTGCATACTTCTTAAAACGCTTTATTGCTGACTCTAATTCTTCCTTGACAACTTGCTGTACTGATTGGAGTTTTGTTGATAACTTTCCAGCAGGTGTATCTTGAGAAATGTGAATTGATTCAAAGCTGTGATTTCTTCCATAAATGGTGAAAAATGGTGACTGTTTTGTTGATTAATGTTCTGCATTATTATAGGCAAATTCAGCCAGAGGGAGCCAGGTGTGCCAGTCATCTTGATGGTAACTGACATACATCCAAAGATACTGTTCTATAATCTGATTTACCCTCTCTGTCTGTCCATCTGTTTCAGGGTGAAAGGCAGTTGAAATATCTCTTGATATCTTGAGCTGCTGACACAATTGAGTCCAAAATGATGAAACAAATAATGAACCTCTATCACTAACAATACTGATTGGAAGACCATGTTTGGAAAAGACATGATTAATGAGTATTTGAGCTAAGTCCAAAGCAGTGATTGTTGAATAAGTTGGAATAAATATTGCCATTTTTGAAAATCTGTCTACAACTACTAAAATTGAATCAAAGTTGCTTTACAAGGGCAATTGAGTGATAAAGTCCATTGACAAAGAATTCCAAGGACCAGATGGAATTTGAAGAGGCTTGAGTAGTCCAAACTTCTTATGGTGGATGTTCTTGTTTCTTGAACATTGCTGACATGAGGACACATAGTCCTTGATGATTTGATTCATGCCAGCCCAATAAAAATCCCTCTTGATGAGCTTGAGGGTCTTCTCCTGGCCAGGATGGCCAGCCAACGGTGAGTCATGATGCTTTTGAAGAATGTCCAATTGAATTTCATGATTGCTTGGAATGACTACTCTATCTTTGAACAATAATAATTTTGCTTGAGGTTCAAGAGAATAGTCTGGGACTGATTCTCCTCTTGCTAATTTCTTGAGGATCTCCTTATAGTCTTTGTCTTGCCATACTTGTCTTTGAATTTGATCAACTACATCTGAAAACATATCAACTTTTATTGAAAAGAATCTTGACTCTTGAATTTCATTTTGCTTGAGAACTTGATGAAAATTTTGAGGATTCTTGCTGATGAAATCCACCCCCTCTCTGGGTACATGTCGTGCCGACATGACAAGGCATCTGGTAAAGTGGCCAGCCTGCCTGGGCGGTAAGTGATGATGAAATGGGATTCAGATAGACATTCAGCCCAACAGGCTTGACGGCGAGTAAGGACTTTAGAGGACATAAAATACGGAAGGGAACAATTGTCTGTCAAGACCCCAAAGGAATCAGAAAGAGAAAGGAGAAAAGCTCTCCAGCGCTTGAGAGCCCAAACTATGCCAGGGAGTTCCTTGTCATGAATTTCATAGTTGAGTTCAGCTGGTAAGAGCTTGCAACTATCAAATGCAATGGGATGCTTTCCTGAGTCATTCACCTG
Source organism: Austropuccinia psidii (assembly GCA_023105745.1). Classification (NCBI taxonomy): domain Eukaryota; kingdom Fungi; phylum Basidiomycota; class Pucciniomycetes; order Pucciniales; family Sphaerophragmiaceae; genus Austropuccinia; species Austropuccinia psidii. The sequence goes on along the minus strand of JALGQZ010000003.1, from coordinate 62,155,151 downwards.
ACTCAGTACAGCACCCAAGGCATAATCAGAAGCATCAGTCTCTATAATAGTAGGTAGAGAAGGGTTAAAATGAGAGAGGATATGAGCAGTGGTGCAAGCTTCTTTGAGTATTTGAAACTGACTAAGAGCTTCCTCATTGAAGATAAAGGGAGAATCTTTTTTAAGGAGGGAAGTGAGAGCAGAGATTTTTTTGGAATAATTGTTAATGAAACAACAATAAAAGTTGCCAAAGCCAAGAAAAGATTGGAGGGCCTTGATGTTCTTGGGCTGAGGCGAATTGAGGATTTGTTGAACTTTTGAAGAATCCATCTTGAGGCCATCACTTGAAACAACATAGCCCAAGTATTCCACACTTCAGGCATGGAATACACACTTTGAGGCTTTAGCAAACAAATTATTGTCTCTCAGTCTTCGGAGAACAGAAGACACATGTTTAACATGTTCATCCAAAGAGCTAGAGAAGACCATAATATCATCTAATTACACTACAACAAAAATATCCAAAGAATCTGCAAAGATATCATTCACAAGATTTTGGAATGAAGCTGGAGCATTGGTTAAGCCAAATGGCATAACCAAATACTCATAACTGCCATATTTGGTTCTAAAGGCAGTTAAGTGCTCATCCCCCTCTTTAATTCTCAAAAGAGCATAAGCACCACGCAGATCTATCTTGGAGAAGATAGTAGCACCGTTAAAGACGGTAAGAAGCTGATTCATTTGAGGAACAGGATACCTGTTCTTCCTAGTGACAGCATTAAGTTTGCAGTAGTCAACACACAAACGAAGACCACCATCCTTTTTCTTAACAAAAAGGACAGGTGCTCCTGTTGAGGAGGAGCTTGGTCTAATGAAACCTTTCTCTAAATTCTCTGAAATGTAGGCTCACAGTGTTTCTGACTCATTTTTTGATAACGAGTAGATAACACCAACTGGAGGTAGAAGACCCTCCAATTCAATATGGTGATCACAGGCGCGGTGTGGAGGAAGTTTCTCTGCTTTCACCTTGGAGAATACATCCAAATAGTGGTGATAAGCAGGAGGGACTACCTTCAACACAGTTTCAATCTCTTCTGGCTCTTCCTCCTCATCCCACTGCTCCTCCAGGGAGGCATGAAAAGATAAAGGAGGAAGGTCCACATCCCCTTGAAAGAGATGAAGTGAAGATATAGCAACATCTTCTCCAACATCTTTTATCTCTTTGAAGACTTCATCACTTAATGGAAGTAATGACTGAGAGGGAAAAATGAAGGGGTTATGGACAGAAGGAGGAATGGAAGTTGTCTTAAGTTCACCAACCAGAGCAACACTGTTGACAGCAGTGGAAAAGTCATTACTAGTAGAAGAAATAATACCACTAGAATCCTTATGACTAGAATCATAGCTGATCAATCCATTTTTCCAATCAATAATTGGATTAAAATGGTAAAGAAAATCATAGCCCAATATCAGGTCTTCTCCCTTGGGTGAATCTATGATAAAGAAATCCCATTCAAAGCTTGGGAAGGAAGGTAAATCAACAACCCACTTGGTATAATGGGTGATGAACAAGGAAGTGGACTCACTGGAGTCCAGAATGAAAAGAGGAATCTTTTCAGGGAGCTCTGACACGGTTAATGAGTACTTGAGAACAAAGTTCTTTGCAATAAAGGAGTTTGTAGCACCAGAATCAATGAGAATACTATAAAAAATATCAGAGATTGAAGAAAAAATGAGAAATTTTAAAGATTTCTTGACACTAAAATTCAGAGTGCACAATTGTGCTCTTGAAGGAAATAAGTGAGAACCATTGAGTACATCATGATTCCCACTCAGGCTTTTCCCTGCTTGCTAGGGAGGCCTTTTGATGACCCTTGCCTATTCTCAGGCCTCTTGAAGCATTTTTCAAATGGGTGTTTACCACCACAATAACTGCACAAGCCTTCTTTCATCCTCCTCTCCTTTTCAGAACCAATTAATTTGTTGTCCTTTTTGAGGAGAGAAGCATGAGGCTTGCCTTTGGACACTTGAAAATTCTTCCCCTTCTTATTCTTCTTGTGATAAGGCTTCTTTGATGATGAACTTTGAGGGGGCTTGGAGGAGTTGGATCCACTGATTGGAGGCTTCTTCTCTTGATGGCTACCCTTTTCCTTCTGCCTCTCATGGTACCTGGTATCTAATTCCAAGGTGATATCCATGAGTTCTTGAAGACTTTCAAAAGTTCCAGGGTGAGAAGCCAATTGGTCCAACAATCTTGACGCCAAGCCTCTCCTATACACATGAATATAGGCCCTTTCCCCCCAGTCTCCAATACTTGACATTAAACTTCTAAGATCAGCTATGTACAAGGAAACTTGACCACTTTTCCTCATCCTCAAATTGTCTAACTCTTGTTCAGCTTTTCTGACTTCATTGGGATCACCAAATAGAGTGAATAACTGGGTTTCAAACAGCTGCCAGTTATTGAGGAGATAAGAAGGGTCTTAATTGGAGATATTTGAGAGGTAAGGTTCAATCTATTTGCCAGCTCTACCAGTAAGAAAAGAAGTTGAATACAAAACCTTCTTCCTGTCAGAGAAGAAGTTTGCTGGGTCATTATGGAAAATTAATTGACAAGATTGAATAAATCCTCTCAATTTATAAGCTTTAGTACCATCAAAAGAATCAGGTGCCTTCATTGATGGAGTCTTGAATGCAGGGGCTTTTGAAGTGTTCCTTGGGGCAACTGCTTGAGTGAGTTTTCTCATAAATTGAGTCATTTGCTCCATCATCTTGAGAAAACTGGGTTCAACTTGAGAGACAAGAGGTTGATTAGAAAGGGCTAGATTTGGAGCTTCAGAAGCCTCAGGAGCACTTGCCAAGGCAGCTGCAACTTCAGTCTCTTCAGACTCCTCCTCTTCCACAGACTCCTCCCCCTCTTCATCTTCAGCTTCCCCTAATCTGCTTCTAGGCCCTTGAGAAACACCAGGATAACCACCCAATAGTCCAGAGAATGATCTTGATCTTCTAGACTTCACACCTCCTCTTCTGGAGGGTGCTGCTCCTTCCATTGGTGGTCCTCTGTCTAAATTTGCACTCAGTTGATGAACTGATGGTGTGCGGTCAAGAGGAGCCCTTGCTGTAGGAGTGAGAACAGCTTGATGTCTCTGGAATCTTTTATTCTTGGCTGGTGGGCTATGCTGAACTGGCATCATGAAAGAAGAATGAAGAAAAACTTGATGATACTTTGAATAAAAGAAGGCTTGACCAAAAAAATCAAATGAGAATCTTGATGAACTTGAGAAATAAATCAATAATCTTGAAGTGAATCAATTATGAATAAATCTTGAAGAGTGAAAATGACAAAGTCAAATTCTTATGAATAATCGATTTCAATCAATAAGTCAAATCAAGTAAATTCAGTCAATTCAAAATCAAATCAATTAATTCTTGAGGAATTCAATCAATATCTTCAAAAATCAATTCAATTTTCTTGAGGAATAAAATTCAAATCAATCACTTAAATCAAATCTTGAGGATATATCAGCTATCTTGAAGAATCAAATCAGATCAATCAATTAAATCAAATCAGAGTCTTGAGGTAAGTCAATTTCTTGAGCAATCAATCAATAAATCAATAAATCTTGAGAAATCTCAAAATCAACCAATGATGACCCCAATTCAATAACTCCTGAAATGATAAATCAATTAATCCCAAATTCCAAACAATTAAAACCAATAAAAACCTGAATTCAGACAGAAAATGAAAATGAAAATTGATTGAGAATTAAGAGAGAATGAAATGGTCAGCAAAATTTTGAAATGAGAAAGAGAATCAATTTTCATTTGAATGAAATGAATGAGATGAAAATTGATGAGAGAGAAAAAATCATAAAAATCATAATTGATGAATGAGAGAAATGAATATAAAGGAATTAAAGAAAGAATCAAATATGAGCTAATTAAAGTAATGTCACAGGGGCTCTTCTAAGTGAAGAGGGCCTGACACTCAGTGAACAGACTTACTTATGGAGGGCTCAGAATAAAATACTCAATGATAAGAGTAATGGAGTAAGAGGATAAATTCCTAGTCATAAAATAATAAGAATTAAAAGATATAAGAGAAAAAACAAAAGCAATGATAAAGAGCCAACCACAAATAATCCTGTACCACTGTTTCAACCTCTTCAGAAAAGAGAAAAGGATTAATAAAGGATATGGCCACCAGGACTCTACTGAACAGGTGAGGGAAGGCAAAGACTAACTTAATAAATAATAAAATAATATTTCTTAATGAGAAATAAAATAACATTAAATAATAAATCCAATATTTTAATTAACTGGGGGAAAAACCCCCAGTTGGGTGAAGAGGGGCTGGTATATGTGAAAAATACCAGCTTTGGAGTTTGAGTGTTGAGATACTTGTCTGTATGCTGGAAGAAGTTGGATGTGGGATTGAATCCTGTATTGGTGAATCCAATACAGATTATACAGTCAATACAGGTATTTGCGCCTGTATTGATTACAGGCCTGTATTTGGTGAATCCTGTATTTGGGTCTTGCCTGTATGAGACTGTATTGAGGTCTGAAAGCTGTATTTGGAGAATGTTGAATGAAACCCCCTTGCTGATTGGGTTTTGAGGGGTATCAATGAAGTAATGATTGTTGAATATGATTGGTAATGCCCCTTCCTCCTTGGCTGTGACATATGGTTATCATTAAATATGGAAAAGTTATCCCATGTACATATGCATGTTTTAGGCAAAAAGCTATATTGGGCTTGTTTGCCTTATAAATTTTGTTCTAGATGGGATATGGGGAAATGAATGGCACCATCAAATAGCCCTGATTGTTCTCTTTCCAAAAAGACCACACCTTGGGTATCTAACACTAAAGCTGTAGAAGTTAGATGAGAGGTGAATATTTTAGTCACCCTTATTTGACCTTATTTTGGTCATAACTTCTGTAATTCTGGTGCTAGCTCAGTTTGGCTAGTACCATTTGATATCCCTGACTTAGAGCTTCATTTTTAATACCCATTTTATGCGGTTAAACCTCTTCCTCTGTATTTTATATAAGATGTGAAAGTTAAGGTTTATGCTCATTAACAACTTTGAGCAGGAATAACTTTGTTATTCTTTGTCCTATGATGATGGGAGTTGTATATTTGGAAAGGGGTGAGTTTCTTCTTTATTTTGATGCTTCTTCAGCTGATTTGGCTCAGATCCATGTTTTGGTGTTATCTTGGCTATACCATTGATTTATGGTATTTGGCTGTCATGCTTGTGCTCTGGTTTTGAGTCACAGGCTGGCATCCACAATGGCTGTGAGGATGGAAACACAGATAAAGGATCCTGGAGGACATGTTGTGGTGGGTGAAAAATGGTAACCTTGCCATAGCTCTTTGAGCTTCTTGATGAGTGGCATTAATAGGTACTTCAATTGAAGGGCAGTTGGCTCCTTTGGACCAGGGATGATTCCTGAAACATAAATATTCTCTGGCTTCAATATTTCACTTGGGGGATATCAAGACAAATAACAATGATAGGTGCAATGCTGGTCAACTGGGTTGACTTTACATATGCATTAGACCAGTCCATATTAATGGAGAAGGCCAATGCACTGGGAATGGACATGAATGGGGGGTCATTGATGTTTCTAGTGCCAGTGAAGTGTCTCCAGAACAATCCATCCCAGATGTCACATTTGCGGGAACCTTTGGGAATTTGGGATTGTTGATGTTGATGCAGAATTTCCATAATTCCAGCCCGCTGGAGAAATTTGGCAAGCCATTTTTTGAATTGTTTATAAATGAAATTTTTTGTTGGGATAAATGTTTGCTTCATGTTGGTTGTGGTTTGGGTGCAGGGCTCAAATGAATTGATGAATTTGCCTGATGATTGTGTGCAAGGGGGATCATGATCATTTGGGTCATTATGGCATTGACAGTGGAGTTGGTCAGTTGTGACAGATTCAGTAAGGCCATTTAGAAAGAAACATTGAGGACAACATATATAGTTTTGTATCACTGGCTCCAATTGGAGATTTTCAAATATGGTACTGAGATATTGAGGAATATGGAATGCAGGAGTGGGGTAACCACCTGAGCTTGAGATACTGGACTTGATCAGCAGTTTCAGGGTGAGGTTGAGAATGCATGAAGTCTTGTGGGGTATATTATACCTTAATGATATAATGGAAGATATTATCATTCCAAGTTTTTTTGGGGGAAGGTTTGGACTGCCCCTGTATGGTTTCTGTGCAGTTGAAGTGAAACCCGGTGGTGTGGAGAATGTGCTTTGGGTCAATTGAGAATAATCAGCTGGGAAAATTTGATCCAATAAAATGTTTGGGCATTCACATCCTGATGCAAGATTAGGGATGTTTGGAAGAGATTTGGGTGCAATGGCTGATTTTAGCTTTTTAATGTGCTGTTTATATTGCAAAGGTGTGAAGGCACCTCCCTGCCTATCACTCTCAGGGGAAGAGTGTGTTTGAGTTGAGCAGTGTTGACACATGCATATACACATTGAAGAATAGGGGTGGCTTGACATTGTTGTGGTAATCATGAATAAGGTTGGTTTGTTTATAAATATCTATGGTTCATGTGCACGTGCTTAGGTGTGTGATTAATTGGGAAAAAAATTGAGTGATTATTTATGAAGGGGGAAATGATTTGAGCCAGTTGAGGATTTTATCCCATTTTTAATGGTGGCTGAGCTGCAGGGGATGAAGTTTAACATGTCTCATCTGGATGGGGGAATTGGTTAGCAGTTTACTTGGGTAAAATTCCATGCTTCTCAATGCTTGTACATATTCTAGTTTATTTATACACGGTGATCCTGCAGGTTTGACCCATGAGGGGTGTTCCATTAGTTATGTGTCAAAATTGAATTGAGGGGATTGAAATTCAAACCATGTACGCTGGCACACTATTTTACATGGTTTAAGCCTTATTACTGACATAATGATATAACTCTATTACATAAGTATTTGGAGAAGAGCTGAAGTCTTGGTATTTTCCTTAAGTGCAGTGGGCCATGAATTGGTTGGAATTTTCTTTTAATTTTCTTGCCTTTCTTGAAAAGGTGATGCCTTTTTTGTGGGTAAATACTTCATGAATATACCCTTATATAGATATAGAATGCTGGGGAATTTTGATGCATATATTGGATGTTTGGATAATTCACACAATGTGAAAATAGGGAGGGGAAATTCTTATTGAATCTGATTACTTATGAATGATGAGTCCCCTTTGAGATGAAGAAATATCACATTATATGCTGGTAGGCCGTGCACTGTGGTTTCCAACAAAAGCAGAGATCAAGAGTAGGCAAGGAGGATCCTCCTAATCATAGTCTCATTAGACTTCCACAAGAGACTTGGTTACAACTATTCATGAAATTTCTCTATTAAAAATTTGAAAATCTTTCATCTCATATCACTTTATTTTATCATAATACTGTGCTGTTTTATCAAGTTGAAAATATTACTGTAGCTTTTTAGCCCTTAGGTCATCTTCCAAGCCACGTAAATCCCATTCAGGTTCTGCTCATGACTCAGATAGTGAACCTAGCATAGAATATGTTCAAACACAGTTACCAATGAATCCCAACATTCTACTCACTACCCCTGTTGCATCCTCAACAAATTTATCAGGTCTCAACATTGATGTGGGAAATCTTATGCCTACAACTCCAAGAACTTGGTTAATCCCAAATACTTCTGTCACTCCAATTCCTCTGAATCCCACTCATACCCAAATGCATGTGTCTGAGGGGCCAGGAAGCACACCTGAAATATCATCAAAGGCTAATCCCCAATCAAAATTTCCGCATTACTTCTTTCTTAATCCTTTTTGGAATCCAGTCGTGTCCCAGGAACCCTTTGGCCAAAGTAAACAGCCAACCCTTACTATTACATCAGGATCTCAGGCTCATGTGGGTGATGAAAAGCAGGTTGATGGGGGGAATGAAAAAGACAATTGGAAAATGTTATTCCAAGTGGTCTTTTGGAAGGAAATCCAGGATTGACACTTCATCAAAGTAAGCCACTTTGATGTCGGAGTATGAAAATTTTCACAACTTGATATGTTTGTTTCATGGGTTAGATATGGCACCTAAAGGCAAGTTGGTCCAATCTCAGGAGCCAATCAAAGATTGTGAGTATGACCAGTATTTATTAATTTTTTGATGTGTTAACTGATATTTTGCACGGAAGGTGATGAGCTTTATGTATCTTTGCCTCTGGTCCATAAAAAGAATTCACTGGACGTCATCATCCATATGCCTCTAAACCAAGAACAGCTCATGCCAGTTCATCAAGAGGAAAAATTGTGGATGATGAGGATGAGAACATGTCTCCCAATAACAGTGAAGCAAATTATGAACCAAGGAGGGATGATTTCATGGCGCATGAGGAGGGCACTCAGTCAAATAGTGAGTTCAACCACCAACAAATGTGCCTTGCCAAGAGTATGCTTGAGCAATTTAAGATCAGACAGCAAAGGAGCCAGGCTTGCAAAGCTCATAATGTGGCAAAATGTGCAAGCCAGAAGGATCAACAAGGATGGCTGAAAGCAGAACTCCCATAAACTTTCCATGGGTTGAGAACAGCTTTACACACCCATTGCCTGTTCCTACTCAAAGAAAGGGATAAGGAGTTTTCCTCACTACCAGCACCACCCACCACAGAAGAGCGTGAAATTGCAATTCAAGTTTCTGGTCAGCTGGGATATGTCTCCAAGGATGTTTTCAATGAGCCATCAACACAGGTTCAGTCTCAGGTTTTCCAAAGCTACTGCAAAAATGAGCTGCATAATTTAGGAGTAAAGTGATTCATTTGGGACTGGGAGAGCTTCTGGTAACATCCATTAAACAAGTTTATGTCTATGGTGTTTTACCGTGCCTTCCGTCTTGCACTTGTCAGCACCAAGTATCATCATTACTGTTGGAACAAGGATCATAATAACTATGGGGTTGTGGCAGCCTTAATGGAGCAATATTTCACTTATTTAAAAAGAGAATGGAAGTCTATTCAAAAGGATGCAGAGTATTTGGTAAAAAGGAAGGAGAATCAAAAGCTTGCAAATATTTGTCAAAGGTTTGGTTACTGTATCTCTTCTTCATTTTAAAGTAAGTCTGATGATAATATAATTGATGATGTGCAGACCTGGGAGCACCGTTTTGATTGGTGTGATACGGCTAAATTTCCCATTCTAGCATCAAAATTCAATGACCCTTGAGTATGCTCAGATACTGAGGAGGTAGTAGAAAATGGATGTCAAGCTTACTGCATAGTGAGATTACGCTGGCACTCATGCTTATTTAATGAATTGGTATTAAAAATTGATAGAGGTATAGAGTTTTGTAATTGGATCAAAAACAAGGGTAAAAGAACTATTGACAGATTATCAGAAATCAGATTGGTAGATGATGGTGATATTCCTAAAGGGATATCTTTACAGGTATTTGATCAAGATTGGCTCAACGTTTGTAGTAAGATGCAGACTATCCCCCTCAAGATACTTGAAATGCCAGTTATTAGTGCAAATGGGGATGCTCTGCAATGAGTTAATTAAATAAATATATAGCACTGTTCCATATTAAGGTTTTGTGAATTGTTTGTGTGGTTGTAATACAATCTGAATATTATTTCTTGGATATGCAACATCTTTCTAAATAAGTTAGTATATGAACAAGATGATTTTGTATGTACCATGGTGTCCCTTATGAATATTTGTCTATTGCTCATTTTTATTGAGGAAATATTGAAGAAGTTTGATCCAGCTCATGGCATTCATAATTGTGGACCTGTGGCAGGGTGAAAAGGAGTTATCAGCTTTGTAAAACACATATTAGATACTATCAGGAAGGCTCATGCAGTTAATGAGTTTTTCTTTTCTTGGACCTATTGGTGATTGGAATATGGGATTCCCATAAAAAAATATTTTAAAATAGTAATACAATCAGGTACAAAGATGAGCTTGAAAGGTACCTTCCCCATGTTGACCTCTACTGAATGAAGAGTGATATAGTGAATGACCTTCACAGGTTGTTGTTGGCCAATATGATGTAGATGATCAACATCCTGAGCCTTAATGGCTGGGTTCCAATTGGGCTTCTGGAAAAGTGGATGTCAGAGTCAGAAAATTAGGGTAGAATTTTGGGGGTCCCCTCACAATTAAATAGACAATACTAGCACAAGATATGTTGAGGCCAGTTCCAGCTATTGCAATGGATGAAATGAGTACTTCACATTCAATATGATTGAAGAAGTCCTCCAGGGCCTTCTCCTGAGCTCGTGATGTAATTGTTCCAACAATTTTTATTGAAAGGATAGAGTGATGGGCAAGCGCAATACCAATTCTGCCATAAAAAATGGTCAGACAGATTTAATTGGTAATTGATGAATATTAGAATTAACTCACAAATCAAGAAATGGGGTACATTGGTTGTAAACCACCAATTTTGTTGGACAATACTTTGGTTGTTTGTTCTTCAGTAAGCGTTTTAGGAGGTGTGGAATTTTACTACTCATCATGCATGTTTCCACATCCACAATAGCTTGGGTGATTTTTGAGGAGTTATCCTGAGTGCTCCTGCCCTGTTGGTCTTCCAAATCCGCATCCGCCATACTGTTAAGCATTATATGATGGTTACATCATATTTGCAGCTTATTAATATTTCTGAAACATTCTTCTGTTCCTTTGCTTTTGGATGATAGAAATTCTTTGCATAATGTGGAATATTCTTGCTTCATTTTTGGGTTAAGTGGGAACAGCTCATAGTGATTGCTAATAGTGGGGAGGTATTGTAGATGTTTGGTTTTGGTGTGGCGCAAGCTTAAATGCCACAATGCCAAATGCAAAATATCTTTGCTACCTTTGGGAAGACTATTAAGTATGAATGGTGACCAGTTATCTTCATCTGAGGTCTGGAGTTTGGTGATTAATGCTATTATGCCCAAAAGGTCATAAATAGTGTTGTGAATAGGTTTTCCCATTAAACATATTTTACAGGATGATAGGAGTCTATTTATGACACAGTGAGTGGCAGTGTATTGAGAGCAAATATAGCTATAAGATGGGGGAAGGGTTATTGGATATAATAGGTCATTTGAATTATTCAAAGATCAGACACTCACTGTGCTTCATCCAGAATGATACAATGCAAATCAATTTTAAAGATGCATGATGTAGAGGTATTGCTTTGTTTAAATTCTTGGGCTATAGTATTATAAGAACTGATGGCTATATCACATTGTAAGATGTTGCCCTTGGATAATGAGTGACAAGTGGGGCCATGGTAGATTTTGGCTTGCAGCGCTCCAGCCTGAGAATGCTTGGATATTTCTCATTGCCATTTGGTGATTAAGTGAGGTGGGCATGGAGCGTTGGGGGTTTGTAATTAGCCGCTCCTTGGAGGTACTAATTAGTGCAATGGCCTGAATGGTTTCACCTAATCCCATATCATCCACAAACAGGCCTCCAAGAGGGGTATTGGTTGAAAAGGATTCAAATGAGCTGACAAACTTGTTTGTAATTATGCACCTGGCATTAAGAGTGGATCCAGGGGCTGAGGTGGCCCAAAGGTTATGGGAGGATGGTTCATTGGGGATTACTCAATCCCAGAGAAAAGCTAGTCCATTTTTTTGATGAGGGAGGAGGGGGGTTTGAATCATGGAATGGGGCGTGGTCATCATGGGAAGGTCTGATCCACTGGGTAATTGTATCATCTTTTGCTTGGAAGTCAATGAAAAGAGAGCAGGATATGAGGGTGGCATTGAGTTTGAAGTGTGAAATGTGGGATTAAAAAGCTGACATTGACTATGAGTATGACAGTCATATTCTTTAGGCATTTTAAGCTTGGAGTCTTTTTTTTTGAAAACTTTCAATGATGCATAGAATTTTCAGATAACATGTGAAGAACATCAAAGCTAAATCGAGTTTCTGAGATTAGGAAGTATCATTTGGATCATTCATGAATACTCACTCAATAAATAATTTTTGAGTAGGATTTGATTGGAAATTTTCAATCCATGCCCCACCAGGACCACAATGAATGAAAGCTTGTGGTGCCTCAAGGAATGGTATCAATGCATTGGAAAGGGTTCCAGAGAGAGCCAATAGTATGCTGGTGATTGTGGAGATATACAAATATTTTTTGTTGAATGTGCCATAGGATAATTCAAGAATCTAAGTGGGAATTATAAATTTTTGAGGTTATATCACTATTTATTTGAATACCAATATTAATCATCCCAATGAAAAGTGGATGTGAAGGGTTTGACATGATGGCTATCATGAATTATTTGGGGACAGTGGGAATTAATGTCATCAGGAGTATTCAGCTAAAGGGAATGAAGAGCAAAAAGCAGAGGTGGAGGGGAATATATGAGAGGCAGAAATGGTTCAAAATAGAGATGGCCTGTGGTTACCTGGATGGTGGTTTAGATCATAGGCCACTTGTATTTATGATTTCAATAGATAATTTGAGACATGTATGCAGGCAAAGTGGTAAGAATGTGGGTGCACCAATATGACTTCTGGATCTGCCGCATATCACGCAATTATTGGTTGACCAAGGTTCACATTAACATATCCAAAATTGAGCGGGTTAAAGCAATTTCTTATACAGTGGCATAGTAGAGGCATGCAGCCATGTTTGCTGGTGTGACAGCAAACAGGAAGTGTATCTTCCCCAGGTTAACTGTTGTACAGTGACCTACTGGGCAATGGTGGTGGTGGTAAGGACAATTTCACTGTGGGGATCTTTTTGTGTGGGTGTGTGAGGTATGTATGGTGGCATGCCACCAAACATGATTTTGATTTTGCGCAACAATTCTTGTGGACTGAAGCCTACTGGGATTCCAGGGGGAAATGTGTGACTTCATCAAAGGGGACACTGGCTGTGAGGCATTACCCACTTACACATTCACCCCTATTGCATTTAAGGCTGTTACAAATCCACACAGATTGGCATCAGGCTTTTTACCTCACGCATGCGAGAATCTCCAGAGAAATAGGCCACCCTCCAAAGTTATTTTTTTTCTGGAAGAGAGGTGTGGAAAGCTCCGTGATGCATGTGAGAATGTCCTGCGTATAACCTGCAGTGGCAGCTCCCTTTGCAAAAATATCCAGCCTCAGGGATCATACACAGGGTTTATGCTAATTTGTATGAGTCTTAAGAAAATCCATGCTGATTGGCCTCAGGTTTCCGTGTGCAAGTGGCCCACCCACACAGGAAAATAGGTGGTCAGAAGACAGGCAGTAAAATATCTGAAAGGCCTGTGAAAATTGCCTGTGTATGACCTGTGGGGGGTGCATATGAAAGTGTGTGGCGGCCCAACAATGTGCAGGCATGAAAATCATAAGCAGGTGGTGGTCATAGTTTTCCCCAACCTTGGCACTGGAGTGAATCCACCATTTGCGTATGACCCAAATCATTACTCATCCCAATATGCACCCCTTACCATAACTTGGAATACACCAGCATCTGTGTGGTAGCTAGGCCAAGCTCTCCAACAAGGTGCATAAAATGTATGCATTTGAGAAATCTTACTAAATGGCTTGGATTGATTGCATGTTACATTCTTGTACAGCTTGTTCTCTTCCCCACAGCATACATGTGTAAAAAGGTGTACGTACTACAATGTTGGCTGTACAAATTAGGATGGTGTAATACTACTTCATCCTGCATGCATATTACTGATCGGTATTAACCTTCCGATTGTTTGCATACATGTAGCTCATTTGCCACATTCTCAGAATGGTGATCCACCTTATTTGCACACGCCAGCTCAGTGTGGAAGTTTTTTTGAATGCCATTGTCAGAGCACTTTTTGAGATAGTTTTTTGAAAGCCCACCTCTGTGCACTTAACCTCAGCGCATGAACTGCTCAGCCTTCCCAAAATGTCTTCCAATGCTGTGCCAAATTCTCAGATTGCGTGCTTACAAAAATGACCTAGCAATTGCTCAGTGGGGTGAATTTAATATTGTAATCTCAATATCTTAACAACTGTGAAATTCAAATTTTCAGCCACTGAGAATTTCAATTATTACCCCAAAGCAGACCTACACAATGGGTTGACCCAACCACATGCTGTATTCACTTGTCATACAGCTGCCCAACCCTTTGTTCAAACTCTATCACCTGGCCATTACACTGGTATGCTCTCCGCGGTCACCTATGACCAAATGCCCCACATCCTTTTCTGCATGGGGCATTTGTGGATTGCACCCACAATGCACATTCAAAAATGCTCTCACAAAGGCCCTACTGGCCAATTGGGTGGCTAGTTAAGGCAACAAAGGGGATCATACTGAGTCTGAAAATTCAATCAATTTCAATACTCAGCCAGAACCCCTTTGTTCCTCTCCCTCACATGGGAATTTCCCTTCCCAGTTGTAGCATTGGCTGCAACTGAGCTTTAATTTTCCCTACATGCCTTGAAGCTGAGACTTTGGCGGGTGCTGCGACTGCTTCTATTGGCTCAGCTTTGCCATGGTATAAAAGACTATTTTTTTCCAACATGCTCTCCCGTTCCTCATATGCCTTGCAAGCAAACACTGGGAAAACCCACTCCAGGCCCAAGTCAAGCTCCAGATTCTCAACTGCCATCACATGACAACAATTTTACTTGTCCGCCTGAACCTGAGGTGGCCTCAACACGATGATTGGAGGAACCTTTTGTTAAGTACTTGCTTTTTGTTGTTTTTTTTCTTGCCAACTAACCCTCACCCCTCCTGCCACTCCCCACTCTTTCATCACCATTGATGATACACCCATCAGAACCCCCTGGCGCCAAGCTCCCCTCATTCCAACAATGAGGATCTTCAGGAATTCACCGACTTGCAACCAACACTAATGATTCCTCGAGCCATTGTCCACAAATCCATCAACAAAATCTTGTTGGAGCATTGCTGATTGCTCCACATGATTCCCTTTGTGGATGCAACTCATCAAAATGAGATGCACCGGGAATTCTGGGAGGAGCTCAACTCCCTCCTTGACAACACATTGGGGGCCTATCCAGTGGAGGAAATCACAGGAATAATCTCAAAATTTCTTCAAAAATTAAAAAAATTAAAAAAAAATCATTTTGGTATCATTCTCACTTATCTAGTTTTGTAATACACTCATTCAAATAATTTAGTTGTTATTCATTAAAAAAAATCAATTTTTGTTACATTCTTTTTTTCCGTAAAACTTTCTTATTTGCTCAACAGTGCAAATCATCTCTTCCTTGAGATCAATTTTTGTGAGAGCCCCACTAAGTATTTGAGTTAGTATTTCTTTGTGTGAAGCTCTTTTGCAGAAAATGTGCAAATAGTTTCATTTATGCCTTCTAGATTTTCTGCATACATGGGTATATACTGGTTGAGATCTTCACTGTAAAAAACGTGGGGTTCCCTGCATATGAGCAATCCACCAGAGATTCGTGAGTCATTGCCAGTCCTAATGTCACCCACAATTAATCTTACAAGGATTGGGAATCGCGTGTGAAGTGTTGGGCATAACGATTGGCCTGTGAAGCATTGGGAACCTGGACCAGTGTGAGGAATTGCAAGTGATGCATTGGGAACCTGGACAAGCGTAAGGAATTGTGCATGGACCTTCAGGTGTAAGGATTGGCGTGTGAAGTGTTGAGAATAAGGATTTCTGTGTGAAGTGTTGGGCGTAAGGATTGTTGTGTGAAGCATCAGGTGTATGGATTGTTGTGTGAAGCCTTGAGCATAAGTATTGGCGTTTGGGGTGTGTGTGAGGCATTGTATGTCAGGACTTGCGTGTGAGACATAGGGAACCTGCACTCGTGTAATGCATTGGGAACCTGGCCAAGCTTAAGGAATTGCTTGTGAAGCATCAGGAATAAGCATTTGTGTATGAGGTTTTGGGAGCCTGGACCAGTGTAAGGAGTCACATGTGAAGTGTCAGGACCCTGGACATGCGTAAGGAATCACCTGTATGGTGGCATGCCACCATACAGGAGCCATTTCACCCCTTTTTCATGTGAGGCACCATATATCCCCAATTCCAGCCCATCAAAACTAGGTGTATACTTTACTGCGCATTACCACACCCTTATTCTCCAATCACCCTTTAACTCCCAAACACATCCGCATCCCCTCATTCTTCAAATTGGGATGAGATTTTCTTACTATCCCTGATCTGATAGCCAGATCCCTTGCCAATCTCATAATAGCTGTGGATTTTCTGCCATATTGTTTTTGCTAACCTCCTTGAGCATTGCGTGGACATGCCCACTAGTGTCATGCTTCCGTTTTCCTGTGCTGGATCAGTATAATGAGAAATTGTACTACTAGCCCACACTACATGAATGAGCTTATGACATTCAGATGGATCAATCCAAAAGTGCTGATTTGGGAAAATCAATTTTCCCCCTGTACACTGCTTTGATGCATCTCTTTGAATTTGGTTGGTCTGATTATCAGCTTGAAAACACCATCCCAAAGCATACAGCAATGCGTCTTTATAAAATGAGGTGAGTTTTTGAATCCATTCATGTTGAAAGTGAGTGCGGAAGCAAACTCAAAGGCCCCCCTATTTGCTGAAACATTGGCTTCATAGTTTGCTTAATCAAAGGATGGGACCCCCAATGACTTTTAGCAAGTTTGTATCTCTTAAAATAATTTATCCCCACTATATGATAAGGATTGAGCTAGAATGCAACCCACTTAGCGAAGATTTGCACCTTGGTTCCGCCATTCATCTTTTGCATCTTCAATTCTGCCAATACTTCTGTAAATCCCAAATTGTTTGTTCTTTGTGCTGCATTTGCACCACCCAATAGAAAACATAAATCCCTCCAGTAATTCCCTATTTGTTGCAATCAGGTGTGTGAACTTTCTCTTGTGAAATAATAATTGTGATAATTCATCCCATTAATTGACCTCAATGTCACTCATTGTTATGAATGGTCTGAATTCAACAAGGGCAATGAGTACTCCTGTTGAAGAGAAAATAGCCATGCAGCCAAAGTGAATGCGTTTTATTTGAGTGAAATTTATGATCCTCCAACTATTTCTTGTGTTTATATTTGGTGATACTGGCATTGATATTTGTGCTGTTGGTCCACTGGAGGAAAAAAACTTATTCCTTTGGGTGGTTTTGGCCTTGTTTGTCTTTTGGGACATGCCACTATCCCCAGATGGTTGAAGAATCACTTTGTGTTAAAGCAGACAAGATATCAGATACTGCAGACTCCCATGTGAAGCAAACCCTTTTGAATCCAGAATGGTTCCCAATGCCAGTTCCCATTATTTGGAACACATCCATGACTTCCCTGATGGAGCCCACATGGCATTGGCTCAATCTAAACCAGCTAAAGCCAATGTTCCTGCATGGGACCCAATGAGGGTGCTACATGAATGCCGGCCCATACATATATTCTGAGAATAACTGAGAAACTCACACTTTCCTTCCTCCCCCCAATTCTTCCCTTGAAATTCCTATTTTCATGAATGACATTCTTGCACAGGAAAATGAAATGAAACCAAAATATTAGTGACTGTTGTTTGGAAACTGAATTTCACTTAAATTTGATTTTAGCCAATGAATCTTTTTTATTGTCCACTTAAAATGAAAGATTACATGTGACTTTCAAAAACTGACATTCTCAATTACCTGAACAAAAAATAATGCAGTGGATACTGCATTACTCAATTTAATATATTCATGTTTGAATTCAAAGAGATTCAAATCCAACCACCTGGATTATTGCAAGCATGCGCAAGTGGAACATGCACTCCGCTGTGCATTCCTCATCATCCTATTCCTTTTGAAAGAAGCAGTGCAATTTTGCCTATTATGAGCTGGCAGGATGTGAAAATAACCACTTCATGCAATGCCCCTGCGTGTGGTAATGGGGGGAACAGCTGCACTTGCATTTGGTCAATGCGGGCACAGCTGCCTGACTGAGCTTGCATCTTGTTGGAGTGGCTTCAATGTTGTACAGAGGCATGCCTCCATACAAAGTTCTTCATTATTATGGAAATTACTAATGAGGCATGTGGGAAGTAGGATAGGTAGTCAAAATTATTAGATTCATGAATCACTTTCTAAAATTCAATTACAATCTATTTGATACAAAGCTAATCTAAAATGGGTCAATCCTGGTTGTAAGCTTAGCTTACCTGGGTACAGTCAATGTGACCGCATCATTTAACCAAGACAGCGCTTTTCCACCAAGGCATCACCAAATTCTAACACCAAGCATCTTGCAAATTCAAATCTAAGAGGTACAGTGGGGGTGAAAGACTTTGATGAGAAGAAACTCTTATTCAGTAAATTACATATATACTTATTAGTAGGAAGCCACACCAGCTCTACTAGATTTTTACACTCTGAAAGTATTTTAGAAATGTCAATGCATGATGAATCCCCTTTCACTGAGCTTGTTCTCCCCTCATCTGTGCATACCATCAAACCACCAAGCCCTGCCACACAGAATGCAGCTAATATACCATAGCATATTCAAATTATTTCAAGATTCTTGTGAAATGCCAAAATATCTTTGATGGCCTAATTTTTTAACTCGTGAGTTTGCCTTTCAAGCCATATACTTCAACCTTTGTATGTGCATGTACCATGTTGTATGCAATCATCAAGTAGATTACTGTATCCATTAGATCCTCTAAGCTCTTGTGAAGCTTGGTCAATATCTCATTGTCAGCCCTCCCACCTTCAATGCTCAGTTGTGTTGCACATTGCTTTGATTTACTCAAGCAGGAGGCAAGGTATTCAACTGCTCCCCATTTGAGTCCAAGAGGATTAGCGGCACTTGTTGTTGGTGCCACATACGTTTTGGGTGCAATCACATTGTATGAGACTAAATTAATTGATTCAAACATAACATTTGCCCAAAAATGTTTAATTTGACTTGAGGGGTAAAGAAGACTCTGAACCATTTTGAAGAAGGAGTGTTCAGATTTTGGGATATTATCTGAAGGTTTTGCTTATTCCTTCATCAATTTGCAATTCCAAATGTTATTATTAAAAAATGCTTTTGTTTCTGTTGCTTTAAAAACATCTAACCATGTATATTGCAATTTATATCACTTGAGTAATCAGCCAAATCATGATGTATCATTCACAAAGATAAAAATCACCTTCAATCTCAAGCTCCTCAAGCCACACCCACATTCAAGCTCTTGGTTATTGATCACGTTAATACCAACAGCCAGGAATGTATCAGCATCATTTGTTGGTAAATTGTCCCATCAATATTTGTAAATACTATTAATATTATCAAGCCCTATTTTCCATGATTCTTGAGTAATATTGGAATGATAATTCAATATTTCTACAAACTCTTCAACGTGGGATAAAAATATTACTTGAACATTAGTGGAGGTTGACACTTCAGGTTCAGGGTCAGTCATTATAACAGTAATATCTTCTTGACCCATTGTATCATCTTTAATTTCCTCCCTTTCTTGAAATGCTTGAATATTTTGGGGATAGGGGGGAGGTGTTTCATCATAGATTGTTTCATTGAGTACTGGGGGGGTTTCTGTACGCAGATGTTTATTATCATTGTGGTCAAATTCAACATTGATAATGTCATCACCTTGATCCCCAGAATCTTTTGCAGCTTCAAAGGTACAGCGCCTTTTGTTGTTCTTTTTGATGGCATTTACATTTGGTCTTTTTTCTAAACCTTTTCCTGGCACTCCAATTACCACTTGAGATCCTTCAGGTAAAGATTCTTCCACCTCCACACCTATCCATATATTTTAATGCGCCATTTTCATCAATTTCGCTTTGAATCAGTAATGGACTTACAGCTCAAATCCATCTTGAGGAGGCTCATTCCTTCAGCAATCTTTTGACATACATAATCAGGGATTTTACTAAATTTTTGAGTTTTTTCCAGCCTTGGGATTGTTTGAGCAATGTTTGAGACAAATTGCTCCTTAGATATAATTTCAACCTCTCCACTGAGAATTACGTCATCTTGCCCAGAATACCCTGTTGGTGCACAAGGTCCAACAGTCTTTTCCTTCTCATAGCTTTTAAAATTCCATTTTTTAGAGCTTGGAGACTGAGCTGAAATAAAGGCTATGACAAAACTATCAGCTTTTGAGATATTAAAAATATTCAAAATGATGCTATGCTCACATTCTGGAAGAACTGGTGGATCTTGATTTTTTTCATGTGACTGGCTCTCTACTTCAATGCCTAATTTATGACTACTGACCATATCAGAAATTTCACTTCCACTCTCTGGGGCTGAAGGTCTTTGTTCATTGAATTCAGTTGAATCTTGTGGGGTTTGGGGCATATTGCAGGTAGTTTATTAATTAAATATATGGTGACGAGTTGATTGTAAGCTTGATTGAAAATTCCAGATTAAAAAGATTAAAATTTACCAAAAAAAGGTGGGAGTTCTGAAAGTGGTGGAAGTAAAATAAATGTAAGGTATTAATAATTGATTTTTTTTTAGGTAATATCAATTTTGGATAATTTTGGAAAGTTTGAAATAAATTAAATATCAATTTAAATCAGCTCAACAGTGAGTGAATTTTCTCAAAAAAAGACATTTTATAACCACAAGCCTACCAAAAGAAACCTACCTATTTACAGCCTTGGAAACTTCCATCAATATCTATCAAAATTGTATTGCATTTGCAAAATATTATTTATTTGCAAATTCAAGGAGGTGATGTGTTTCAAATTATTTCATATCATTCAAATGAAATCACTTCCCTGTGAGAATTTGAATAGAGTTGACTAGTGAGAAACCTACTAAAGTCAGCTTTTGAACTATTCAATGCGCATGAGGAAAGGACTAAGCAAAGTGTGTCATTTGAATGATATGAAATAAAATGGGTTTGTCAGGGAAACACAAGACACAATCCTGGTCTTAAATATAGTCCACTATTAGGTATTAATTTGTGAGTCTCATGATTTAAGCCCTAACCACAAAATTTTGGATATCCCCACCGATTTCCCCCCAGAACCTGTTGGCAGAGAAGGCCACTCAGCATATTTCTGTGATTGCCTTCATCATGTATGCCAACAAGCTACAGCTCCTATGAATCTAATACATGTGCATAAGAATGGTAAGAAGCAGGGAAGATGAGGCGGGGTTGCGGAAGTGTGAGGATGGGTGGGGCAGACATGGGGTGCTTGCTTCAGAGGCATATATTGAGGGTGCTGCAGGAGCATAAGCATGGTAAGCAGCGGATGGGTGAGGGGGGACTTTGGGTGGCAGAGTCAGAGGCATATCTAGAGGGTGCTGCGTGAATTTAAGCATGGTAAGTGGCATGTTTGTGGAAGGGTGAGTATGGGTGGCAGCGTGGGAGGCATATCTAGAGGATGCTGTGGGAGCATAAGCATTGTAAGTGGCAGGTGAGGGAGGACATCGGGTTGCAGGGTCCAAGGCATACTTTGAGTGTGAGATGTGTCTATAAAACTGTTGATAATATTACTATTAATCAACAGTACTATGAATGTTCTTATGAAATATAATAATCAAAAATTATTATAACCACAATTAAATAATTAAAGAATTATTTCTTTTACGGGTTATACACTACTAGTTATTATTTCACAGACATGGAAATCCACCCTCTTGGACCTCAATAAGGCATATCCATGCCATATCCAATATATGGCAATTTGGCCATATCCATAATCATTGGCCAAATTGGCCATTGTCATGTTTTATGGCCTTAATGGTCATTTTAACATCTGGGGCCAACCTGGCCCCTTCACCACCATCAAGCCATTTTAGGCTGTCTCTCTGCTTTTGGAAATCTTGGGTATTTTCCATACAACAGGGAAAATACAGCCCAAAAGCCTGTATTTGGCTTTTTAAGCTTTAAATACAGTTTGCACACTTTTGCGCATTTGGCTGTATTACGCCATTTAGGCCATATTTCTCATGTATCATGTGAAATATGCCCAAAAGGCCATATCAGGCCTTTTGGGGGTGTAACTGCCAAATTTGTGCATTTTGCGCATTTTTGCCCACTTTGCGCAAATACAGTTTTAAAGCAGTATTAGCTGTATTTAGCCAAAAACCCAAAAATGGCCAAATTACTCAAAAGACACTTTCTCACCTCTGAAGCCTTCCAAAACCCAAATTTCATTCATATCCTCCTGACATCACCTCAAAAGACCTTTGGCCCATTTCAACCTTCAATAACCAAAAGTGCCATATATGGTGTTATACACCATTATGCATCTTTCTTTAGCAGCAATCCAATGGCAGCAATTTCAAATGGTTATTTCAATTTTTCAACAGTTCATCAAGGCACACCTTCCAGAGGGTTCATGAAGGCTCAAGGGCAAGTGTCATAATCTCAAGTACCAATGACGCCATCAAGCAATCAATAGTTATTCTCACTCACAGTATTGCTCCAAGGGAATACTGGCTGTTTATTCTCAAGGGATATTCAAGAGGCAGTTCCAAAACAATGTGTCAAGGGTCAATGCTCCACCAATCCACCTTGGCAACCCAATTCATTCATTACGGTCTTAATTCATCAAGACCTGTACTTTTCATTCATACACCATGGGAAGATCATTCAACCCAGTTCATTTCCCAATCTGGCAAGGTATACACTTCATCAAGCTGTCAATACAGCTTCATAGATTCAATACAGAGCAGCTGTCAGCCTGAAGGAGTCAAGCTCTCAACTCTTCACATATACCAGCCTCCTTTGACCCTTGGGGGTTTTCCCCCAGTTAATTTATATATTTTGATTTTATTTCATCTTTATTTATCTTACCATTTTTGTTAAGTGAATACTGATATTATCAAGTCAGTCATTTAGAACTTTTTCTCTTTTCTTCCTTCACCTGTCAATGGATATTTGGTGGTCATATCCTTACTAATTGCATTGTTCATTTTTGCAGGTTGAAACAGTGATTAAGGACTTACTTGGTTGGCTCTTTGGCCATTTGCCTTCTCTTTTCTCTTATTGCATCTCATCCTTGTACTTGCATTCTTCTTAGAGAAATTCAATTCTTTATTTTTATTTTCTTTATTCTTTGGAGTCTTTTAAGTGAGTTCCCCAATTGCTGAGTGCCAGGCCACTCTTGTTTTTCTGTCCAAGAGCCCCTGTGACAGATTACAACAGTAAGTAGTAATTGTCTACAAGAATCAATTACAAGAAGAATTTAATAATAAAAACTTCTTTTATCAAAATAATAAAATTATTTTAATATATAATTATCTTTTACAAGAATAATTATAAAGATAATTCTTTAAGAGAACTATTACTATAGAAAAACTTTAACAATTGAGATAAATTACTCACTATTAATCTAATAAACCTTTTAGATGATAATGGTAGAGAAATTTGATGTGGAATTGTGGATTTAATGCATCAAAAATAATTTATAACAGTATTACAACAAAATTATAGTTGATTGTTATTATTTAACCTCTTTCTTATTAATTTCTGAAAGTATAAAACACTTAAGAAATAGCTTTAACTAATACTCACTTGTTTAGTAATAAAGGTACAATATAATAATGTGATGATGTGGAAAAAACAGCAAGAGGAGGCCTCTTTTAAATCTAAGACAGCTCACAGAGGCATGCCATGGAGAAAACGGAAAACCCAGTGAGTGAGAAAACAATAAACCTTTTTGGATTATTGATTTCATCATTTGTTGTCACATAAGATTATGATAATTACTTAATTGAGGCTTTTACGTGACTACCAACCCATTTATGGTTAATAATAAAATGAGTAACAACTGTAAATATTCTTTTATTCCAAAATAATCATTTACTTCTCAAATTTATCAATGTTAATGGAAATTTCATCACAGAATGTATTTTCTGTAAATTTTTGGAAGATTCTGTGGTTCACATGGAAGAATCAAAAATGGACTGTAAGTAAAACTTTTAGTTTTAAATATAAGAGGATAATTATTTTTGGTTTTATATGAATTTTATAGTTTGTAATTTTTCCTTAAAGTTTCAGAACAATTCATTAAGAATTGTATTTTTAATAAATTTTTGAAGTTTTTACCTCAATTCTATGTAGAATTGCAAATAGCAGTATATGGCTGGTTGTTATGAGGTAAATCAATGGGTACTAGTAAAAGAAGGGGTTTATCCATGGTAATTCATTAATAATTGACATGGTTACAGGAGTCTAAGTTGTTCTTTACCTCTTTGGCATCTCAAAATAGCAGGTTATTTGCTATTTTCTTATAATTTACTGTAGTTGTAACATGGTAACCAAGTTCCCAAAAGGTTTTAGCTTACTAATTGGGCCAGGATCAGCCATGGATCCAATATTTGGAGCTGTCCACACCTCAGAGGCCTCAGAAGTTGGGTACCCTGGCTCTCTTTGTTGTCTTTTGTCCCCTTTGCCTATTTTTTATGTCAAAATAGAATTTTAAGCTTCGAGTGAGATATCCACTATGGGTGTACCAAAAGTCCATGTACAAATACCATGATATTAAGTGCCCAAAACATGCATAACACTAGTCTTAGTGTGTATGTAACATGGGACTTCTCATATTCCCATTATTTTGGCATGAAATAGAGAAAAACCAAAAAATTCACGGATCTTTTATGTGGTATTAATGATGTGGTATTGAAGTATTTTCCATATTACCACCTCAAAGAGTTTATTTGAGCTTATTCACTCTATGGAGCTACCCTAGGTAAACCTTTGTGTAGAATTCAAATCTGGCCTTAAATCCATTGATTTACTTACTCAATAAAAAGTTATTCATCTTTTCTGAAATCAAAAATTATGAATTTTGAATATATGCATTACTTGTGGGTTATGAATAGTTCAGAATTTATTTTTAAGATAATTGTGCTGTATTTGGGTATGTAAAATATACCTCAAGGCTCACATTCCCTCCCACCAAAAAATAAAATTGTACTACAATTTTATCAGTGGTATAAAGAAGAAAAAGACCCTAAAGGGTGTTAATGTCCACTGTCCAACCTCTTTCCATTACTCAGATCAAGAAATTAAAAGCACATTTATAGACATATTCAAGCTTGTGGCCTTTTTTCATGTCTAAATCTTCTTAAGAGTTTTTCTGAGTCAGGTATTTCTTATTCTGCCAGCCATTCATCTTCATGTACTGGATTTCTATATCTGACAAGATATTCTCTTTGTTTTTTACCCCTAAGTCCCCTTTCTTTAATTACTTTCTTTATCTTTTTGTCTTCATCCTGTTCCACTGGTGGTACAGTCAAAAGAGCTGAGTTTCTTAAAGGAAACAAGTCTTTGTTTGTTGGTTGATAAGGTTTTATCAGGCTGACTGGATATGTGGGGTGTTTATTTTCCAGTTCACTACTTAATTCCACTTGAACTGCATTGGTTCCATTTGAAGCAACAATAACAAAAGGTCCTACATAAGAATCTTTAAGCTTCTTTAGGCCCTTGATATTATTAAAATTCAAGGTTGAAACTAGAACTAAGTCCCCTACTTTGAAGTCTGCTACTTTGTGACTCTTGTCCCACTTCTGCTTAGCATATTTAAAAGCATCATTCATACTTTTTTTCATGATGTTTCACTTTATCAAGAATTACTTTTAAGCTGGAAGCTGTAGGATGAATGTCAATCCAGTCTTTGCTCAGTGTATCTGCTGGGAGTCTTGGATTCCATCCTTTCTCTAACATAGAAGTAGTTTGACCTGTGGAAGAATGGACTGATGTCTTATATGCCAATGCTAATGCAGGTATAAGAGTGCACCGGTCATGGATAAAGCCATCTGAATCCTTGAGTTCTAACCCATAAGCACAAAATCTCCTCAGAATGTTTTCTAAAGCTTGAATCATTCTTTCTGCTAGCTCATCTGTTTGAGGGTGATATGCTGTAGAGAATGTCACTTATGATATTCTTGAATAGTCCTGTATGAGAAATAACTCTACTCCATAGAAGAGCTGTATCCATAGCTGTGTCATCTTTTTCACATGGTAAGAATATTGGAGTCTTGCTATATCTGTCCACAATTACTAAACAAGAATTATAACTTCTGTCACCACTTGGAGGAAGTGCTGTAACCCAATCCATGTGAACAACTTCCCAAGGGGATTTTGGCTCTTGAATATGGATCATAAGTCCAAATTCATTGCCTGTACTCCTGTTTTGTTTTTGACATCTGTCACAGGTATGGCAATATTCAATGGTCTCTTTTCTCCAAGATAGCCACCACGCACAGTTCTTCACTTTTTCAAGTTTTCTGTCCTCTGACAGGTGTCCAGAGTAGATGCTATCATGGCATTCATGA
This sequence comes from Austropuccinia psidii, assembly GCA_023105745.1. Taxonomy (NCBI): domain Eukaryota; kingdom Fungi; phylum Basidiomycota; class Pucciniomycetes; order Pucciniales; family Sphaerophragmiaceae; genus Austropuccinia; species Austropuccinia psidii. The sequence goes on along the minus strand of JALGQZ010000003.1, from coordinate 62,128,948 downwards.
GTAATGGTATTGATAAGCAATCTGCTACACAATGTCATTACACAAGAATGTTTGGTTCTGTGGTAAATAATCCCATCAAAACAGTGAAATCTTCCTTCAGAATAGGAATTCTTCCAAACTTCATCCAGTGCCTTTACTAAAGATGTATCTTTGCAATCTTTATCTAATAAGGAAGTCAATATATGGAAATTCTTGTCTTGCTTATATGATTCCCTGTCTTCTTCAAAGAATTCAGTTGCAATATCAGTTATGTTAATACCCTCAATTGGAATTTGTGGTTCTGCTTCCAAAGGTACATAAGCTGGATTATCAGGAGTATTGGCTAATGCCCACCTGCTAAGTCAATCAGCATTCTTGTGAATGTTTATTGCTTTATGAACTATATTCATGTTTCCTCTATATTCTTGAAGGGCTATTTGCCATCTCAACATATGTCTCTTGGGAGTTTTCATGTTAAGAAGTGATTTCACAGCATTACAGTCAGTTATCACTTCAAAAACACTTCCATCAAGATAAGAGTGTAATTTCTCAAGTGCCCATACCAAACATAAGCACTCCATTTGGCTTGCACCATATCTGGCTTCTGTTGGTTTGATTTGTCTTGAGATGTAACAAACTGGTCCTTCTGTATCTTTGTCATCAACAATTTGGACTTGATTTGAGGCTGCTCCTAATCCATCTCCACATGCATCAATGTACAATTTAGAAGGTATATTCCAGTCAGGCATGAGGAGTAAAGGTGTGTCTGTAAGAGCTTTCCTTATCTTCTCATAAGCTTTAGTTCTCTCTTGTGTCATCTCAAATACTCTCTGTTGATCACAGATTCTGTAGAGTTACTTGGCTAGAATTGCAAAGTCTTTCAAGTGTTGCCTATAATAATTGGCAAAGCCTAGAAAAGACATAATTTCTTTCTTGTTCTGGGGTATTGGCTTAAGTAACACTGCTGCCACTTTATTTTTGTCAATACCCAAACTTAAACCAGAAACAATATGTCCTCATGTTGTGAGCTCTTCAAATCCAAAATTGCATTTCTTGAGTGAAATCTTCATATTCACTTCTGCAACTTTGTGAAGTACTCTTGTAAGTCTTTCAAAGTGCAAAAACCATGAATCATAACATATTATAATATCATCAATATAAATGATAAGCCATTCTTCAGATAATTCTGAAGGGAAAATGGTATTCATCATTCTTTGATAATGAGATTGTGCATTTTTAATACCAAATGGCATTCTAAGATACTCATAAATACCACAGTGAGTGATAATTCTAAGTAATTTCTTAGCCTTAGGAATCAAAACATTTTGGTGAAAGCCTTTCAATGCATCCATTGATGTTATATACTTGGCTTTAGACAATTGGTTCAATTTTTTCTTGAATTCTAGGGATTGGATACCTATCTGGAGCTGCGTAGGTATTCAATGCTCTAAAATGTCCAACCATCCTTTATTTATCATTATTCCAAGCAATAATAACAGGTGTTGTTACTTCAACTTCTTCATTATGGCCTACGTCCCTCAGTAAACCAAGTTGGATCAACTCTTGGATATGTTTTTCCAAGGCTTCTCTAGCTCTGAGACTGTCTGGATAAGCTGGTCTTCTAAGTACTTGAGGATATGGTCTATCAATATTAAGAGTAATATCAACTTCATGTCCCCTTATAGCACCTAATGGTTCATTATCAGAGGCAAATGCATTATTATATGTGTATAACACATCAATAAGTTCATGTCTCATCTTTGGTGACAATGATGGATTAATTTGTGCTTCAACAAGTTGATTCGCCACAAATTCTTCCGTGTAAGTATCTTTTTTAGAAGATCCAAGTGATATTTGTTTTGGCATATTGGAAAAAGCAAATTTTTGTCTCTTGTTTTCTCCAATTGTGAAATATCTATCCTTATGGCTATTGATGTCAATACCATAAATATTCAAGGAATCATTTTCAAGAATAAAGTGCTGAGATGTGCAATTGTCCATTACTACAATCTCAGTCTTCATTCTAATACTTCCTGCTGGTTGTGGAAATACAAGATTAGTGTCCAATATACCCAAAGGGTACATATTATTACTGGCACTGCTAAATTGTACACCCTCTATTGGTAATAGATGATTTTTCCATCTAGGGAGTATGGCTTGTAGATAATCTTTGCCTACACAAGTACAAAACGCCCCTGTATCCAAATTCACTTTGGCTTCAATATCATTCATCAGAACTGATGTGATACAAGATGCTCCAGCAGGGTATCCTTTACCTCTAGCAGGTTTGGCTTTTCACATTCTGGTATTTTGGATATTGATCAGGTTATTACAGTCCCCACTGTACTGTGGCAAGTGAGTATGGACTTCTGTGACCTCAAAGAAAGCTTTAATGTTTTCAATGGAATAGTCCTCTACTGGTGTATCCTCAGAGACTCCAAAATCTACATCAGATTCTTCTTTCTCTTCAGCGCACTGAACTTCATTTATTTCTGTCTATTTGGTGCAAGTGTTGGCTAAATTTGAAGTGCTTCCACATTTATGCCACTTCAAGACAGGTCTTTCAGGTTGTCTGTCCTCTCTGGAAATCTTTGGGACTATTTTGGACTCCATAGGGAGTTTAGTCCAAGTTTTACCAATTCTTGTTCTAGTAATGATATCCTCCATTTCATTGATGTAGTCCTCTGTTGAATAGGGTTCTACACATATGCACTTGATAGTATTTTACAGCTCTCCTCCACATTTTCTTAATAACTTCATATTAATCATGGTGTCAGACATATCTGGGTGTAAAGCAGATAATCTGTCTTTCTGATTGAAGAACCTAGTAAGTGGTTTATCCTTTTCTGAGTTAAAAATAGCACTTCCAAAAGCATTTTCCATTTTCACCTCCAAGAATTATTGGCCCATTTGGTAATCATTTCAGATTTCCACCAAGACCAATCATGTTTTCCATGATCTTTTCTCATCTTGTAATACTATTTCTTTGAAATTCTGGTAAACAGAGAGTGTAATTTGCCCACTATAGTTTCATCAGGTATGTTAAAATCTTCTTGCAACATATCAATAGTTCTGATGAAATCAATATGGTTATATTCTCCTTCACCAGAGAATGTTGGCCATCCTTCCAATTTGGGAATATCTTTTGCAGAGATAACATTTTCTCCTAAGAATGGGGTCAAACTTCCTTTGACAGAATGTTTTTCTTCAGTCAAAGGTGTAGAATGTCTTGGAATATGTGGTTCATAATTCTTATGAACTTGTTCTACATTTGAAATGATTTCATCCGTTAACTTCTGCCTTTCACTGTCACTTTCTGCCAAATGTGTGGCAAACTGATTGGTATTTTTAGTTATTTCCAAGACAAGGTCCTTCAGAACTCTAAGTTGATCTTTAATGTTTAAAATGGAAAGATCTTCCATTTCATCATTTTGACATCTACTCTCAATTCTGTCACATGTATTGGTAATTGAATCAAGTCTGACATTTGTCAATTGATACCATTCAGTATACTTCTTGTCATTTCTTTTCAATTCACTCATGTCCCATATGATGTTATTTAACTTTGTATCAAATTTGCCAAGTTCTACATCAACACTAGATTCAACAAAGTGTATTTCATCTATTATTTGCGTGGAAAAGTCCTGTTCATCCTTTCCTGCTCTTTGGCTGTGAATTCCATAAGAGTCCTGGCTATATTGAAGACACTGTCCACGGCTGAAGGCTCCAATTTGGGAATTCTGTACCCTTGTGGGTAAGGTCTGTGCCAATCGTCTTTGCATTTTCCCTTGCCTTGATGGTTCTTGGTACCTTTTTGCTTCCTCTGAGGAATTTTGGGCTTGTCTTTGGACACTTCTGGAGCTGGTTTGGAGCTGGTAGATGCCACTGGGCCTTCTGTCTCCAAAGCTGGAGTCATTTCCAACTCCTTCTTCTGGTTTATGGATAAAAAGACTTTGCTTCTTCAACCAATTCTTTATGTTTTTGACTTTGTCTTTTCAAGACAATGGGATCCAACCTCCTAAGAGTTCTATGGTCTTCTCCTGACCCAGAAAGCTCTTGATGTGTAAGTAGGAGTCCATGGCCCCCTTCCAAAGGCTTGGGCATATTTCCCTGTCCTCTTCTTTGGCTGCTCTGAACCAATTTTTGTATTGGCATTAATAAATTTGTATTTCTGCCACTTGAGAGTGGTTCAGCCCTTGAATTATTATCATGAACCAGTCCATATTCAGAATTCACGTCAAAATTTATGGGTACAGACCTTGGGGAATGGGGGGTCACTCTGGCATCCTCCATATGTGTCTTTTTTGAGGAAGATTTGACACTTCTGTATTTGGTCTTGCCTATTCCTTGTCCATATCCATCTGGTTTGACTGAATAGTGGCTTCCATTTCTGGTATGCACCATTTTCACATCAATTCAAGATAAAATAAGAATTGGAAACAAAAAACACACACCTTTTGGTTGTTGTTTGGATTGTTATGTTTTAAATAAAGTGCATCTTTTAGCAATTTGGACTTCAATACTGTCTTCAGATTCTGGACTAGTAATGTATCTTTTACAAAGTCTTTTACAAGCTACACAGTGTTTGATTAAAGAAACTAGGGAAATAATTGATAAAAGAAAATTATTTTTTATGCTTTTAAGATAATTTTAAGATTTTTTTATAAATTTTGGTTTTTTAATATTAAAAAATTCTTCTTTTTAAAGGAAAACAAATTAAAATTTAAGATTTTGAATCAAAATTAATTCAGAGTAACTCAAAGAATAATCTTATAATTTTTTGGATGTGAAAAAGCCACATGTAAAAACAGTATAAACTTAAACTAAATTCCTCAATGAAAAAGATTTCAAGACAATTTCAAAAATAAAAATGATTTTAAATTTAAATTGAAAGAAAAAATTATTAAATTAATATATTTCAGAACTTTAAAATATATTAATTAAGGGTACAAGGTTCAAAAAACATGGCCAGGCCCGCAAATGTGAGCTGTGTCTATGAAACTGTTGATAATATTACTTTTAATCAACAGTACTATGACTGTTCTTATGAAATATAATAATAAAAAATCATTATAACCACCATTAAATAATCAAAGGATTATTTCTTTTACATGTTATACACTACTAGTGATTATAACAGTAAGCAGTACTTGTCTTCAAGAATCAATTACAAGAAAAATTTAATAATAAAATTATTTTAATATATAATTATCTTTCACAAGAATAATTATAAACATAATTCTTGAAGAAAGCTATTACTAGAGAAAAACCTTAAGAATTGAGATAAATCACTCACTATTAATCCAATGAACCTTTTAGATGATAATAGTGGAGAAATTTGGTGTGGAATTGTGGATTTAATGGATCAAAATTGATTTATAACAGTATGACAACAAATTATAGTAAATTTCTATTATTCCATGTCTTTCTTATTGATTTATGAAAGAATAGAAAATTTAAAAAATTGTTTTAACTGATACTTACTTGTTTAGTAATAAAGGTATAATATAATAATGTGATGATGTGGAAAAAACATCAAGAGGAGGCCTCTTTTAAGTCTAAGACAGCTCACAGAGGCATTCCAGGAAGCAAACTGAAAAACCAGTGAGTGAGAAAACAATAGACCTTTTTGTATTATTGATTGCATTATTTTTTGTCATGTAAGATTATCATAATTACTTAATTGAGGCTTTTACATGACTACCAACCCATTTATGGTTAAGAATAAAAGGATTAACAACTTTAAGTCTTCTTTTATTACAAAATAATCATTTATTTCTGAAAGTTATCAATTTTATTGGAAATTTCATCACAGAATGTATTTTCTGTGAATTTTCAAAGATTCTGTGTTTTACGTGGAATCATCAGAAATGGACTGTAAATAAAACTTTTAATTTTACATATAAGAGTATAATCATTTTTGGTTTTTATATAAATTTTATAGTTTTTAATTGTTCCTGAAATCTTCAGAAAGATTCATTTAGAATTGTATTTTTAATGAATTTTTGAAGTTTTTACCTCAATTCTACGTAGAATTGCAAATAGCAGTATATGGCTGGTTTCTATGAGGTAAATCAATGGATACTAGTCCAAAAAGGGTTTTAATTACTCTTTTGGGGTTTATCCATGGTCATTCATTATTAAGTGACATGGTTATAGGAGTCTAAGTTGTTCTTTACCTCCTTGGCATGTCAAAATAGCAGGTTATTTGCTATTTTCTTATAATTCACTGTAGTTGTAACATGGTAACCAAGTTCCCAAAAGGTTTTAGTTTACTAATTGGGCCAAGATCAGCCATGGATCCAAGATCTGGAGCTGTCCACGCCTCAGAGGCCTCAGAAGTTGGGTACCCTGGCTCTCTTTGATGTCTTTTGTCCCCCTTGCCTATTTTTTACGTCAAAATAGAATTTTAAGCTTCAAGTGAGATATCCACTATGGGTGTACCAAAGGTGCATGTATGAGTACCATAATATTAAGTGCCCAAAACATGCATAACACTATTCTTAGTGTGTATGTAACATGGGATTTCTCACATTCCTATTATTTTGGCGTGAAATAGAGAAAAACAAAATTTTTCACAGATCTTTGATGGGCTATTGAAGTATTTTCCATATCACCACCTCAAAGAGTTGATTTGAGCTTATTCACTCTATGGAGCTAAGCTAGGTGAATTTTTGTGTAGAATCCCAATCTGGTCTTAAATCCATGGATTTACCTACTCAATAAAACGTTATTCATCTTTTCTGAAATCAAAAATGATGAATTTTGAATATATGCATGACTTATGGGTTATGCATAGTTCAGAATTTATTTTTATTATAATTGTGGCCTATTTGGGTATTTAAAATATACCTCAAGGCTCACATTGAGGGTCCTGTGGGAGCGTAAGCATGGCAAGCGGTGGCAGCGCAGAAGTGTGAGGATGGGTGAGGGTGGACATTGGGTGGCAGCATTGGAGGCATATCTTGAGGTTGTTGTGGGAGCCTAAGCATGGTCAGTGGCAAAGAGGATTAGATGGGGGTGCAGAAGAATGAGGATGGGTGATTGCGGATGTGCAGTGGCAGGAGTGGAAGCATATTTTGGCGGCTGGTGGAGAGGATTAGGGGGTGGTGTGGAAGGCAATTCATGTGTGAGAGTAGGGATGATAAAGTGGTGAGATGATTACGCAGTGGGGTGTAGGTTATCTCATGTACAAATATGAGCATTCAAAATTGCTGCCTTGCACCATGAGGTGTAATTATCTGAACCTCACAAATCATGTTTTTATGGCTTTTTGCTTTGAGTGACATAGTAATGTGACACATTTGATGATTTACATTGTCTTGACGCAGACGTGACGTGACCCACTCAATCCAGTGACTATAATGTGTTACTAACGCAACTGAAGCAAGATTGTATACTGATTGTGGGGTGACGTGAAGTCAATTTGCGGCAATTGATGAGACATTGGCCCTGGTGACAGATTGTACTGGACCTGTATGGGCCATATTCAATTCAATCATCAATCCCTCTCATGATAACTCTCTGTCTGGATCAGGGCTGGTGATTCTCACATATACTAGCCCGTCTTTCTCTCCCCTGGGGACTTTTCCCCAGTTAATTAATTTAGTTGATTTGTTATCTCATAAATATTTGTACTATTATTTTTGGGTATTATATTTATTTGTTATTAAGTTAGTCTTGGAATTTCTTCTCAGCTGTTCAGTATGAGGCGTGGTGGCCATATTCTTATCAACCCTCCTCTTTTGGACAGGTTGAAACAGTGGACTTTTACTTGTTTGTGGTTGGGTCTTTTATTTGTTTCTGCTTTTCTTATATTAGTATTTCTTAGAAATATTACTCTCATTACACTCTTAAGTGTTTTGCCTTATCTTATCCTTGACCCCTCTGCAGCGAGTCCAAGTTTACTGAGTGACAGGCCCTCTTCACTTAGAAGAGCCCCTTTGACAGACTGAAGGATCTTGCTTTCAGCCATTGAATTGATGGGATAGAAAAATCAACAATAACAGATATTTAGACTAAATTGATGAAAGATTTCAGAATTTTGGAAGAGCTAAACATGTGTTTGGAGGGAAAAAACAAATTTGAGGATCTAAGGGTCATGGGTCATGGGCTTTGGCCTTTTTTAAGCAGGCAAACCTGATAAAGGGGTTTTACCATGGGTTTATGAGTTTAAGATGTGTCTATGAAACTGTTTATAATATTACTATAATCAACAGTACTATGACTGTTCTTATGAAATATAATAATAAAAAATTATTATAACCACAATTAAATAATTGAACAGTTATTCCTTTTATGTGTTATACACTACTAGTGATTATAATAGTAAGCAGTAATTGTCTACAAGAATCAATTACAAAAAGAATTTAATAATAAACACTTCTTAATTAAAATATGAAAAATATTTTAATATATAATTATCCTCTACAAGAATAAGTATAAAGATAACTCTTGAAGAAAACTATTACTAGAGAAAAACTTTAATAACTAAAATAAATCACTCACTATTAACTCAATGAACCTTTTTAGAAGATAATAATAGAGAGATTTGATGTAGAATTGTGGAGTTAATGGATCAAAAATGATTTAATAAAGATTTTACAACAATATATAGTTTATTTCTATGATTTGAAAACTTTCTTATTGATTCTGAAAGAATAAAACACTTAAGAAATAGTTTTAACTAATACTTACTTTTTGGTAATAAAGATTTGATAGAATAATAGGATGATTTCAAAAAAACAGCAAGAGGAGGCCTCTTTTAAGTCTATAATAGCTCACAGAGGTGTGCCATGGAGCAAACTGAAAAACCAGTGAGCTAGAAAACAATAATCTTTTTTTGATTAATGATTGCATCATCTGTTGTCATGTAAAATTATCTAATTATTTAATTGATGCTTTTACGTGACTATCAACCCAAATATGGTTAAGAATAAAAGGAGTAACAACTTTGAATCTTCTTTTATTTCTCAAATTTATCAATTTTATTGGAAATTTCACCACAGAGTGTATTTTCTGTGAATTTTTGAAGATTCAGTATTTCATGTGGAATCATCAAAAATGGACTGTAATAAACCTTTCAATTTTACTTAGAAAAGTATGATTACTTTTTGTTTTTATATGAACTTTACTTTTATTAATTGGGCCTGAAGTATTCAGAAAGATTAATTAAGAATTGTATTTTTAATGAATTTTTGAAGTTTTTCCCTCAATTCTATGTAGAATTGCAAATAGCAGTATATGGCTGGTTGCTATGAGGTAAATCAATGGATACTAGTCCAAAAAGGGTTTTAATTACTCTTTTGGGGTTTATCAATGGTAATTCATTAATAATTGACATGGTTACAGGAGTCTAAGTTGTTCTTTACCTCCTTGGCATGTCAAAATAGCAGGTTATTTGCTATTTTCTTATAATTTACTGTAGTTGTAACATAATACCCAAGTTCCCAAAAGGTTTTAGCTTACTAATTGGGCAAAGATCGGCCATGGATCCAAGCTTTGGAGCTGTTCAGGCCTCAGAGGCCTCAGAAGTTGGGTATCCTTCCTCACTTTGATGCCTTTTGTCCCCCTTGCCTATTTTGTATGTCAAAATAGAATTATAAGCTTCCAGTGAGATATCCACTATGGGTGTACCAAAAGTGCATGTAGGAATACCATCATATTAAGTGCCCAAAACATGCATAACACCATTCTTAGTGTATATGTAACATGGTATTTTTCAAATTCCCATTATTTTGGCGTGAAATTGAGAAAAACAAAACTTTTCACAGATCTTTTATGTGGTATTAATGATGTGGTATTGAATTATTTTCCATATTACCACCTCAAAGAGTTGATTTGAGCTTATTCACTCCATGGAGCTAACCTAGGTGAATTTTTGTGTAGAATCCAAATCTGGGCTTAAATCCATGGCTCTACCTACTCAATGAAAAGTTATTCATCTTTTCTGAAATCAAAAATGATGAAATTTGAATATATGCATGACTTATGGGTTATGCATAGTTCAGAATTTTTTTTTGAGGAAATTGTGGCCTATTTTATTTACCAGAATAGGCCACAAAACATATATAAGAATGAATTTGGAACTATGCATAACCCATAAGTCATGCATATACCCAAATTTAATCATTTTTCATTCAAGAAAGATTAAATCACCTCTTTTTTTACAAGCAAATCCATGGATTTAAGGCCAGCAAAAATTCATCTACGGTAACTCCATAGATTGAATTAGCTTAAACTAGCTCTATGAGGTTGTAATATGGAAAATGCTTCAATACCACATAAAAGAAGTGTGAAAATCTTCTTTTTTCTCAATTTCACACCAAAACAAATGGAATGTGAGAATTCCCATGTTAAATATTCACTAAGAAGAGGTTTGTGCATATTTTTGCATTACTATTACTGTATCTTTACATAAAGCTTTAATACACCCATAGTGGATATTAGTCTTATAGCCTGAATTACTATTTTGATGTGAAAATAGCTAAGGGGGAAACAGACATCAAAGACAGCCAGGGTACCTACCTCATGAGGCCTCTGAGGTGTTGATAGATCTAAAGCTTGGATCCATGTCTGATCATGGACCAATAAGAATACTAAAACCTTTTGGGAACTGTTTTACCAAGTTAAAGTCCCATTAAATCATAAGAAAATGGAAAATAAGCTTCCATTCTGAAATGACAAAAAGGTAATAAGCTGCACTGACCTGTTTAACCATGTAAATTATTGATTATTTTTCATGGATAAACGTTTTTTTTGGACTGGTATCAATGAATTTACCTCATGTAAACCAGCTATAACTATACTATTGCTTTTCTATGTAGAAATGAGGTAAAAATACAACTCTTAATGAATCATTTTGAATATTTCAAGACCAATGAAGAAGGGGATATTCCATATAAAAACCAAAAAGAAACATAACTTCATATATAAAATTAGAAGTTCTACTTATAGTCCATTATTGATAATTCCATGTGAAACACTGAATATTCAAAAATGCATAAAAAATACAATCTGAGATAAAATTTCCAATAGAATTTATAACATTTAGAAATTAATGTTTATTTTAAAATTAAAGAATATTGGCAGTTATTACTCCTTTATTTCTTAACCACAAATGGGTTGGTAATCATGTAAAATGACTTAATTAAGTAATTATTATAATCTTATATGACAACAAGTGATGTAATCCATAATCCAAGGAGGATAATAGGTATCTCACCCATTTTTTTTCAGTTTTCTCTATTGCATGCCTCTGTGAGGTTTTGTTGAATTAAAAGAGGCCTCCTATTTCAGTTTTTTCCAAATCATATAATTAATACCAACAAGTAAGTATTAGCTTAAATATTTTCTTAAGTGTTTCAAATATTTCCAATCCAATAAGAAAGAGGTCAAATCATCAGAAAAAACTATTTTTCATAGTGTTTAACTGGTTTATTGTTGGATTACTTCTATGAATCAATTTTGCTCCTTTAAATCCGCAAATAATCTGGTCAAACACTCTACCAATTTCTTTCAAGGTATCTCTGGAGTATTAGTGAGTTTTTTATCTTAATTCTTTGAAGTTTTTTCTAGTGTGTAGTTTTCTTCAAGAATAATCATTACAATTATTCTTGTAAAAAATAATTATGAATTAAAATAATGTTAAATAATTTTAAAAATTAAGTTTTATTATTAATACCTTTTGTAATTGATTCTAGTAGACAATAACAGTTTATTTTTATGATCACTAGTATTGTATAACAATTAAAAAAATTAATCAATTAATCAATTTGTTATTTTTGTATTTCATAAGAACAGTCATAGTACTCTTCCTTAATAGTAATATTACCAAGAATTTCATAGACACATCTTACAGGTTTCAACAAGTTTGACTGTTATTTGTATTTGACTTTTAATTGATCTTGCTTCTTGCATTTGGTCAATTAATAAAAAACCTGCTATTATAGAGCTCCCAATCTAACAGAATAATTTATTTGTTCTTCATTTCATGTTTTTGAGTTCAGTGCTAAAGCTGAGTCTCTTGGGGTAGGAGACATTTTATGTTTCTTATTTGATTCCTTAGAGCATTGAAGGGTTAAAAAAAGAGTGCTAAATATAAATTGTGATGAATGCTAGTTTTATGAAATAGAAACTAAAGATAATATTTTGTTGAAGAAAGAGAAATTATCAGAAAGCTTCTCTGCTTTTATATTACAAAAGATTTAGAAACAAACTATCAATCAAAGCTTTGAAAAAAAACTATAAATGCATGTGATTTGGTGATGACACAAAGTGAGATGTGTGACATGAAATAAGAAATGATGTAACAAATGAATGATACCAAGTTCATGACAAAAAGGAATTGTTTTTGTTTGTCTCTTTGTGTTCTATTAGTTTTTGCTTTCTTGCTTAGCATTATTGCTTAATTGATCATAATTAGACTCAAAAATTGACGGGACAAAAATTTACTAATCCCAACTCACGTTATGGTAGTCTTAATACCTCAATTTGAGTACTCTTTGTAGCCAAAACATTTCAAAACTGTATATACAACAACAAAGCTTTGATATCAAGTTTTATATGGTCAAAAATGGAAGAACAATTTACACATTTAAACAAGTTGACTGCCTCACAATACCAATTACGGCTGGCTTGTCAGTACATTGTTGGTGTATACTCATAAGTTACATTAGCCCCCTTACACAAGGATGTGATGCTGCAAGTCTGAATTTACATGTACTCTTCCTGAAATTCTCAGAGTTATCAAATGCATATTTTTTTATGTATTTAAGTGCTCATGTTCCTAGGCTCCCAAATGTGAGTACGAGATGGCTTGGAATCGACAACATTTTTTCAGTTTGCTGTCTTCAAACATACTCTCATGCTTTTTTTCCACCACTGAGCGCAGGACATGAAATCTTGGTGGGATCAGCCTTAGTACCGTTTGCAAATGGAGGAAGAGTTTCGCCTTTGCTGAGCCCGAGATTAATGCGTTTGGCAAGACTGGTGGTCAGGCACAGACAGCGCTCTCTTTGATTCAGCCCGTTCAACGTTGTTTCATTAAGTCCTTGCCCCATTTTTTCCATGATAGCTCCTTTGTTACCGAATACAATTCGATTGGGCTCATTTACAGTCCAATGCTTCCATTCAGGAGAACCATTAGGGCGAAACGTATTGGGATTCAGACTCCGGACAAACGAGATCCAATAATGTTGAACGAGTCGTGCACCTTGGGCACAGGACAGCGCTTCGGGAACGCCAGGGTCTAAACATTTTGGGTCATTACCATCTGTATTATTGTGTCCCCAAATTGCATGCAATTCACTCGCATGGGGCGCAAACAGCCCCTGGTCTACGAGACCACCAGGAGTTCCGTCAAGTACGTTGTATCGATAGGCGAAGTTTGCAGTTTGACCAGCAGCAGCAAACATATCGGAGAAGAATGCCCCGACACAATGCAATTTTAGCTCGGTCAGCATAGCGACATCGCGCTGCCATTGTGAACCCTTGCCTTTCCAAACGGTAGCATTCGCGTGGGGTCGGACGTCTTGCGCAAAGAAAGAAACATTGCTTAAAGATGGCGGATAAGCTTTCATCATTGTGGCAACCTCTTGATCAGTGATGGATGGGCCAACGGCCTGTCGCAGATGTTTTTCGATGTCGGCGTCTGTTGTGGCAGATGTATCGGAAATGTACGAGGGTGTTGCTTCATTGGTGGTGTACCCATAAATGACCGGAATTTTTTGAAATTTTCCCTGTTCAAACATCTGGTACTCTACAGCCATAATCAATTTGCCATCAACCGTTGGACCCCAGTGATCTTGCGTAGTTTTATTCTGAAATTCCGCGATTGGCATCATACGCATACAATCAATAGGATCTTTAGCCTTTGAGCAACCAGTAGAATTGAGGTTGTTGGTAAGCTCAGCATCTCTGTTGACAGAATAGCCTATAGCTCCCCAACCTGTGCTTTCAAGCGCTGCACCAACAAAGAGGTTAGGAAATCCGATTCCTTGAGCAGAAAGTAAGATATTGATGGCATTGCCTCCGGAAGAAACTCCACTCAGGACAATATGATCAGGATTGCCCCCAAACTTGGTAGCAAACTTTTTTATCCATTGAGCAGCAGAAATCACTAAAGTTAATGGGGGAAAGGTATAAGAGAAAAAGTTTAAATTCAGTAAATATTAGGCTAAACCAGACATATAAACTTACTGTCGTTGAGACCATTGTTCGGCGCCGCTCCTTTTTTATCTGCATCAATAAGGGTACCTCCAATGAAGCCCAAAATCCCAACGCGATAATTGAATCGGAAAACTATCATTTTCATGCCACTGGCATGAACTAGTCCTGAACCATTGAAGTTTCCGTTCGAGTTTGACCCAAAACCACCGCCTTGAACGAAGAACATGATTGGTAGTTTCGATGTTTGGGTGGCCTCGGCAGGGGCATAGACTGCCCCAAAGAGGCAATCCTCCGCCATTCTTTGACGAGGAGAGTCATACTGAAGCCCTTCTGGTTGGTTGGCCGCAAGGCATAAGGAACCTTCCTTGGTAGCATCCTGAATGCGATTCCCTTTTAACGGCGGCTGAGGCTTTGAAAAACGGTGGGCACCCGTCACTGGAGCGGCAAAGCGGAGCGAAAGCCATTGATTAACCCCATTTGAAAGGGTGAGACCTTGATATTTGGCATACCCTAGGTCGACTGAAACATTGAATGTTAGTGATGTGATGTCGAAGACGTTAAAGAAAGTTCACTTCTCAAGGCCTACCAAGGGTATCGACTGCTGAAATAGTCTGGACCAAGCATGTAAGGCTTAGCACAGTGGAAAAATACATGGGGTTGGAGAGCAGCAAATATAAAACAATCTACTTTTACAAAGAGCTCAGGGCCCAACTGAACCTGCCTTTATATTGGATTCCGCATCATGATTTTCTTTGCTCGAATGCTCAAAGAAAGACATCAGCCAAGCCCAAGGTCAAACGGCCCATGTCCACCGTTATAGGTATATAAAAATATTACCCATAGCAAAGAACGCCCTAGCGCGAAATACAAGCTGAGCAAATAACTCCTGGCGCTCTTTTTGACCTTGGTTTCCGACGCCTATCAACACCGGGGATGATATTCACTGGCTTCCAGGGAGCTTCACCGATTTGGTGAAGTCTCACAGAAGTCTCAGCCATACAGGAGTGCCAAATCCCCGCCCTTGGTCGTTTTGAAATTTTCTAGCTCAGACTAAGCCTGCCGCC
This sequence comes from Austropuccinia psidii, assembly GCA_023105745.1. Lineage (NCBI taxonomy): Eukaryota > Fungi > Basidiomycota > Pucciniomycetes > Pucciniales > Sphaerophragmiaceae > Austropuccinia > Austropuccinia psidii. The sequence goes on along the minus strand of JALGQZ010000003.1, from coordinate 62,113,736 downwards.
TGACGCCGGGTTTTCGAGGAATCCCCACGGAGACCCCTTTTGGGGACGGGGTCGGAGATGATGATTTTTCTTATTTTATTCGGGACTCAAACTCTCACGGTGGCCGGGGTAGAGTGCAAACCCCTGAAGGGGCAATAGACTCATGAAGGCATGAATTGAGATGTAATTTCAATTCAAATGCACACATAATTACAATTGATAAGATAAAAATAAAAAATGTATAAAAAATACGAATTAATCATTTGTGTAGATGCAACCACATGTACGGACCCAATCTTTGAGACATGATAGCTGTTCAACATGGGTAGAAGATAGAGAGGCTTGTTGATAGGTTAGTATTTTTCTCCCACAAGAGAAAACCCGCTCAGAGGGGGCACTGGTAGCTGGAATTGCAAGATATTTGCAAGCCATGAGAGAAAGATGTGGGAAAATGCCACCACGGGACTTCCAAAATAAGAGTGTATCAGTAGATTTGGGTTTGGGGGGTTCTGCCAAAAACTGCTGGATTTCACTTTCCACAGTACCTCCTTCAAGCCATTTTGCAGAGTACATCTCGTCAAACAAACCACTTTGTCCATTGCGTTCAGGCTCTGGCGGTGGATTATTAACACTGGTGCGTTGTTTTTGGGCTTTGTCTTCAAAAATTTTGGCCAGTGCATTTGCTGATGTCCCAAACTGAGCCAATGTTGTGTTGTGGGCTGTAAAGAATTTCATCTTGCAGTGGGGATCAAGAATGGAGGCACAGATAACTGGTGTCTTATGTAAGAGTAGTGTGAGGTATTTTTCAGCTTTGAGGTCATTGCAAGAGCAGCAGCTTCAATTGGTGCCACATCATATTGCTGACAGGCCTATTGAAAAGGCATTATAAGAATACATGAAAAAAAATGATTCAAGAGAAAACTTACTTACCTGGTTAGGATATTTCATCAAAAGAGTATATAATGGGAGGGCCTGATTAATTGTTGGGTATTTTGAGCCACAAATGATATTTGTGGCCTCATACAAAGGTTGAAGGAAATTTACCATGACTTCAACTTTCTCCCATTCGATTGGGCTGAGGCGAAATGATTCCATGTTTTCTGGACTGCAGTACTGATTGTATGCCTCTCTAAGGCATAGTGCTTGCTCCAGCATGTCATAAGTAGAGTTCCAGCAAGTACGTACATGGCATAATAGAGTGTTGGCATTGGTTGGTTTGGGTCCATCGTAATTAATCTTGACAGTCGCTACAAACTTCTCTCTGCGTTGTGGGCTTTGCCGTAGATAGGAGGCTAATTGTGCCACATGGGATATAATGGAATCATACCTGAGGCCTGATCCATCAGGTGTGTTGATGATGTTGACAATAGCCATTGGGCCAGGAGGTTCTTCTTGCTCACAGGTGGTTGGCGCTACTCCTTTGGAAAGAGCTTTGAGTCCATCTCGGGCTGCTAGATGGAGTACATGGGCCATGCATCCAATGGCATGTGTACTGGCATTGAATGTTGGAGCCGTACTTGCTATCTTGTTGACCATAGAGCTGTTGCTGGAGGCATTATTGGTTGTGATGCTTGTGATATGATCCTCTAGGTCAAATTGATGTAGTATGCTGAGAAAATGGGTTGCAAGGGCCACTCCAGAGTGTGGTCCTAGAAAAATAATTATTTTAAAAAAGTGAAAAAAAGCCAATTATAATGGATAAACTTACCTTCAATCAATGAAAGTCCTAATAATATAGAGGTCAGGTTGAAATCTTGATCTAAGAAATGCCCGGTGACTGCCATATAGGCAGTCACATTTGGGCTTGTCCAGGCATCAGTGGTATATGAAACAAAATTTGCCTTCTTGGTGAGCAATTGGCAAATGTGTTTGTGATAAAAAAAACACTTTATTTAAATGTATAGTGAGAGCAGTCCGGCGAACTAATAAGCTTGATATTCTTGGGTTGCACAGCTCAAGTAGGGCGCGAAAAGAGTGTGAATCAGTTAGTGATAAAGGTAGATCACACTCTGATATGAAATAGATCAATGCAGTCTTCAACGATTTGCATGTGAGGATCTACAATAGAATTTTGTATTAGCTTTATGAAATCAAGACAGCTAAAGTAGCCAGGAACTTACTTTATTTGACTTTGAGCACATCACAAAAATGTCCAATGACATGTTGGAATTTGGAATGTTTTTGGTATTGGGATTTGACAGGTGGTGCAGAGCAAAGAGATTATCACTCATTGATTTTGTACTTCCTGTCTGATCACGCTTTAATCGCTTCTTGCAACTTTTTCCTGTTGGATCAATGGCATTGCATTCAACATATCCTTCATCTGCATCTCCAAAATACAACCATACCCATGATTGTTTGGTGTGGGTTGTTGCTTCACTGAGGGATGCTTGCGTTGCTGTATCACCAGGGGTTGATGGACGTGAGGCTAGTGAGGACATTGTTAAGAAAGAAGTAACAAATAATAAAAAAAGATAGTTTAAAAAAACAGAAAACAAAAAATGAAAAGGGGGAAAAAAAGAGGTAGTTTAAAAAACCAAAAACGAAAAATGAAAAGGGGGAAAAAAAGAAAGAGAAGATGGAAATTGGATAAAAAGAAAGAGGAGGTGTGTCAGAGACTCAGAGGAAAACTGTGGAACTTTGGTTGACCCAAGGAACCCCTCCGGTATTGTCGGTCTCTGTGGGGGCCACTCCGGAGTGGAGATTATTCAAGAATGCTCCCCGGGCTTGTACCTGGGGAAGGGGAAGGGGTCATTCCTTCCACGCGGGGATCCCACGGGCGGCAGGCCTAGCTCAGACTCCCCCAGGTCATCTCGACCCCATTTTTCATAACTTTTTCTTCATTCACTCGTCACTGTTTCCTCAGTCTTTCATCATACTCTGGCAAATCACTTTTTCATCTCTCCACATCTCTAAGAAATTTTTAAATTGTTATCAAATTTCTATCACAGTCCTTTTTATTGATGCCTAAGCGATCTGAACTACTGGTTTTCATTTCACAGTTGTGCAATAAACTTCAAAAAATGGAGGACACAATAATTGATTGCTAGATGGATATCCTGATGTTTCCTGGCTTACATACAATTGGATCAATATTGTGTGATTAAAAGAAGCGAACCTATCTTATTACCATTGTTTATTTCAGAATGATAATGTTGAAGGTACTTCATCTTTTATAAAAGTATATTATTAGATTATTTTTTATAGTTGATTATCCTCATCTCATAATATTTATTTAGACATCTCATTTACTTAATGTGTCTTAGACAATCTATCATATGAGACTGTTGTAGTGATCTCCATAAAAGACCACCTCCTTTTGTAACTACCCTAGCCTCATCCTGTTTGTCTTCTCTCATTCTTATTACTAGGTTTGATAGTTTCTCCCCTGTTCCTGATATTGGCTAAGACTAACAATAGTACCGCCTCCTTAAGTCCTTTTCTTACAGATTATGAGACCCGGTCTCTAAATATAGAACACAGATAAATAGTGGACATGGTCAAATACAGAATCAAGCTGGAGGAGAGGTAAAAGCTGTCAGGCAGAAATTTCCTTGACTGGAAAGTAAGGATGAAATCAATTCTTACTTTCAAAAAACTCTATGCTATAGCAACTGGGACTGATAATGCTGAAATCACCTCAGAAAGAGCTAAACTGGATCTTGAACGAAGAGAAATAGCTTTTGAAATACTTTGTATCAATTGCAACGTCCAAATAGCTGCTCAGTTCTCTGCTGAAGAAAATAATGATCCAATGGTCCTGTGGACAAGTATTGACAAGTACCACCAACCCAAAACCATTCAAAACCAGACAGCTTACCTCGAGAGAATCTTCTCAACGCACCTTCAGAAAAGTAAACTAGAAAAAAGATTAACTAAATTACATAAAAATACTCAACAGCTATGCAGTCTAATAGATGATAAAACAACAAAGCCCTCAATAATATTGGATTCCGTGGTTTCCATGTGGAAAATAAGAAATATCCCTGAAGAATATAAAACCATTGGAGAATTATGGCTTAAAAAATGTGAAATTGAAGGTCACTTCATCATTGAAAGAGACGATAGAGGAACTAAATTCTTACATTGTCAGAACCAAAGATTATTATGCAACTGAAAAAGCACTCACCACCCAAAGAAACAAGAATAAAAATAAATCCAAAAAAATAAATAGGTGCAGTAATACTTACAAAAATCTGCTAGCCCAACATTCTGAACAGGAATGTTGGAAGATTCATCCTGAAGACACCCTAAATTTGACAAACATTTCAAAGTGCTTCTAGCAAGGAAGAATTAATCAGAAATTTCATTGTTTGTGCTAGATTCAGGAGCCACCAACTCTATGGTTGATCAACTAAAATTTTTAGAATCCATTGCAATGAAAGAGAAAGAAATTGAGCTTGCTGATGGATTGATAATCAAGTTGTTAGGGTGTGGCACTATTCAACTCAAATTTAAGAATATCATTCTTACCTTCTCAGATACTTTATATATTCCATCTCTTGCTACAAATATCATCACCATGACCACCTCTCTTAGAACCCATCATGTAATTGAACTATTAAATAAAGATCAATTTGAGGTTGTTGATCAATGCATGAGACAAGTTGTAGCTGGGTCTCTTACTTCTGGAAACCTGACTATTTATTACTCACCCAAGGTATTTACTGCCTTTTTGATTCCTGGTAATATTCTTACCCTTCACCAGGCCACTGGCCACCCATTTCTTGTATATCTTAGGAAAATGTTTCCAAAACAAATTTCTCAGTTCAACTCTATCACCTGCTCTACCTGCAAAATGACAAAATCACCATTTTCTGGAAACTTCCCTCAAGCAACCAGGAAGCTTGAATATCTCCACATAGACTTATGCAGACCAATATCACCTCAATCAGTTTCTGGAGCTCAATACATTCTCAAAATTCTCAATGGTTACTCTCATTTTGCCTGGGAATTCTTTTTGGCTTCAAAATCAGAGACAAAAGGAATCCTCTAAAACCTTCTTGCAAAAATTGAAACACAGTCATATAATAATACAAAAACATCTTTACCAAAAATGGCACAGAATTTTTTAATTCAGAACTCCAAAAATCATTTGATGAAAAAGTAATTTCACACTTAAAAATGGCTCCCTACACTTCCCAGCAGAATCTTTTTTCTGGAAGAGGAAATAAAACCACAATTAGAAAATACAGGTGTCTACTCAAAGACTCTGGAATATATTCTTATCTCTGGGATGAAGGGTCAAACACTTATGTATACTTAGAAAATATCACTCCATATTAAATTATCTAATCTGAAGTACACTTTAAAAGATGGTTTGACAGAGAACCATCACTGAAATATCTACAACCCTTTTGTTGCTTAGCTATTGCTCTCAAACAAAAACTAAATGGAAAATTTGATGAAGAAGGTAGCCAAGGTATTTTCTTGGGATATGGAGAGACCAATTGATCTTATAGGATAATGGACTCAGGGACAGGTAATGTAAAAATAACACATCATGTTAAATTTCTACCTACAGAATTTCCTTCCCTAAAATCTGAAACCACTCCTACTGATCACAATTTCTTCATCTTAGTTCCAAATCAAACAGATAATATCCCAATTGGAACTTCCTCCATTTTCCAAAACCAACTCAATGAAAGCAACACTTCCAAAACTAAAGTAAACCCTGGTACCAAACAGAATTCAATTGGTTAAAAATCAACTCATGAACAAATGAATCTACCTGCTCACAAAGGGTATTCCTAGGTCCCTTAACAAGAATCAACTCATCAGAATGATATTTTTGGTGGTTTGGGCAATCCTGGTAATATCCTCACTTACCAAAGACAACCAAGAAATCATGCTAACCTTTCAGATAATCTCCCCTTGGCTCCCAATTCTTAACAAGAAGCAAGCAACAGACCATACAGTCAGTTTTGGAGGGAAGAAATCAAATCAGAACTCAAAAACATTGCAAACCATCATTTTTGGACTGCTACCACACCAGATCACAATTTGAAACCCCTTAGCACTCCCTGGGTATTTAAATGGAAAACTGATGAAGACATAAATATCTCTAATTTCAAAACAAGAATCTGTCTGAGAGGGTTAAACCAAAAAGAAGGCCTTGACTACACATAAGTATTCTTTCCCACTGGAATATTATTCTCCCTTTGACTCCCCCTCACTCTTTGTAATATTAATCATTATCCCATTGAGAATATGGACGTTTGGTGTGCATTCCTAAATGGCAAGCCTGAAGAAATAATTCACATTCACCAAGCTTTGGGCTGCATAGAACATCCAGAAACCAATGTGTTCCTCCTCAATAAGTCTCTCTATGGCCTAAAGCAGAGCCCCTTCTGCTGGCACAAAATTATTAAACATAGATTGATAACCATTGGTCTCACTGTCAGAATGAGTCTACAAAGAAGTTGTGATATGACTATTTACAAATTAAACTATGAACTTTCCATGGTGTATTCTAAATAAAAAGAATATAAAAAGTAATATTAAGGGTTTTACTATAGAAAAATAGTGGTGGTGAGCACTATTGAAACCCCTGGGTGCAGCTTTACCAATTGGGTTATTATAATCAAGACTACAATACTTTGAATTATAGGTATACCTGATTATGTTCCAAGATTATAGCTTTTTTGACAGTTGTACTAAGTAGGAATTCAAGAGCAGGATGGGGAGTTCTCTTTTGGCAGAGAAAGGTCCCTTTTTATCCTGAGATTGGGTAAAAAGGTCCTCTAGACCATTTCACATAGAGGAAGTGAATAATTTTCACTTCCAAAGGCTGGCTTGTGGCTTTCTCACAGCCTGTATACTCTGTATTGGGCTAATATGTGGTTTCAAAACCACATCTGGGCCGTTTTCACCAATACAGGGTAAACATTTTCATCTGGGGACCACACAGCCCTCTTCTGACATGGAGAATTCTGTACAGAACCTGTATGGGACCCCGGTATTGAATGGACTATGAGGATTTGAAGTATAAAAAATCTTATTTGTCTATTTGACACCTAATAATAAAAGATATGGGAAGGTATCCCATAGTAAAAGTGTATTGGCTTAACTGTTGGATTTTAACCTTAAAACTACCATAACTTTGTCAGTTTTTGAGATATTGAGCTCAAAGTTGAATCATTGAGTAGGCCTGGATGTGATCTACACAATGGTACCTAATTTGGTACTGGTATAATTAAATATCACATATTTATACCATGTTCAATTTTTATTATCTAGCTATGTATTTTTCTCCAGACCTGTATGGAACTAGTTTGCTCCATAACTTTTGTTCTAGTTACATGATGGGGAAATGGATGGCACCATCAGATATCCTTGATTGAGCTGTTTCCAAAAAGACACCACTTTAGGTATCTCACACTAGAAATGTAGAAGTTAGATGAGAGGTGAATATTTTCTTCACCCTTATTTGACCTTATTTTAGCCATAACTTCTGTAGTTTTGGTCTTAGCTCAATTTGGTTAGTACCATTGGATAGCCCTAATTAAGAGATTCAATTTAAACACCCCTTTATGGGGTTAAGCCTCTTTCTCTGGATATAAGATGAGAGGTGACAATTAAGCTTTATGCTCAGCAACTGCTTTGAGCTTGAATAACTTTGTTATTCCTTGTCCTATGATGATTGGACTTGTATATTTGTAAACAAGTGATTTTCCTCTTTCCTTTGATACCATTTGAGCTGGTTTGGCTCAGTTCCATCTTTTGGTGGTATTTTGTTCTACCATTAGTCTATGGTATTTTGGCTGTCATGCTTGTGCTCTGGTTTTGAGTCACAGGCTGACACTCACTGCATGCTTCACTTACCCTTGTCTATACTGCTCAAAAAATAGAGAACATCCCCTCTGGTTTTTTGTGCATGTTGAGGGGAATCTGGAATACTACTTTTAAAAACAAGATAAAGACCTTCTTTGAAATGGAAGACTGTCACAGGGGCTCTTCTAAGTGAAGAGGGCCTGGCACTCAGTAAACTGGGACTCACTTGTGGATGGCTCAATGATATGGTAAGAAAGAAAAAAACTTAGGCATGTTATGAGATGAATTACTCAATAAAAGAATATAAGAAAAGGAGCAACAAAGAATCAGAGTAAGAATAAAAGAGCCAACCACAAACAAGTCCAAGTCCACTATTTCAACCTGTAAGAATGGAAAGAGAAGGGTTAATAAGGATATGGCCACCCAACTCATACTGTACAGGCAAAGAAAGAAAGAAGGCAAAGACTAACTTAAAGTCAAATAATTATAATACCCAAAATAAGGATAAGAATAATTATAAAATAATAAATAAACTAAATTAATTAAATGGGGAAAAATCCCCAGGGGGGAGAAAGAGGGGCTGGTATATGTGAGAATCACCAGCCCTGATCCAGACAGAGAATTTTCATAAGATTTGATGATTAAATTGAGTCTGGCCAAGACAGGTCCTGTATGGATGTACAGGATCTGTATAGGAGGAGTGGTGGTATTGAGTGATCATACAGTTTGGAAATGGTGTATCCAAACTGTATTGGGTAATTCCAACCTGTACAAGTATTGACAGGCTGTATTGATGAGCCAGACTGTATGCATCTTTCAGCAAGGAAGCTTGCTGAAACTGAATGCTAATACACACAGTGGATTTTCTGGTTTGAGGTGCTTTAGTGGGTGTAAGTATGAATGCCCTTACCCCTGATGAGTGGTTGTTACAGTATCCCCCTCTTGAAACTGGTGGTCTCCTGACCACAATAATACCCTGCCACTGTTGAGTGGCATCTCAATATCCCCACATTTTTCCAAAAAAAGTTTCTTTTTAATTATCTTTTACCTCTTTACCATTATCCTGAAAATCCCCTTTCCTATCTTCCCTGTCAAATTGATTTGAATTCCCCCTTTTTTAACTTGAGTAATTTATTCCACTTTGAAATATGCCTTTTTATTTCTTTGATTCAGTCAGTCCTTCCTTTTGGGGCATGGCCTTGTGTTGTATCCCAAAAGGAGTTCCATTGAGCTCTTCTGATGTTGGGCCCTTCCTTGCCTTGGAAAAATTTTCAAGGGGGTCTTGTCCCCAATCACCTTGGAAATGCCTCAATATCTGGTCTTGAATCTTTTTTGGCCTTGGCCCTTCCTATGGTGATTCTTGATGAAAATTGAATTTATGGCCATTTTGGCCTTTTCTGGGTCTTGGGTGCATTTTTTGATTTACTGAATTTAAGGCATTTTTTTGGTCATTTGGGGTTTTTGGGTCCTATGGTTTGTGGGCCGTATGCCATGGGGGCTATTGGAGGCCCCATGGGCCCAATTTTTCTGGGGACCCAGGGGTTCCATGGGACCAAAAAGTGGCAAATGGCCTGGACCCATTGAGAGGGTCCAGGACCATCAAGATCCAGGCCTCCTCAAAGCTTCAGGGGAGGTCCTGAGTGATGAATTCAGCCCCACAGGGGCCTTGAACCAACACCTTGGAGGCTTCAAGGGGGGACCATAATTGAGTTATGGCCCCTTTTCCTTGGGCTTGAAGTGGAGCTATTCCGAATTGCTGGATCTTCTGCTTGCATATTCTCAGCCTTGAGCTCCAAGCTGACTGAACTCACTTAATCTTCTCCTTCTGCACTGCCACCATCTGTCCTTTGTGGTTCTGGCGTCCTCAGTCAATTGGCTTCACCCTCAATGGCATCTTCTGGTCATTATCCCACCCAAACCTATGACGGTTACAAGGCAGTTGAAGTTCTTGATCCTGCTTGTACTGAATATTTGGCGAGGGGAAGGATTTTTTTGAACATTACATTCCCAGATCTTCAAAATGCCACTACTTCTCTATTGGGAAGAAGTCATGTTGCCATACTGGGAAGCAAGCTTCAAACTTCAGGAGGTATTTGTGGAGTAGGAAAGGTGGGCCTTTTGGAAAAGAGTTCCCAGTTTCTGAGGCCCCTACTATTGATGGTACTTCAGGGTATTCTGCTTGTGAGTGAAATAATTTTCTTGCTTGAATGGATACTGACATCTTGATTCAGTGACTGGTTCTAGGCAGAGGGAGGTGGCCAGGTGGACTAATGTTGGAGGGCCCATTCCAGTTAGTGGTAGGCCAATATACTCCAGCTCAGAAGTTCCAATTTCAAGAATCAATACTGAAGGGATAGTGAAACAAATAAGGCAAATTGCCAATTCCCCACCCAATTTAGATGCTGAAGGTAGTGATGAACTTGATGGTGAAGAAGTTGAGCTGGTTCCCAATTCTGCTGGTAATCCAGTCAATTCTTCCCCTTCCCATCCTCCTGCCAAGAGAATCCAGAGCCATATCCTCCACAATACCCCAAGAAACTTCCAGCCTACTATTGCCACCATTCCTCCTGCCTCACCCAACCCTTCCCACACCAGGCTTGCCTTAGAAACAGCAGTAAGACCATACCCCTTTCCACAGCCCATAAACTCACCCATGGTCACCTCTCAACAACCTCAACCTGTGGCCAGTACCAGTAGGAGGAGGGAAGAATGCACTCCTTTGCCATTTCCTGCTGCTCAAGTGTTTCAAAGCCGGGATAAATGGCCTATCTGAGTTACCAGGGAAGATCCAAATACAGAAAGTGAAAATCAAGATGTTGTGGCCAGGTTCTTGAGGAGGTTCGACAGAAATGGTAGGGAGGTTATCATGTATGCTAATGATAGGACTATTACAGGGACTGCTTCTGAGGAGATGGCTGCAAAGTTTGCTTGGTATGAAGATGAGTTGATTAATGACTTCCAAAGAACGTTTGATGATTTGGGTAGAGATAACTAGTTTCTTTGTTCTTGTTTGTGTTTGGTTTGCCTTTTATCCCCACTCTTATAAAATACTAAAATGAAAAAAAAAGGAACCTCCCAATACATGATTTGGGAGGGGATGCTGCTGCTTGAAAGAAATAAAAGAAAACAGAATTATACAAGTAAAGAAAAAGAAAGAAAAGGAGAGAAAAAGAGAGTAGAGAAAAAGAAACAGAGAGATTGCTGAGGTTTGTCCTTCTTGTTGTGAGTTGCTTGAGTTGGCCAAGAACTGTCTGAAAGATAAAAACCAAGCATTTGATGCTCACAGAGTGGCCAAGGTGATGTTTTACAAGAAGTAGAACACTCAGGGATGCATACCAGGAGATGGAACTTATTTTCATAACTTCCACTCCCCACCAAGCACCATAAAAAAGATACCTTTGCCATAATTGACTTTGAAGTAATGAATGTCTTGAATAAATATGATTGGCATAAGTTGGAAAAGAATATAAAGGTCAAAGATAAAAAATAGAGAGGAAATTTGGCAATATCTTGATGAAAGGTCCAAATTTTGGGGTATTGATGCTGATAGGCCTTCTGAATCTCTCCAAAGAATTGAAAAGTGCTCACAAAGTGGCCAAGATTATGCTTACAATAACATTTTGGTAGAATACCCCCTCAAAGGTCCATTCCAGGAGAGGAACTTACTTTCATAACCTCTTCTCCACACCAAGCACCATAAGAAATCAAACTCTTGAGGTATTTGGACCATGCTTGTCTGGATACAGTGAGTGGAAATACTTGACAAGGTCTGGTGAGTTGGTAAGATTGGAAGCTGATTCTCAAGTTGTTCTTCCTGGGTCTTCACTGAATCCTTTCCACTGTACATGATACCATAATTTACCTCTTTTGAGTCTTGAGTAAAGAACCTGAGTCACTTCCCATTCTTCTTGCTCCTCCACTAGGACTGGTGGTGGTGGAACTTGATGTGGGTTTGGGATAGTTGATTGCTTCACTAGTTCTAATACGGACACATGGAATAGAGGGTGAACTGACTTCCATGGTTGAGGCAACTTGAGGTGATATGCACAACTTCCAATCTTCTTAATGACTTCAAAGGGTCCCAGCCATATTTCTGAAAGTTTCATGGTGGGTCTTGTAGTCTTGATGTTCTTGGAAGCTAGCCATACCTTATCCCCAGGTTGGAAATCAGGTGGAATTGACCTATTTCTATCTTCATACTTCTTGAATCTCCTTATTGCTGACTATAATTCTTCTTTGACAACTTGCTGTACTGATTGGAGTTTTGTTGATAACTTTCCAGCAGGTGAGTCTTGAGAAATATGGATTGAATCAAAGCTGGGATCTCTTCCATAAATGGTGAAAAAAGGGGATTTCTTTATTGATGAATGTTCTGCATTATTGTAGGCAAATTCAGCCAGAGGGAGCTAGGTGTGCAGTCATCTTAAAGGTAGCTGACATACATCCAAAGATACTGTTCTACAATCTGATTTACCCTCTCTGTCTGTCCATCTGTTTCAGGATGGAAAGCAGTTGGAAGATCTCTTGATATCTTGAGCTGCTGACATGAATTGGTCCAGAATGCTTACACAAATAAGGATCCTCTATCACTGACAATACTTCTTAGAAGTCTATTTTTGGAAAAGACATGGCTGATGAAGATTTGAGCTAATTCCAGAGCAGTGATTGTTCCATAAGCTGGAATAAAGATAGCCATTTTTTAGAACCTGTCCACAACTACTAGAACTGAGTCAAAGCTGTTGGAAAGTGGCAATTGAGTGATAAAGTCCATTGATAATGAATTCCAAGGACCAGCTAGAATTTGAAGAGGCTTGATCAATCCAAACTTCTTATGATGAATTTTCTTGTTTCTTGAACATTGCTGACATGAGGACACATAGTCCTTAATGAATTGATTCATGCCAGACCAGTAAGGATCCCCCTTGATGAGATTGAGGGTCTTCTCCTGGCCAGGGTGGCCAGCCAATGGTGAGTCATGACGCTTTTGAAGAATATTGAGTTGGATTTCTTCATTGCCTGAATTTACCCCTCTATTTTTGAATAATAATAACTTGGCTCAAGGTTCAAGAGAATAGTCTGTAACTGATTCACCTCTTGCTAGTTGCTGGAGTATTTCTTTATAGTATTTGTCTTTCCATACTTATTTTTGGATTTGGTCAACTAAATCTGAGAAAATTTCAACTTTGTTTGAGAATAATACTGACTCTTGAATTCTATCTTGCTTGATTACTTGATGAAAATTCTGAGGATTCTTGCTGATGAAGTCCACCCCACTCTCTGGGTACATTTTGTCCCAACATGACAAGGCATCTGGTAAGGTGGCAAGCCTGCCTGGGCCGTAAGTGATAGTGAAATGAAATTCAGAGAGAAATTCAGATCAATGGGCTTGACAACAAGTAAGAACTTTTGAAAAAATGAAATACTGAAGAGAAAAGTGGTCTGTCAAGAACTCAAAAGAATTTGAAAGAAAAAGAAGAAAAGCTCTCCAGCGCTTGAGAGCCCAAACTATACCAAGGAGTTCCTTGCCATGGATTTCATAGTTCAGCTCAGCTGGGAGAAGCTTGCAACTGTCAAATGCAATGTGGTGCTTTCTGGAGTCATTCACCTGACTCATTACAGCACCCAAGACATAATCAGAAGCATCAGTTTCTACAATAGTTTGGCAGAGAAGGATTGAAATGAGAAAGGATAGGAGCAGTGGTGAATGCTTCTTTGAGTATTTTAAAATGACTAAGAGATTCCTCATTGAAGATAAAGGGAGAGTCTCTTTTGAGAAGGGAAGTGAGAGATGTGATTTTTTGGAGTGATTCTTAATGAAAAAATGATAGAAATTGGCAAAGCCAAGGAAGGATTGAAGAGCCTTGATGTTCTTTGGCTGAGGCCAATTGAGGATTTTCTGAACTTTAGAAGAATACATATTGAGGCAATCACTTGAAACAACATAGCCCAAGTATTCCAAACTTGAGGCATGGAATACACACTTGGAGGCTTTGGCAAACAAATTATTGTCTCTCAGTCTTTGGAGGACAGAGGCAATATGTTTGACATGTTCCTCCTCAGCACTGGAAAAGACAATAATATAATCTGAATAAACTACAACAAAATTATCCAAGAAATCTGAAAATATGTCATTCACAAGATTCTGGAAAGAAGCTGGAGGATTGGTAAGGCCAAATGGCATCACCAAATGCTCATAACTACCATATTTGGTTCTGAAGGCAATTAAGTGCTCATCCCCCTCTTTGATTCTCAGGAGATTATATGCATCACACAGATCTATCTTGGAGAGGATAGTGGAACTGTTGAAAACAGTAAGAAGCTGCTTCATAGGAGGAACAGAATACCAGTTCTTACTAGTGACAGCATTGAGTGTGCGGAATTCAACACACAAACAAAGACCTCCATCCCTTTTCTTAACAAAAAGGACAGATGCTCCTGTGGAAGATGAGCTTGGCCTTATTAAACCTTTCTCTACATTCTCTGAAATGTAGGCCCACAGTTTTTCTGACTCTTGATTTGATAATGAGTAGATAACACCAACTGAAGGTAGAAGAACATCCAATTCAATATGATTATCACAGGAGTGATGTGGAGGAAGTTTCTCTGCTTTCACCTTGGAGAATACATCCAAATATTGGTGATACTCAGGAGGGACTACCTTCAACACAGTTTTGATTTCTTCTGGCTCTTCCTCCTCATCCCACTACTCCTCCAGGGTGGCATGAAAAGATAAGGGAGGAAGGTCCATACCCCCTTGAAAGAGATGAAGTGAAGATATAGCAACATCTTCTCCGACATCTTTTATAACTTTGAAAACCTCATCTCTTGATTTAAGTAATGAATGAGATGGGATGATGGAAGCGAAGGCATCTTGAGTTCACCAACCAGCAAAAGACTGTTGACAGCAGTGGCCAAGTCATTACTAGCAGAAGATTTAATACAACTAGAATCCTTATGACTAGAATCATAGGTGATCAGTCCATTTTTCCAATCAATAATAGGATTAAAATGGGAGAGGAAATCATAGCCCAATATCAGGTCTTCTCCTTTGGGGGAACCTATGATAAAAACGTCCCATTCAAAGCTTGGGAAGGAAGGCAAGTCAGATACCCACTTGGTATAATGGGTGATGAACAAGGCAGGGGATTAATTTGAATCCAGAATATTAAGAGGATTCTTTTCAGGGAGCTCTGACATAGTCAATGAGTACTTGAGAAAAACATTCTTTGCAATGAAAGAGTTTGTAGCACCAGAGTCAATGAGAATAATATAAAAAATAAGAAACTTTAAAGATTTCTTGACACTAGTATTCAGAGTGCACAATTGTGCTCTTGAAGGAAATAAGTGAGAACCATTCGGAACAACATGATTCCCACTCAGGCTTTCCCCTTCTTGCTAGGGAAGCCTCTTGATGGCCCAGGCTTGTTCTTAGGCCTCTTGACGCATTTTTCAATTGGGTGCTTTCCACCACAATAAGTACATAACCCTTCTTTGATCCTACTCTCATTTTCAGAACCAATTCATTTATTGTCCTTATTGAGGAGAGAATAATGGGGCTTGTCCTTTGAAGCTTAAACTTTCTTCCCCTTCTTATTCTTCTTATGGTGAGGCCTTTTTGAAGAATTGGATCCAGAAACAGGGGGATTATTCTCTTGATAAATACCCTTCTATTTCTGTCTCTCATGGTATCTGGTATCTAATTGCAAGGGAATGTCCATGAGTTCTTAAAGCGTATCAAAATTACCAGGGTAGGAAGCCAAATGGTCCAAAAGTCTTGATACCAACCCTCTTCTATAAACATGAATATCAGCTCTTTCTCCCCAATCTCCAATTCTTGAAATTAAGCTTCTGAAATCAGCAATGTACAAGGATAAATGACCACTTTCCTTCATCCTCAAATTTTCTAACTCTTGTTCACCTTTCCTGACTTCATTGAGATAACCAAACAGAGTGAATAATTAGGTTTCAAATAACTGCAATTAATTGAGGAGGTAAGAAGGATCTTCATTGGAAACATTGGAGAGGTAGGGTTCAATCCATTTGCCAGCTCTACCAGTGAGAAAAGAAGTCAAGTACAGAACTTTCCCCCTGTCAGAGGAGAAAATTTCTGGGTCATTATGGAAAATCAATTGATGGGATTGGATAAATCCTCTCAATTTATGAGCTTGAGTACCATCAAAAGACTCAGGTGCCTTCATTGATGGAGTTTTGAATGCAGGGGCTTTGGAATTGTCCCTGGGAGCAACTGCTTGAGTGAGCTTCCCCATGAATTGAGTCATATTCTCCATCATCTTGAGGAAGTTTAGTTCAGCTTGAAAGACAAGAGGTTAATTAGAATGGGCTAGATTTGCAGCCTCAGAAGCCTCAGGGATACCTTTCAAGGCAGTTGCCACTTCAGTTTCTTCAGACTCCTCTTCTTCCACAGACTCCTCCCCCTCTTCATCTTCAGCTTCCTCTAATCTTGCTCTTGCACCTTCAGAAATGCCAGGGTAGCCACCCAATACACCAGAGAAAGATCTTGATCTTCTGAACTTCATTCCCCCTCTTCTGGAGGGTGCTTCTCCTTCCATTGGTGGTACTCTGTCCAAATTTGCACTCAGTTGATGGACTGATGGTGTGTGGTCAAGAGGAAGCCTTGCAGTAGGAGTGAGAACAGCTGGATTTCTTTGAGATCTAGTGTTCTTGGCTGGAGGGCTATGCTGAACGCGCATTATTGAGAAATTAGGAATAAAAAACTGATGATACTTCACAAAAGGTATCAAAGCTTGGCCAAATCAATAATCAATAAAATATTGATGATCTTGGGAATCAATCAACAGTTTTGAGGTGAAAACAATTCAATCAATCAATAAATTCAGTCAGTATCAGCAGTCAATCAAATATAAATAATATTGAAGAATTCAACAATCAATCAATAAATCAATCAATCAGTCAATGTCTTCAATATCAATTCAAGGTCTTGAGGAATCAATAAGTAAAATAAATATCTTCAGGAATCAAAATCAATCAATAATCAATAATAAATTCTTGAGGATCAATCAGTTATCTTGAGGAATTCAAAGTCAATCAGTCCAATCTAAATAAAATCCTGAATAACTGAATCAATAACCTAATGAATCCCAACCAATAAATCAATCAATTAACCAATCAATAAGTCCTGATAAGACCTGAATGAGCAAAAAAAGGAAATAATTAATTGAGATAGAATTGAAAATGAAATGAGATGGTCAGCAATGATCAAGAAATGATAAGAATCAATTTACATATGAATATAATAAATGAGATGAAAATTGTAGATAGAAAAATCATAATCATGAGAATCATAAGATCATAAATGAGTAATAATTGATGAATGAGAGAAATGAAGGTAAATGAATGAAAAGAAAGAATCAAATATGAGTTAATTAATTGAATGTAACAGGGGATCTTCTAAGTGAAGAGGGCCTGGCACTCAATAAACTGGGACTCACTTATGGAGGGCTCAATGATATGGTAAGAAAGAAATACACTCAGGAATGTTGAGAGATGAATTACTAAATAAAATAATATAAGAAAAGGAGAAACAAGAAATGAGAGTAGGAATAAAAGAGCCAACCACAAACAAGTCCAAGTCCACTGTTTCAACCTGTCAGAATGGAAAGAGAAGGGTTAATAAGGATATGCCCACCCAACTCATACTCTACAGGCAGAGAAAGAAAGAAGGCAAAGACTAACTTAAAATTAAATAATTATAATACCCAAAATAAGGATAAGGATAATCATGAAATAATAAATAAACTAAATTGATTAACTGGGGAAAAACCCCAGGGGGAGAAAGAGGGGCTGGTATTTGTGAGAATCACCAGCCCTGATTTAGACACAGAACTTTGATGAGAAGATTTGATGATTAAATTGAGTCTGGCCAAGACAGGTCCTGTACAGATGTACAGGATCTGTACAGGAGGAGTGGTGGTATTTAGTGATCATACAGTTTGGAAATGGTGTATCCAACCTGTACAAGTATTGACAAGCTGTATTGATGAACCAGACTGTATGCATGTTTCAGCAACAAAGATTGCTGAAACTGAATGCTGATACACACAGTGTATTTTCTGGTTTGAGGTGTTTGAGTGGGTGTAAGTATGAGTTCCCTTACCCCTGATGAGTCAATTCAGTCAATATCAGCAGTCAATTAAAAATCAATAAATCTTGAAGAATTCAACAATCAAGCAATAATCAATCAATAGGTCAATGTCTTCAATATCAATTCAAGGTCTTGAGGAATCAATCAGTCAAATCAATATCTTCAGGAATCAAAATCAATCAATAATCAAAATAAATTCTTGAGGATAAATCAGCTATCTTGAGGAATTCAAAAGTCAATCTGTCCAAGCCAAATAAAATCCTGACTCACTGAATCAATAACCCAAGTGAATCCCAATCAATCAACCAATCAATAACTCCTGATAGGACCTGAAAAAAGAAACAAAAGAAATATTTCATTGAGATAGAATTAAGAATGAAATGAGATGGTCAGCAATGATTAAGAAATGAAAGAATCAATCTTCATATGAATATAATGAATGAAATGAAAATTGAAGATAGAAAAATCATAAACATGAGAAATCATAAGATCATGAAAGAGCCATAATTTGATGAATGAGAGAAAAGAATAAATCAAATATTAGTTAATTAATTTAATTTCACAGGGTCTCTTCTAAGTGAAGAGGGCCCGCCACTCAGTAAACTGGCACTTACTTATGAAGGGCTGGGATATGGTAAGAAAGAATACAATTAAGAGTGTTATGAGATGAATTACTCAATAAAAGAATATAAGAAAAGGAGCAACAAAGAATCAGAGTAAGAATAAAAGAGCCAACCACAAACAAGTCCAAGTCCACTTTTTCAACCTGTCAGAATGGAAAGAGAAGGGTTAATAAGGATATGGCCACCCAACTCATATTGTACAGGCAAAGAAAGAAAGTAGGCAAAGACTAACTTAAAGTCAAATAATTATAATACCCAAAATAAGGATAAGGATAATAATGAAATAATAAATAAACTAAATTGATTAACTGGGGAAAAATCCCCAGGGGGAGAAAGAGGGGCTGGTATATGTGAGAATCACCAGCCCTGATCCAGACAGAGAATTTTCATGAGAAGATTTGATGATTGAATTGAGTCTGGCCAATACAGGTCCTGTATGGCTGTTCATTATTAGTACAAGAGGAGTGGTGATATTGGGTGATCATCCAGTTTGCGGATGGTGTATCCAAAACTGTATTGGGTAATTCCAACCTGTACAAATATTTACCGGCTGTATTGATGAGCCAGACTGTATGGATGTTTCAGCAAGGAAGATTTCTGAAAGTGAATTCTAATACACACAGTGGATTTTCTGGTTTGAAGTGTTTGAGTGGGTGTAAGTATGAATACCGTTACCCCTGATTAGTGGTTGTTACAGCCCCACTGTCAATGATCAATGGGTGTTGAGCATTGTCAATGCAAACAGTCATTTTTGTGGATGTCCCATGTATTTATTCCATTCCTTTAGCTGGTATGCCCAGGGATCTTTGTGCATCCTGTGTATGTTTGCACAAGTTTTTATTGGGAGTGTCTTGTGGCCTGCCTGCTTCTAACTGTATGTCCTGGATTTCTAGTGGGGTTTCCTCCTCATATTCCACTAGAAATTCCTCTCTTGGGTCTTGCTCCTCATCTGATTGTTCTGTGATGACATCTCCCATAGATTCTGATTCAAGAACTTCTGTTCGGATTCCTCCTCTGGGACTTTCTCAATGGGATAGAATTTTTTCTTTGCCTTTGGACAGTTGTTTGCATAGTGGTCTGTTGAACCACAATTTTGACAAGAATTTTTCTTCTTGGTCACTTTTTCCACCCTTTCCCTGGGTTCGTCTTTGAACTCCACCCTGAAATATTGTTTCTCTTTGAAACCACTGCTTTTACACAGGGTGTATTTCCCTATATTAGCTGTTTTCCTTACATATTGTAATATATTTTAAATGTCATCTAGAGTTCAATTTTGGTTGAATCTTCATTTTAATGCATGGTATAGTTCTCCTGGCATTTTTGTCAGGAGTTTGTGATTCTTCATCTGAATTTTCATTTGAGGATCAATGGCTTTAAGTCTTTTAGATTGTCTAAGACACCATTCATATGGATCTTTGTCCATTGAATACTTGTCATTTCCAAATGACATGGTCTTCTGCCATATCCAAGTACCATTGCTGTACTTTTGGATGATCTGACTATTCCACCATGGTAAGTTTCTTCTGCCATGGATTTATTTCATTTCTGTGTACCATATACTAGCATGTCCTTTGAATGCTTTATCAAGTCTAGCAGTGATCCAGTAGTCTGGTTTGCTTGGTACATCAATGAAGAGTCCATCAATATAATCTATGAGTTCCATATGATCATATTCTCCTGTTCAACAGAATTTGGGCCAGCTTGAGGTCGCAGGAAGCTGTTTAAAGGCTTTCTTCTCTCAATAAGACATATTGTAACATGTGGATATGAAACTTTGATTAAAAATCAAGTACTTTTCCTGTCCTCAAAATTTGTATAAGGTAAAAATCAATTAAAAATGGTAAGAAATATTATTTTTAAGAGAATACACTCCGATTTTATTGTTTATAGCTCTATTAGTATAAAAAATCAACATTATAAAAATTTATTGTTTTACCAACAATAAAAATTTATCCAAAACATCTTTTACAAGAGATATTTTAAGGCTACAAATGAAATTTCTTCAAGAGCAATTTCAATTGGAATTAATTGAGCAATTAACTGCAAGAAATTGATTATTGAACGGAGTCTTTAAAAAGAATATTAAAGAGAAAAAACGTCAAAAAGTGACCAGAGTGAATTTGGAAACAAAGTGACAAAGTTTACAGTGATGAAAGATGCTTTAATTCACTTTTGGGGTGGTTCAGGGGTAAAAATAATTATAAGAGTTACAAAAAATGATTATAATAGTTTTTTCACGTGATTAAAAGGTTTAGAATGATTTAAGAAAGGTCTTTGGAATCTTTTATTGATTGGTTTAACAATGTTTAAACTAATTATAAAAGGAAAAGATTCTAACATGAAGAGAAAAGTGGGGCAAAGAAGAAATTCTTTTATAGCCATCAATTTTCTTACTCCAAAAGTAAAATTTCCTCTTGTCAGTCGTGAAAAACAGTCTGACAACAGAAAAGCCAATTATGGCATCATTGAACCCTGGTTTAGACCAAAAAAGGGCTGGTTTAAGCCATTTTTAGCCATTTTAGACCCTTAAATCAGCCATTACTGTAGCAATACCTGGTCTAGAGCCTTCAAAACACGTCAGAATGTGTTCAAGAGACGTAGAAACCAGTTAAAAACTTTTTTACTATGATTTCTTTATCTCAAGGGTAGTTTTACCCTCTTGGAAACAGCTAAAACTACCCCAGTTGGTATCAAAACCTCATCATCAATTGAGTCCACAGACCCTGTAACTCAATTCCAGGCCAAAGGTGATGAGCCTTTTCATGAATTTTGACATCCCACACCTATCAGAAAGGGGTTTGAGGGTCTAGCTCCCCCTTAGAGCTGGAGTTCCTTTCCCCCCCAAATTTAATCTTTCCAATTTATCTTTCCTTGAATTCCTCATCATGTATTATACTTATAATTTACATATGTAATTCAATTGAGTTGTACAGCTCAATACAGTAATAATTGCTACCTCATATGTAAATCAAAGCTCACTTATGTAATACATGCGCACATTTTGACATTTCAACTGAATTCCAATGAAAATACTTTAATTCCTCGCAACTTCTAAAATATACACAATACCTCAATTTTAACACAATTTTTGGTGATTAACACTATACATGTGATGAGAATTAAACTAAAGTTTTGAGGATTTTAAATTTTCATACAGAAAATACTAAAAACTTAATTTAAGCTTATTTAGAGTTGAGTTACAAAATATTTACCCAGAGGTGACCCCACCTGATCTTTTATGAGGAACCCAATGCTGAAATAATTTTTATATGTTTATTTATTAAATAAAAAGTTATAATAATTTCTATTTAACTTTTTTCCAAATTTATTTATTTTTTTACAATTTTGTTAAAAATTCATTTTTACTTCATTTTTTCAAGTATAAATGTAATTTTACAATTTCAAAGTTTAATGTAATTTTATTTTTAAATTGTAATTAAGTTTTTAATTGTGAATATAATTTTATATTTATATTTTGATTTTCATTTTAATAATATAAATAATTTTATTTTATTTATATTTATATGCTAATGTTGTATTTGTGGTCTTTTGGGTATATGAACATACCTCTAAGGCTCACATTCCCTCCCCCTAAAAAAGAATATTACTTTGTAATATTGTTATTTCTAGTGTGCCTGAACCTTCTGACAAGTTTAGTAGCTTCAGGTATGTCCTTTTCTGGAAACCATTCATCTTCACAAGTTGAGTCACTGTACCTAACAAGGTATTCCCTTACTTTGTTGGTTCTCAACTTTCCTTCTTTGAGAACTTTGGTAATTTTCTTACTAGCAGATGACTCTATAGGAGGTATAACTTGGGGAACTTTATTCCTCAAGGGGAATTTTTCAGAAACAATAGATTTATATGGCTTTATCAAACTCACTGGAAATGTGGGATGCTTATTGCTAAGTTTTTCAGATAACTCTACTTCAACAGCATTTTCTCCATGGAGGCCCTTAATAACAAAAGGTCCTGCAAAGGAGTCTTTCAGATTTTTACATCCTTTGATGTTATTGAAGTTAGTGGTGGATACAAGAACTAGGTCCCTCACTTTGAAATCTGGAGTTGCATGTGTTTTATCCCATTTTTCTTTAGAATATGCAAAGGAGTCTTCCATGCATCTCACTGCATGCTTCCTAGCTTTGTCTAGCATTCCTTTGAAGCTAGCAGCTGTGGGATGTATTTAAATCAAATCTTTCCTCAAGGAATCTTGGGGTAATTTGGGGTTCCATCCCTTTTATAGGATAGCAGGAGTTTGATTGGTACTGGCATGGATTGATGTTTTATATGCTAATTCTAGAGCTGGTAGCAGGGTACACCAATCATGGGTAAATCCATCACAATCTTTGAATTCAAGGCCATATGCACAAAATCTCCTTACCATGTGCTCTAAGGTTTGGATCATCCTTTCAGACAGTCCATCAGTTTGTGGGTGGCAGGCTGTAGAGAAAGACAGCTTAGTGCCAAATAGTTGGTGAAGATTCGTCCATAGTGCTGAAGTGAATTTGGGATACCTATCACTAATGATATTTGTAAATATCCCAGTCCATGACACTACTCTATTCCATATCAGAAGAGCTGTATCCATGGCTATATCATCCTTGTGACATGGTAAAAATATGGGAGTTTTACTGAATCTGTCCACAATTACTAGGCAAGCATTATAGCTTCTGTCACTTCCTTGTGGTAGTCCAGTTACCTAATCCATGTGGACAATTTCCCAAGGTCTGCTTGGTTCTTGGATTTTTGTCATATTTCCAAGTCTCTTGCCAGTGGATTTATTTGCCTTTTGGCATCTGTCACAGGCTTTGCAATACTCTGCAACATCTTTCTGCCACATTGGCCACCATATGCAGGTCTTTGCTTTCTCTCTTGTTCTGTCTTCAGACAGATGTCCTGAAAAGGGGCTATCATGGCATTTGTTTAGTACAAGATTGATTAATGACCTGTCTACAACTGTCATGACACATGTGTGCTTGGTTTTGTGGTAAATTATACCATCCAGTAGGTGAAATCTTCCTTCATCATAAGATTTTTTCCATACTTCATCCAAGGAATTTATTAGAGAGTTCTCTTTACAGTCTTTGTTGAGTAATTGACACAAGATGCTACAGTTCTTATCTTGAGTGTAACTATTTCTGACTTCTTCAAAGAAGGTGGTGTTCAAGTCTGTAACACTTATTCCTTCTATTGGGATTTGTGGTGAAGCTTCTTCTGGCACATAAGCAGGATTATCAATATTATTTGGTAATGGCCATCTGCTTAGTCCATCAGCATTCCTATGAATATTCCCATCCTTATGAACAATAGTCATATTGCCTCTGTATTCCTGTATGGCTATTTGCCATCTGAGCATATGTCTGTTGGGTGTTTTCATTTTTAAAAGTGATTTGACAGCTGTACAATCTGTTATCACCTCCAAACCACATCCCTCTAAGAAGTAGTTCAATTTCTCCAAGGCCCAGACAAGGCATAGACATTCCATTTGAGTTGCCCCATATCTGGCTTCAGTTGGTTTGATTTGCCTGGATATGAAACATATGGGTCATTCTAGAGGTTTATCATTTATGATCTGAGCTTGGTGAAGTGCAGCACCAAGTCCATCCCCTGATGCATAAATATACAATTTGAAAGGCAATTTAAAGTCTGGCATCAGTAAGAGTGGAGCAGTGGTCAAGGCTTCTCTTGGAGACTCAAAAGCTTTGGCTCTGTCAAAAGTCACTCCAGATACTGTGTCTTTGTCACACAATTTATAAAGTGGTCTTGCTATGGATGCAAAATCTTTAATGTATTGCCTGTAATATCCTGCAAAACCTAAGAATGACTGGATTTATTTCTTGTTTTGAGGCATTGGTTTTAGCAATACTCCTGCAACTTTGTTTTTGTCAATTCCAAGGGAAAAAGAAGACACAACATGTCCTAGTTCTTTAAGTTCTTTAAATCCAAAATGACATTTCTTCAAGGAGATTTTCATTTTTACTGATTGAATTTTTGTCAAAACTCTGGACAATCTGTACATGTGCTCCTCCCAAGTTTTGGAACAGCCAATAATGTTATCAACGTAAATGATTAACCATCCCTCTGAGAGTTCTTCAGGGAAGATTTCACTCATCATTCTTTGGAAGTGTGAAGGTGCATTTTTGATACCAAAGGGAATCCTTAAGTATTCATACACTCCACAATGAACAATAATTCTCAAGTATTTTCTTGCTCTTGGTGTAACCACATGTTGATGGAATCCTTTAAGGGCATCCATAGTGGTTATAAACACTGCTTGAGATATTTGAGTGGGGGAAATTTGGATTTTTTGGTATTGGGTATCTGTCTGGAACAGTGTAAGTGTTCAGAGCTCTAAACTCCCCAACCATTCTAGATTTTCCATTATGCCATGCCACTATGACTGGTGTAGTTATTTCTACTTCTTCATTGTGGCCTACCTTTCTTATTACACCAAGGTTCAGAAGTTCCTTGATATGAATTTCTAGAGCTTCTCTTGATTTTGGACTTGCTGGATATGCAGGTCTTCTTAAGAGTGGTGGATAAGGTCTCTGAATGTTAAGAATGATATCAACTTCATGAACAATAATTGCCCCTAGAGGTTCTTTGTCTGAAGCAAATGCTCCTCTGTGGTCATACAAAAGGCAAGAAAGTTCATTTTCTTGTTTATCAGTCATATGAAGGCTTATTTCAGCTTCATTTAACTGTTCAGACTTGAATTTCTCTAACTCCAAGTTGACTGGTGATACTTTGTTTACTGTAATTTGTTTTTTAAATGGTAAAAAGGCAAGTTTTTGGTGCTTATTGTCTCCAATAGTAAAGTATCTGTCTTTGTTGTTATGCAAATCTATCCCATACATGATTAAATAGTCATTTCCCATTATAAAATGGGTACTAGAGCAATTTTCCATAACAACAAATTCAACTGTGATTCTTAAATTCGCATTTATGTGTGGAAATATGACATTGGTCTCAAAAATTCCTAATTCTTTCATTGGATTACTTGCACTATTGAATTTTATACCATCAATTGGTAACAATTGGTCTTCAAAATTTGGTACACAGGTCTTAAGAAAAGATTTTCCAACACAAGAGCAGAAGGCTCCTGGGTCAAGCAAAGGTTTGGTGGGCTTGTTGTCAATCACCACTTCTGCTATACAGGAGTTACCAGCTGTATAACCTTTCCCTCTGTTTGGTTTGGTTTTCATGAGTTGTGAATCTTGAACTTTTGATAAATCAAGTTGACCATTGCTCAATTGTGGCAAGTGGGAATAAGATTCCATGATGTCAAAAGTGGCATTGATATTTTCTATATCTTTTGAAGATTCAGAAAATATTGATGACTTATCATCTGAATTGTCTTCAATTATGTCATATTTTTCAACATCAGGTTCCTTTTCAATATCAATTTCATTAATTTTCCCCCTTTTTGGACATTTATTGGCTAAATGGGTGGTGCTTTGGCAAATATGGCACTTTCTGACTGCATCTGCAGATTTATACTTAATATTACTAGAATTTTCTTTGGGGTTTTTGTCTATAGAATCTTTCCAAGGTGTATTAAAACTTGTTTTGAGATTCACCCTACTAGAACCAATTTTGGTTCTGGTGATTACTTCTTCTAATATATTGATAATATCCTCTGCTGAAGATTGTTCAGTAGTCCTGCTTTTGACAGCATGCTCTAAGTCACCTCCACATTTTCTCAGAATTTTTCTATGGATCATAAATTCTAACATGTCTGGATATAATGCTGTTAATCTGTCTTTTTGTTGGCAAAACCATGGTAAAGCTTTGTCTTTATCAGCATTAAATTTGGCAGATTTAAAGGCTGTTTCAACTTTAAACCTCCAAGCATCATTTTCCCATTTGTTAATGATTTGGGTTTTCCACCAAGTCCAACTCTGGTGTCCATGTGCTTGTCTTATTTTGATGTACCATCGGTGAGCTGATTTGGTCAACAAGGTGTTAAATTTCGCTGTTGCCAATCTGTCTAGTAATTCAAAATCCTCTTTGATCATGTCAATACCTTTAATGAATGCCATATGGTCATATTCTTCTTCACCACTGAAGTTGTGAGCCTTAGAGGTAATTTCATATACCCAAAAGACCACAAATACAAAAATAACATATTAATATAAAAAAAATAAATTTATTTATATTATTAAAATAAAAATCAAAATATAAATATAAAATTATATTAAAAAGAAAAAATTAATTACAATTAAAAATAAAAATACATTAAAATTTTGTAAGTATAAAATTACATTTATACTTGAAAAAATTAAGTAAAAATGAAATTTTAACAAAATTGTGAAAAAATAAATAAATTTGGAAAGAATTTAAATAAAAATTATTATAACTTTTTATCCAATAAATAAACACATAAAAATTATTTCACCATTGGATTCCTCATAAAAAATCAGGTGGGGTCACCTCTGAGTGAAATTCTTGTAACTGAACTCTAAATAAGCTTAAATTAAGTTTTTAGTATTTTCAATACAAAAGTTGAAAATCCTCAAAACTTTAATTTAATTCACACCACATGTGGTGTTAACCATCAAATTTTGTGTTAAAATTGAGGTGTTGTGTTTAGTTTAGAAGTTATGAGGAATTGAAGTATTTTCAATTGAATTCAATTGAAATGTCAAAATGTGCGCGTGTATTACATAAGTGAACTTTGATTTACATATGAGGCGTCAATTCTTGCTGTATTGTACTGTACAATTGAATTGAATTACATATGTAAATTATAAGTATAATACATGATGAGGAATTAAAGGAAAAATAAATTGGAAAGATTAAAATTGGGGGGGAAAAGGAACTCCAGCTCTAAGGGGGAGCTAGACCCCCAAAATCCTTTCTGACAGGCGTGGGATGTCACAATTCACGCAAACGTTCATCACTTTTGGCCTGGAATTGAGTTACAGGGTCTGTGAACTCAATTGATGATGAGGTTTTGATACCAACTGGGGTAGTTTTAGCTGTTGCCAAGAGGGTAAAACTACCCTTAAGATAAAACAATCATAGTAAAACCAGTTTTAACTGCTTTCTACGCCTCTGACACACATTCTGACGTGTTTTGAAGGCTCTAGGCCTGGTATTGCTATAG
Organism: Austropuccinia psidii; assembly: GCA_023105745.1. Lineage (NCBI taxonomy): Eukaryota > Fungi > Basidiomycota > Pucciniomycetes > Pucciniales > Sphaerophragmiaceae > Austropuccinia > Austropuccinia psidii. Next base: position 62,086,129 of record JALGQZ010000003.1, on the reverse strand, counting down.
TAATGGCTGATTTAAGGGTCTAAAATGGCTAAAAATGGCTAAAAATGGCTTAAACCAGCCCTTTTTGGTCTGAACCAGGGTTCAATGATGCTATAATTGGCTTTTCTGTTGTCAGACTGTTTTTCACACCTGACAAGAGTAAACTTTACTTTTTGAGTAAGAGAATTGAAGGCTATAAAAAAATGTCTTCTTTGCCCCACTTTTCTCTTCATGTTAGAATCTTTTCCTTTTATTAATTAGTTGAAATACTGTTAAACCAATCAATAAAATATTCCAACCACCATTTTTAAATCTTTTTAATCCTTTGAACCACGTGAAAAAATCATTATAATCATTGTTTGTAACTCTTATAATCATTTTTACCCCTGAACCACCCCAAAAGTGAATTAAAGCATCTTTCATCACTGTAAACTTTTTCACTTTGTTTCCAAATTCACTCTGGTCACTTTTGAGTGTTTTTTCTCTTTAAATATTCTTTTTAAGGAATTTGTTCTTTAATTAATTGCTTGCAGTTCTTTGCTCAATTAATTTCAATTGAAATTGCTCTTGAAGAAATTTCTTTTGTAGCCTTAAAATATCTCTTGTAGAGTATTTTTTGGATAAATTTTCATTGTTGGTAAAACAATAAATTTTTATAATATTATTGTTTTATACTAATAAAGTTATAAACAATAAAATTGGCGTGTTTTCTTTTCAAAATAATATTCCTTACTATTTTTAATTGATTTTTACATTATACAAATTTTGAGGACAGGAAAAGTACTTGATTTTTGATCAAAGTTTCATATCCACACCTTGCAGAAGTGAGGCCATTCTTTAAGTTTTGGAACTTCTTTCAAGAGTGCTTGGCCCATTGATGGCTGTAAGTTATGAAAAGGAGTAGAAAATTCATTTTTCAACTGTGAATTTTCAATATCCAATACTTGTGGATTGGGAATTCTTGCATCTTCATTTTGATTCAGAGGTGTAGACATTCTTGGTAAAGTGTTTAGCAGTTGTTCAATATCATTTATTTTACTGTTATTACACCTTTGTGAATTTCTTAAATCATGTTGTAAGCTTTGTATAGAGTCTATGACATTCTTTTTATGATCATCCTCTTTATATGTAATCTCATTCCATAATTATGTTTGTTTAGTATTATGAGATATAACTTCATTTAACTTTATTTTTAATTTTGATATTTCCTCTCTTGAGGTATCAAAATGCTTTTTCAAGGAAACTGTATTTGTTTTTACTTCAGCAAATGATTTTGAGATATCATCAAGAGCTTTCTTATTATCTGCTTTGATAGTATTAATAGCTTGTTTTATCCTTGTTTCACTTATGTCATCAATATTGAATTTAGAATATTTGTCTGTTAATTCTTTAATAATGGCAGATTGTTCATTTACCTTAATGCCAAAAGAATTCTCATTATTGGAAGTTTTGATTGTTCTCAAAATACTTTCAAAGAATTTAAGTGTATCATTTATTTGGCTCAGACTCAAGTGATTTGTTTTAAGATTGTTACAAATTGATGTATTCTTATCAGAAAGATGACTTTTCACGTCAATAATAGCTTTATACAACTCTGGAATACAATTCAAAGTATCAGAAATCATTTTTGATATTTTAATCTGGCTTCCTCCTTCTTTTGTAATTCCGTCATGGTTCTGGCCATCTGAAATACATTTTCCATGGCATCCTGCTGAATATTTGGAATCCTGTATCCTTGGCTGTAAGGTTTTGGGGCTGGTGCCTTCCCTTTGCCCTTGTTTGGAGCTTGTGGCTGCTTTTTCACGTTGGAATTGCTCCTTCTGGCCACTGGGGCTGTTTCCGGCACTGGTTTGGGTGGTGGAGGGTTGTTTTTCATCCATTCTAGTGTCAACAGCATCATGTTTTTCTTCTCCATCAACGGATGCCATACATTGAGCAATTTGCATGTATTGGGATGGCCCAGGAATTTTCTCACAGTCAGGTAAGAATTCATGCAATTATTCCACAGGTCCGCAAGGATCTGGTACTCCTTGAACTGAAGTGCATTGTTGTATGCACTGTGGCTGGCTTTGTATATGTCCACAGAGGCTTGTTGTGGCGGTGTCAGCTCTTTTTGAAGGTAAAATGGTATTATCAGCTTCAGAATGACCCATTTTAGTTGTTTGGAAGTCATCAACTGACCCTTTTCCTTCTGTACCTGATTGGCCTCTGCCATAATCACATCTATTACCTTTTTGGGAGCTGCTTGAGGGGTTATAGCTGGCTCCTGATCTAGTTGAGGGCTCATTTTATGATTAAAAAGGCTTAAAATAGGATTTTTATTTCAAAAAGCTTACTATTGGCCAAATCTTTGGCTTTCTGAAGATTATTACTTATTTCCAAGTTGACTAATTCAGAAGAAATTGGCTCTGGTTGGATATTCTGAGTCACAATGATAGTACTATTATGATCAGAATTAACAGTACTGGCATGAATAATGCTGGTTACTGTTGAGGCTGTTTCAATGTTTTCTTTTCTTACCACGTTTTCAGACACTAAAATTGATGAAAAAACCAATTAATTAAGTAAAAAAAGATATTTCAAAAAAGAAATTAGAATATAAGCCTCACTTATAATATTAAAAAATTATTTTTTTATTGATTTTTTTTTGAATTATAAGTATTTTTTATATGTTTTTAAATTTTCAATTAAAGAAAAAAGGTTTAAAAGGAGTAAAAAACATATGTCACAGGTAAAATATCACGGCTGGGCCCCCAAATGTAAGGTGTGGATATGAAGCTTTGATTAAAAATCAAGTACTTTTCCTGTCCTCAAAATTTGTATAAGGTAAAAATCAATTAAAAATAGTAAGAAATATTATTTTTAAGAGAAAACACACCAATTTTATTGTTTATAACTCTATTAGTATAAAAAAATAATATTATAAAAATTTATCCAAAAAATACTCTACAAGAGATATTTTAAGGCTACAAAAGAAATTTCTTCAAGAGAAATTTCAATTGGAATTAATTGAGCAATGAGCTGGAAGCAATCAATTATAGAACAGAGTTTTTAAAAGGAATATTAAAGAGAAAACATCCCCAAAAGTGACCAGAGTGAATTTGGAAACAAAGTGACAAAGTTTACAGTGATGAAAGATGCTTTAATTCACTTTTGGGGTGGTTCAGGGGTAAAAATGATTAAAATGTTTTTTCCACGTGGTTAAAAGGTTCAAAATGATTTAAGAGAGGTGGTTGGAATCTTTTATTGATTGGCTTAACAATATTGAAACTAATTATAAAAGGAATAGATTCTAACATGAAGAGAAAAGGGGGGCAAAGAAGACATTCTTTTATAGCCATCAATTTTCTTACTACAAAAGTAAAATTTACTCTTGTCAGTCGTGAAAAACAGTCTGACAACAGAAAAGCCAATTATGGAATCATTGAACCCTGGTTTAGACCAAAAAAGGGCTGGTTTAAGTCATTTGTAGCCATTTTAGACCCTTAAATCAGCCATTACTATAGCAATACCTGATCTAGAGCCTTCAAAAGACGTCAGAATGTGTGTAAGAGACGTAGAAACCAGTTAAAACTGTTTTTACCATGATTATTATATCTTAATGGTAGTTTTACCCTCTTGTTAACAGCTAAAACTACCCCAGTTGGTCTCAAAACCTCATCATCAATTGAGTCCACAGACCCTGTAACTCAATTCCAGGCCAAAAGTGATGAACTTTTGCGTGAATTTTGACATCCCAAGCCTTTAAGCAAGGATTTTGGGGGTCTAGCTCCCCCTTATTGCTGGAGTTCCTTTCCCCCCCCAAATTTCATCTTTCCAATTTATTGTTCCTTTAATTCCTCATCATGTATTATACTTATAATTTACATATGTAATTCAATTGAGTTGTACAGTTCAATACAGTAATAATTGATACCTTATATTTAAATCAAAGTTCACTTATGTAATACACGGGCACATTTTGACATTTCAATTGAATTCAATTGAAAATACTTTATTTCCTCATAACTTCAAAAATATACACAACACCTCAATTTTAACACAATTTTTGGTGATTAACACTACATGTGATGAGAATTAAATTAAAGTTTTGAGGATTTCAAATTTTCATACAGAAAATACTAAAAACTTAATTTAAGCTTATTTAGAGTTGAGTTACAAAATCTTTACCCAGAGGTGACCCCACCTGATTTTTTATGAGGAATCCAATGGTGAAATGATTTTTATATGTTTATTTATTGGATAAAAAGTTATAATAATTTCTATTTAACTTTTTTCCAAATTTATTTATTTTTTTACAATTTTGTTAAAAATTCATTTTTACTTCATTTTTTCAAGTATAAATGTAATTTTACAATTTCAAAGTTTAATGTAATTTTATTTTTAAATTGTAATTAAATTTTCAATTGTGAATATAGTTTTATATTTATATTTTGATTTTCATTTTAATAATATAAATAAATTTATTTTATTTATATTTATATGCTAATTTTGTATTTATGGTCTTTTGGGTATATGAAATTACCTCTAAGGCTCACACATATTATTTCCATCCTGGTCCTGTTATGGAGATCTTGCCTTATTCATCAACATGGCATCTGGTTTGATGTAATATTCGCAATATGGATTATCTATAAGATGGCCTTGTGGTTGGGGATTCATGTTATGGTAGACATTAAACATTTTTTTATGTCTTGATCCAGACAATCTCTGTCCCTTTTGCTGTGGTATTGTTCCTAAAAGACTAGATTCAGTCTTTTTTTGGTTTATTCAGAGGCTTTGCTCAATTGAGCATGTCCTTCTTGAAGGGTTTAACAATTTTGTCCATGGAGGCTGTTAAGTTTTTCATCCTCTCATGGCTTGCTTCAAGTTCTAAAAACTGCTTTTGAGTTTGCTCAGAATATTGGGACATTTTGAACCACAGTGAATCACTGTTTGAGTTACTCTCACGTGTGACAAAATTATGTTCAATCTGAGTGGGGTTATTATTTCTATTAATGGGACTACTGATCCTAGAGTTATGTACAACTACTTCTGGTTCTGGTGTACCTCTTTCACCAAATCAAACAGCTTTTGAATAATTTGGTCTTACTATCTCTGACTTTTTTGAAAGAGATCTTGTTTTTACCCTTGTATCATTGTCTCCTCCTGGAAACTTCAGGGGATTGTGAAGAATGGTGACTCTTGGCCACTGATCTGTTGGTTTCTGAATGGTATGAAGGTACTGGAGATATTATCTGGCCTGCTCCTTGTGAGCCTGAAGGAATCTGAGTATGCCCTTTCTGAGCTGGCTGTTCTTCTATAGCTTGGATAGTGGCTTGGTTCTCCCTTATCCTGTTTTCCCTCCACTTCAGGAGTCTGCACTTCCTGTTTGGATTCCAACCTTTGGTGATTACCATAAAGTCTTTGAACTCTATCCCTTTGAGAAAGATCTTCTGGCCACTTTCTCCCAGTGCTGTCCAGTGGGATGCCATGATGAACCTCTTGTTGTTCATGCTCCATTGAAGTAAAGAGTTTGTGGGGCTGAAGAACTTGATCCATATCTTTCTAGTACTCTGGTTTGAGGTTCCTGTTGAATTGGAAAGTGAATGGCAGAGTGGGTATGATTTCCCTCAGTGTCTTGCCATCCACCACTGTGTCCAAGGTGTCCTCTACCGGGTCTTGTGGTTCTGGACAAGCCTTCTATGTCCTCTGGCTGGTTCTATTTGAAGCCAAGGTCTCTGAGGTGTACAGGTGACATATCAGTGTTTGCAAGCACTCAAAAGCTTTATGTTCTTAGGGTATTTACCTTTGACTGTTCCTTGTAAAACGTTTTTGTCTGCTGATTTGGGCAATTTTCCTTTAGAGGTTACAGCTGGGTTAATTATGGTAATCATCCCTGTACAAGTTGTTAAGGTTTGTTTGCCTTGTATTGAAGCAGAGTTTCGTGGTCTTTCATTCCTCTGAGTGGCAATGGGTATCCACCTTTTTGCTGTTATGATGTCACAGGGGCTCTTCTAAGTGAAGAGGGTCTGGCACTCAGTAAACTGGGACTTACTTATGGAGGGCTCAGGATATGGGAAGAAAGGAATACACTGAGTAGTGTTAAGAGATGAATTACTAAATAAAAAAGTATAAGAAAAGCAGCAACAAATGATAAGAGTAAGAATAAAAGAGCCAACCACAAACAAGTCCAAGTCCACTGTTTTAACCTGTCAGAATGGAAAGAGAAGGGTTAATAAGGATATGGCCACCCAACCAATACTGTACAGGCAAAGAAAGAAAGAAGGCAAAGACTAACTTAAAATTAAATAATTATAATACCCAAAATAAGTATAAGGATAATTATAGAATAATAAATAAACTAAATTAATTAACTGGGGAAAAATCCCCAGGGGGAGAAAGAGGGGCTGGTATATGTGAGAATCATCAGCCCTGATCCAGACAGAGAATTTTAATGAGAATCTTTGAACATTTAATTGAGTCTGGCCAATACAGGTCCTGTACGGCTGTAAAGGATATGTATAAGAGAATTGGTGGTATTGAGTTATCATACATTTTGGGGATGGTGTATCCAAACAGTATTGGATAATTCCAGCCTGTAAAAGTATTGACAGGCTGCATTGATGAACTAGACTGTATGCATGTTTCAGCAAAGAAGATTGCTGAAGCTGATTGCTGATACACACAATGGATTGCTGATTTGAGGTGTTTGGGTGGGCTTAAGATTGAATACCCTTACCCCTGACTACTGGTTGTTACAGTATCCACCTCTTGAAAGTGATGAGCTCCTGTATACCATAATACCATGCCATTGTTTAGTGGCATCACAACATCCCCACATTTTTTCCAAAAAATTTCTTTTTGATTTTTCTTTCCTCTTGGCCATTATCCTGAAAATCCTCTCCTCTCTTCATTGTACTTGATTATCTGTCTTCTCCCCTTCTTTTATTCTTGAGTAGGTTTTTCAACCTTTGAATTATACTCTTCTAAATTTCAATCAATAACTTCTCCTAAAGGCATGGCCCTTGGGTTGTATCCCAAAATAAGCCTTAGAGCTCTTCTTCTTAAAAAATGTTGAGCAATTGTTATATGAATGTATATACCATTATTGACTAGCCAGTTGGTCCTCTTGGGTCCTCCTGTAACAACCACTAATCAGGGGTAAGGGCATTCATCATTACACCCACTCAAACACCTGAAACCAGTGAATCCACTGTATGTATCAGCATTCAGTTTCAGCAATCGTCTTTGCTGAAACATGCATACAGTCTGGTTCATCAATGAACCCTGTAAATACTTTTACAGGCTGGAATTACCCAATACAGCTTGGATAGACCATCCCCAAACTGTATGATCACTCAATACCACCAATTCTCTTATACATATCCTTTACAGCCGTACAGGACCTGTATTGGCCAGACTCAATTCAATCATCAAATATTCTCATGAAAATTCTCTGTCTGGACCAGGGCTGATGATTCTCACATATACCAGCCCCTCTTTCTCCCCTGGGGACGTTTCCCCAGTTAATTAATTTAGCATATTTATTATTATCCTTATTTTGGGTATTATAGTTATTTTGTTTCAAGTTAGTCTTAGCCTTTTTTCTATTTTTGGCTGTACAGTATAATACTGTGTATTTCATTGGGATTCTAAAAGGTCTATGAGGATCTCCCATAGGTTTAAATCTTGCACTCAACAAATGTCAGGACATGGTACATATAAACAAATGCATATATTCCTCTGCTGTACTGAACAATGTTTTCATCAATGCTTGGGATTCATGGGAAGGAAATTTAAATGTAGATGCAAACCTGATAGAAGGAATAGAGGCAGGCCTTGATGCACTTGTGGGTTGTGGGGTTGGACAGATGCAACAAAGACAGGTGCAAGAAGTGTGTCTAGAATTCCATGGTGTAGCTTACTAAATACTAGTATTTGAGTAATCCAGTTTTTCCGCACATTATAATGGCCATTTAAGTATGTGGTCTACATAAAGGTTCCGTATTGAAATTAAAACTTTTTAAATCATGTGAGATAGAGAAAATAAGACTTTCCTATTGGTTCTTGTTGATAGAACCCTGATAATTGTTGCTGTTTAGTCGGTAGGGTCCCCATGGGAGTGATAGCAAAAATAAAATTGATATCTCTAATACAATTCCTCTAGGTTTTGTTGATTAACCAACTTAGAAAAGATGAGATCACCACAAAATATCCGCTCCTCGCACAGGAGCCTATCATTGTAAATGTGCATGTTTTTGAGGCGGTCCACAAGGGAAAGCAAGTTCCTGAAGTTCTCTTTTGTCTTGTGGTGCTCAGTCCAAAATTCAGTTGCATCATGAAATTCATAATTCATCCATGCTGTTGCATCCTGAGGCAGCTTGCAATGAGCATTATCAGTACACCTTGTGCCATAAGTAATCGAATTGGATTTCACATACAAGACTGGCTTTCCTTATGAGGAAAAGAAAATTATAAATACTGGAGTAATTCCCCGAAAGGGTTTTTGATACTAAATATTTAGAAGGTACCACACCATTTGGAATGTTGAATTGAGTAGAAATTGCCTGCATCATGAGTTGATAAGACAGAGCAGGCTTCACTCTGTACTGCAACGTCCTTAGTTAAGTATCTGATTGCTCCCAACGTATGACTCAAGAGGTGGGGCTATTACAGGGGTCAAGAATCTCATGGTGGGACCAGTGTGGTACCAGGGGTGTTTGATTCATATAGATAATGTTAAAAAGAAAACTCAGTTTATGATCAGACTATATAGCAATAAGCACTCAGGTGCTAGATACCTCCCCAAATGACAACCTCATAAGGATCTCCACCAGCTCTGGTGATTTCTGTGAGGCTAATAATCCCTCAACCACACCCAGTCTTACCTCCTTCTCTTTCAGAATGGCCTCACACCTCTGATACGAATTCTCACTCCAAAGCAAACTCCCTATCACTTTTTTTGTGTTTAAACTCCGCATCATCAAGCCATTTGCGCTCCTGCAAGGACGCATAATTTTCTATGATCTGAAGCCAACTCTTGTGATCTTCCAACTCCTCAAGCTCAAAGAAATCCCAGGGAGAATTTTGTGGCCTTTGAGAGAATTTCATGGGTTCCTTTGGATTCTTTCAGAGCACCTTGCAGTGGATGAAATCCTCACAATGTTCCACCATGTTGCGTTTTTTCATCCACGACTTGGAATACCAAATTTTCCAAGTTTGTCTTCCCAGGCATGTGTTTGTTCATTCACGATTTTCTCTTCTTTCCACTTTACTCTGCCTCATATGCTGACAATCATGAGTAACTTAAATCACTAACATCTTTATCCTCCAAATCACTGTCACTCCTGATCTCCACAATTGGAGACCACCCTGACATAGAATTCAGAACACCCAGCGACTCAACATTGGCCTTTTTAGCAAATATTTGATCAATTTTCACATAACATGGACACATAGTATTCAGATTCTGGGGCATGGTCATGCCCATTTCTGCAAATTTCAGGCCAGCTCCAGTGTTGTTTTACCATAAAAATGTGGCAGTACATTTCTTTTGTAAGTATTGAAGTGCTGAGAAAAATGGGAACACAAAAGGGAGAGGCTTCAATTCAGAGAATTAAGATAGCCTTCAAACAAGTTTGAAGCACCTGCATGTGTAAGAAAGTGCTTACCAATGCATGTTTTGCCCTTATCCCCAAAAAGGGAATCATAATTCCCTTCCATTTCTAGGTATGCACAAATGTGCTTGTAATAATTTTGGGAAAATTTTGTATTTGTGTCCTGTGATTGCTTCACACCCTTGCACCTCTTCTTCTTTGTTCCAGGGGGGTACTTGTAAGGGTCACAGCTCCTGAGATTGGTAAAGAATTTAGTTTACCATGAATATGGGCATCTGGGATATGCAATGTCCTTGACTGGGCTGTGTTGGTGGGTATTAAATGAAGATTTTCCACAGATTGACTGAGACCACTTGGGCTCATGGACCCATGCACACCATATGAGTGCAGAAATATCCCTGTTGAATCAAAGGACGTGTGGATGAAATACTCAACAGCATCATAAGAATTTATCCATTTCAAATATATAAGCAATTATGACTAACCCTGGATGAATATCCATTTCAACTTGTGAATTCCTAAATAAAGGTGTTGGTGGCCCATACACAAATTGGTGTCCACCCAAGTACTTAATTCCCTGGGGAATCACTACTGGACAGCTTTTGGCATGTTAATTTTAGGGTGATTTTGAAGGTTTATTACTTATATGAATCTGAGATGTTCGTTGTGGTCCTAGTACACCTTTTCATTTTGCCACGTCTTGGGCATACCAAAATCTGGCTGGTGGAAGCAATTGCAGACCATTACTCCGTTATTGCCCTGTAATTCACAATATGGCCCCATGGGCTTTGGCAGGGAGTTTCTGGTGCAGTCATTAGGAATGGGTGTTGAGTATATGAATCCTAATTGGAAATCCTAGCCATGGCGCTGATGGGACATCCTCTATGGCCTGTAAAAATTAGAAAAACAAAAAATTCAGTAGCAAGAAATCAGATTAGAATAAAGTACTATACCATGAATAATTTTGATTGGGATTGATCATGAGTTTGAGAGAATAGAGCTCAGATCCAAATTTTGTCATTCAAGTTTTTTTGGAGATCTTTCAGGTTTTAACAAAGGGAAACTTGGGAAAATCTATGATACATTTGCGGCAGGGATTGAACCCCCCTATTAGGGACGCTCAGTAATTGACTGTTTTGACCATTGGAAATCACCAAATCTGGTTGACTGATTTTGAAATCAGACATTCCGGATATTCAGAACTCTCAAGGTCATACAAGCCTATGGTTTCCCCAAAAAATATTTCCGGGCTGGGTCCCAAAAGTAAAATTTTGGTCAAAATATGAGCCCGAGGGAGGCTTTCCAGAAATACTTGTTTTTGCATCTGATATGGTGGTCTCTCAGGGTGGGTTTGGGAACAAAACAGAAATCAGAAATCAGCCAAAAGGTTCCAGCGCTGAGTTCCCCCCATTATGAAATTTAACATTTCATTTTGTTCTCATTTGCTTTCGCGTTTTATATAGTTAAATTACTTGAATATTTGCTATTATATAGTTTTACAGGTGTATTATGTGTAATAAATAACACATTTGATGACTTACTTTGATCTATGATTGCGTATTGGTCAAAAGGTGATTTGAGAGGATATCTGTCAGGGCTAAGTTTTGCCATTCTTTCCTTCTGTTTAATGTTTTTGTGATTATGGTGAGAAATAATTAGTTGAGTGGGTCACCGATCCTTCAAAAAAAATTCTTCTTTTCCTTTTTTTTTCTTTTGTGGTTGGGTTGCAGTAGTGGGAAAATTCATGGGGTGCCAATTTATCAGCTTACAGTCCCAATGAATAGCTCATCCTGAAAGTTTCATGGTTCTTTTTTTTGATGTTTGTTGGTTTATTTTGGTTGAGTGATTTTAATTTGATTATAATACGGGTGTTAGTAACAATGAAGACATTCCAAACAGTGACAAATTTGGAAAGGTACAAAAGAGAGATAAAAGGGAAAACCACATAGTAGGGGGAGTGAGGGAGTGGTGGGGAGCTTGCTTTCAAGGATTGGGGGTCGGTATAGGGAGGGGGGGTAATGGTAGAGTTTTTTATTTTATTTTTAAAAGAGTTATTTTTTGTTTTGTTTTTCTTCTACAGCGGTAGAAATGAGGTATAGCTTCAGATATATTACAAACTTTCTTTTTGGAGAATGAAATATATTAAAAGAGGAAAATGCAAAGGGTTGTCAAGGATAGAGCGAATATTTTTTGGGATTAAATCTGATGCATATTTTCCAAGATTTTTTGTTGAGGTTTAAATTTTTCTCAGTGAATGAGATAATGGGAGGGAGTTTCTCACTAGTTGTTTTGCTAACAGAGGGCTGAATAAATCAGTCTTATGAATTCTAGATAGTCATCAAGTGGGGCATTCCCTGAGCCTAGATGATTTATCTTTGAAGCAGGTCCCTTTTTGAGTTAATTTTTCTGTATTGCACAGTATAAAAATACTGTAGAATACAAGAATATATGCACATAGAATAATAAACCTGATCTAATGACAAATACAGACTGAATATTCATGTAGATATACTATAAATATTTAGCTCCGCTTCATCAAAAATACTCCCTCAGGGGAGATTTCCATTTTTAATGTTTTACTATTATTTACTAATTGTGAAATTTCTATTATATATCATTTTCAAATAGGTAAAAGCCAAAAGGGGAGATACTTCCATTTAATAAATTGCAATATTTAAATAATTAAATATATCACAATACTTGTATTAAACTGTATTTTTAAATTAGTTAAATTTATTTCATTCATTTGATAAATCAATTAGAGATAAAATATTTTCTGGACCATTGAATGCAACTATCAAAACAAAAAATAATTCTTTTTATAGTTTTTATTTGAAGTGTCTTATATCAATCCTATTTCCTATCTAAACACCTATACTCATCCCCGATCTAGAACCTTCAATAACTCAATCAGGCAATATCATACCACTACTACCTCCACTAAATGATCAGAAATGGCCAATTCATCGAAACTCCTCAATATTTCCAACATCTCAGTGAGAAATCTGGTACTTCGCGCTGATAACCCGCTGAACTACTACAATGGTTCTCCTTGATTTCTGAAAACATAAGGAAAAAACTATTAATAAATGGCACCAGCTTCAGAGCATGGTCCATAAGCGTAATTCACAACTTGTCAATGTGCTTCATTGAAGACATGGAATATTTCAAGAAGTAAGAAAGGGAGAAGGATTATTGTATAAATCTGATACCACGATCTTTCGTATGAAATAGACTTAAAAGATCTGTGTATGGCTCAATCATTGCAAGGCTAACTATGCCTAATGCAAGAATCGTTTACCAGGCAATAAATGAACGTTTCAATGAATAATCTTGGTCCTCTATCATACATCATTTACGGCTTAATATTTAATATGAAAAACCATCAAAACATGATATTCCAGCATGAAATCAAAATCAACAAAGCTACTGAAGCCATTTAAATCCAGCTTGGACCTCTAGGTAATTCAAAGATCAAAACTCTACCTCTTTTTTTGTCAATTTCACACCTTCATTATGAAATAACTTCTTCCCTTGATACTAAATTGTCAGCCAATCCCGAACTGGTCCTCAATGCTGAGGATTTAAGCGAAATTGTCAAACAGTGCAAAGCAGGTCGGCACCTGTTGCAAATGAATATTCAATGAAACTGTCAAGAATTGATGCATTCCAGGTTTTAATGAAATCATCTCATCAAAAACCTACCCCTGGTCATAGTGCTTGATAATTCCAACCTATGCGATTTCTGAATTTGAATTATCCTCTCTCTTCAAGTACAGAATAATGGAAAAGGCAATGGCTTACCCCACACAACACTTTTTTTTTATTTTGGAGACGCTGGCCATTGGGAATCTAAATGTCCAGCACAAAAGAAGGTTATTATTTCCACATTATCTTCATCCCAAAGAGAGGAAAACATTGCAAGTATTGGAACAGTTCCTGCGCTGGAGTATGATGAGGCCTTTCTGGATTCAGGGACAACTCATTCTGTCATAGGGGATATCTATTTGTTTACTACAATACAGAAAATTAATATGAATATATTGGTTGCATCTTCCCACAAATTTCTGGTAGATTCCATCAGTGAAATAACCTTGAAAACTTAAAAATGTCCCCTATTCATCAAGCATCTGCTCTTCTTTACTGCAATAAAAGGGGTGGTCCTATGAATCTCACAAATCATTTCTCAAGTCACACCAATAGTTTCCGTAAATGATAGTTTTGATTTTCAAAAAGGCGATTTTTCCTTCTCTACTTTCAAATGCAATTTTTTGTGGTTTCTTTTCAATTTTTCTGCTTCCCCTCCTGTGGCTATTAATGCCATTCCTGATTCAAAATTTCCCCCCAATAGGTCTGTCCACCTACCCTATTTATAAAATTACAAGGAACATGAGGGACCTTTTGCACTGGAGGTTGGGGAATTTTCTATTAGAAATTTAAAACAAATTTTGCAATTTGAAGCCACTGAGATCATTCCAAACTTCAATTTTGACAATATCAAAATATTTCACACGTGCTCCATTGCAAGTGCCAAAAATCAAACGTTTATATCCCCATCCTGGAAGCACCTTATTCAACGTGGCGATGTGATTGCATCTTATTTAGTTGGCCCTCTTCCACTGAGTACTGATTTAAAGAAATATGATTTAGCTATAAAAAATATGTTTTCTAGATTAATAGAGATAATATCATTGAATGTAAAACACAAAGCCAAGAATAAACTCTGATTATGGAGTATCAGATTCATTACCATGACAAATTTCAAGCTATGGGTGGTCAGAACAGATAAAGGTGTGTAATTCTGAAACCATTTTTTAAAAAACTATCCAAAAGAGAGTTTAATAATACAGGAATTATCTGTTCCTTATGAGCACCATCAAAAGGGCAAATAAAATAAACTAGTTTAGCTATATCAGATATTGTTAGAAATCCTCTAATTTCTGCTAATCTACCAAATTCTCTTTGACTGTATTCATCAAGAAATTCAGCCTGGATTCTCAATTTCACCCTACACTGTGACAGCAAAAGCACCCCATATGAAATTGTGGGCTCCAGATAACCATCAATGATTAAACTGAGGGTGTTTGGTGCAAAAGTGTTTATCTTTAAACATCATTGCAAGAAGGACCTGGGTGCAAGAGGTTTGGTAGGTTATCATGTTGTACTAAAACCAGATTTCAAAGGGTGGTCATTCTAGATCCCAGAATGGGGAAAAGTAATAAAATCAGCTAGTGTTAACCTCAATGAGCACAGTTTTTTTCAGAAAGGACAACTTTCAAAGGATACACAATTGGGAATTCAGGTCAACAATATTTTTGATTTTCCAATGATCAAGCAACTGGATATACAGGACTCATTTATTTCAACCATCAACCCTTCAAATAAACAAACAGAATATTTACCAACAAGGTAGAAAGAATAAATGTCATCACCCCAAGAAGCCCAATGGAAACAGGAAATATTGGTCAAAGTATGCAGTATGTCTGAAAAGGATTTTTTCATCAGAACTGAAGTCAATGAAGCACTAAAAGAAGTACCCCAAAAGTGTATTCTTAGCACCAAATGGGTGTTTGGAATGAAAGGGAAACCTGAATGATACAAAGGGTAATTGGTGGTTTGAGGTTGCTGACCAATTCATATATTAATTTTGAAGAAACATTTGCTCCAAAATCAACTTTTAGTGGAATGAAAATTCTTTTTGAAATTTCCTGAAAGAAAAAATGGAAGTTTTGTACATTTGATGTGAAAAATTCATTCCTACATAGTCTGATTAATAATACAACCCATGTAGGGCCCTCAAAGGGGATGGAATTCCCACCATACTCTATAAGAAAACTCAAGAAGGATTTATATGGCACCAAGAAAGCAGCTTGTTTCTGGTGCCTACATTATAAATAAATTATCCAACAAATAGGATTTAGATCGAATGGTGAGGACCTGAGAGGCTAATCCTTTGATTCAAAAAAAGGGCAAGGCATGCTGTGGATCTACATGTATGATGAAGCCTTAGCAGGTTCATCTGAATCTTACATCAGTTTCATATCATTGGAATTGAGCTGACATTTGCAAATCAAATGGGAAACCAAAATCACTGATCTTGTAGGGCTATCCATAAAGAAAACAAATAATTTTTTTGATATCAATCAAGCCAATCTCATTGAAAAACCAATCAATATTTCAACAATAAAAATCACTGCCACCTCTAATCTCCCATCAAACTTTAATTCTCTTTTGAATCCCTCACAAGAAAGGAATAAAGATCAATTAAAGAGAATTGGAATTCTTCTATACATCAGGAAAGGAACAATGCCAGGAATTTATATTCCAGTGAACTACTTGGCACATTTCTCTATGGGGCTGGATTTGGATCACTGGGAGACACTTGAGAACTTGATTAGTTACTTGAGAAAAACCAGGGATGTTGATATTCAAATATCTGGAAGTGACAAATCTGATGTTTTTAAGTGCTATGTTGATGCCAACTGGGGAGGGGAAGGTAACCAGTTGACACATGGCTTCTTGTTTTTTCATGGAGGAAATACAATAATGTGGCAATCAAAACAACAAGCGATAGTCACATAATCAGCTTCTCAGGAAGAATACATTTGTCACAGGAACTCTTGGGGAAAAAGAGAGTCGCCTGGCACTCAGGTATGAAGAGCTCACTTGGAGAGCTCCAAAGGATAAAGAAACAGAAGGAAAATATATTTCTTTAAAAGAAAATAAGAGCAATTACAAGATATGCCAAAGATATAAAGGAAGTCAAGAGCCAAGGATAATAAAGAAAGCCAAAGGCCAAAGAGCCAAAGAAAATGCATCCTCAATTCACTTTTTAAACCTTCCAGAAAGAAAAATTGAATTAATAAAGCATATGACCACTAATATCTACTGGCAGGCAAAGAAAATGGTGCAAATGACTTACTCAAGAATATCACTAGTTAATTTCAATAATGAAGAGAAAAATAATAATCAAAATAAATCCAATATATTAACTAACTGGGGAAAAAGTTCCCAGGGATTGAATGGTGGCCAGGATATATGAAAAGCTGAAGACTGATCCTGGAGGGTTGATCACCCAGTTGCATGACTGTTTTGAATCAATACAAATATGGCCATCTTGAGAATTGAACTGTGTGTCTTGAATTCCCACAATGGAATATGAATTGTGCCAAATAGGCTAATGCCATACAGGTTGCCTTAATACCACCTGTATGGACCAATTGAGTTGTCCAAGGAGTTCTTGAGTGCTTGATGCCTTGAAAACCGATTTGATGATTAAAAAACTCTTGAGATCTCCCTTGAAAAATGCTGTTCCAGTATCCCCTTGGGGGAATACTATTGAAATGAAATGACCAACACCTCAAGGTGAGGTGATTGGTGTCCTCAAATGGTCCTCTGGTAGGAACTATGGATTTCCAGACGGAATGACTAAAGTCTTCCTTCAAAATGGGGTGATGGACTTGGGGGACTTGATTTGAAATGGCGTGATGAAGTCCTGAAACCATCACCATTAAATTTCTGAGGAAAAATGATGAATAATGGCATATAATACCATATGTGCACTGTGGTATACCTGTACCAGTATGGATTAATAGCTAAAGTCAGCAGGAATATTTTTCAATTTTCCTTAGGCTTTTCCCAATATATTAGAGTATTCATTTTTTTCAAAATAAATGATAAGAAGACCTAACACAATGAAAACTCAATAAATGCCTTTTATTAATAAATGAACTTGACAATTATGATGTGACACCCCAATGCACCACCCAGATGAAATTATCTTTCAAGGGATTGGTTGACCTAAAACAATTATTTTTTATATATACTTTTTATTCCTTATTTTTTTACTTCAATTTTCTTTAAACATTGTGGGTAGTAAAAATCAACAAACATATACTACAGCATAGAAGGTTGTAGTTAAAATGAGGATGCATGAAATTAAATTTCAGGGTAGAGTTGTAGCATAATAGGGGTCATAAAGGTTGATTGAAAGTTCATTTATACATCAGAAAGGTAGAATTGGGTATTTGGATGAAAATTAGTCTTCCTATTAATTTTGAGAAGGAAATGAATATTAAATTTAAGGGGTTAAATCTAGGAAAGGTGCTTAATTCAGGCTTAGGATATCATTGAAGCAAAGAAATTATAGGTGTATTGTATTCTCTGACTCCTTTGAGGAAGTCTAGCATTACAAAACAGTTTTGAACAGATTTAGAAGCCTAGTAATAAGTTTATGATTATGATAAGGTGGTTATTGTGATGTTAGAAGGAAGAAATTTAACATTTAGGGTACAGAGAGATGTTAAAATGGTGTGAAATGTGAAATAAAATAGGCTGGGAAGACAGGATTAGAAAGTAGAGATATCACAGTAGTATTAAAGAAGGCTCAGAGCAAGATTACAGAAGTTTCAAAAGGGTTTACTGTAATACAGTTGGAGTTAAAGGAGAGCTAGTTACAGAAAAAGACATGATAATACAGGAAAACTATAGTACAGTGGTCAGGGAGATAAGAATTCCAGGGTTCTCAATTGATTACATGATCAATGACATCATCAACAGGAATTAAACTAGGATTACTAATAATGGAGATAAGGATTCCAGGAAACTCGATTTATTACATACGCAAATGACATCATTTCCCCACAGTTTCAAGAACTCAATTGAAAATACACGTCTCATGATCCAACACCACCAAAACTTATTTCATGATACAGGTCATATGAAAAAACCCTAAATTGGAGACCTGAAAAAGTTAAAGTCCCCTTTTTTTGACACTCCCATGGAGGCCCCAAAAACTATAAATAGCGGTCCCCTCCCCCCTTTAATTCTTTTTTCCTCATGGCCTAGACAGACGCTCATCACAAAAACGTAACTTCTTAATATTTTTTCTGAGTGAAATCCTCTCCATTCATCCACATTATCCTAATTTTTTAGGAATACTCAGTAGCTAAGCTCAGAAGTAAAATTATCCCATCCCCATTCCTAAATTTTGCTCAGCAGATAAGCTCAGTAGCACTGTCTGAGTGATTCATAATTAATAGTAGTTAACAGTTGGTCTACTTGAATTGATAAACTCATCTCATTGACTACTTCCATTCCTAAATTTCTGAGTAGCTAAGCTCAGAAGCACTGCCTGAGTCTTCATTATATAATTAAGAGTAGATAACAGCTGGTCTAAATTGATTTATAAATTAAACTCATTTACTCTCCCATTGATATTTTTACCCCATTCCTAAATTCTGCTCAGTAGCTAAGCTCAGTAGCACTGTCTGAGTGATTTATAATTAATAGTAGTTAACAGTTTGTCTACTTTAATTCATAAACTCATCTAATTGACTACCTTCATTCCTAAATCTGCTCAGTAGCCAAGCTCAGTAGCATTGTCTGGGTGTTTTATAGATAGTAATAGCTAACAGTTTGTCTACATTATTTGATAAATCCATCCCATTGACAAAGCTCTTCACTCAGTAGGCAAGCTCAGTAGTAAATTGAACAATAGTAGTGTCTGTTATTCCAGGTTATCATCATAAAATTATTAAACCCTTAAAAAAATAGTAGTTTTTGTTATTATTAGCTATCATATTTTCAACAGTGTTATCATCAAAATTGGAAATCCCATAAGGTGTTACTAGTCTCAGTAAAGTAATTAAAAATTCTTTTCCCAGTTTCATATCTTTATTTATTTGTGTTAAGGCTTACTAAGCCGTTTTTTCCAGATCAAACAAAGTCTGATAGAGTCTGTTGAATATACGTTTCTGACTAGCCACCATCAAATAAAATAAATTGATTGTGAAATCAAGTTAAGATAATTCAGCATTTTCAGGAAGGGCAGTTCAGATTATTCCAACACACAAGCAGAGCAAGGATGAAAGATTGAACAGACATTCAAAACTGTTTTCTTGTAATTTCTTCTTCTAGGTCCTGCCTCATTTATCCCACACAGGAGGAGTTCCCACAGCACCAGTCCTGGTTCCATTGATATGAGTCAAGGGTTCCCTAATCTTGAGGTATAAACCTTTTTGAAGGTGGCTGGGGGCCTCTGGTGGTTTCCAGAGGACATGACTTGAGGGTTTAGGTCAATTCCCAGCTATGGCCATTCTGAGTCCCTTGGGGCTTTTGTCCCTGAGGGGCTGATGGGTGAGATTATGGTTTGGGGATTGAGGTATAGCCCCCTTGGCCCCTTTCGGAGCCATTGTATTTAGGTCAAAAGGGGCCTAAGTGGTCCCACCACCTGTGGCCTATGGGCCTAAATGGCCCCAAAAGGCTATTTAGGTGCAAAACCCCCTAATCAAAGGGGTGCATCAGCAGCCAAAGACCCCCTGGCCTGGGGTTGGCAGGGGTAAAGAATTGGCCAAAGTGGCCAATTGGGCAGGATATGGCCAGGAAAAATGAGTGTGGCCCAAAAGACTAATTGGCCGAGAATTGATAATATGGCCAATTAGCCATATATTTGTTGTAAGGTGTGGATATGAAACTTTGATTAAAAGTCAAGTACTTTTCCTGTCCTCAAAATTGGTATAAGTTAAAAAATGATTAAAAAAAAGTAAGAAATAGTATTTTTCAGAGAAAACATGCCAATTTGATTGTTTTTAACTTTATAAGTATACACCAATAATATTTTGGAGATTTATGTTTTTACCAACAATAAAAATTTATCCAAAAATACTTTACAACAGGTATTTAAGGCTACAAAAGAAATTTCTTCAAGAGAAATTTCAATTGGAATTAATTGAGCAAAGAGCTGCAAGCAATTAAATAAATAATAAGGTCTTTAAAAAGATATTAAAAGAGGAAACACACCCAAAAGTGATCAGAGTGAATTGGGAAACAAGGTGACAAAGCTAACAGTGATGAAAGATGCTTTAATTCACTTATGGGGTGGTTCAAGGGGTGAAAATGATTATAAGAGTTACAAACAATGATAACAATGATTTTTTCACGTGGTAAAAGGTTTCAAATGATAAAAAAAGGTGGTTGGAATCTATTATTGATTGGTTCAACAGTGTTTAAACTAATTATACAAGGAAATGATTCTAACATGAAGAGAAAAGTGGGGCAAAGAAGACATTATTTTATAGCCATCAATTTTCTTACTCCAAAAGTAAAATTTACTCTTTTCAGTCGTGGAAAACACTCTGACAACAGAAAAGCCAGATATGGCATCATTGAACCCTGGTTTAGACCAAAAAAGGGCTGATTTTAGTCACTTTTGGCTATTTTTAGCCATTTTAGACCTTTAAATCAGCCATTACTATAGCAATACCTAGTCTAGACCCTTCAAAACACGTCATAATGTGTGTAAGAGACGTAGAAACCAGTTGAAACTGCTTTTACTAACATTGTTTTAACTTAAGGGTAGTTTTACCCTCTTGGCAACAGTCAAAACTTCCCTGGTTGGTATCAAAACCTCATCATCAATTGAGACACAGACCCTGTGACTCAATTCCAGGCCATGAGTGATGAACATTTGTGTGTATCTTGACATTTCACACCTGTCAGCAAGGATTTTGGGGTCTGGCTCACCCTTGGAGCTAAAGTACCTTTCCCCCCCAGAATGAATCTTTCCAATTTATTTTTTCTTTAATTCCTCTTCATGTAATACAGTTGTAATTTACACATACAATTCAATTGAGCTTTTACAGTACACAACTGTAATAATTCATACCTCATATGTAAATTACAGTTCACTTATGTAATACACACACACATTTTGACATTCAATTGAAAAATACTTCAATTCCTCATAACTTCTAAACTACACACAAAACCTCAATTTTAACACAAAAATTGATGGTTAACACCACATGTGGTGTTAATGAAATTCATTTTTTGAGGATTTTCAACTTTTGTACATAAAATACTAAAAACTTAATTTAACCTTATTGAGAGTTGAGTTACAGAAATTTTACCCAGAGGTGACCCCACCTTATTTTTTATGAAGAATACAATAGTGGAGTAATTTTCTTATGTTTATTTATTGGATAAAAAGCTATAATATATTTTATGTAACTTTTCACCAAAAAATTTTTAATTTCATTAACTTTATTAAAAATTCATTTTTACTTAATTTTTTCAAGTAAAAATGTATTTTCATAATTTCAAATTTTTTTATTTTAAATTATAATTGAATTTTTTTTGTATATAAATTTGTATTTTTATTTTAATTCTTTATTTTGATAATATAAATAGATTCATTTTATTTATATTTGTATCTTATTTTGTTATTTGTGGTCTGTTGGGTATATGAATTGCCTCTAAAGCTCACATTGGTGGGGGCTTGAATTGCCAGAAAACATCAATATGGAGGGGTCTTTCCCGTGGTTGTGACAACATTACCCTTCCATTTGCGGTGGAAGAATGTATTTGGTTATAAAACATGTTTCATAATTAATTGTGTAATCATTGGCCTCCATTATGCTCATATAACAAAACTGCAAGAGGCTTTTCTACAAATACTGTAATATGGAAGAAAACACAAAATCCAATTCAAGAATTTAACTTTATCAATGAGATTATTAATTCTAACAAGATAAAATTGTATTTTGTGAATACTTATTAGAAGCTGGAAGAAATTCTGACAAAGAGTTTGGGGCAACTGAACATCAAAATATTCTTATTGAAAATTAAACCAATGTGGCATAACTATGTGTCATGGAGGGGAGTGTTGTGTTACACAGTTTAAAACATACTGCGGAATAAAAGAGTATTTTCTTATAGATTAATACACCTAATTTAATGGCACATAAAAATTGAATATTCATGTAGATAGGCTATAATTATTTAACTCCACTTCATTGAAAATACTCCCCCAGGGGATATTTCCCCTTTTAATTTTTTCCTACAATTTACCAAATTTAAAATTTTTATAATATTTAATTTTAAAATAGCTACAAACCAAAAGGGGACATACTTCTATTTAAGAAATTGCAATATTTGAACAACTAAGTATATCACTATACTCATAGTAAATAATTGTCTTAAATTAGCTTAATTTATTTTATACTTCTGATAAAGCTATTAGAGATACAACAGATTCAATGCTTTGATGATTACTTATGGTTTGCTTCTGAACTTTATTTAGGATTGGTGTGTATTTTTTGAAAAATGGTTTTGTTTGTTGTTTGATTTTAAATATTCTTGTGGTTGTGAGGGACAGGGGTTGGAAGCTGCTTGTTGTGCTAAATGGTCCACTCTTTCAATTACTTCTGTGCAAGAGTGTCCTATAAACCAGAAGAATTGTAAATCAAGCCATATTTTTCATTGGGTGCATTTGGAATATAGATGTAGGATGATGGATTTGAAAGGTGTCTTTTTCTTGGACAGTGAAATTTATTTTAGCACCACTTGGCTGTTGGAGAAAATTGATGTTCCTCTTGGAATATGCTCATAGTTGTGTAGTAGGAAATCATCTAGTATTTCTAAACAAAGCAAAAAGGCTGTTAGTTTTGTTTCAAAATTATCAATAATCTATCTTTTTCAATGAAGGCTATTTTCTCAATGTTGTTTTTAACTAATATAGTGGCCACTCCTCCTACTCTCCCTGGAATTGGTGAATCTTTGGTGAAGAATTTGGCTCTAGTTTGAATTTCAGCCCTGACCTGATCTACTATCTTTTTATTTGTGTAGCTAAGGTTTTGTATTTGAAAGATATTCCCATACTAAGGTGAGTAACTTTGTTGTTCCATATGCTCAATGATTTTTCTATTATTTTCCTCTTCTTTCTTTGTACCAGAAAATGCTTTCATTGAGTAATATTTTTTGTCAAGGCCATAGGCTGTTCTGGTGAGTTCCTCAAGCTGTGCGCACATAGAATTAAATCCAGATTCAAGTCTTTTCAATGAAAATCATAATTTATTTTTGTGGTGAGAGGTATTATTAACCACTTTACCTCTTTATGAAACAGAAATTCTTTTCCATTAATGCGACTGGAGTGTATTGAATATACTTTATTTGCAAAGAAGATCAGTTTTGTGTCTTTTGTGTCCAACAGTACACTGTGCTTTATATCATAATTCCACAAGACATTAGTTTTATACTAGAGATCATGTATACCTTTTTTGAGAGATTCAAAATTCAGTAAGTGAGGTACATTATTCTCATAGGCAATTCCTATTTATTTCATTTTCAAAGAGGGGGCTTGGAATTAACAGATTTGAGATATATAACTGGTGAAAATTCACCAAGAGAGGGAACCAATGATCAAAGAAATAATAAAATTCATATAAAATAAAATGATTATTAAGAAATATTAAAGAATAAGTATAAGAATTCAAAAATTAAAGGAATTCAAATATATATATATATATATATATATCATTTTTGTTGATTTCTATTATTTATTATTTGTATGTTGTTTTTCATTATCCTCAATCATTTGATTTCTTCTGGAAAGTCAATAAAAGATAAATGAAAGAAAATACAAATCACAAATGACTAATGCAGGAATAAAAAACAAATAAAAAATGCATAAAACATAAGTAATAACAAAATCACAAAAAAACCAAAAATAAATGAAGAACAAATGACAAATAAACAAAAAATATAAAATATAAAAATTATGGAAAATAATGGATGGTAAAAAACAAAAAACAAAAGGTAAGAAAAAGAATTCTCATCCATTCTTAAGTCTATTAACTATTTTTTATGACTTTTATGTTTATTCATTTGTATATATTAGTTTCAATCTATTTCCTATCTGTTTTCTTTATTATTATTTTTTAATTTTTCATCATTTATATTATTTTTAATGTATTATTTTTTCATTTTTTGCTTGTTCACAAGTTTTTGCCCACTTCTATCATTACTTTCATTTTCATCTTTGTTAATGTTTAGCTTTATTTTATTTTTTGAATTAATTGTTTATTCTTAAGAAAAACATTCAATTTTTTGTTTTTTCTTGATTTTGAACTATCATTTTCATTATAATAAAAAAACAAATGAATAATTTTTCTAAGAGAAGAGTAAAGCAAATTATTTTTTTGAAATGGAACTAAATACTTGTTGATGGTTTTTTTTATATAAGGCATGCTGTGTCAACTGTGAGGTCAGCTGATGCCAAAAGCAAAACCAGAACCAGAAGAGGGGTCCACAGAATTCGGCGGCTGTGGCATCAGCTTATTCCCCGCTGTGTCTTAATCAACAAGGAGGAACTTCTCACAGATTTATTGGAAATGTAACTGGTTCAAGCTACATTGGAGAAACACATAAAGCATTTTTAATAAAATATATCTTTATAGAGTATAGGGCAAGATGCATGTCAGCCTGTGACTCAAAAACAGAGAACAAGCATGACAGCCAAAATACCATAAACAAGTAGTAGAGCAAAATACTACCAAAACATGGATCTGAGCCGAACCAGCTCAAAAGGTATAAAATGAAAGAGGAAGCTCGTCTGTTTCCAAATATACAAGTCCCAGAACCATAAAACAAAGAATAACAAAGTTATTCCTGCTCAAAGACGCTGCTGAGCATAAACCTTAATTTTCACCTCTCATCTAAATTCTGAAGCTTTAGTGTGAGATACTTAAACTGGGGTCTTTTTGGCAGAGGAAAAATCAGTCCTATCTGATGGTGTCATCCATTTCCCCATATCTCATCTAGATCAAACTTTATGGAACAAATAAGTACCATACTTTCACAGGGGCTCTTGTGGAAGGCAAGAGTTTCCTGGCACTCAGGAATCAAGAACTCACTTGGAAGACTGGAAAAGAATGAAGAAATAACAAGTAATATATTTTTTACCTAATAATAAGAGTAAGGACAATTATGCCAAAGATAAAAGAAAAAAGCAAGCCAATGACCAAGATAATAAAGAGAGCCAAAACTCAAAGAGCCAACCAAATGGATCCTCAATTCACTGTTTCAACCTTTCAGAAAGAACAATGGAATTAGTAAAGGATATGACCACCAATATCCATTGAAAGGCAAAGAAGAAGAGGAAAAATGACTGACTTAATATTATCAGTATTTACTTTAATAAACAAGAAGAAAATAAGGGAAATAACAAATCCAATATATTCATTAACTGGCAAAAAATTTGCGAGGGAAGAAAAGGTAGCCAGTATATGTGAAAGGTTGAAGACTGATACTGGAGGGTTGATCACCAGGATGTATTGACTGTTTTTCAGTCAATACAGATTTGGCCATCTTTAGAACTTGACTGTGTGACTTAATTCCCACAGTGGAAGATGAATTGGCCCAAAAGGGCCAAGGACATACAGCCTGTATGAGCAAATTGAGTTGTCCAAAGAATACTGAACTACTTCCTTCCTTGACAGCTGATTGAATTATTGATAACCTCTTGAAATTACCCTTGGAATAATCCTTAAAAGACAATGAAACCCAACTCCTGCAGGGCCGGGTGGTTGGGGCCCTCAAATGGTCTTCTGGTAGCTGCCAGGGATTGCAAGACTGAATGACTGAAAAGGATCCCTTTGGAATGGGTGATGGGTTTGGGGACATGAATTCAAAAAAAGCATAATTTGGTCCTGAAAACATCACCATTGGATTTCTGAGCAAATTAGGTTCATAATGGTATATTATACCATATATGCACCACACCTGAATCCTTTGATACGGAGTACGTTGGTGAAGGAGGGTTCTTCCCATGAACTGAGGGGAAATCTTGATGGCCTTGCGCTTGTGGCCTTTGGTAGTTGAAAGGTGGCCAATTTTAGTCCCAGGGTCCTTTTGGCCATGTTTGTGAACATTGAGATTGGGGGCTAAAATTGGCTCAGGTGGGCCCACTTGCGATTTGGGACCAACCTGGTGGTTGGCCCCCTTGGCCCCTTTTGGGCTCATTGGATTTTGGCCAAAAGGGGCCTAAGGATCCCATGGACAGTTGACCATAGAGGTCATAGGGGTCCCAAATGGCCCAAAAAGGCCTTTTAGGCCTTAGAACCCATAAACAAAGGGGTGGGGCCAAAGGCCCTGGTGATGGCTAGAGGGACCAAAGCCCCTGGAAGTCCAGATGGATCCCCCAGGCCCAAAACAAAGGTATTGGCCTGGTGGTTGGTTTATGGCCTGAGGCCATGAGTGGCCAGTCAGAGGTGGTATTGCCCAAAGGCCATAAAACACCAAAATGGTCCAATTGGCCATAAAATGAGGTCAGGCTATATTTTCCGCAAACACCCATTGGGGGAGTGATTAAATGTGGTTGTGACAGTACCCCCCACCTTGAATGGTGAGCTCCTGAGCACCAAACCAAGGTAAAAGCCTGTTGAGGCTGTTGAGAAGGATTGGAAGCAGGGATTCCAGAGGTATTGCCTCTCAAAAGGAATTTTATGACTGGTATGAAGTTGGCATACAGCATGAGGATGATTTGGTCTTCTTCTGACCTTTGAATTTGGAAGCTTTGAAGAAATGAGTTGACATAAATATTTTGGCATTAATATTATAAGAAGGAAAAGTCTGAAAAAATATAAAGAGAAAATAAGAAAAGGAAATAAAGAGAAATGAAATATTGAGGGGGATTCCAATCTTGATTACAGAAGTGAACAGCTGATTTGAATTGGCCAAGGACCTGGAAAACAAGATTTGATTCCAGGTGCTCACAGAGTGGCCAAGGTGATTCTCACAACAAGAAGGGGTAGAATACCTCCAAAGGTGCATACCAGGAGTGGGAATTACACTTGGTAGTTCCTCCCCCCAAAAAGCACCATCACATAATCAAGCTCTTTGAGAATTGGGTCCTGGCTTTTCAGGATATAAACAAGGAAAATCCTGGATAGGTTCAGGGCAATTCTTGAGGCTTTAAGTTGGTTCTCATGTGGATCTTTCTGGGTCATTACTTAAGCCTTTCCATTCCACCAAGTACCATAATTTTCCTCTCTTGATCTTGGAATCCAGAATTCAAGAGACTTCCCATTCCTCTTCTTCTGCAATGATTTGAGAAGGAGGCTCTTGATGCCAATTTGGAATTTTGATGTCTTGACTGGTTCAAGGAGGGAAATGTGGAAAACTGGGTGGATGGATTTCCATTGGGGTGGAAGCTTGAGGTGGTAAGCATGAGTACTGACTTCAAGATTGGAAAAGGACCCAACCATCTTTTGGACAGTTTTTGGTGGGTCTAGTTGATTTGATGTTCTTTCAAGAAAGCCATACCATTTCACCTGGATTAAAAACAGGTGGACTTGCTCTACTTTTATCTGCATACCTCTTGAACCTGTTTATGGAAACTTCCGCTTCTCTCCTGACATCTTTCTGTACTGATTGAACTTTTGTTAATAAACTTCCAGAGGGATTATCTTGAGTGATGTGAACTGAGTCAAATTGTGGATCTCTGCCATAAACAGTAAAAAACGGTGATTGTTTTGTTGAAGATTGATGATAATTTTTGTGGGCAAATTCAGCCAGAGGCAGCTAGGTGTTCCAATCATCTTGATGATAACTGACATACATCTGAAAGTACTGTTCTAGTATCTTATTTACCCTCTCTGCCTGTCCATCAGTTTTTGGATGGTAAGCAGTTGACAGATCTCTTGAAATCTTGAGCTTCTGACAAAGATTGGTCCAAAAGGAAGAAACAAAAAGGGAACCTCTATCACTAACAATGGCCGAAGGCAGGCCATGCTTTGAAACAATATTCTTTATGAATAAATTGGCCAAATCCAGTGAAGTTATTGAAGACATTGTTGGAATAAAAACTGCCATTCTTTAGAATCTGTCTACCATGACAAGAATTCAGTCAAAGGAATTGGACAGTGGCAATTGAGTGATGAAGTCCATTGAAAGACAAATCCAAGGACCATTTGGAATTGAAAGAGGTTTGAAGAGTCCAAACTTGTTGTGGTGAATATTTTTGCTTCTTGAGCACTGTTGACAGGATGAGACAAAATCCTTGATAAATTTAGTCATGCCATACCAGTGAAAATCCCGCTTGACAAGTTTGAGAGTCTTCTCTTGACCAGGGTGTCGAGCTAGAGCAAAATCATGACACTTTTGAAAAATGCTGAGTTGAATTGTGGGGTCATTTGGGACCACCACCCAATCTTTCAATAACAGAAGTTGGGAAGAGGAATAAAGAGAATAATCTTGAACAGATTTACCTTTACCCAATGCTTGAAGGATACTTCTGTACCAAGAATCTTGCCATAATGTATTCTGAATTGATTCAATCAAATTTGAAAAGCTTTCCACCCTGAATGAAAAAAACACTGTGGGTTGAACCTCATCTTGCTTAATGAATTGTTGAAAACTCATTGGATTCTTGCTGATGAAATCCTCCCCCCTTTCTGGATAAATGTTGTCCCAATGTAATAAGCTATCCGGAGGAATAGCTAGGTGGCCAGGGCGGTAAGTGATGGAGAAATGAAATTCAGAAAGGAATTCAGCCCAGTGGGCTTCACAGTGAGTAAGGACTTTTGAAGACATGAAGTATTGCATGGAAGAGTGATTTGTATGAATTTCAAAAGGGGAAGAGAGTGAAAGAAGAAAAGCCCTCCAGTACTTGAGAGCCCAGACTATTCCAAGGGGCTCCTTGTCATGAATCTCATAGTTGAGCTCTTCTGGAATAAACTTGCCGCTATCAAATGCAATGGAATGTTTTTCCGAGTCAGGAACCTGACTAAGTACAGCACCCAAGGCATAATTGGATGCATTGGTCTCCACAATGGTGGGTAGAGAAGGATTGGAGCTGTGGTGAATTCCTCTTTCAGTTGATGAAAGTGGCTAAGAGATTCCTCATTGAAGGGGAAAAAGGAATATTTCTTGAGGAAACTGGTGAGTGAACTAATCTTCTTTGAATAATTCTTGATGAAACGGCAGTAGAAATTGGCAAATCCAAGGAATGACTGAAGAGCCTTGAGGTTTCTTGGAGGCAACCATTTGAGAATTTGCTGGACTGTCCCTCGGTCCATATTGAGGCTCTCAGAAGAAACAATATAACTTAAATACTCTACACTAGAAGCATGAAATAGGCACTTGGAATCCTTAGCAAAGAGGTTATTGGCTCTGAGTCTGGAAAGGACAGTGGATACATGAGTGAGTTGTTCTTCCTCAAACTTGGAAAAGACAATAATGTCTTCCACATACACCACAACATAAATATCAAGAGTATCATATACAATGTCATTGACAAACGTTTGAAAAGAGGAAGGAGCATTGGTGATTTCAAATGGCATAACCAAATACTCATGACTGCCATATTTAGTTCTAAAACCTTCCAAGTGTTCATCACCCTCCTTGATTCTGAGCAGGTTATATGCACCAAACAAATAATTATTGGAGAAGATAGAAGAAACATTAAAAACAGTGAGAAGCTGGTTCATATGAGGAAAAAGATACTTGTTCTTTCTAGTAACATCATTGAGTTTGCAGTAATTAACACACAAATGGAGGGCACCATCCTTCTGTTTGACAAAAAGAACAGGTGCTCCTGTTGAAGAGGAGCTTGGCCAGATTAAAACTTTCTCTACATTCTCTTGAATTTAGGCCCTGAGTGTGTCTGACTCTTGGTTTGATAAAGAGTAGATCACCCCAACTGAAGGTAGACACCCCTCCAGCTCAATATGATGATCACAGGCACAGTGAGGAGGAAGTTTCTCTGCTTCAAACTTGAAGAATACATCAAAATAATGGTGATAAGCAGAAGGAACATCCTTTTTCATGGTTTCTTTTTCTTCTGGCTCTTCCTCTTCATCCCAAAACTCCTCCAGGGAGTCATGATAATATGAAGGAGGAAGGCCCATATTCCCAAAGACAAGATGAAGTGAAGATACAGAATTATCTTCTCCAAAATCTTGAATCTCTTTGAAGACTTCATCTCTAGAGGATAGTCACTAATGATGGGAATTAAGGGAATGAATATGGACAGAAGATAGAAATGATGGTGCTCTAGAATTACCAACCAGAGCTTCACATGATTTGGCAGAATAAGAGTCATTACTGAAAGATTCAGAAGGATCATACTAGTCCTTATTATCATCATGAAAGGTGATCAGCCCTTGCCTCCAATCAATAGATGGATTAAAATGATTAACAAAGTCAAAGCCCAATATGAGGTCTTCTCCCTTGGGAGTATCAATTACTAAAAAGTTCCATTCAAAGCTTGGGAATGAAGGGAGCTCAACCATATATTTGGTATTTTGAGTCACAAATAAGGAAGGGGACTCAGAGGAGTCCAAGATGATAATATGAATCTTCTCTGGTAGTTCTGACAGAGTCAAAGAATACTTGGGAACAAGCTTCTTTGCAATAAATGAGTTGGTAGCACCAGAATCAATGAGAATACTGTAAAAAACATCAGAAAGAGAAGAAAAAACAAAGAATTTAAGAGAATTTTTGACACCAGTATTCAGAATGCACAATTGTGCTCTGGATGGAAAACAGTGAAGACCATTGAACACAACATGATCTTCACTCAGGCCTTTCCCTTGAAGGGAAATTTGACTGCTGGTTGGGTAAGCTTGTTTTGAGGCCTTTTGAAAGAGGACTCAAGACTATGATTCTCACCACAATAGGTACATAAGCCCTCCTTGATTATTCTTTCTTTTTCAGAATTCATCAACTTGAAATTTTTATTCAACAAAGAAGAATGGGTCTTCTCCCTCTTTTTAAAATTCTTCTTCTTTTGATTTGAATTTGAAGAACTTTGAGACTGAGAAGAATTTGACTTTGAGGCTTCAGGCTTCTTCTCTTGATGATTACTCTTCTCTTTTTGCCTCTCATGGTACCTGGTATCAAGCTCCAAGGTAATATCCATTAGTTCTTGAAGAGAGTCAATTCTTGAAGGATGGGAGGCCAATTGATCCAAAATCTTGGATGGAAATCCCCTCCTGAAATGGTGGATGAGAGCCCTTTCCCCCAATCTCCAATTCTTGAAACCAAACTTCTGAAATTGGTGATGTATAAGGAAACGTGTCCACCCTCTTTCATTCTTAAGGCATCCAGCTCTGCTTCAGCTTTTCTGACTTCATTCAGGTCTCCAAATAAAGTAAAGAGTTGAGATTCAAATAATTGCCAAGAATTGAGAAGATAGCTTGGGTCTTGATTGGTGAGATTGGAAGGATGAGGTTCAATACATTTTGCAGCCCTTCCAATGAGAAATGAAGTGGCATAAAGGACCTTCTTTCTGTCTTGAGAGAAGTTTGCCAGATCATTATGAAAAATCAATCGACAAGACTGAATAAAGCTTCTACCTTTGAAAGGCTGAGTCCCATCAAAGAATTCTGGTGCCTTCATAGATGGAGTTTTGAAGGCTGGTGATCTTGATGATTAATAGGATGAAGCTGCTTGAAGATTGGCCAATAAGGATGGTTCAGACTGATAAGAGACAGGCTGATTAGACTGGTCTAGAGTTGGCCCTCCAGTGCCTTGGGATTCCCCCACAGGAGCAGGGACACCTTCAGTACCATCAGACTCTTCCTCTTCCACAGAGTTCTCCCCCTCCTCTTCACCATCTTCACCAGGACCTTTGAAAGTGGTCCTTGAAATTCCTGGGAATCTGCCAACAGCTCCTGAAGAGGAATTTGATCTTCTGGGCCCTCTTCCTTCCTCCCTGTATGGTGCTGCTCCTTCCATATGGGGTCCTCTGTCTAATTGGGCCCTCAGTTGAGGAACTGCTGGGGTTCTGTCAAGAGAGCTCTTGAAGTTGGAGTAAGAACAGCTTGAGCTCTGGCCTGAGATCTTGTCTGTCTTGCAGGAGGTGAATGTTGAACAGGAATTATTTCAGGAATGAAAGAAATTCAAGTAAAAATCTTCAGGTATGTCAAACAATCAAATGTCAAATGAAGTCTTGAGCTCAATTCAATAAAATAAAAATCTTGCAGAGATCAATAAATCAACAAAATCTTGAAGCAAATAAGTTTATGTCAAAATTCTTGATGTTAAAAATCAGAAAAATCAATAATATTTGGTTCAATCAAATTTTCTTGAAGTCAATGTCAATTTATATCAAATGAGTCAATCAAATCAAAATCAAGTGAATTCTTCTTTCAATCAAAATTCTTGAAGAATAAATCAAATTGAATCCTGATATGAAGAATGTGTCTGAATAATTTGATGAACAATTTGAGAATGAATCAGAAATAAAAATAAGATTGGATTGATATTTGAAAACAATTGATGATTGAAATTAAGATTTAAAAGAGAAAAAGAAGAATAAAATGGGTCAGCTTTCATTTTTCAAGAATGGGGAGTGAATGGGAGAAAATTGAGAAGTTACAATAAATTATAAAATTCATAAGCATTAAAGAGTCATGACTTTGATGAAATGAGTGAATGAAATTATAAACAAGGAATGAACAGAATAAAAATAAAATATGAGTTAGTTGATATAAAGTCACAGGGGCTCTTGTGGAAGGCAAGAGTGGCCTGGCACTCAGGAATCAAGAACTCACTTGGAGGACTCCAAAAGAATAAATAAATAACAAGGAATATATTACTTTAAGGAAGAATAAGAGTAAGGAAAGTTATGCCAAAGATAAAAAAAAGGAAGCCAATGGCCAAGATAATAAAGAAAGCCAAAAGCCAAAGAGCCAACCAAATGAATCCTCAATTAACTGTTTCAACCTGTCAGAAAGAACAATGGAATTAGTGAAGGATATGACCACCAACATCCACTGACAGGCAAAGAAGGAAAGGTGCAAATCACTTACTTAAGATTATCAGTATTTACTTTAATAAATGAAAAGAAAATAAGGATAATAATAAATCCAATATATTAATTAACTGGTGAAAAAGACTCCATGGAAGAAAAGGTGGCCAGTATATTTGAAAGGTTGAGGACTGATCCTGGAGGGTTGGTCACCTGGCTGTATTGACTGTTTTGGGTCAATACAAATCTTGCCATCTTGAGACTTGAGCTGCGTGACTGAATTCCCACAGTGAAATATGATTTGGCCCAAAAGGGCCAAGTCCATACAGCCTGTATGAGCCAATTGAGTTGTCCAAAGAATACTGAGCTAGTTGATTCCTTGAAAAATTATTGAATGATTGATAAACTCTTGCAATTACCCTTGGAATAATCGTGAAAAGACAATACAGCCCAACTCCTGCAGGGCCAGATGGTTGGGGCCCTCAAATGGTCTTCTGGTAGCCACCAGGAATTGCAAGACTGAATGACTGAAAAGTCTTCCTTTGGAATGGGTGATGGGTTTGGGGACATGAATTCAAAAAAAGCATAATTTGGTCCTGAAAACATCACCATTGGATTGCTGAGCGAATTAGGTGCATAATGGTATATTATACCATATATGCACCATGCCTGAATCCTTTTGTATGGAGTATGTTGGTGAAGGAGAGTTATCCCCCTGAACTGAGGGGAAATCTTTCTGGGCTTGAGCTTGTTGCCTCTGGTGGTTTCCAGAGGGCGGAGGTTGAAAGGTGGCCAATTTGGGTCCTGGGGTTCTTTTGGCCATTTTTAGGAATATTGAGATTGGGGGCCAAAATTGCCTTAGGTTGTTCCACTTGTATTTTGGGGGCTGGTGGTTGGCCTCATTGGATTTAGGCCAAAAGGGGCCTAAGGCCCCACATACCTGTAGAGGCTGTAGGGGGCCTAAATTGCCCAAAAAGTTCTTTTAGGCCTTGGACCCCATAATCAAAGGGGTGGGACAAAGGCCCTGGTGATAGATAGAGAGGCCAGAAGCCCCTGGAAGTCCAGAAGAACCCCCCAGGCCCAAAACAAAGGTATTTTCCTGAAGGTTGGTGAGGTGGAGAATTGGCCAAAAGGGCCAATGTTTGCAGGATATGGCCTGAGGCCATAAGTGGCCTGTGAGAGGTGGTATGGCCCAAAGGCCATAAAACACCAAAATGGTCCAATTGGCCATAAAATTAATGAAATGACCAATTGGACGTAAAATGAGGTCAGACAATATTTGCCGTAAACACCCATTGGAGAGTGATTACATATGGTTGTGAGAAATACAGATTTTGAGAAGATCATATATCTGAATAACAAAAATTGAACATGGCATAGCTTTGCCATATTCAATGTTAACCATACCAAATAAGGGACCATTGTGTAGATCTCATTCAGGGATACAAAATGAACCAAATTTGGGATCAATATCTTCAAAACTGACAAACTTATATTAGCTTAAACGTCAAACTCTGTCAGCCTGTGACTTAAAGCCAGAGCACAAGCATGACAGCCAAATACCATAAACCAATGGTAAAGCCAAGATACCACCAGAACATGGAGCTGAGCCAAATTAGCTCAAAAGGTATCAAAAGGAATGGAAAACTCACCTCTTTCCAAAAATACAAGTCCCATCATCATATGACAAAGAATAACAAAGTTATTCCTGCTCCAAGTTGTTTCTGAGCATAAACCTTAATTTTCACCCCTCATCTGAAATACAGAGTAGGAGGCTTAAACCCATCAAATGGGTATTCAAAATGAAGCTCTAAGTAAGGGCTATCTAATGGTACCAGACAAACTGAGCTAGCACCAGCATTACAGAAGTTATGGCCAAATTCAGGCCAAATAAGGGTGAATAAAATATTCACCTCCCATCTAGCTTCTATAGTTTTAGTATGAGATACCTAAAGTGGGGTCTTTTTTGGAAGAGCACAATCATAGCCATCTGATGGTGCTATTCATTTCCCCATATCTCACCTAGAACAAAAGCTATAAGGCAAACAAGCCCAATACAGCTTTTTGCCTAAAACACGCATATGTACAAAACCTCTTGTACATGGCATAACTTTGCCATATTTAATAGTGAAAATATCAAATGAGGTACCATTTTGTAGAACACATAAAGGGCTACACATCAAACCAATTTTGAGGCCGATATCTCAAAACGGACAAAGTTATGGCTGTTTTAAGGTCAGAATCCCACAGTTTGGCTAATACAGCCATATCATGGGATAATATCCCATAACTATGATTATGAGGTGTCAAACAGACAAAGAAGATTTTTTACTTCAATACCTCATAGTTCACACAATAATGGGGTTCCATACAGGTCCTGTACAGCATTCTATGCATCATACACATCAGAATAAGGCTATGTGGTCCTCACATGAAAGTTTTCACCCTGTATTGGTAAAAACTGCCCAGATGTGGTTTCAAAACCACATCTGAGCCCAATAAAGGCCATAAAAGCCTTTTGCAAACCACAAGCCTGTCCTAGAGAGTGAAAAATCTTCACTTCCTCTACGTGAAAAGGTCTAGCAGCTTTTTCACCCCATTTCAGGATAAAAGGAGGCGTTTTCACTTTCAGAAAAAGAATCCCCATCCTGCTCTTGAATTCCTACATAGTATAACTGTCAAAATCAGTTATACTCTTGGAAAATAAACAGTTTATACCATAAATCTTAGTATTGTAGTCTTGATTATTGTAGCCCAACAGGTAAAGCTGCACCCAGGGCTTTCAATACCACTCACCACCACTAATTCTCATTAGTAAAGCCCTTTCTATCTTCAATTAAACCTTTTTTGAATAAGAATATCCGTGTCACAGTCAAATTTAAAATTGTAAATAACCTCATTACATCTTTATCATAGACTCAGCCTGACAAAATCCCACAGTTTGGTCAATACACCTTTACTGTGGGATACATTCCCATAGTTATGATTATGAGGTGTCAAACAGACAAAGAAGCTGTTTTAAACTTCAATACCCCATAGTTCATTTAGGAATTGGGTCCCATACAGGTTCTGTATAACACTTCAAGTGCCATACATGTCAGAAGAGGGCTATGTGTTCCCCAGTTGAAAATGTTCACCCCATATTGGGGAAAACTGCCCAGATGTGGTTTTAAAACCACATCTTATCCCAATACATAGTTTACAGGGCTTGTTAAAGCCACAAGCTAGTACTCTGAAGTGAACAATCTTCACTTCTTCCACATGAAGTGGTCCAGAGGACCTTCCCACCCAATCTCAGGATAAAAAGGGCTCTTTATCTGCCCAAAAGAGGATTCCCCATCCTGTTCTTGAATTCCTACATAGTATAACTGTCCAAAAAAGCTATACTTTTGGAAATTAGTCAGGTATACTTTAAACTTGAGTATTGTAGCTTGATTATAGTAAACCAACTGATCAGATGACACCCAGGGCTTTCAGAAGCACTCACCACCACTATTCCACTAATAGTAAATCCCTTTCATTTTATTTAAAACCTTTTTTATCATTACTATCCATGTCAAAGTCATAGTTCTTGCTGTAAATACTACTATTTACCATCTCTTCATAGACTCACCCTGAAAATGCAAGAATATTTTGAAATTTTGGAATTGTAAAGAATAGTGTAGATGTCACAGGGGCTATTAGGGAAGCAAGAGGGCCTGGAACTCAGGAATTAAGAACTCACTTGGAGGGCTCCAAAATATGATAAGAAATACTACGGAATATATTTCTTAAGCAGGAATAAGAGAAAGGACAAATATGCCAAAGATAACAAAGAATAATAAGAATGAAGCCAGAGGCCAAAGATAAGAGAAAGCCAAAAGCCAAGAAGCCAACCAAGTGAATCCTCAATTCACTGTTTCAACCTGCCAGAAAGAACAATGGAATTGGTAAGGGATATGACCACCAATATCCACTGACAGGCAAGGAAAGAAGAGAGAAAAGGTGCTAATGACTGACTTAAGATTATCAGTATCAACTTAAATAAGGTAAAAGAAAATAAGGATAAAAATAAATCCAATATATTAATTAACTGGGGAAAAAGTCTCCAGGTGATGAAAGGTAGCTGGTATATGTGAAAACTGAAAGATTGATCCTGGAAGGTGGATCAATGACTGTATTGTCCGAATCGGGAAATACAGTTGTGGCCATCTTGAAATTTGAACTGTGTGATGAAATTCCCACAGTGGGATATGGAATGGCCCAATTGGGCCAAGACCATACAGGTTGACTGAATGAGGCCTGTACGGATGAATTGATTTGTCCAAGGAGTATTGAATACTTGATGCCTTGACAACTGATTGAAATGATGTGATACCTCTCGGGAATTGCCCTTGAATAATTCTTAATGAATTGCGCCAACCCAACTCCTGCAGATACAGGTGGTTGGGATTCCTGAAGAGTCTTCTGATTTCCGCCATAACTTGTCAGACTGATGAGCTGATTAATCCTCCTTCAAAATGGGCGTTGGGATTTGAGACCTTGATTTGGAAAGGTGGAATTGGGTCCTGAAAACGTCACTATTGGAGATTTGAGCAAAAATGGTGCATAATGGTATATAATACCATATATGTACCATGCCTGCAACCTTGAGTACGGATGGTATGGAGGAAAGGAAGAAATCCCCTGGAGTTGAGGGGAAGGATGGGCTGAGCTGATCTGGTGGCCTCTGGAGGTTGCCATAGGCCATTGCTGAACCATTGGTCCATGGTGGTCCATGGCCAAAATTGGGTCCTACGGGATTTATGGCCAAAATGGTGTCCATGAGGTTTTTGGTCATTTTTGGGTCCAAGGGAATGGTGGCCAA
This sequence comes from Austropuccinia psidii, assembly GCA_023105745.1. Taxonomy (NCBI): domain Eukaryota; kingdom Fungi; phylum Basidiomycota; class Pucciniomycetes; order Pucciniales; family Sphaerophragmiaceae; genus Austropuccinia; species Austropuccinia psidii. Next base: position 62,048,172 of record JALGQZ010000003.1, on the reverse strand, counting down.
AAATGGCTCAGGTGGGCCCAATTGTGATTTCAGACACACCTTGCCTTGGGGCCTAGGTGGCTGTCCCCTTTTGGCCTCATTGGATTAGGCCAAAAGGGGCCTAAATGGCCTATGGACCGCGGACTATGAATCATGGCCCACAGGCCGTAGGAGACGTAGGGGGCCTAAATGGCCCAAAAAGGCCATTTAGGCCAAAACCCCAATAATGAAAGAGGTGGCCCTGAATTCAAAGATGATGGCTAGGGGGCCTGGAGGCCCCTAGGAGACAAAATGACCCCCAGGCCCAAAATCCAAGATGAAGGCCTGGGGGTTGGTGAAGTGGGGATTGGCCAAAAAGGCCAATGACGGCAGGATATGCCCTGGGGCCATAAAAGATGGTTGGTGGCCAGAAAAGGCAAAAGAAGGTGTTATGGCCAAATGGCCATAAGGCGCCAAAGGGGACCAATTAGCCACAACAGATATGGTGTGGCCAATTGGCCCCAACTTGGTTCCAGGTTGGAATTGCTGCAACACCCATGAAGGAGGGTCAATCTTTGTGGTTGTGACAGTACCCCCCTACGTTGAATGGTGAGCTCCGGAGCACCAAGATAAGGTAGAAGCCTGTTGAGGCTATTGAGACGGATCTGACGTAGGGATTCCAGAGGCATTGATCTTGAAAAGAAATCGTTGAGCTGATAATTAATGTTGGCATATGAATTGAGGTTGACGTAGTCTTCTCTTGACATTTGGCATTGAAAATGTTGAAGGATTGAATTTGATGTAGAATTTTGGCATAAATATTATAATAAAAGAAATTTAAAGAAAACAGAAAAAGAAAATAAAAAGAAGAAAAAACTTTGAAGGGGGATCCAATCTTCATCACAGATTTTGACGCTTGATTTTGAAAGTGGCCAAGGACCTGGATAAAACAATTTGATGCCAGGTGCTCACAGAGTGGCCAAGGTGATGTTTTGAAAAGATTGTAGACCCCTCTGGGAAGTGCACACCAGGAGAGGAACTTACTTTTAGAAGTTGCCAATCCCGCCAGTGCCATAAATAAGAATATAAATTGGATGAAGGAATGTCTTGAATTGGAAAACTTGGAAAGGAAAATGAAAATTAATGGTCCATTTTCCCAAGTGAAAAATGGCCATAATTTTGGAATTGATGTTGAAATCCAGGCCAACAAATCTGTGTCCAAATTGCAAAGTGCTCACAGAGTGGCCAAGGTGATGCTTACAACAAAGAAAAGTAGAATACCCCTAGAGGTGCATACCAGGAGTGGCACTTACCTTTGGTAATTCCTCTCCCCACCAAGCACCATAAAAGATCAAGCTTTTGAAGAATTAGGTCCTGGCTTGTCAGGATACAAAGAATGGAAATCTTTTACAAGATCAGAACAATTCTTGAGGTTTGCGGCTGGTTCCCAAGTGGATCTTTCTGGGTCTTGACTAAAACCTTTCCATTCCACCAGATACCATAATTTTCCTCTCTTGAGCTTTGAATCCAGTATTTGAGAGACTTTCCATTCCTCTTCTTCTTCAATGATAATTGGAGGAGGAGGCTCTTGATGCCAATTTGGGATTGTTGATGTCTTGACTGGTTCCAGAAGGGAAATATGGAAGACTGGGTGGACGGATTTCCATTGAGATGGAAGCTTGAGGTGGTAAGCATGAGAACTGACTTTCTTCAAGATTGGAAAAGGACCCAACCATCTTTTGGATACTTTTTTGGTGGGTCTGGTTGATTTGATATTCTTGGAAGAAAGCCATACCATGTCACCAGGATTGAAAACAGGTGGACTTGCTCTTCTTTTATCTGCATACCTCTTAAACCGGTTTATGGCAACTTTCAGTTCTCTCTTGAAATCTTGCTGTACTGATTGGACTTTTGTTGATAACTTTCCAGCAGGAGTATCTTGAGTGATGTGAACTGAATCAAATTGAGGATCTCTTCCATAAACAGTGAAAAACGGTGATTGCTTGGTTGAAGAGTGATCAGAATTATTGTAGGCAAATTCAGCCAGAGGGAGCCAGGTGTGCCAATCATCTTGATGATAACTGACATACATCCAAAGATACTGTTCTGGTATCTGATTTACCCTTTCTGTCTGTCCATCAGTTTCTGGATGGTAAGAAGTTGACAAGTCTCTTGAAATCTGGAGCTGCTGACAAAGATTGGTCCAGAAAGAAGAAACAAAGAGCGAACCTCTATCACTGACAATTCTTGAAGGAAGGCCATGCTTTGAAAAGATATTCTTGATGAATAAATGGGCCAAATCCAGTGAAGTTATTGAAGACATTGTTGGAATAAAAACCGCCATTTTTGAGAATCTGTCCACTATGACCAGAATTGAATCAAAGGAATTGGACAGTGGCAGTTGAGTGATGAAGTCCATTGAGAGACAAATCCAAGGTCCATTTGGAATTGGAAGACGTTTGAGGAATCCAAACTTCTTATGATGAATATTCTTGTTTCTTGAGCACTTTTGACAGGATGAAACATAATCCTTGAAAAATTGAGTCATGCCAGACCAGTGGAAATCCCGCTTGACAAGCTTAAGAGTCTTCTCTTGGCCAGGGTGTCCAGCTAGAGGAGAATTGTGACGCTTTTGAAGAATACTGAGTTGAATTGTGGAGTCATTTGGGAATACCACCCTGTCTTTGAAGAGAAGAAGTTGGGAAGAGGAATCAAGAGAATAATATTGGACAGATTTACCTTTACCCAAATCTTCAAGGATACTTCTGTACTGAGGATCTTGCCATAATTTTTTCTGGATTGAATCAATCAAATTTGAAAAAGATTCCACCTTGACTGCAAAAAACTTTGAGGGTTGAACTTCATCTTGCTTAATGATTTGCTGAAGATTCATTGGATTCTTGCTGATGAATCCTCCCCCCTCTCCGGATAAACTTCGTCCCAACGTGATAAGGCATCTTGAAGCGTAGCTAGGCGGCCAGGGAGGTAAGTGATTGAGAGATGAAATTCAGAAAGGAATTCAGACCAACAGGCTTGACGGCAAGTGAGTACTTTTGAAGACATGAAGTATTGAAGGGAAGAGTGATCAGTGAGAACTTCAAAAGGGGAAGACAGTGAAAGAAGAAAAGCCCTCCAGCGGTTGAGATCCCAGACAATGCCAAGGAGTTCCTTGTCATGAATTTCATAATTGAGCTCTGCTGGAATACGCTTGCGGCTGTTGAATGCAATGGGATGCTTTCCTGAATCAGAGACCTGACTCAGTACAGCACCCAAAGCATAATCGGATGCATTGGTCTCTACAATGGTGGGTAGAGAAGGATTGGAGTGGTCGTGAAAGCCTCTTTGAGTTGGTGAAACTGACTAAGAGCTTCCTCATTGAGGGGAAAACAGGAATCTTTCTTGAGGAAACTGGTGAGGGAACTGATCTTCTTTGAATAATTCTTGATGAAACGGCGGTAGAAGTTGGCAAAGCCAAGGAAAGATTGAAGAGCCTTGAGGTTTCTTGGAGGCGGCCAGTTGAGAATCTGCTGGACGTTTGCTTGGTCCATCTTGAGGCCTTCAGAAGAAACTACATAACCAAGATATTCCACACTAGAAACATGGAATAGGCATTTGGACGCCTTAGCAAAACGGTTATTGGCTCTGAGTCTGGAAAGAACAGTGGACACATGAGTGACATGTTCTTCCTCAGCTTTGGAAAAGACCATAATGTCATCCAAATAAACCACAACGTAAACATCAAGAAGATCTTGAAATATATCATTGACAAGATTTTGTAAAGAAGCAGGAGCATTGGTGAGCCCAAACGGCATAACCAAGTACTCATAACTGCCATATTTAGTCCTAAAACAAGTCAAATGTTCATCACCTTCCTTGATTCTGAGCAGGTTATATGCACCACGCAAATCAATCTTGAAGATAGAAGAACCATTAAAGACATTGAGAAGCTGATTCATAACAGGAACAGGATACTTGTTCTTCCTAGTAACAGCATTGAGTTTGTGGTAATCAACACAAAAACGGAGGCCACCATCTTTCTTTTTGACAAAAAGAACAGGTGCTCCTGTTGAAGAGGATCTTGGCCAGATGAAACCTTTCTCTACATTCTGTGAAATGTAGGCCCTGAGTGTATCTGACTCTTGTTTGGATAAAGAGTAGATCACCCCAACTGGAGGTAGAGACCCCTCCAGCTTGATATGATGATCACAGGCACAGTGAGGAGGAAGTTTCTCTGCTTTCACCTTGGAGAATACATCCAAGTAGTGGTGATAGACAGAACGAACAACCTTCATCACCGTTTCAACTTCTTCTGGCTCTTCCTCTTCATCCCACAACTCCTCCAGGGAGTCATGATAAGATGAAGGAGGAAGGTCCATATTCCCAAATAAGAGGTGAAGTGAAGATACAGAATTATCTTCTCCAACACCTTGAATCTCTTTGAAGACTTCAGCTCTAGGAGATAGTAGTGACTGTGGGGAATTAAGGGAACAAATATGGACAGAAGACGGAAATGATGGTGTTCTAGAATCACCAACCAGAGCTGCACATGATTTGGCAGAAGAAACGTCATTACGGAAAGAATTAGAAGGATCAGAATAGTACAAATGATCAAGATTAAAGGTGATCAGTCCTTGCCTCCAATAAATAGAAGGATTATAATGATTGAGAAAGTCAAAGCCCAATATGAGGTCTTCTCCGTTGGGAGTATCAATGACTAAAAGGTCCCATTCAAAGCTTGGGAAGGAAGGGAGCTCAACCATATATTTAGTATGGTGAGTCCCAAATAAGTAAGGAGACTCAGAGGAGTCAAGAATGATAAGGGGAATCTTCTCTGGAAGCTCTGACATAGTAAATGAGTACTTTTGAACAAACTGCTTTGCAATAAATGAGTGTGTAGCACCAGAATCAATGAGCATACTGTAAAAAACATCAGAAAGAGAACAAAAAACGAAAAATTTAAGAGAATTTTTGACACCAGTATTCAGAATGCACAATTGTGCTCTGGAAGGAAAACTGTGAAGACCATTGAACACAACATGGTCTCCACATAGGCTTTTCCCTGGCTGGGAAATTTGCCTGACGGTTGGGTAAGCTTGTTTTGAGGCCTTTTGAAACAGGACTCAAGACTATGCTTCCCACCACAATAGGTACAAAGACCCTCTTTGATTCTTCTTTCTTTTTCAGAGTTCATGAGCTTGAAATATTTATTCAATAAAGAAGAATGGGGCTTGTCCCTCTTCTGAAAATTCTTCTTCTTCTTGTGACTTGACCTGAAGAATTTTGATGATGAGAAGAGTTTGACTTTGAGGCTTCAGGCTTCTTCTCTTGATGATGATCCTTCTCCTTTTGCCTCTCATGGTACCTGGTATCAAGTTCCAGGGTAATGTCCATTAAGTCTTGAAGAGAATCAATATTTGAAGGATGGGAGGCCAATTGATCCAGAATCCTGGATGGCAATCCCTCCCTGAAATGATGGATGAGAACTCTTTCTCCCCAATCCCCAACTCTTGAAACCAAACTCCTGAAATCGGCTATGTATAGTGAAACAAGGCCACCTTCTCTCATTCTAAGGCCATTCAACTCTGCTTCAGCTTTTCTCACTTCATTTGGGTCCCCAAATTAAGTGAAGAGTTGGGATTCAAAAAATGGCCAAGAATTGAGAAGATAACTTGAGTCTTGATTGGTGAGATTAGAAAGATAAGGCTCAATCCATTTTGCAGCCCTGCCAATAAGAAATGAAGTGGAATAAAGAACCTTCTTCCTGTCTTGAGAGAAGTTTGCCAGATCATTATGAAAGATAAGCTGGCATGACTGAATAAAGCTTCTGACTTTGAAGGGCTGAGTCCCATCAAAGTATTCTGGTGCCTTCATAGATGGAGTCTTGAAAGTTGGTGGTCTTGCTGATTCAGAAGAAGAAGCTGCTTGAAGAATGGCCATAATCTGGGTCATTTGCTGCATAATGGCCATCAAAGATGGTTCAGATTGGTGAGACATGCTGATCAGACTGGGCTAGAGTTGGTCTTCCAGTACCTTGGGATGCCTCCACCAGAGCAGGAACACCTTCAGTACCTTCAGACTCTTCCTCTTCCACAGAATTCTCCTCCTCCTCTTCTCCATCTTCACCTGGACCTTTGAAACTAGTCCTTGGCATTCCTGGAAAACCGCCAACTACCCTTGGGAAAGAATTTTATCTTCTTGGGACTCTTCCTTCCTTCCTGGATGGTGCTGCTCCTTCCATGCAGGGTCCTCTATCTAATTGGGCCCTCAGTTGAGTAACTTCTGGGGTGCCATCAAGAGGAACTCTTGGAGTAGGAGTAAGAACAGCTTGAGTTTGAGCCTGAGATCTGGTTTGTCTTGCAGCAGGTGAATGTTGGAGTGGCATGATTGAATAAGAATAAAATTTAAATAAAATGAATCAAAATTTGAATAAAAACTTGAGGCAAAACCGAAATAGTCTTGAGGATCAAATCAAATCAAATCTTGAGGAAAAAATCAATGAATCAATGAAAATCTTCAAGTACGTCAATCAATCAAATCAAATGAGTGTTGAAGTCAAAATCAATATCAGTGAAAAATCTTGAAGTCAATAAAATAAATCAATCAATCAATAAATGAAATATTGCAGTGAAAATCAATCAGTCAAAGGAATTCTTGAGTCAAAATCAATTTATGTCAAAGTCTTGATGTGAAATTCAGCAAAATAAATGAAAAATCTTCAGGTCAATCAATTATCTTGTAGTCAATATCAATTATGTCAAATCAGTCAATCAAATCAATTATCAAGTGAATTCTTCCTGCAAATAAAAATTCTTGAGGAATAAAATCAAAATGAATCCTGATATGAGAAACGTGTCTGAACAATCTGATGAATAATCTGAGAATCAAATGATAATATGCTTGAATGAAGGATAAAAATGTGATTGATGATTAAGATTGAGATTAAAAAGGTAAAACAGAAAATAAAATTTGGGTCAGCTTTCAATTTTCAGAATGAAGAATGAATGAGAGAAAATTGAGAGGTGACAAAGAATCATTAAATTCATAAGAATTAAAGAGTCATAATTTCGATGAATGAATGACTGAAAATGATAAATAATGAATGAATAAAATGAGGAAAAATGAATGAATATAATGAAAAGAAATTATGAGTTAATTAATATAATGTCACAGGGGCTCTTAGGGAAGCAAGAGGGCCTGGCACTCAGGAATCAAGAACTCACCTGGAGGGCTCCAAAAGATGATAAGAAATACTACGGAATATATTTCTTAAGCAGGAATAAGAGAAAGGAAAAATATGCCAAAGATAACAAAGAATAATAAGAATGAAGCCAGAGGCCAAAGATAAGAGAAAGCCAAAAGCCAAGAAGCCAACCAAGTGAATCTTCAGTTCACTGTTTCAACCTGCCAGAAAGAACAATGGAATTAGTAAAGGACATGACCACCAATATCCACTGACAGGCAAGGAAAGAAGAGAGAAAAGGTGCTAATGACTGACTTAAGATTATCAGTATTAACTTAAATAAGGTAAAAGAAAATAAGGATAAAAATGAATCCAATATATTAATTAACTGGGGAAAAAGTCCCCAGGTGATGAAAGGTAGCCGGTATATGTGAAAACTGAAAGATTGATCCTGGAAGGTGGATCAATGACTGTATTGTCCAAATCGGAAAATACAGTTCTGGCCAGCTTGAAATTTGAACTGTGTGATGAAATTCCCACCGTGGGATATGGAATTTCCCAATTGGGCCAAGACCATACAGGTTGATTGAATGAGGCCTGTACGGATGAATTGAGTTGTCCAAGGAGTATTGAATACTTGATGCCTTGAAAACTTATTGAAATGATGTGATACCTCTTGAGAATTGCCCTTGAATAATCCTGAATGGATTGCGCCAACCCAACTCCTGCAGATACAGGTGGTTGGGATCCCTGAAGAGTCTTCTGATTTCCACCATAACTTGTCAGACTGATGAGCTGATTAATCCTCCTTCAAAATGGGCGTTGGGATTTGAGACCTTGATTTGGAAAGGTGGAATTGGGTCCTGAAAACGTCACCATTTGATTGCTGAGCAAAAATGGTGCATAATGGTATATAATACCATATATGTACCATGCCTGCAACCTTGAGTACGGATGGTATGAAGGAAAGGAAGAAATCCCCTGAAGTTGAGGGGAAAGACGGGCTGAGCTGATCTGGTGGCCTCTGGTGGTTGCCAGAGGCCATGGCTGAACTATTGGTCCATGGCCAAAATTGGGTCCTATGGGATTTATGGCCAAAATGTTGTCCATGAGGTTTTTGGTCATTTTTGGGTCCAAGGGAATGGTGGCCAAAAATGGCTCAGGTGGGCCCAATTGTGGTTTGGGACCCACCTGGCCTTGGGGCCTAGGTGGCTGGCCCCTTTTGGCATTATTGGATTAGGCCAAAAGGGGCCTAAATGGCCTACGGGCTGTAGGAGCTGTAGGGGGCCTAAATGGCCCAAAAAGGCCATTTAGGCCAAAACCCCAATAATGAAAGGGGTGGCCCTGAATCCAAAGATGATGGCTAGGGGGCCTGGAGGCCCCTAGAAGACAAAATGACTCCCAGGCCCAAAATCCAAGATGAAGGCCTGGGGATTGGCCAAAAAGGCCAATGACGGCAGGATATGCCCTGGGGCCATAAAAGATGGTTGGTGGCCAGAAAAGGCAAAAGAAGGTGTTATGGCCAAATGGACATAAGGCACCAAAGGGGACCAATTGGCCACAAAAGATATGGTGTGGCCAATTGGCCCCAACTTGGTTCCAGGTTGGAATTGCTGCAACACCCATGGAGGAGGGTCAATCTTTGTGGTTGTGACAGTAGAATATTTTGGCATATTCTGGAACAATCATGGATTTCTTGGAATAATTGATAACATTAATTCAAAAAAAACAAAATTTTAATGGTTCACACAAAGATTATGCACAACATATCTACAGGTTATAACTACAATCTTTAAATAATAATAAACAACACACAGCCAAAAGTACACTCAAATTAAAAATCATTACCAAAAGCCTAAAAGAAAGATTTCATGTGTAAATGTTTTATGGAAATAGTACAAAATCACACATTTTCTCTACACTGTGACATCTGTAGCCCCAAAAGTATATTAAAAACGTCAAGCCTGCAGCTTATGCAGAAGAATTCTAATTTAAACATTAAAGTCTCACACAATCTCGCCACCTTATTTCATAATCAATAGAAAGCTGTACAATTCAAAGGAGAGAATCTCAATACAAATATCTCCATATTGAGAATGGAATGAACTCCTGAGAATTTAATGAAAGTTGCATGAAAGTCCCTTAAATCCACTGAATCACTTTAGGTTATCTGGTGTAAGAGACTTGCATATGGCTTCCAAATTATTTGTTCCAGCTTTCAGAGTTGTAATTCCACCACCTCAATTCAATTTAAAGGAATTATTAAAGGCCATACAATAGAACCTCAATTGAATTTCCAATTACCAATTTCATCTTAGCTTTAATAAAACACATCAAGTTCAATAAAAATGATGCAATTTCTAAATTGAATGATGCCATACTAAGATTAAACCACCAGAGAAATTATTTCAAGGCCTGGAGTAAAAGGATAAACTAGTAATAAAAGAAGCAGAAACATTCAAATCAATACTTTCCTCACCTTTCTCAGAACTTCATGGAGGTGAGATTAACAAAAAATTATGTTTTTTTACCACCTTTTCAACTTCCAAGAAAAAAATCACGAGATAAATTCTTTCAAAGATATAATATGACTAAAATTATCCCCCTGGCTAGAAATTATTCCCCAATTTCTTCACAGAAAAAAGAGACTTAAAAACCCTATCATATTGAATATATCATATGATTATGGAAATAAAATCACCACTAGCAAGAGTCTCTTAGAAAACATGTAACAAAGTCACCAAAGCTCAATCTCAATGGTTAGAACTAGGATAATTCCAATTTTCCGCTCAAAAAAGCTATAAGTGACATGATGGTTCAATCTGATTGGTGAAAACATGGTTAAAATGTCACATTGCTACACCAAAATATAGTCATTACTATCTAAAAGGTCTCACCACTCAATTCTTTGGTCCTATGTTTTTGGAAAGCTCTATGGAGGCTCCAAAATTATAAATAAAGCTCCTCTCTCCCTGATGTTTCCAAAGACCATGGAACAAGCTACCACCTTCCAGGAATACAAAATATCCCTGAACCACCAGTATATCCAGAGTAGAATTTGTGTTTTAGGCACAAAACCCTCAGTAGCTTAGTATTATCAAGGAATAGTAGTATAGAGGTAGTCAAATCTTTGTAGCCTTTCTCAAACGCTCTTTCTTATTAAAAAAGTATTACTTGTGATTTCAAGGTAGTACTTAAGTTAATAATTGAATAATTATTCTTATTAATTAAATGAATTAGTCTTTCTGTTAGTATTAATATTTAGACAATCATTATAATTAAAGTAAAAAAACCATCACAAAAAGAAATTTGTCACATTAAACCTCTTTTACCTTATTCTGAATATATTTTTAACCTTATTTAACATACATCTCAATAATCTTCATCTTTACTTTATTTGAAAAGAATTCTATTATTAAGCTAAATGGTAAGCGTTTATTTTATTTCAAGCTATAGTGTTACACCAAAGTCTTGACTATAGCTTTCTTGATAGGTTTTATTTGTAGACTACTGATAAGTCTTCTATATTCTCTAAGTCAAAAATTCTTATTTTCTCTTGTGATTATCTTTGGGCCTACTAACCAGTATCATTTCAAGTGGAAGACCAGGATTCTTTAATCCATTTTTATTGGAAAAGTCTGGAATTCACATCAGACTTACAAAAAATCAACCCCTCAAGGCACTTCCTTATTGCATTCCACAGTGTGAGTATTCTTTTTCCAGCCACCATTTAGGTGGTGTCAATCCTGTAAATCCTTTCAAGGGGTTGTAACATAAGATTATGGCAAGTTTTGTTATAGCTTACTGAACGTTAGTTATTGTTTCCCAGGTTATTAGTGGGCCCTTGATGAGAAAGGTAAGCATTTGTTGCGGGGGAATTTCTTGTTGATTCAGAAATCAAATTCTCACTTTTTCACTCAAAGATGTGGGACATGTATTGGGTGTAATACTTTTCCAATTTTGTTGGTGGGGGGATCCAGTTGTGGGGGCGGTTCCAAGGGGTAAATGTGTGCTTGCTATTTATTTAGCACACTTAATGTTGTTCCAAAATAATTATGGCAGTTTATCTGTAGGAATGTGATTTCAGTAAAGCGTTTCCTGTGGGTTGTGGAATTTTGGAAAAGAACCTGAAGGGAAAGTGTCTTCCTCAAAATCTTTGGATGGTATTTGATAGTGAAGGCTTTTATTTTACATGAGGTGGGGGTTGAAATTCGGTTTTTAGGCAGAGAATTTATTCTTGTTGGATGGGGAACTCAGAACTTTGGAATGAGTGTTGATATTTCCATTCATAGAGGTCTAAAGTGTGATTTTTGTTTTTTCTCTTGAGTAATCCAGTGTACAAATTGTTCAAGAAATGGGTTGAAGTACTGATAAGTGTAAGATTGAGGAATTTTATTATTTCTAAACTTGAAGAAAATTGGGTTTTCTATGCAATGGTGGGCTAAATGGCCTATACATAGGCAGTTGAAGCATTGGGGTATACTTAAAACATAGCCAATCATACAGAGAAAATCTACAACAAAGATGAGTCCTCCTTTCAAAACTTGTTGAGCTGTTGTTTTCTCAATGAGGTAAAGGACAATCGATTTATGTGATTTATCCCCTTACTTAGGATGTCTTATTCATCTCATGCAGAAACACTTTTCCTTATTGATTTCATTCTTGTCCAAAGAATTGTCTTTATTAGTGTAATAATCCAGGTCTTTATATGTGGGAAAGGAGTGAGATATAATGATATAAAAGTCAGGGAATAGTAAGTGATTCTATGTCTTTTTGGATTAGTAGTCAAGGCACCATGGCTCTAATTCTGATTTAAAGCTTGACCACAATGGTAAATTGAAGCTTGTTTAACTCTTACCAGTACATCTTTGTGTTTTGTTTTGCTCCATGTTTCCTGAGTTAATTTTCCTTAAAATGTTTTGTTATCCCACAGGCTTAATGATTATGTTGTATTTTATAGGCTTAGTGGGCTCTTGAGGTTTGTTCATTTCTTGGGTAGGGGAATGGTATTTGTTTGTGCATTCTTTGATAATGTGGCTGAAAAGGAAAGACAGATAGAAATTGTGGTAAGTGTATGAATTGGTAGGTTTCTTACTTGGTTTATCTGGGTTTTGCTTGTGTTTTTTATTAAATCTAGTCGTTTGTTCAAGTAATTAATTTATTGTATCTATTTGGGAAACTAACCTTTTCAATGATTCAATAGTTCATGGTAAAGGTTGTTTAGCTTCACTTTCTAGCTGATTCAGCCTTTGGAGTACTAGGCTGAATATTTCTTTGGGAATGTGGTTGAGAAAAATCTGGGTTATGCCTCCAATATCCCTTAATAAATAAATTATTTGGTGATTTAAGGGGGGTTGGTCAAAGGTTTTATCAGCTGGGACAGCAGTGGAGGGTGGTTTTGAATATGTGAACCTGTGAGGTATGTATGATATACCCATAAGGCCACAAGTAGCTTTTTATACATTTTATTTAGCCATAAACAGAATTATCAAATAAATTCAAAACCAAAAATACAAATAGGTATAACTTTATTTTTGATAAACAAATTTATAAAAACAATGTCATTTTTGGATTCTACACCAAAATGACCTAGGGTAGACCAATGGGGTTTTATACCAAAAAATGGTTATTTCTTGTGCTATTGAAAGGTTTAAGAATCTCACAGTACAATTACGCATCTTTCCATTTTTTTATTTTTTATTTTAAATTTTTACTTTTAGGCTTAATTTGAAGTTGCATAAGGTTTATTCAAGCTTACAAAAATTCAGTTAAAGCTGAGGTGTTGTGTAATTAATTAATTGGCTAAGAATTTGCCATAAAGGCTCTAAATCCTGAATGAAATTAATTTAAATTGAATTCAAGCTATTTTATGGATTTAAACAAATAAAAGGGCAAAATTCACACAAAAATGTGGGACAAAGGAAAAAAGGCAAAAAAATCCAGGGTACCCAACTTTGGGTATCTGCAAGAACCCAAATTAGGGTTTCCTCCTTTATTGAAAGATTTTCAACCTTGTTTAAACTTCAATATTATACCTTAATTGAACCTTGAATTTAAAACTGATTTATTCCTCTTTTGGACAGGAATCACAAGCTGCCAAAGGTTAAATCCATATATGCAGGCTTGTAATCAAGGTTTTAAGAACCTCCAAAGCTTAATTGATTTTAAATAAGCCTAAATAAGCTCAAAATTCAATTTAAAAGCATTGAATACCTATCAAAACCAAAGCTTTATTGTGTATTGCTATTTTTATGTTGAAAATAGTAATAACCTCAAAAATTTATAGAAAACCCAATTCTCAATGGACTTAATTTAACATTTCATAAATCTTAAAGGTTAATTCTATCTGTGTGTAAATCAAACTATAAGTATCTTTTATCAGTGATATTCTTTGTTATTCAACCTTTAAAATTCCTCTTTTAATTATTCTTAAAGAAAATTGAGGATTATTCAAAAATTTATTAAAAATCTTGTTCAAAATATTTTTTCCTGAAAGTTTATTTCCATGTTGTTCATCTAATGAGCTTTGCTTCAAATTAATAAATTTTATATTAAAAAATAAATTAATAAACTCAAATGATGATTAAATCTACTTGGAGTTAGTAATAACACTGGTATCTTTTAATTGAACTCAAAAAGAAGCTACCTTACCTTCATGGCTGTATTTTTAAGAATTTGTTTCAGTTTGAATCTTGGAATGCCCTTTATATCCATTATTAATCATGAGAGCTTCTTTGAAGGCATAAAAAGAGTATTTAAATAAATGTTTTTGTCCACAATCATCATCCTCAACATTTAATGAATATAATTAAACATTAAAAAAATTGAAGCTTTATTGAATGTAAAGTGTTATTATTCAGGTAACTATAAGGTTATTTTATTCTTTATTAATTTTGAATAAAGAACTGATAACATAGAATTCACATTATATTGTTGTAATCATCAATACTTGATTTTATTTTAAAAATGTTTATTTTAAATATCTCTTTAAAGATAAAAATCCTTTTTAAATCTTATAAATGTCATTTTATAATTAAAAAAGGTTGTTTAATCCCTTCAAAATATTGGCTTTTGGCGTGTTTTTACTTATGGATTTTATTTAATACTAGAGCTCCTGTTGTTTGATTCATTGTATGAAAGAAATATTATAAGTAAGTTTCTCTATCAATATTCAACATGTTTTATCTAGTATTGGTTTTTCTTTAGAATTGATCTATACCAATTATCTCTGCACAGTGTGTGTGATAATTTCTTTTGTAAATAATATTCTTATTACTTATAATTGTCTCATCAAGAAACTTTATATTTCTCATTATTATAGCTTTCAGTAACTATAATAATACAATAACTATAGTTTATTCTAATTATTAAAGAATTTTCTTATTATTAAATTAATAATAGTAATTAATTCTTTTCTTTTTTATATATAAATATTTTAATAATGATATCATATCTCCTACTGAGACCAGTCATAGTAATATTTATTTTTATCAATATTATCAAGATTTTAATAGAAAAACCTTATAGAACAAGCTGGGATAGGGCTCATGGATTAAGGGTAATTAAAAATATGAGGTTGTGAATGTGAAAGGTTAATGTAGTAAAGAGGGGAATAAATTAGGAAGAATTGGCTTCAACCTTTAGAGGTCAAGGTAAATTTCCATAAATAATTATGATTTTGGACTATTGGAAAAAAGGATGGTTAGGTTGTGGTAGAAGTTGGGATCCCCTATTAGTGGGGTTCAAAACCTGCCAAGGATGCAAATTTCTTCTTCAATTTGTTTGTACAATATGATTCCAAATTACCTATAAGATAGGTCCATTTAAGACAGAAAAGCCCAAATCCAGAATTCTTACAAATGTTTTCAAGGGGAGTTGAAGACCTGGTACTCTATCTTTCCTTTTTCTGAAACTCCCATCCATACTACTTGACAGAGAACACCATTGTTTTATCCTTTTTGGGGTATTTCTTCTTTTTTCCATCATTCATAAAAATTCTAATCAGCACAGAGCTGCAAGATGTTTGAATCCAGTGTACCCAGACATCTTTTATTTTTTTCTGGGTAAACCTTTCTCCTTATGGCACTCTTCAAGCCTTTTGTCATTAATTTCTACCGATTTCAAAATTCTACAAGATCATCATTTGGTTTTTCCATTTCTTATTTTAGTTTCTAATTGGTTTTGTGCTGCTATTTTTCGAGTCAACTGATTTTGGTCTTGATTTGAAGGTACAAATTCTACAAGCCTCTTGGTTTGGCTAATGGATACCAGAATCGTGCAACTGAGCTATACTTCATTGGTAGAGGAAACCAATTGATGATATAAATGGTTTTTACCTGCCAACACGTGAAGCAGTACCTTTTTCTCAATATGGGTTTGAAATCCAAGCTTAAAGGGTTCTGATGAGTGAGGCGTACACATGTGCACCAGTATCCTATTATCAAACATCAAAATGTCTGACTGAAGGAATGGTTTTATACCCAAAAAATAGGTTCTCATTTCTCACCTGGCCCAACTGCTTTTGGATTATTATCACCCTCTAAAACCCAAGGAATATGTGCACATAAACATTATCCTCACCAGCTCAAGATCACTGTCAAGGGCCTTGACCACTAGATCTGGGGATATACACCCATGGGTGCAGGAGACTCAAGGAAATGAATAGTACAGTTCAAGCATGGCTTTGAGACCAAGTATAAAAAACCTTTCCCCAGTCAAATCAAGGGGATCTAACTTTTTGGACTCACCCAAATGGTGAATCAGTTACATACAGACCAAGTAACACATTCAGGTCCAATGGGAATGACCCAAAGTGAGGACATCCATGCACTGACCCCTGATCTTATGATCCCCACAAATAAAAACTGCAAGAAAGGGAAGAATAAAAATATGAGCTTCACTCAGGGTGATTATTAGTACAAATGATCATTTCTTGAATTTGAAGAAAATTATAATAAATTTTTTGGTAAAACAAAAAAAATAATTGGAAAATTATTACTTGCAAAGGTCAAAGAATACAAACTTTTTGTGGGATGTTTCATTAATTAAATTTAGGTTTGGAATTCACAGGCTTCCATTGTGCTAAAAGATTTAGAAATGATAGGAAAAAGTATATGGGAACTTGACTTTGGGAAAATAACACAGGTTCTTGATTGACAGACGCCAAAAAGGGTATTACTTTTTCTTCAAATCAGCATTCTATGTGTCCTTTCTATTATTGCATGAATGAAGTCTTCAGGATTACGTCTAATGTGCAAAAAAATTAATTGAGCTTGACAGACCCTTGAGAGCCACAAAAGACTTTATCAGAAACAACATATCCAAAGATAAACTTTTCAGAAACAATGGCTCTGGCCTGTCTTCATACAAGCAAAAGAAGCCATCCAAGATCCATATTAATAATTCAAGACCATCAGATACTCCAGCTAGAATCACAACTAATTTTGAAGGACCAAAGAATGCTATCAACATGATTGTAAAAGCTCCAAAAGATCCAGAAAATGTTGTCCCCCAGGCAATAGTTAATCCACTTCCATTTCCCAAGAAGGATAGAAGGCTTTTGTGACATTACAAGAGGTAAAACACAAAAGGAGGTGGAAATTTACAAGAATATCAGATTTGTTAAAGATTATGTCTCCTTGAAGCAAGTGAAGTGGGCTTATAAGGGGGGGCTTTCGAGGGCCAAAAATAAGTTTTATTTGAGCTTGAAAAAGTAGCAGATCAGAATGAAATACAAATTGGATAAGGGGAAAGCCCAATTGGCTGTGGTACAAATTTCATATTTTGGCTGGAAAAAACAACAGAAGAAACTGTGTGAGTGATGAAAGATTTGTTTTGTTAGTACCTTGTATCTCCTGTTTTGTAGCCATAAGGCAATTCTTTGAGTCTCAATCAAATTTCAATCAAAATTGTATATTCCTCCACGAATAGAAAAATTAGTAGGAGTCCCATTCAAGTAAATATTTGGGATCTCAAGTGGAAGGTAAACTAAAGAGCCCTCACTCAAATCACCTCTGTGGTTTTAGATGGAATTGAGTTGAACAGAGCGGCTTATAATAGGTAATGGCAGGCTAGTTTAGCTGTCTCACCTACTCTCTGCCTTCCTCACCAAAATTACTTACCATATCCAATGGAACAATTTTCAAATTTATTCCAATTAGATCTTTATGAGGTCCCTGACTTCCAAAGAATATTCACCATTTGTAATTTAGCCCAGTTGGGAAATGTACCTCCTTTCATTTGCAAATAATGAATACTGAGTTTCAATGTTATTATGGTTGCCCTATCTGAACTCATACTAAAATTCATACATACAGGCAGAATTTGAACATATTAATTATTACCTCATAGCCCTAGAGACAATTGAAGAGCAGCAGGCCATGTCCCTTGCATTTTGTTGAAATTTATTTGATCTGGAACAATTCACACGTTAATCAGAAATTTGGCCAAATTACCCTGTAAATCAAGTGCCCATATCTGATAGCAATATAATTATGACCCCTATGATGATTCAACAGAACATCTCATCAATGGTGAAAATTATTGAATATGATCTACAAATTAATTCATGCTATAATTTCTTTTAAAAAGGAGAATCCCATACATCCAACTAACAGGGTCAGGGCTTGTCCTAAATTATTCATCCACTCTGGTTCAGATTTTAAATAATATAACTCCCTCACTATATTCTCAGATGTTTACTGAGATACCATAAGACCCTAACTGATGGGGTTCACTCATCTCATCTTCACTGAATTGTAATTCTCCATACTCTTAAAAAGTAGGGTACACAGAATAATCTTTGTCTTTGTAAAATATATTCTCCTTTAAACAACATGATTGATATATTACAAGAAGTTGAAATCTATACATAAACTTTTTACCCTCTTTCTATGGTTGATAGCCTCCCCAGATTTAATGAAATCACGGTGGTCAATATTTTTGAGATCCTCAACCTGAATGGGATATAGCGCCCAATCATTAGAATAATTGACCTGGAGGCTTTGAAATATTTCACAGAAATAAATCCAGTGGTTCACCTGTTTAATGTCACTCTGTCAGTTAGAAATGAATAATAAACGCCTTAATGAGGACCACTGTTACTTGATGTGAGCCTTGAGGTATATTTTACATACCTGAATAGGCCTCAACTAATATTAAAGTCAGTTCTCAACTGTGCATAACCCATAAGTCATGCATATATTCAGAATTCATCATTTTTTATTCTAAAAAAGATTAATAAATATTTTGATTAAGTAAATACATAAGTTTGGGCCAGATTTGGATTCTATACAAACATCAATCTAAGGTAGCTCCATAGAGTTAATAAGCCTAAATTAACTGTATGAGGTGTTAATATGGAAAATACTTCAACACCACATCATCAATACCATATAAAAGAATTGTGAATGTTTTTTTTTTCTCAATTTAACACCAAAATAATGGAAATATGAGAAATCCCATGATATATATACACTAAGAATAGTGTTATGCATGCTTATGGCACTGAATATTACTTTATTTTTACATAAAGTTTTGATAGACCAATAGTGGATATCAGTCTTGAATCCTGAATTACTATTTTTAACATGAAAATAGCTAAGTGGGACAAAATATATCAAGGAGACCCAGGGTACCCAGCTTATGAGGCCTCTGAGGTGTGGATAGCTCTAAATCTTAGATCAATGGCTTATCATGGCCCAACTAGTATACTAAAGCCTTTTAAGAACTTGGTCATCAATTTGAAGTCCCATTAAATCATAAGAAAATAGCAAACAAGCTGCTATTTTGATGTGACAAGGAGGTAATCAGAAGCTCTGACTCCTGTGACCTTGTCAATTATTAATCATTTTCCATGGATAAACCTTAAAATTAATTCAAAACTCTTTTTTGAATAGTATTCATGCATTTACCTCATTCCAACCAGCTATTGCTGTGCTATTTGCTTTTCTATGTAGATATAAGGTCAAAGCTTCAAAAATTCATTCAAAAAACAACTCCCTATGAATTTTTGTCAATATTTCAGGACCAATTTAGAAAGGGATATTTCATAAATAAATCAAAAGAACTTCTTACTTTGTAATCAAATTCAAAAGGTTTACCCATAGTCCATTTTTGATAATTCCACATGAAACACCAAATTTTCAAAAATTCACAGAAATTACAATCTGTGATGAAATTTCCAATAACATTGATACCTTCGAGAGGTTAATGTTCGTGTTTAAGCAAAAGAAGATTTACAGTTGTTACTGCTTCATTTCTTAAGCATAAATGGGTTGGTAATCACGTAAAATTACTTAAAGAATTAATTATGATAATCCTGTGTGACAACAGGTGATGTAACCAATAACTCAAAGAGTATTAATGGAATGCCTCTGTGAGCTGTTGCTGACTTAAAAAAGGCCCCTCTTGCTTGTTTTTCCAAATCATCTTATAATTCAATCATATCATTAGTACTAACAGGTAAGTATTATTTAAATCTTCTCAAATCAATAAGAAAGATGTTAAATAATATGAATAAACTATTTCAAATGGTGCTTAATTTCTGGAATGATTTATTACTGTTAAAAATCAATTTTGTTCTTTTAAATCCACAATTCATCCCCCAAATCACTCTGCCAATTCTTTGCATGGTATTTTTGAAGTATTAGTTAGTGTTTTTTCTTAATTCTTAAAGTTCTTCTCCAGTGTGTAGTATTCTTAAATAATAATTATTATTATTTTGAATTAAAATAATTTCATATTATTTTAATAAGAAGTTTTATTATTAATAATTCTTGTAATTGAGTCTAGTAGACAATTACTGCTTACTTCTATAATCACTAGTAGTATAAAAGCAGCAAAAGAAGTAATTGAGAGATTAAACATTTAATTGTGTTTATAATAAATTTATTTATTATATCTCATAGGAACAGTAATAGTACTCTTGATTGATAGTGATATTATCAAGGGCTTCATAGACACATCTTACACTTGATAATACAAATTCAATTGTCAATTAGTACTTGCAAATCAGCAAAAAAATGACTGAAGCACTGCTTAAAAGAGACCTCAACATCTAACCTTTGTTGAAATGAATGGAATTTAATCCCAGGGGGTATTCCAAATCAGCAAATATATATTCACGTAAGCCATATTGTTATCCTTAGCTCATTTAGCTATCATAAAAAAGGAAAAACTGGAGCTCACCCTTGGGGTATTCAATGCAGCCCATCTCTTTGATACATCTTTCTATAATCACATGAGCCTTTCAACCCTGATAAAATACCTGTGCTGCACTTTTATTGATCATAGGCAAATTTAATAGCTAAAGAGGATTGATTCTTGTGATCAAAAAACTGCCTTTCAATCAAATCTGGGTTGGTTATATATAGGTATCATTGTACCCTTCAAAAGGTTAGTTCAGCCTGGGAATCCCTCTAACCTCATTAATGAAGTATTCTTTTAATTCAAGCCTGCTTAAGGAAATTTATAATGTGGATTTCCCACGAAAATCCTTCTTGTATCACCCTGCATGTTGAGGAGGAAACTTCTCCTTAACTAGCTTTATATGTCCTTTCCATTTATCCCACTTGTGCCAAGTTTCTCCAGAACTCACACAGGTTTCTGGAATATGACAATATGAAGGTGCATGTCATAATTCTTGAAAACCCCATTAGTTTGGGAGATTCTTTTTTGGGACAGGGACACGGGCAGTGCACTCAAAATGATAAAATTTGCTACCCCTGAAAGAAGGCATTTGTAAGGTTTGGATATGAAATATGAAACATTTATTGAAAGTCAAGTACTTTTCCTGTCCTCAAAATTTGTATAAGGTAATATTTAATTAAAAAAGTAAATTTTGAGAGTTTCAAAAGAAAAAACCCAAATGTATTATCTTTAAATTTGTTAGTTTAGAACAATAATATTTTGAAGATTTATTGTTTTACCAACAATGAAAATCTATACAAAAGATACTCTACAAGAGGTATTTATGGTTAAAAAAGAAATCTTTTCAGGAGAATTTTCAATTGTAATAGATTGAGAAAAAGACTGCAGGAAATTAATTTGAAAAAAAATTCAAAAATGAATATTAAAGAGAAACATTCCCAGAAATGACCAGAGTGAATTTGGAAACAAAGTGACAAAGTTAACAATGATGAAAGATGCTTTAATTCACTTTTTGGGTGGTTCAGGGACAAAAGTTATTATAATTATTCTTTCAGGTTGCTAAAGGGCTTAAAATTATTCAAAAAGGCTGGTTGGAATCTTTTATTTATTGTTTTAACAGTGTTCAAACTAATTATAAAAGAAAAATATTCTAACATGAAGAGAAAAGTGGGGCAAAGAACACATTCTTGTATAGCCACCAATTCTATTACTCTAAATGTAAAATTCACTCTAATCAGTCGTGAGAAACACATTGACAAGAGAAAAGCCAATTATTGCATTATTGAACCCTGTTTTAGACCAAAAAGGGCTGGTTTTAGCCATTTTTGGCTATTTTCAGCCATTGCTATAGTAATACTTGTTTTCAAGCCTTCAAAAATCATGAGAATGTGTTTAACATACCTCAAAAAAAGTTAAAACTGTTCCTACTAAGATTATTTTAGCTTAAGTGTAGTTTTACCCTCTTGGCAACAGTCAAAACTGCTCTGGTTGCTATCAAAGCCTCATCATCAATTGAGTCACATACCCTGTGACTCAATTTAAGGCCAAAAGTTATTAACGTTTGAATTAATTTTGACATGTCACACCTTTCATCAAGTAATTTGGGGGAGTCTGGAACCCTTGGAGCCAAGATTCCTTTCACCCCCAAAAATTAAACTTTCTAATTTATTTTTTCTTTAATTGCTCATCATGTATTATACTAGAAGCTTACATATGTAATTCAATTGTAAATTTACAGTAAAAAACTGTAATTATTGATTCCGCATATGTAAATCCAATTTCACTTATGTAATACAGGAACACATTTTGACATTTCAATTGAAAATACTGTAATTCCTCATAGCTTCTAAACTACACACCACACGTCAACTTGAACACAAAGATTGATGGTTAACACCATGTTTCATTTGAAGGAAATTAAAGCTCTTAGTATCTTCAGATGTTCATACAGAAAATACTGAGAATTCAATATAAGCTTCTTTGAAGTTGAGCTACAGAATTTTCACTCAGAGGTATCCCCACCTGATTTTTCATGAGCAATCCAATGGTGAAATAATTTCAATAATCTTGAGTATTGGAAAAAAATTTAAAATAACTTTTATTAACTTTTTTTCCAAAAATGGTTTAATTTTAATATTTATGCTTAATTATTTCAAGGAAAAATGTATTTTCACATTATTAAATTTTGATGTAATTTTTAAGTTAAATTATTATTGAAAATTTTCAATTTATATTTGAATTCTGTTTGTATAAGAAAAATTAATTTCTCTATTTTAATTGTAACTTAATTTTATGACTTGTGGTCTTTTGGGTATATGAATATACCTCTAAGGCTCATGTTGTTCCATTTTGAAATGAGCTTGGAACACTTCCTTCAAAGAGGCTGGAAATAATATTTTAATGTTTGTTAGTATTGCATGTTTTTCCAAGCCACTGAAATATGAAAAAATCTCCAAGATACTCATCCTTTACTGAAGTGGATTGAAAAACATATAGTATTTCATATGAAAACTCTTTCCATTGATATTTTCATCCTCCTGATCATATCATGTACTCTAAAAAATGACTCTATAACTATATTATGACTTTCAACATCAATCTTTATCTTTTGAAGGCCAAAATAAGTAAAATACAATTTTCATGATAAATAAAACACCTTCCTTGCTTTGTCTTTGATTTATTCCTTGCTTATAATAATATCAATTATTCTTTTTCATTCAAGGAACTGCTGGAATATTCAAAATTCATATATCTTATAATGAAGCCTCTACTGGAGAAGCTGAATTTTGAATACATTTATGGTTTCTTATATGGTTAAATTTTTGTAGCTTTGGAAATTAAAAAAAGATATTTCCTTTTTTCAATAAAATTAGGGTTTTGGTAAACAAACATAAGCTTTTAGTCAAAACATGTAAGCCCTCACATGTTTTTACCAATTTATGGCCAAAACATGTAACTTCATGGTAAAAACATGTAAGTGACTTATTTTTCTGAAAAAAATCCTCAGGCTCAGTTTTGAGCATTTTTATAATTTCTCCAACATGGGATTTGAAGGTCCCCAAATTTTTTCAAAAATTTCTTTTGCCCGATTTGGCAAAACGGCCTATTTTCTTAAAAAAATTCATCAAAAATGTTCCCACTTATGAATTTCCAAAAAAAACCTTTTAACATGAAGGGAAAAACCCTTGTAATAAAAATCCAGAAGCTCAACAGTTTGGGATCTTCTTTCCAGGACAATTGTAGCCCCAATAAGTCCTTTTTTATGTCTTTTGTTAATGTTTTTAAGTAAATTGAAAATGCCATTTCTGACATCAATTCAGTTAAAAATGTAATTTATCATATGAGTTGAAGTTAAAAGTTTCTATTGTGGCATTGAAAGTGCCATAAATGGCATCAAGAATGAGATATAGATGCCATTTATGGCCATAAAATTGGCATAAATGGCATTAAAACAATGCCTTAAATGAAATTAAAAATTCCATAAATGGCATTGTATGGAATTAAAAATGCCATAAATGGCCTTAATAATGGCATGAATGGCCTTAACAATGCCATAGATGGCCTCAACAATGTCATTTATGGCCTTAACAATGTCATTTATGCCCTCAACAGTGTCATTTATGAAATTTTTCAGGCTGTTCATGGCATTGTTGATTCCATAAATTGGATTTGTAATGGAATTAATGGCATCATAAATGCCATAAATGGCCTTAACAATTGCATGAATGGCCTTAAAAATTCAATAAATGCCCTTAACAATTCCATAAATGGCCTCACAAATGCAATAAATGCCATTAATGGCATCAGAAATGATATAAATAACTTTATTTCATTTAAAAACCACCACTTAAGTAGTTTTAGAATAAAATTACATGTTTTTACCAACACCCTCAAATTCCTTTCAGTAAATAAAATATAAATAATTTACATAGTTTTTCTTTTCTTCTTTTATTCATTTTCCGAATGATTTGTCTCATAAACAAATTTTATCAATTTTATGTGTTAGTAAGACAATGATTTCTCTATTTCAAAGAAAAAAGTTCCTAATTTTTTTTCATCAAATATTTAAATCTTGTTTGAAATGAGTACTGCAAGGCTCTCTGAAGTATAGCCCCAGCTACTGGAATAAATTCAAGAAATCAAGCATAAAGCTAAAGTCTCAGAACTGAAAGGGGCCACTGATGTTAAATTTTCATTCATTATAAAGAATTTCACAGTAGCAGCAATTACAGGGCCCATATTGTAACAAGGCTGAAAGGTGATAATTTCACAGTATAAGGTCTTACAGGGCTGGCTACTGTAATTTTAAATGTAACTCCAAAACAAATAAAAACAAATTCAAACCATATTCATAAAAAAGCTAAAGATGAAGAAACAAAAATTCAAAAATAATATATCCTAATCAAAGTAATCTTAAATTAAAAACAATATATAGTAAAACCCGAAAAACTTGAATAATATCAGCCAGAACTGATTCATAGGTGCATAATGATAGCTTTTACCATTTTTTTCTTCAAAAAATATACAAAATTCCTAATGGTAATAATAAAAAGAAATTAGGATTACTTCTCATAAATCTTTGAGTAATCCATTTCTGTGAGTTAATTCTATCCTTTTGGTTAAATTCTTTGTTAGAAAGGAGTTTTGAAACATATTTTTCGTGGGTTTTATTGTTCTGTTTTTTCTTTCAATAATAAAGCAAAGAAGTATTCAGTTTAGCAAGAACACATGTGGCAAGGACTAATAAGAAATTTATGAACTCAATATCAGTTATAATTCTATTTAAAAATAGAAATTATTTTATTTTACTTCAAGGACTATGCATTCATTCCCACTATTTCTTAGAGCTATCTGCTCATAGGAATAATATCTTTTTATAAAGAATATTCCAAAGTACTGGATTCCCCTGTAATTCTTTGAAAATCCCAAAATTCACATTTATCCTAATATTTCTGCTTTGAAAGGCTTAACAGTGAATTCTTGATTTTTCAATAGGTTATATTCTCCAATTTTCATCTTATTTCAATTCATGAAATCCTATTATTCATTATTTGATAGCATAATTGATCCAGTGTTGCAAAATAAGCTTAACTACTGGGTGAAGAAATTTTTGAAAAGATCCTGCTCATGAATTCCAGTTGAAAGGGATAAAATATGGTTCAATTTCTTGGTAGATGTTCCAAATATGTGGCTTAAAATTGAAAAAGTTAGATTGGACATGGCTCAAAAGTGAGACTTTTGTTTCTTAAAGCTTATTTTTCAAATTTTTCCAGCTTACTTCTATGGACTATTGTGGGTAAAAATGGCTTGAATTTACTTGAAGATTTTCATGCAAGAATATTCCCAAAAAAGAAAGAAATCTTCTCATAGTTTACTTTAAAGCCATTTGAAAAATTCACGCATAAAATTTGATTAACCACACTCTATAAACATCTGATTATTTTCAACTTATTATTCCCTGATGTTGTAAAAGCTTATAAAAGTATGTTTAACTAAACAGACCCTTCCAGAAGCTTTTGAAATACCATTTCAAGAATAAATTTGATTCAAGAGCCTATATATCCCAGGTATTCTTCCTTCATATTACATATAGTTCCCATTAATTCCAAAAAAATGATGAATTCTGTTATTTCTTCAAAAATATGTGGCTTTCAATAATCTTAGAAAGCTATTTAATATTAATATATGTTTCAAATAGATTATTAAGGATAATAGTTCATGGTGTGGTGAATAGCTCTCAAGAATATTGAATTCAAAGAACTTGAAAAATAATTCTCAATTATTTCAATAATCTAAGCTTTTTTATTCTTCAGTATTAATAAAGTCACAAAGTTATTTGAAAATGGTTTTTATCAGGTCATCAAATTAAGATTCATATTGTAATTTTTTCATAACATGGAGAGCTCAAATGATATCCTCATCATTAAAACTGAATTTAAGATTGATTAACCTGAAGGTAAAGTGAAAAATTCATATAAAATACAATAAGTATAGCTTGAAGACAATTGACATAGCAAGCTATTTCAATATTGTTCTTTGACATCAGAACATAATAAATCAAAAAAGGGTTATTCAAATTTATGAATGGAGATTAAATTTCTTTAAGATTTACATGAATAATTCATTTAGCATCTAGAGATATATCAACTATTAGATCTATATTTAGCTTATCAAAACAGCTCTGACCCTATTCTTATGTATATAAGAATTAAAAAACATATATATCTTAACATACCTCAGTTATAAACTGGATCAAGATGGTTAATTTGGAAGTAATAATTTTTCACCAGGATTTTAAAGAGTGAAGTCAAGGGAAAAGTGAAAGAACTGGATATTTCTGATAGCTCTGAGGCTTAAATGAGCCATCAAGAGGAGATTCTCTTTCATTATATCAAGATAAAAATAATTCTTGACTTACAGCCTGATATTATGAAATAAAAAAGCCCAAATTCTGAAAGTACAACTAATATTTTTCTTTAATAGTTATATTTTCTGGCTATTAGCATAAAGGCCTCTTACAAAGAAGGTAATGGTGTAATATACTGGCTATATTAGATTAATATATACCTAATGTTTTGGTGAGCCTCTCTTTAGAGTTAATTTGAGCCATAAAGCTTGACACCTTGTGTCAATTTGTAATAAAGCTTTACTTTAAGGAGAGAAGAAATGCAGGTTATTTCAAGCCTCACATAATGCATTGATCAGAGAAAAAAAATTGAATTTAGGGTATCTCTTTGATAATATGTATATTTAATAAATTCGCCAAGCCTTTTCTCATTAATAGAACATTTGTTTCAAAATAAAAGGGCCCTAGTGTTGAAGCTCTTCACATATTGATTCTCATAAGCAAGTCAGAGAGATAATTCCTACTTCAGCTGTAATGTATATGTAAAAATATATAAAAAAAAGATATCAAAGGTTAGATTTTGTGCTTATGAAATGATAGAAGATAATAAAAAATTCAGCGCACAGGTGGAATTTGGAATCTTCTATGTATCATTCATCAGAGGAAACCTATAATAACCAGGAAATACACTAATTTTCATAAAGTATGTGAATTAATCTCCCTGTTACTCCAGTGTCTTTTCTATTTCAAATAAGGTACTTATTTCACATGATCCCACAATCTCAAAGTGTTAATAAATAACCTTTTTCGGAGGAAAAAGTTCAACCCAGAAGATCATTTCTACAGAAAAGATATATCTCAAAATTGAAATTATCCACCACATGGTTGGTGTATCTGTTTTATAAGTAGTGTGCATATCTTTTCAGAGTTATTTCAACAGATATATATGGTGTTATGAAAAATGAGAAATATCTTTTTCTTCTAATTACTTATATCTCATATCCATTTAAGATTTATTATTTACAAAAGCTCTTGGAGCTAAAATTGTATATTTTAGCTATCAATTTGCATAAATCAAAAAAGATTATTTTTGAATATTTCCCCCATTCCCTTCCATATGAAAAGTATTGGTTTGGAAGACATATTTTTCCATAGCTGAATGAGCTTAGTAGATTATTCTGAGCTCCCTTCCATTTGATAAAAAAATTTCCTTTTTGAAATTCCTTCTCAATTAAAACTTTCTTGAGTATGGAGTTTTGAGATTCTGGAAATATTGTAATGTGGTCCCTGTCAAACCTTCCTTAAAATGTTTTTATAATTCTTCAGATGTGTTAGGGAGACCTCAGTATTAGTCAAAGATCTTTTATCATAGATAATATTCATTCAAGCTGAAAAATTTGAGACATTGAATTTCAACCTTTCCCATATCTTTATATGACCTCACTCATCTCAAGGCACATTTACCTAGCTCCTCTAAAAATAATAATAATTAAAAACATAGATTATAACTGGAATTAATTTTTATTTGAGACAGAAAAAATTTATTTCTATTGATTTCAGTTTTCCCCCTTTTCATTTTATTGATCTTTTAACTTTTGCTTGTTTTTAATCACCATCTGTATTCATTTGGAATATTTACAATTCAATTCAATTTTTTTATATTAATGTATTTTTTAATCATGTTTCATTATTTCCTATATTTATTTTTTTAATTTTATTTTAATGCTTTTGAATTTCATTTCTCCATATCTCATTTTGAGTTTTTCTTATTTTTTTATTTGTTTCCATTTTTTTGATTATTTGACTTGTTTGGATTGCTGATTTTTTTTCATTGTTTTTTTATTCTGTTATTTTTTGTATTTTTTTATTTTATTTTTATTTTTTTTTCATTTTTATTTATTTATTTGTATTTTTTTATATTTGAAATTGTTTTATGTTTTGTTTTTTTTATATTTTCTTAATTTTGATGATTTTTTTGAAATTGTTTCCAATGTTTTTTATTTTTTTTAATTCAATTTATTTTTTTTGATCTAAAAGACTTCGGGGCCTCCATAGAGCTTTCCAAAAACATAGAACAAAAAGAATTGAGTGGTGAGACCTTCTAAATAGTAATTACTATATTTTTGTGTTTCAATGTGTCATGTCCACCAAGCTTGTGACTAATCATATTGAGCCATCATGTCATTTATAGCTTTTTTGTATGTAAAATTGGAATTATCCTAGTTCTAACCAATGAGATTGATCTTTGGAGACTTTGGTACATGTTTTCTGAGAGACTCTTGCTAGTGGTGATTTTATTTCCAAAATCATATGGTTTAATCAGTATAATATGGTTGGTGAGTCTCTTTTTTCTTTGAAGAAATTGGGGAATAATTTTTAGCCAGGGGGATAATTCTAGTCATATTATATCTTTTAAAGAATTATTATTGTGATTTTTTTCTTGGAAGTGGAAAGGATAGTAAAAATACTGAATTTTGTGTTGAGCTCACCTCCATAAAATTTGGACAAAGGTGAGGAAAGTATTGATTTGAATGTTATGTTTCTTTTTATTACTAACCTGTAATTTTATTCCAAGCGTTGAGGTAATTTTTCTGGTGCCTTAATCTTAGTATGGCATCATTTAATGTGGATATTGCATCATTTTTATTGAACTTGATGTGTTTTATTACTACTAAGATGAAATTGGTTATTGGAAAATTTGTTGAACTTCTGTTGCATAGCTTTGAATAATTTATTTAAATTGAGTTTAGGTGGTGAAACTACAGCTCTGAACACTTGAATGAAACATTTTGAACCTGTTTGCAATTCTCTTACACCAGCTATGTAAGGTTTTACTATGAAGCAACAAGAAAATATTACTAATATTTTGGTTATTTTACTATGAATTTCCTTATTAAATTTAAGTATAAGAGAAAAATAATCATAATAATAAATAATTATTATAATTATGTCAAAAATATTCATATTATTAAATAACTAAATTAATATAAATTATATTATAAAGAAATTATATAATAAAAATAGATATATTAATATTTAATATTTAATATATTTATGGCACTTTATTATTGTTACAAGAAAATAATAAAGGCGTAAAAGATTGTTATTTAATAATAGAAAGCAATTTATAAAAATAATATTACCAATATTAAGATTATATATGAATATAAATACTCTTTATATTAAGAAAAGAATTATTAAAGTGATAATAAAGAGAAAATTATTATAAAAGAGAAAAATAACCTACTTTTGACACTTAATATAATATTTTAAATTTTTTTATGCCTGAAAAATGTAAATACAACTTATTTCAATTTCATTCACAATAAAAAATAAAATAAATTACAAATATCCTTATTTCTACATGGAATTACAGAATTTTGAGAGAAATATGACAAAAACAATACAAAATTGATTTAATCACATCAAAATTTATTATTAAAATTAATATGTACTTGAGTCTTTCAATATATCATAGTTTTATATAAAAAGAGTAAAGCTTTTACCTTTGGTTTTAATAATTTAATGTTTTTGGTGTGTGCGAGGGGGAAATAGAGGTAAAAAGACCTCTATATATAGTAAAATCCTCCCTCCTATATTTTAGAAGGCTTCTAGTAGATATTTATTAATTGTATCCACTGTAATTAATAAGTATTTTAACTTTTAGTGATGATTACATCATAATTAAACCATCTTATCTCATTATTATGCCATTATTTAGAGTTATCCATGTTGCTCTGAGTTTGCTGAAATCATAGGTGTATCAGAAGACTAAATTTGATGGATTTTATTATCTTGAATAATAATTAACTAGTATCAACCACTATTATCACTTATATGAATGTTAAACTCAAATTAAGATTATAGTCAGTGATCATCAATGATCAATTTTAAGCTTAAACTTTCATCAGTAATAACATTTGAGTTATACCCACTGAAGCCATTCAGGTATTTAATTCTAATATCTTGGCATTTTATTATTAAGCTTCAAAGGGAATCTCATTAAATAATCAAAACTCTATTTTTAATGATTTTTCTTTTAACTCATCTTTTCTGATGAAGTTTTCTATTTTAAAGTTCAAACAATGATTTCAAGAGGTTATGCCTTGAATATAGTGAGAAACATTACATCATTATTCACTTATGTGCTATTAGAATCAGAAAATCTACCCTTTTTAAGCTTGGACCACTTTCACAACAAAGTGGTCAACAGCTATAACAATTTTGTTCAATAAACCCTTACAAGCTATAACCTTATCTGTAGCTTTTCAAATAGAGTTCAGATCTGTATTTATAAAGTAATTACATGGTTACTTTTTTCTTTGTTCAACTCTCTATCATTTATATTTCAAGAGATATGAGCTAAAAACCATGAATATATGCACAGATCATAAAAGTGCATATATTCAGGTTATTTCTTTAAGTATTGAATTTACAGATATGACATAAAAATGCTATATGTGTAGTTTTCATGGTGGATCCAATGGCTTAATTTATTTCACATGTTTCTTCATTGGGTTCTGAGATAAACAAAAATTTATGCCTTTTTATGGAATTTTCACTTATTAAACAGTAATTATTATCTTTACAGATATGACATAAAAATGGCATGTGTATCTTTCCATGGGTAATCTAATCGTGAAGTTTATTTTACATGTTTATTCATTATATTGTGAGGTAATCAAGAATTTATGCCTATTTATGGCATTTTTACTTATTTTAAGATAATATCTTTAATTCTTATTATTAGAATAATTATTTTCAAGTTATATTTTGACCTTTTTGGATATTTGGTCATATCTCAAAGGCTCAAAAGCTAACCTGAAGTGATCAATGGGGTGTAAGGGACTTTCATGCAAGTTGAATGACATTCTCAGAAGTGGATTCTGTTCTTAATCTAAATATAGCTGTATTAAGATTCTCTCCTTTTAATTTTAAAATTTTCTATCTATGATACAAGGTGGAAAAATTGTGTGGGACTGTACTGTTTAAATTTGAATTCTTCTGCATAAACTGTGGACTTGACCTTTTTAATAGATTTGGGGGGCTACATATATCACAGTGTGGAGAAGCTGTGTAATTTTTTACTATTTTCATAAAGTTCCTCCACATAAAATCTTTTTCTGAGGCTTGTGGCAATGATGTGTAACTTTAATGTACTGTTGGCTGTGTATTGCATATTATTGTGTAAAAATTGTAGCTATAACCTGTAGATATTTTGTGCATAATCTTTGTGTGAACCATTAAAATTTTGTTTACTTTGCATTAATGTTATCATTTATTCCTAGAAATTCATTATTCTTCCAGAATATGCCAAAGTATTCTTCTCTCTTCCTTACCATCCGCGAATTTCAGAATATTCTTGCATCTTCCCATATATTCTATGAATATACCTTTTATTAAAACTGCTGGTGGTGTGTCTCTCATGTGGCTTGAACCAGTCACATTGCCAATAAAGCTGTGAGAAGTTCCTCCTTTTTAATTGAGACACAGCAGGAAATCAGGCGACGTACGGCTGCATACATCAGCTGGACGTAGACATGGGGGTGTGCACACTTTTGTGAAATATGTCAGTGTCTACAATCTGCTACATACAATGCATGCACATGCGTATTACACAAAGGGTACACTGTCCTTTCATTTGAGTATTTCTTTGACTAATAGAAATATGTAAAGTGTTTGTTTCGTTTTGAAAGCTTCATGAAGATTTCTAATGGAATGTAGAGCCATAAAAGGATTCTTTACTGCGTGGCTCAAACATTTGCAGTCAAAACCACAAAAGAACATAGGATACTTTTACACATTGATGAGCTAATTTTGAGATTTTTTGACAAAAAATACCTTTGTTGGTGGGTTTCTCGCTTAAGAAATGTATCAATTTTTTGTGCCTTTGTTGTTTTTACAGAAGCTTTGGTCTTCTTTATTATTCTTCATTTGACTTTTCAAAGAACATTCATTCACTACCTCCCGTGTGATGCCTTTCCACTAATTGTGGTTTCTTCCCTCAAACTTATTATCAACTACAAATGTTTTATCTGATCAGACTACTTGTCTTGAGCTTCGTCATTATATTAGCTTTCTTGTTTGCCAAAGTCTTTTATACTCCTCTCACATACATTCATAGTATTTTTTGCTATATTTACTATTCTTCTTTCATTCATAAAACACCTATTTTCTGCAGGAGTAGCACCAAGAAATAATATAATAAGCTTTCAATCGCCTCCCCAATCAATCCTTTTTTTTATCAGCATCACCTATGAACTCCAACTACTATAACAATTCTTCTTCAGGTGAATTTGCAGAATCAAGTGAGCCTGTTCTATTACAAGTAGCAAATCAACAATATGAGCGCATTAGACAACTTGAACAGAAAATAGATAGCCATGATCAAAACTGAGAAGCCCTACTCAACAAATTCAACCTTTGAGAAGACACAAGAAACGCCTCTGCCAAATCCAAGGGGAAGGAAACACAAATGCAAAGATTTTGTTCAAAAAGTCTCAATAAACCTAAACCACATAAAGATAGCCCACCCAATTTATTAGCAAATAATCAAAATAACACGCTTAAGACTCCAAATATGAAAAATCAAATTCTTTGCCAAAAATTCTCCACCTCATCTCAAAAGGGAATCCCCAACTACCTTCTACAAAGTGAGATTCCTCAGGCATTTCAGCCTACAAAGGTAAAGTAATATTATTATTCAGATTGGGTATATATTCAAACTAACTTATGGCATTGATTGAAATTCCAGAAAGAATTCTGCGAGCACATCAAGCTTTTGTGGGGCCTAATCTACCAAACCTCTGTAGCCATGTCCCCTGACTACACCATGTTGAAAGAATTCAATACTTGCTTCTCCTTCTCGAGTGACATCGTGACTCAATCAGAAAATCCTAATAGGCTTCCATTGGTTCCTTTGGAAGAGATACTCAATTTAAGAGATACTCCACCAGGGAAGAAAAAATTGGAAACACCATCATTCACATGACTGATTTTTCAACCAAATATTTTGTTGCATCTCTAGCAAGACTTGGTATTTGTCGTTGGGCTCCAGATCTTAATGAGGCAAGCAATACACTCTATAACGAAGCATGCATAGTCAGTGCTCTACAAACATTTCGTCAAATTGCTATCAGTGGAGCATATGAGTACATGAATATAAGCTTAGTATATCTTGAGAATATTCAGCTACTCACCAAAATTTACAACCACTTAGTTCACTGGTATATGGCCCAACTATTCAAGAAAGAGGCTAAAGAAGCTGGAAAGCATGAAAAATATCAAGAAAGAAGAGCAGTTTTGCAATACAGACTGAGGGTCAGTAATAGTTGATTCCAAATATATAAACGTTGACTGATCAAGTTGATATTTTATTCTTCAGCTTAAAAATCTTTGGTATACATTTGCTGTTGCCAATGGGTTTCCAAACAGATATCAGATAATCTTAGTAGATCCTGAGGCACACAGCAAGGATGAATTTGATCCAATAAGCAATAAATATATGATCAAAAAGTTGGAATGCCGTTCTGAGAAGGCCACCATTTTCATGTGCAGGGTCAATGAAGAGATTTTTAAGGCTGAAAGTACTAGCAGAAAGAAGAGCCAAAGGCGTTAATGTCATATTGCAGAAGACGGAAGGGCATCAATAAGCAAAGTGACTCCCAAAGGCCTTCCAATTGACTTCTATGATCCATATTGGTTTAGCAATTGCACTTCTGGCCAAAAAAAGATCAATTGCTGACATCCATACAATTGCATTCCTTCCAGACATGTCAAAATCACTTCTAGGAAAACCACACCCTGATGAAAGGCTAAGTGACAAATGATTTACTGCACGACATTGGGAGGAAGTAATTTAATCCCATGATATATCACATGAAATACAAAATGACGATGAGTTAGATACTGAAGATAGTGACGGGCTTGAAGTTATAGCTTCTGAAGAAATTGATGATGTGGAAGAAATAAACAATCAAAACAACAATCAAGAAAAACAATACAATCACCTTTTAGATGTTGATATTTAAATGCAAGATGCTGAAAGTGACGGTACACTCCAACAATCACAAAATAGTTTTTTTAGCCTTCCAAATGAATGGAGCTCCTTAAAATGGCCAGCATATATAAATAGCTGTTTGCGTAATTCTTGTTGTAGCTAAAAATAAAAAATCAGAAAATTAACTCTCATATCTGTGTTAGTTATCACGTTAGAAATTTTATATAACATGAATTGTTATTTGAGGCTATATAGTCTTTAGAGAATGTTTTCTGTGGTGTAAATAGGAATTTGGATTTGGTTGATGAAAATTGATAAAAGATATAGATTTTTGGTTTTGTTGGTTTGATATGATTAAGTAATTTTGAAATTTTATTGGGATTTGCCTGAGTGTGAATAGAAACTTCGTAAGCTTGAATTGTTAAAAACAAGATTTTCTAAATATTCAACCAAAACATGGGTGATTTCCAACATGAGTTAAATTCTGAGAAAAAGGCCAATTTAATTTATCACTTTGTTAGTCCTACAACATAACGTGAAGAGATCTAAAGGAGAGAAAACTTCCTTTTAAAAAGAACTCATATTCTTAACATGGAGAGGAAAAAATTAAAATTTTCTAATCAAAATGCTCCAGTCCCACCATTTTGTTAATGGGGAAAGCTAGGATACTTAGATCTTTGAAGCCCAAAGACCATTCAGGGACGTTTATGTATTCCCCTAGCCCTAAAATTTCTGATATTGATATGAAACCAACCATATACTTTGTTTCCAAATGTTTGAGTTGCCACTGATCTAAAAAAGAAGCTATTCCTTCAAATCCTACCTTGTCATTTTTCACATAGTCCAACCAATGTACCATCAAGATGGGGCCTTTGTGAATTTTATTGTCTCCTAAGTCAAGAATATGCATGATCTTGGCAAATTCAATATCTGACTCCCCTTTCCTAACATAAATAATGTTTTTGGGTGATCGTCTAGAAATTTTAAGGCCAAAATGCCATGAGAGATAAAGATGTTCAGTTGCAAAACATCTCAAAACCACCAAGCCATATGGATTTGGTAATTTGTAATAATCACGGAGCATTGGTTGAGATATTTGTAAATTATTCAAAATCTGGATATATGACACATCATCTAAAATCTTTTGCTTTCTGCATGAAGAACAAGACTTGCTAGAAGGAGTCAAGTGTAATTGAGGATCCAACTTTTGAAGCCTTTGCATCTGGCCAAATTTCTTCATGATGGTTTGATCAGAGCTTCCTAAAATATCACAGAAGTAACATAGTAAGATCTTCGAAAATATTTATCAATTTTTGTAGATGCACAGTTTAATGAATTGGTTTTCAACTTTTGAAGTATTCCAACCAGCCTTTCTCCACCATATTCTGATATTCCATTGAGTGGGCCCCATCTTGATAGCTGTTCAGGTATGTGCATAACAAAATGATTATTGGGACTAGCTCTAACATTGGGGGTTGTTTGATATGTGTTGTAAGCCTGCAAAAACAGCTGGCCATCCTCTTTGCTACAGATTGTGCTCCAACAATTTGAGTGCATTGAATCAGCGCGCTAATGTTGATAAGAAGCAAGTAATTTTTTGGTCCTAGATCCCAGAAAATATCTAAAATAGTCAATGGTAGGTAAATGCTGAATAAGACCAACCATTCATTTGCTTACACATTTCCATTGGATTCTGTACCTATTCCAACTGGAATACAACAGATGCCTTCTGGAACAATGTCAGCCTGTGACTCAAAACAGAGCACTAGCATGACATCCAACATACCATAAATAATGGTATGACAAGTATTGAACAAACATATTCAATACAGGTAATAAATAAGAGGAAAAAACTCCTCTTAAATTAAACACCAACCTTATCCAAACAGAATAAGGAAACCTAGAGGAGAATAAACAAGTAAAAACCCTTATTTTAACCTCTCATCCAACTTATGCATATTTAAGTTATTCTATACCAAAATGGTATTTTTCTTAAAGCTCACATAGAGATCTACACAATGGTATCATCCATGTTGCTGTAACACCACTACAACTGGAGATACCATATCACCTTTATTTTAAAACCAAGACCCCCCTGAACATCAAAGAGGGCTTGGACAGAACTGTACAAAGGTATAACCAAATTAAAGATCTAAACAAGACCTTTAATTTGAGACACCTTAGACCTCTGTATATCTTAAATTGACTGAAGAATCTTGGTTCAAAGGTTTAACAACCAAAATACAGATATTCTGAAAACAACAATATAAACAAACCCCTGTATCTTTGGCATACACTCATACAACTGTACAGAGTCATATACCAAATTGTAGAGCTAATCAAGCCCTACAAGACTGTATAATCAGAATACAGATATATTCCAAATTGAAGAAGATATCTGGTATGGAAGTTTTTGAAGCCTCATACTGATGTACAAAAATACATCCAAAAACTTAAAGCCCTTATAACTTTTGCTATTTTAAAGAAGGGTAAACATCAAGCACACCAAATTGAAGAGCTCATTAAGCCCTTCAATTCTGGGCTCTTGGTTTCTTGATATCTTAAGAACTGACTGAGATATCTTGATTGGAAGGTTTTTCTAGCAATACATGACTGTATCAAACTTGTATCAAACAGTATTGCTCTCATACTTAAAATAATATACTTATGAAGATATAACCTCTCTAAAATCATTATTACTGATCATACAGACACCAGAACAATGTCATCCAAGTGCTGACATGGCAGGTGAAAAGTTTTTTCACCCTGTATTGATCCAGAATGATCATTTGTGGTTCCAAAACCACAATTCTGCCTCTGTTGACGTCAGAATTGAGGATCCAGAACCACAGATTGATCATTGGAGTGAAACGTTTCACTCCTCTGACGTGTGAAGAGTTAATAACTCTTGACAGTCTTGAAAGATGTAAAAAGAAGGGTTTTTCCCTTGAAAACCAATATATCTTATCTTATTACCCATATTCTTACGTGACAAAACTGTTATCCATCAGTAGTGTCCTTAGAATTATTAAAGATATAATTAGAGTATAATTATTGTAGTACTTCTTTACAGTCAAAGATATTAGAGTATTGCAACCCAGGTCCTCAACAGACTCATCACCACTGTTACCACGTAGCAGTAGGACCTGAAGAATTAATTTTATTTGTTTTTTGACATGTCACAGTCAT
The DNA here is from genome assembly GCA_023105745.1 of Austropuccinia psidii. Lineage (NCBI taxonomy): Eukaryota > Fungi > Basidiomycota > Pucciniomycetes > Pucciniales > Sphaerophragmiaceae > Austropuccinia > Austropuccinia psidii. The sequence continues at coordinate 62,010,351 of JALGQZ010000003.1, read as the reverse complement.
AATACTAGCTTGTATTTACATTTTATAGCTACTATATAGACTCACCCTGACATTTTGGGGGCCTGGCCGTGGTTTTTCAACCTTATTGGACGTGTTTTGAACTGAATTGGCGTAAAATTCAGTTATTTACAAGGTATTTTACTAACAGTAAGTAAAATTTCAAAATTATCTTATTTTCTATTATTATTATTATTTTTTATCATATATTATATATATGAATTTTTCCTCCAAAAATATATATTACAAATATTTTTGTTGGGAGTAAGAGTACAAATCCTCTTTATTTCAGTATATTGCAATAATTTTCACAAAATTTGATAATAATACAACAGTATTGTTTAAATTTCAATATAAATAATAACATACAAACTGTCTATTACTTATTTTCCACCAAAGTTCATGAACAATTAATAAAGAAACATTCATTAATAAATAATTAATAAATATTAAATAATAAAATAATTTTTTTATTATTTATAAGGAATATTTTAATTAAATATTTCCTTTAAAACAAGACATCACTCAAATTGACGTGAAAACTTGTATTTGATTGATATTTTGATAAAAAATCAAGTGTTAAGATAAATATTATTTATAATATTTATAATACCAAATCAAACTTATTATAATTTAATAAATTTGACGTGTTTATACAAAAATATAATAATATCCAAGTGAATCATTCACAAAACACTTGGATATTACAGTTTTCACTTATAAAACATAAGTGAACAAACTCACAACTGTTATTTTTCAATAAAAAAACATATAAAATGAACATATTATAATAATAATACTTAAAATTTTGAAAAATAACAGTAGAATTGAATGAAATCATTTTGTTTTATCATAAAATACTGATATACAATTTGAAACATCTTTTCTGAATAGTAGAAAAATATTATATTCCATTAGAAACCCAGTCACAAGGAAATCCATCTGTGACAGCCTCAGAAGACAGAGAGGTGCTGCCAAAAACCAAGGGCAAGCAGAAAAGACACAGTGAAGTGACAATCAACTCAAAAGAGTGGACACCAATAGCCGTTCCAAGGGCCAAAAAACCCAGAAAAGCTCCAACAAAACCAGTTGGATCACCAAAACAAATTGAAAAACAGAAAATCAGTGTTTTCAACCCAGTTGTAAGCTCTAAAGGCAAATTGCCAAAGAGTATAGATCATAAATTTGTACAAGGGCCTGCTAAAGGTAAATAAACCTTGAAACATACAACATTTTTCATTGTCTGTCATTTTTTAACATTGTTAACATGACACCTCCACTTCTTAGAGATCTTGGATTCCCAAGAAATCAACCAGAACACTGGCCAAGAAGACACAGAGGAAGAAGACAGCCAATTACTGGATCAAATGACCAGCAAAGGACTTACCAACAGGGAACTCCTACCCAAGGTCTTATTCCAAATCAAATTCAGCCCAGAAGTCCAACCAGGATTTCGGACAGATGCAGAACAGGTCCTTCAAATACACAAACTCCTGAAAGACCTCTTCACATGGAGCATGGACAACAAAATGTTCACTATGGCAGCATCATGGGCAGAGGTGGCAATAACAACTCAGAAGATCTGTTTCAAGCAAATGGCTTGGACAGAACTTATGACAGAAATGCAAGGTTGAAACCCCAACAAGAATTTCAAACTCTTAGAAGAAAGAGCAATCAGAATCAAAGAGAACCAGGCAGCCATACAAGCCATAGAGAGATCTTGGCACAAGGAAGAGCCCAGTCAGATTCAGGTACCCCCAGAAATGGAATAAGAAGTCCCATCTTCCCCACAACAATCCAGCAGTTACAGGCCTTAAAAGCCAAAGGAAACTTCATCCAAGGCTCCCCAACCATTCCAGGTAGTTTCCAACAGGAGAAAAGGAGCCCAAGGGAGAAACAAAACTTCTTTCAACCAGAGGAAGAAAGAAGCAGACCCATTGATCAAAAAGCTGATGGACTTAGTCCAAGAAGTACACAAAAGCAAAAAATAGTTGTACCTACAAATAGGTTTGATATTTCTGACTCAATTGATCCAGAATTAATAACTGAGACTACAATCAACACTCATGAGTTTGAAAACAAATTCACATGGACCAAATTGGCCCAATTCATGGATTGGACACATGAAACCTCAGAAAAAATGAGGACAGAAGTGGAAAAATTGAAAGAAGAAAATGCTTTCCAAGCAACAGTCATAAAAGACTTGAATACAAACCTAGCCAAAATTTGGACAGAACTTGAAAAACCTAACAGACAGTTGAATTCAATTCTAGAAGAACAACAAACTGTGAGGAGAGATCTGAGAAGTATCCAGCAACAACAGGACAGCTTTGATAAAGAAATTGATTACCTCTATGACAGAGAAGACAATCAGTACCCTCTAACACAAGGTCAACCCACTACCTCTACAAAATTGAAAGAAGAGGATAAAGACTATGACCAGGAACCTGAATATCAGATTCCAAAGTCAAGGTCAGAGTCAATGTACCAAGATGGGGAAAATCTCAGCTATTCAGAGAAACAGGCACTAAAACAGTTACCAGAAGTGGCAAACTGGCCAAAGTTCTCAGGAATTGGGGAATATGACTATATGGAAATCATTGACTATGTTGATGGACTCATTGTTGATGTCCCAAAGATACCAGACTACTGGATCACAACAAGACTTAACACAGCATTCAGAGGCCATGCAAACATATGGTATACTGAGATGAAAGAAATACATGGCAGGAAAAGCTGTCCATGGTGGAGGAACCAGATTATACAGAAGTATAGCAATGGTAGTTGGATCTGGCAAAAGACCATGTCCTTTGAAAGTGATAGATACTCCACAGAAAAAGACCCATATGAATGGTGTCTCAAACAAACAAAAAGGCTAAAAGCTATTGATCCCAATATGACAATAGAAATGAGAAACCATAAACTCCTAACAAAATTGCCAGGAGATCTAGAACATGCTTTCAAATGAAGATTCAACAACATCAGCAGCATTGATGACATAGCAAATGTCATACAAGATGTGAGAAAAAACACCTCCATAGGAAGGTACACATCCTATAAACCAAACTGCAAAGACGAGAAGCCTGAAGTTAAAGAAACAAACAAAGAGAAAGGGAAATAAACCCCAAAAAAGAAATATGTGTGCCACAACTGTGGATCACCAGACCACTATGCCAACAATTGCACAAAACCAAAAAAGAAAATATATGCAATTGATGAAGAATCAGAAGAAGAACAAACAGGTGACAAATCTGATTCTGACAGTATGGGAAATGGTATGAGAGCAGAATCACAAAGTGAACCTGATACCATAGTAGAATACATAGTGGAATGCAATAAAGAAAGTTCACTTGACATACAAGACATTGAATTAGATTCAGGAATACCACAAATAACAACAGACAAAGAGCTCTGTAAGCACACACAGAATGAACAAACATTCCTAGTAACCCCAAATAGAGGGATGGGATTCATTCATGGAACACCTACAAAATTGACAGTTTACATTGAAAACTGTAAACATCCAATGATCATTGACACAGGAGCAAGTTGCTTCATAGTGGCAAAAGAATACTTGAAACAACACTTCCCCAAATGGGAAGAAGATATAATCCCAACAAAAGCTAGAAACTTTAAAAGTGCATCAGGCAAAATGCACTCACTGGGGACAATAATCAAAGAGATAATTATCCCACACCAAAAAGGAAATATAAGACTAGAACCTGAATTTGTAGTTCTAGAGAATGCACATGTACAAGGATTCTTACTAGGTACAGAGTACCAAAGAATGTATGGTATGGACATTTGCAATAGTAAAAATAGATATCTTACCATAGGTACAAACAAAGACAAAAAAAATTTCCTTTGACATAAATCATATAACAAATGATAACACCCTGAAAGAACTAGTGGAAGAATTCAAAGAAGCCCAATATGGCACTCAACTCACCAGTAAAATGAAACTCAGCTTACTGAAAGTATTGAGGAAGCATAGAGGAGCTTTTGCAATAGGAGATGAACCACTAGGAAAAATCAAAGGACATGATATAGAATTATATCTGGATGTAGAAAGACCATAACCACCTATGCTTAGGAGACCACCATACCCAGCCAGCATGGAAACTAGGAAAGAAATTGAGAAACATATCAATGAACTCCTAGAAATGGGGGTCATAAGGAAGATAGGACACAATGAGATAGTAGAAGTCACTACACCAGTCCTTATAGCTTGGCATGATGGTAAATCCAGACTATGTGGGGACTTCAGGGCTTTGAATAATTACACCAAAGCAGATAGGTACCCCATCCCAAGGATACCACATGCACTAGATAAGCTAGCAAAACCCAAGTTTATTACAAAAATGGATTTCATGAAAGGCTTCCACCACAATGGGGTGAAACCAGATTCCATCAAATTGCTAAGAATTATATGCCATATGGGCATATATGAGTATACTAGAATGCCATTTGGCATTAAGAATGCACCAGCCCATTTTCAGAGGATGATGGATACCATATTTCAAGATGAAATAATGGAAGGGTGGATGGTAGTGTACATTGATGATATCATAATATACTCAGAAACATGGGAAGACCATGTGAGGAAAATTGATAAAATATTGGGAAAATGTACACCAATCAACATGAAAATATCTCTTAAAAAATGTAACTTTGGACAGCAAGAACTGCTATCCCTAGGACACAAAGTTTCAGGTTTAAGTCTAGCTATAGACCAAAATACATTTGCTGCAGTACTGAAGAAACCAGCACCAAAGAACATTAAAGAAATGCAATCTTTTTTGGGCTTTGCTAGTTACTACAGGAGCCACATAAAAAACTCTGCACACATCACAAGTAGCCTATACAAACTGTGCTCAAAAGATGTAGTCTTTGAAATTACCAAAGAAAGAAGAGATGCATTTGAGAAGATCAAATATGAACTGACCAATGCCCCTGTCCCAATGATGCCTTATTTTGAACTACCATTCAAACTATATATATATGAAGCATGTAGCCAAGGACTAGGAGCAGCACTACACCAAAGGCAACTAGTGGATGGGATACCCAAAGAAGGAGTAATTTGCTATATATCAAGACAACTGAAAGACTCAGAAGCCAGATATGGAGCTACTCAGACAGAATGTCTCTGTTTGGTATGGGCATTAGAAAAATTCCATTACTACTTAGAAGGAGCAGTATTTGAAGTTTTTACTGATTGCACAGCCCTCAAATCACTGTTGAACATGAAGACAACAAACAGACACATGCTCAGGTGGCAAATAGCCATACAAGAATACAGAGGGAATATGACTATTATCTATAAAGGGAAAAGACATACTAATGCAGATGGTCTCAGCAGGTGGCCACTGAAGAATGACCAAGAGAATCCAGCATATGACCCAGAAAATGGGGCCAAAATACCCATACAATGCATGGAGATAGATAGGAGAAAGAACTTTAAACTATCAAACTGGGCATTAGGGAATGACCCATCAAACCCAGCACAGAGCTATGGGGAGAGCAAAGAGATACCCATATTGGGAATCAGCTCCTCTAATCTAAATACAGAGTTCTTTAGTATAGTACAATCATCATACAATAAACACAAACAGTGTAGTATATTGATAAAAATATTAAAACAAAAGTACAGGAGTCCTGAACTAGAGAGCCAATTGGAAGAGCCATGGCTCAAAACCTTCAAAGAGAATAGATTTTTTCTGATAGATGATCTACTATACCATAGGGAAAAACACACAAGTGCTCTGGTAATAATAAATAGAGAACATATTTCCCTGATACTACAGGAATGCCATGACTGCCAATACATGGGACATATGAGTGAAGAAAGAACTAAAGAAAGAGTCTTTAGCACAGCTTGGTGGCCAAAGTGGGAACAAGACTTGAGTGAATACATCAACACTTGTACCAGATGCCAAAAATCCAATAAAAGTCATGGCAAAAGATATGGATTACTCCAGAGTATAGAGGATCCCAAACACCCCTGGGAAATAATAAACATGGATTGGGTGACAGGCCTGGTCCCTGGAGGGAAAGACAGCTTTAATGCATGCCTAGTAGTAGTAGACAGGTACAGCAAGAGTGTCAGATGTCTCCCCTGTCACAAAGAGGACACAGCAATAGACACAGCCATATTTTTCTGGAACAATTTGATAGCAAACTGTGGAGTTCCAAGAATTATAATTAGTGACAGAGACCCAAAATTCACATCAGAATTTTGGACTAATCTATATGAGATGCTGGGAACCAAACTAGCATTCTCCACAGCTTACCATCCACAAACAGATGGTCTAGCAGAAGAAATGATTCAAACATTAGAAGACATCATTAGAAGATTTTTTGCATATGGAATGGAATATAAAGACAATGAGGCATATACCCATGACTGGGTAACCCTCCTACCAGCTGTACAATTGGTATACAACACAAGTATACACTCAGTGACAGGAAAATCCCCTACCACATTAGAGAAAGGATGGAACCCACTACTTCCAGTAGACTACTTGAAGAAGAACCTCCTCTCAGTACACCCCACAGCTAAAGACTTCTACACAATGTGGAAAACTGCCTGTGAAAAAGCATAACAATGTGTGGCTGAAGCTAAATTATACAACAAACAGAGATATGATAAAAGTCACCAAGAACCTGATTTCAAAGAAGGAGACCAAGTTCTAATCTCAACTCTTAACTTCAACAATCTTAGAGGACCCAAGAAGATGAGAGACTCATTCATAGGACCATTCACCATTATTAAATTAATAGGAAAGAATGCAGTAGAAGTCAACCTGACCAAAGAGTTTTCTAGGAAACACCCAGTTTTCCCTTTGAGCCTGGTCAAACCTTATCACCAAACAAATGAGGAGTAACTCCCTGACAGAAAGAAGACAGTCACCCATGAAAGATTGGTAGAGGAAGATGACTCACCTGGACCAGTGAAAAAGATCATTAAAGCCAGGAAAATAAGAATTAATGGGAAAGACAACAGGCAATATCTGGTTATATTTAAGAATCAACCAGCAGATAAAGATAAATGGTTAACTGAGAAAGAAATCCCAGATGGAAAAATACACCTCAGAAGATTCAGAGCCTCCAGAAGGGCTGAAGAGTCTCATCAATGATGAGCATTCTTTTGAGGGAGGGTATGTCAGCCTGTGACTCAAAACAGAGCACTAGCATAACATCCAACATACCATAAATACTGGTATGACAAGTATTGAACAAACAAAGTCAATACAGGTAATAAATAAGATGAAAAAACTCCTCTTAAATTAAACACCAACCTTATCCAAACAGAATAAGGAAACATAGAGGAGAATAAACAAGTAAAAACCCTTATTTTAACCTCACATTCAACTTATGCATATTTAAGTTATTCTATACCAAAATGGTATTTTTCTTAAAGCTCACATAGAGAGCTACACAATGGTATCATCCATGTTTCTGTAACACCGCTACAACTGGAGATACCATATGACCTTTATTTTAAAGCCAAGACCCCCCTGAAGGTCAAAGAGGGCTTGTACAAAACTGTACAAAGGTATAGCCAAATTGAAGATCTAAACAAGACCTTTAATTTGAGACACCTTAGACCTCTGTGTATCTTGAATTGACTGAAGGATCTTGGTTCAAAGGTTTAACAACCAAAATACAGATATTCTGAAAACAACAATATAAACAAACCCCTGTATCTTTGGCATACACTCATACAACTGTACAGAGTCATATACCAAATTGTAGAGCTAATCAAGCCCTACAAGACTGTATAATCAGAATACAGATATATTCCAAATTGAAGAAGATATCTGGTATGGAAGTTTTTGAAGCCTCATACTGATGTACAAAAATACATCCAAAAACTTAAAGCCCTTATACCTTTTGCTATTTTGAAGAAGGGTAAACATGAAGCACACCAAATTGAAGAGCTCATTAAGCCCTTCAATTCTGTGCTCTTGGTTTCTTGATATCTTAAGAACTGACTGATATATCTTGATTGGGAGGTTTTTCTAGCAATACATGACTGTATCAAACTTGTATCAAACAGTATTGCTCTCATACTTAAAATAATATACTTATGAAGATATAACCTCTCTAAAATCATTATTACTGATCATACAGACACCAGAACAATGTCATCCAAGTGCTGACATGGCAGGTGAAAAGTTTTTTCACCCTGTATTGATCCAGAATGATCATTTGTGGTTCCAAAACCACAATTCTGCCTCTGTTGACGTCAGAATTGAGGATCCAGAACCACAGATTGATCATTGGAGTGAAACGTTTCACTCCTCTGACGTGTGAAGAGTTAATAACTCTTGACAGTCTTGAAAGATGTAAAAAGAAGGGTTTTTCCCTTGAAAACCAATATATCTTATCTTATTACCCATATTCTTACGTGACAAAACTGTTATCCATCAGTAGTGTCCTTACAATTATTAAGGATATAATTAGAGTATAACTATTGTAGTACTTCTTTACAGTCAAATATATTAGAGTATTGCAACCCAGGTGCTCAACAGACTCATCACCACTGTTACCACGTAGCAGTAGGACCTGAAGAATTAATTTTATTTGTTTTTTGATGTGTCACAGTCATAATACTAGCTTGTATTTACATTTTATAGCTACTATATAGACTCACCCTGACAAACAACCACTTCATTTAGTTGCTTTTTGAGTCTGTTGATTACTTATTGAGGAAGATAACATTTAATATCTAAGCTATCCTCATTTTCAGATTGAAGGTTGTCCTCCATTAGTGTGAGCCTTGAGGTATATTTTACATACCCAAATTGGCCACAATTATCCTAAAAATATATTCTGAATTATGCATAACTCATAAGTCATGCATATATCCAAAATTCATCATTTTTGATTTCAGAAAAGATGAATAGCTTTTTATTGAGTAAGTAAATCCATGAATTTAAGGCCAGATTTGGATTCTAAACAAAACTTCACCTAGGGTAGCTCCATAGAGTGAATAAGCTCAAATTAATTCTTTGAGGTGGTAAAATGGAAAATACTTCAACACCACATGGTCAATACCACATAAAAGATACATGAAAATTTTTGTTTTTCTTAATTTCACGCCAAAAGAATTGGAATGTGAGAAATCCCATGTTACATATACACTAAGAATAGTGTTATTCATGTTTTGAGCACTTAATATCAAGGTATTCTTACATGGACATTTGGTACACCCATAGTGGATATCTCACTTTAAGCTTAAATTTCTATTTTGATGTGAAAAATAAGCAAGGGGGACAAAAGACATCAAAGAGAGCCAGGGTACCCAACTTCTGAGGCCTCAGAGGCGTGGAAAGCTCCAAAGCTTGGATCCATGGCTGATCTTGGCCTAATTGGTAAGCTAAAACCTTTTTGGAACTTGGTTACCATGTTACAACTACTGTAAATCTTAAGAAAATAGCAAATAACCTGCTATTTTGACGTGCCAAGGAGGTAAAAAGCTACTTAGACTCCTGTAATCATGTCCAATCTTAATTATTTTCCATGGATAAACCCCAAAAGAGTTATGAAAACCCTTTTTGGACTTGTATCCATTGATTTACCTCATAGAAACCAGTGAAACACTGATATTTGCAATTCTACATAGAAATGAGGTAAAAACTTCAAAAATTCATTAAAAATACAATTCGTAATGAATCATTCTTAACCTTTCAGGACTAATGGAGAAATGTATTATCTATAGTAAAACCAAAAAGAATTACAGTTTTACTAGTAAAATTGGAAGTTTTACTTACAGTCCATTTTTGACTATTCTATGTGAAACACTGAATCTTCAAAAATTCACAGTAATTACAACCTGTGATGAAATTGTCAATAACATTGATAACTTTGAGAAATAAATGATTATTTTCGAATAAAAGAATATTTACAGATGTTACTCCTTTTATTCTTAACCATATTGGGGTTGGTAGTCACGTAAAAGCATCAATTAAGTAATTATGATAATCTTACGTGACAACTGATGATGCAATCCATAATCCAAAAAGGTTTATTTTTTTCTCACTCACTTGATTTTTAGTTTGCTCCATGAAACGCCTCTTTCAGCTGTTATTGACTTAAAAGAGGCCTCCTCTTGCTGTTTTTTCCAAAATTATCATCTTATTATCATTTAAATCATTATTACCAACAAGTAAGTATTAGTTACAGCTATTCTTAAGTGTTTTAAATATTTCAGAAACAATCAGAAAGATGTGAAATCATAGAATACAACCATATATTGTTGTAATACTGTTATAAATCCATTTTGATCCTTAAAATCCACAATTCTACGTCAAATCTCTCTCTATTATATTTCAATAAGCTCTTTGGAATATTAGTGAGTGATTTGTTTTTAATTCTTAAAGTTTTTCTCTAAAATTCGTTTTCTTCAAGAATTATCATTATAATTATTCTTTCAAAAGATAATTATATATTAAAATAATTTTATTATTTTAATAAAAGAAGCTTTATTATTGAAATCTTCTTGTAATTGATTCTTGTAGAAAATTACTTGCTCACTGTTAAAATCACTAGTAGTGTTTAACATGTGAAAGAAATAATTCTTTACTTATTTAATTGTGGTTATAATAATATTTGATTATTATATTTCATAAGAACAGAAATAGTACTGTTGATTAATAGTGATATTATCATCAGTTTCATAGTCACATCTTACATTTGGGGGCCTGGCCGTGTTTTTTGAACCTTGTACCCTTAATTAATATATTTTTAAGCTCTAAAATATATTAATTTAATTATTTTTTTTTCTTTCATTTTAAAGTTAAAATAATTCTTATTTTTGGAATTGTTTTGGAAATCTTTTTCATTGAGGAATTTGGTTTAATTTTATACTGTTTTTACACATGGCTTTTCACATCCAAAAACTTATAAAATTATTCTTTGAGTTACTCTGAATTAATTTTCATTCAAAATCTTGAATTTTAATTTTTTTCTTTAAAAAGAATAATTTTTTCAATATTAAAAAATATAAGACTTATAAAAAATCTTTAAAAATATTTTAAAATGTATAAAAAATAATTTTTTCTCTTTTATGGATTTTCTAGTGTCTTTAATCAAATACTGTGCAGCTGGCAACAGACTCAGTAAGAGATATATCGCTAGTCCATAATTTGAAGACAGTATTGACGTGCAAGTTGCTAAAAGAGACACCTTATTTAACTCAGAAAAGGCTAAATTACCACCAAAAGGTGTGTATTTTATCTTATATTTTCACCTTTTATCTCTAAATTGACGTGAAAATGGTGCATACCAGAAATGGAAGCAACTATTCAGTCCAACCAGATGGATGTGGACAAGGAAGAGGCAAGACCAAATCCAGAAGTGCCAAGTCTTCCACAAGAAAGACACATTTGGAGGATGCCAGAGTTGCGCCCCATTCCCCAAGGTCTGTACCCACAGATTTTGACGTGAATTCTGAGCCTGAACTGATTCATGACAATATTTCCATGGCTGAACCATTTTCAAGTGGCAGCAATAGAAATATATCAATTCCAGTACAAAAATTGGTTCAGAGCAGCCAAAGAAGAGGAGTGGGAAATATGCCCAAGCCTTTGGCAGGGGGCCATGAACTCCTACTTACACATCAAGAGCTTTCTGGGTCAGGAGAAGACCATAGAACTTTTAGGAGGATGGAGCCCCCTGTCTTGCAAAGACAAGGTCAAAAAGATAAAGAATTGGTTGAAGATCCAAAGTCTTTTATCCATAGACCAGAAGAAGAAACTGGAAATGACTCCAGCTTTGGAGACAGAGGCCCCAGTGGCGTCTACCAGCTCCAAACCAGCTCCAGAAATGTCCAAAGACAAGCCCAAAGGACCTCAGAAGGAGCGGAGAGGTCCCAAGAACCATCAGGGCAAGGGCAAAGGCAGAGCAAATTGGCACAGACCTTACCCACAAGGGTACAGGATCCCCAAATTGGAGCCTTCAGCAGTGGACAGTGTGTTCAACATGGCCAGAACTCTCATGGAATTCACAGCCAAGGAGCAGGAAAGGATGAACAGGACCTTTCCACGCAAATAAATCATGTACAAAGTAGTATTAATGTAAAAATTGGTAAACTTGATTCAAAGTTAACTAAAATAACATAAGATATTAATGAATTCAAAAAACATGACAAGAAATATACTGAATGGTATGAATTAACAAATGTCAGATTTGATTCAATTACCAATGCTTGTAGCAGAATTGAGAGTACATTTCAGATTCAGAATGATGAAATGGAAGATCTTTCTATTTTCAAAATGAATGATCAACTTAAGATTCTACAAGATCATGTCTTGAAGATAGTTGAAAACACCAACCAGTTTGCTACACATTTAGCAAAAAGTGACAGTGAAAGGAAGAAGTTAAAGAATGAAATTGTTGCAAATGTAGAACAAATTCATAAGAATTATGAACCACATATGCCAAGACATTCTACACCTTTGACTGAAGAAAAACTTTCTGTTAAAGGAATTTTTACCCCAATTTTAGGAGAAAATGTTGTTTCTGTTAAAGATATTCCCAAATTAGAAGAATGGCCAACATTCTCTGGTGAAGGAGAATATGACCATATTGAGTTCGCCAGGACTATTGGTATGTTACAGGAAGACTTTAATATACCTGATGAAATCATAGTGGGGGAATTACACTCTCTATTTACCATAACTGCAAAGAAATGGTATTACAAAATGAGGGTGGATCATGGAAAACATGATTGGTCTTGGTGGAAATCTGAAGTGATTACCAAATGGGCCAGAAACTCTTGGAGGTTTAAAATGGAAAATGCTTTTGAAAGTGCCATTTTTAACTCAGAGAAAGATGAACCACTAACTTGGTTCTTCAAACAAAAAGACAGATTATCTGATTTACACCCAGATATGTCTGACACTATGATTAATATGAAGATATTAAGAAAGTGTGGAGGAGAACTGGAACATTCTATCAAAAGCAGATGTGTAGAACCCTGTTCAACAGAGGACTACATTAATGCAATGGAAGATATCATTACCAGAACAATAATTGGTAAAGCTTGCACTAAAATCCCTATGTAATCCAAGATGGTACCAAACATTTCCAGAGAGGATAAAAGACCATAAAGACCTGTCTTGAAGTGTCATAAATGTGGAAGTACTTCACATTTAGCAAACACTTGCACCAAGAAGACAAAAATCAATGAAGTTCAAGTCATTGAGGAAATTCAGTGTACAGAAGAGAAAGAGGAGTCTGATCAAGATTCTGCAGTCTCTGAGGATACACCAGTGGAGGACTATCCCATTGAAAACATTACAGCTTTCTTTGAGGTCACAGAAGTCCATACCCACTTGCCACAGTACAGTGAAGATTGCTGCAGCCTGATAAATATCCAAGATGCCAGAATGTGTAAAACAAAACCTGCTAGAGGAAAAGGTTACACTGCTGGAGCATCCTGTATCACATCAGTTTTGATGAGTGATATTGAAGCAAAAGTAAATTTGGATACTGAGGCATTTTTCACTTGTGTAGGCAAAGATTATCTCTAAATTATACTTCCTGAATGGTAAAAACATCTATTACCAATAGAAGGTGTGAAAGTTAGTAGTGCAAGTGACAATATGTACCCCTTAGGTATATTAGACACTAATCTTGTATTCCCGCACCCAGCAGGAAGTGTGAGGATGAAAACTGAGATTGTGGTAATTGATAATTGCACATCTCAGCACATCATTCTTGGAAATGATTACTTGAATATTTATGGTATTGACATCAATAACCATAAAGACAGATATTTCACAATTGGGGATAACAAAAGACAAAAATTTGCTTTTTCCAATATGCCAAAACAAATATCTGTAGTATCTTCTGTCAAGGATACTTATGAAGATGAATTTGTGTCTAATTAACGTGTTGAAGCACAAATTAATCCATCATTGTCACCAAAGATGAGGAATGAACTTATTAATGTGTTATACACATACAATAATGCATTTGCCTCTGATAATGAGCCATTAGGTGCTATAAGGGGACATGAAGTTGATATTACTCTTAATATTGACAGGCCAGGTCCTCCAGTAATTAGAAGACCATCTTATCCAGCCAGTCCCAGATCTAGAGAAGCCTTGGAAAACCATATCCAAGAGTCAATCTAACTTGGTGTACTAAGAAAAGTAGGCCATAATGAGGAAATTGAAGTGACAACACCCATTATTATTGCATGGCATAATGACCAGTCAAGAATGGTTGGAGATTTCAGATAATTGAATACCTACACAGTTCCAAATAGGTATCCAATTCCTAGAATTCAACAAACCTTGACTCAATTGTCTAAAGCCAAGTATATAACATCAATGGATGCATTAAAAGGTTTCCATAAGACTTTTTTGACACCTAAAGCTAAGAAATTACTTAGAATTATCACTCACTGTGGTATTTATGAGTATCTTAGAATGCCATTTGGCATTAAAAATGCTCCATCCCATTATCAAAGAATGATGAATACCATCTTTCGCACAGAGTTGTCTGAAGGATGGCTTATCATTTATATTGATGATATTATCATATGTACTGATTCATGGTCTTTGCACCTTGAAAGACTTGCAAGAGTACTTCAGAAAGTTTCAGAAGTGAACATGAAAATTTGACTTAAGAAATGCAATTTTGGTTTTGAAGAACTCAAAGCATTAGGACATATTGTTTCTGGTTTAAGCTTGGGTATTGACAAAAACAAAGTAGCAGCAGTTTTACTTAAGCCAATACCCCAGAATAAAAAAAAAGATTTCTTTTCTTGGGTTTTCCAGTTACTATAGGCAACACTTGAAAGACTTTGCAGTTATAGCCAAATCCCTTTATAGAATCTGTGATCAACATACTGTATTTGAGATGACACAGGAGAGAAATAAAGCTTATGAGAAGATAAGGAGAGCTCTTACAGAAGCACCTTTACTCCTCATGCCTGACTGGAATATTCCCTTCAAATTGTACATTGATGCATGTGGAGATGGATTAGGGGCAGCCCTACATCAAGTCCAAATTATGGATGACAAACCTACAGAAGGACCAGTTTGTTACATCTCAAGACAAATCAAACCAACAGAAGCCAGATATGGTGCAAGCCAAATGGAGTGTTTATGTTTGGTATGGGCACTTGAGAAATTACACTATTATCTTGATGGAAGTTCTTTTGAAGTGATAACTGACTGTAATGCAGTAAAATCACTTCTCAACATGAAAACTCCCAACAGACATATGTTGAAAGGGCAAATAGCCATTCAAGAATATAGAGGAAACATGACTATAGTCCACAAAGCAGGAAACATTAACAAGAATGCTGATGGACTTAGCAGGTGGGCATTAGCCAACACTCCTGATAACCCAGCTTATGTACCTTTGGAAGCTGAACCACAGATTCCAATTGAAGAGATGAACATAACTGATATTGGGACTGAATTCTTTGAAGAGGTTGTAGAATCTTATAAGCAAGACAATAATTGCCATATCTTGACTTCTTTATTAGATAAAGACTGCAAAGATACATCTTTGGTCAATGCACTAGATGAAGTTTGGAGAGATCTTATTCTGAAGCAAGATTTCACTTGTTTGATTGAATTATTCACCACAGAACCAAACACTCTTGTGTAATGACATTATGCAGCAGATTGCTTATCAATACAATTCTTCATGAATGCCATGATAGCATCTACTCTGGACACCTGTCAGAGGACAGAAAATTTGTAAAAGTGAATAACTGTGCATGGTGGCCATCTTGGAGAAAAGAAACCACTGAATTTTGCCATACCTGTGACAGATGTCAAAAAGAAAACAGGAGTACAGGCAAGAAATTTGGACTTATGATCCATATTCCAGAACCAAAATCCCCTTGGGAAGTTTTTCACATGGATTGGATCACAGCACTTCCTCCAAGTGGTGACAGAAGCTATAATATTTGTTTATTCATTGTAGAAAGATATAGCAAGACTCCCATATTCTTACCATGTCATAAAGATGACACTACTATGGATACAGCTCTTCTTTTATGGAGTATAGTTATTTCTCATACAGGATTATTTAAGAATATCATAAGTGACAGAGATCCCAAGTTCACATCTGCACTTTGGACCAATCTTCATAGATTTTTTGAGTCTAAGTTATCATTCTCTACAGCATATCACCCTCAGACAGATGGGCTAGCAGAGAGGATGATTCAAACTTTAGAAGACATTATCAGGAGATTTTGTGCTTATGGGTTAGAATTCAAAGACTCAGATGGCTTTACCCATGACTGGTGCACTCTGATACCTGCATTAGAGTTGGCATACAAGACATCAGTTCATTCTTCCACAGGAAAAACTCCTGCTTTGTTAGAAAAAGGATGGAATCCAAGACTCCCAGAAGACACACTGAGGAAAGACTTGATTGACATTCATCCTACAGCTTCCAGCTTCAAGATAATGCTCGATAAATTAAAATATCATGCAAAACAAAGTATGGATGATGCTTTTGATTATGCAAAACAGAAGTGGAACAAGAGTCATAAAGTACCAGACTTCAAAGTAGGGTACTTAGTTCTAGTTTCAGCCTTGAATTTTAATAATATCAAAGGCCCAAAGAAACTTAAAGATTCTTATTTAGGACCTTTTTTTATTGTTGCCTTACATGGAACCAATGCAGTTCAAGTGGAATTGAGTGGTGAATTGGAAAATAAACACCCCACTTTTCCAGTCAGCTTGATAAAGCCTTATCAACCATCTGATAAAGAATTGTTTCCTTTAAGGAACCCAACTCCTTTAACTGTCCCACCAGTGGAACAGAATGAAGAAAAAAGATAAGAAAAGTCATTAAAGAAAGGAGACTTAGGGGTAAAAATCAGAGAGAATAGCTTGTCAGATATAGAAATCCAGTACATGAAGATGAATGGCTGGCAGAATCAGACATACCTGACTGAGATAAACTCTTGAGAATATTTAGACATGAGAGAAGGCCACAAGCCTGAATATTTCTATAAATATGCTTTAAATTACTTGATCTGAGTAATTTAAAGAGGTTGGACAGTGGACATTACCCCCCTATGGGGCTTTTTATTATTTATACCATTGATAAAATTGTAGTACAATTTTATTTTTTGGTGGGAGGGAGTGTGAGCCTTGAGGTATATTTTACATACCCAAATAGGCCACAATTATCCTGAAAATAAATTCTGAATTATGCATAACTCATAAGTCAAGCATATATCCAAAATTCATCACTTTTGATTTAAGAAAAGATGAAAAACTTTTTATTGAGTAAGTAAATCCATGTATTTAAGGCCAGATTTGAATTCTACACAAAAAATCACCTAGGGTAGCTCCATAAAGTGAATAAGCTCAAATTAATTCTTTGAGGTGGTAAAATGGAAAATACTTCAATACCACATCATCAATACCACATAAAAGATACGTGAAATTTTTGTTTTTCTTAATTTCATGCCAAAATAATGGGAATGTGAGAAATACCATGTTACATATACACTAAGAATGGTGTTATGCATGGTTTGAGCACTTAATATCATGGTGTTCTTACATGGACTTTTGGTACACCTATAGTGGATATCTCACTTTAAGCCTAAATTTCTATTTTGATGTGAAAAATAAGCAAGGGGGACAAAAGACATCAAAGAGAGCCAGGGTACCCAACTTCTGAGGCCTCAGAGGCGTGGAAAGCTCCAAAGCTTGGATCCATGGCTGATCTTGGCCTAATTGGTAAGCTAAAACCTTTTTGGAACTTGGTTACCATGTTACAACTACTGTAAATCTTAAGAAAATAGCAAATAACCTGCTATTTTGACATGCCAAGGGGGTAAAAAGCTACTTAGACTCCTGTAATCATGTCAATTCTTAATGATTTTCCATGGATAAACCCCAAAAGAGGAATTAAAACCCTTTTTGGACTTGCATCCATTGATTTACCTCATACAAACCAGTGAAACACTAATATTTGCAATTCTACGTAGAAATGAGGTAAAAACTTCAAAAATTCATTAAAAATAAAACTCTTAATTAATCTTTCTGAAACATCCAGGACTAATGGAGAACTGTATTATCCATGGTAAAACCAAAAAGAATTACAGTTTTACCAGTAAAATTGGAAGTCTTACTTACAGTCCATTTTTGACTATTCTATGTGAAACACTGAATCTTCAAAAATTCACAGTAATTACAACCTGTGATGAAATTGGCAATAACATTGATACCTTTGAGAAATCAATGATTATTTTGGAATAAAAGAAGATTTACAGATGTTACTCCTTTTATTCTTAACCATTTTGGGGTTGGTAGTCATGTAAAAGCATTAATTAAGTAGTTATGATAATCTTATGTGACAACTGATGATGCAATCAATAATCCAAAAGGGTTTATTGTTTTCTCACTCACTTTTTTTTTAGTTTGCTCCATGACATGCCTCTGTGAGCTGTTATTGACTTAAAAGAGGCCTCCTCTTGCTGTTTTTTCCCAAATTATCATCTTATTATCATTTAAATCATTATTACCAACAAGTAAGTATTAGTTACAGCTATTCTTAAGTGTTTTAAATCTTTCAGAATCAATCAGAAAGACGTGAAATCATAGAATACAACCATATATTGTTGTAATACTGTTATAAATCCATTTTGATTCTTCAAATCCACAATTCTATGTCAAAGCTCTCTATCTTATCTTTCAATCAGCTCTTTGGAATATTAGTGAGTGATTTGTTTTTAATTCTTAAAGTTTTTCTCTAAAATTAGTTTTCTTCAAGAATTATCATTATAATTAGCCTTGCAAAAGATAATTATATATTAAAATAATATTATTATTTTAATAAAAGAAGTTTTATTATTAAAATCTTCTTGTAATTGATTCTTGTAGACAATTACTTGCTCACTGTTAAAATCACTAGTAGTGTTTAACACGTGAAAGAAATGATTCTTTAATTATTTGATTGTGGTTATAATAATATTTTATTATTATATTTCATAAGAACAGATGTAGTACTGCTGATTAATAGTGATATTATCATCAGTTTCATAGTCACATCTTACAATTACTGTATCTGGTCCTGAATCAGATACTTCTGAATTTCTTTCTGTTTTTTATTACTTCTGAATCAAAGCTCCATTGATAGCAAAAATGGTGCTGGAGAACACCTTCATACCAGTTGTGAAGGACACCTAAATAAATTTTGGTGACTGGATCCCAATATGGCAATTGATTCATCTCGGACCATCAAAGCCCAGTGTATTGGGAGAGTCTTTGTTGCACCTTGTTAGTTTTTGCGTTATGCCATCTATGAGATGCACTTAAAACAGCCCTTCCATTTTGCAGCTTCCCAAGTTTCAAATCAGATTGCTCATTGGCTTTCAACTCACACCACAAACAAAAATACTTTGCTGAAGGTGACATAAATCCTCCAGCTTTGTGAGTTTCTACAATATCTCCAACTAAGCCAACTAACTTGACAGTAATCTTTTGTCCATGTGGATAATTTGGGGTATTGATATTGATACCATGGTTTAATCCTATGAGCTTGTCAATAAGTGGCTTCAAAACATTGCTTATTGTAATCATATCTGGCTGGTTTGGTGAAGGTATCACCCCAGCAAGACAGGTATGCTGCTGTTTAAATCGCTCTCTTGGTCGCAGGTTGAGGCAATGGAGAGCTAGTATTCCCATTGAGGCTTTCTTACCTGAAATTTTGTTTCCTCTTGGGCTGAACCAGTCTACAAAAAGACTAAAACCTAATTCAAGACTTTTGTCTGACAATTATTGAAATGGAAAAAGGGTTCTCCAAACTTCCCCTTGTGATATGTCAGAAATAATATCACTTTTGTGGATAGATAGTTCCCATTTCCAGTCATTGATGCCCTTTTCAATTCCTGGATCATTGAGAAACCACTCTATCCAAGAGAGTAAATATTCTGAAAAAAAACTTGCTTGTGGGATACAAAGACATGGCTATCCTTTTAAACAGATTTGGCCTGTTCTGCGATGTTGATTGTGAGCCTTGAGGTATATTTTACATACCCAAATAGGCCACAATTATCTTAAAAAGAAATTTTGAATTATGCAAAACTCATAAGTCATGCATATATCCAAAATTCATCATTTTCAATTTCAGAAAAGATGAATAACTTTTTATTGAGTAAGTAAATCCATGGATTTAAGACCAGATTTGGATTCTACACAAAAATTCACCTAGGGTAGCTCCATAGAGTGAATAAGCTCAATTTAAGTATTTGAGGTGGTAAAATGGAAAATACTTCAATACCACATCATTAATACCACATAAAAGATCCGTGAAAATTTTTGTTTTTCTTGATTTTTAGCCAAAATAATAGGAAAGTGAGAAATCCCATGTTACATATACACTAAGAATAGTGTTATGCATGTTTTGAGCACTTAATATCATGGTATTCTTACATGGACTTTTGGTACACCCATAGTGGATATCTCACTTTAAGCTTAAATTACTATTTTGACGTAAAAATTGGGCAAGGGGGACAAAAGACATCAAAGAGAGCCAGGGTACCCAACTTCTGAGGCCTCAGAGGCGTGGATAGCTCCAGAGCATGGATCCATGGCTCATCTTGGCCCAATTGGTAAACTAAAACTCTTTGGGAACTTGGTTACCAAGTTACACCTACTGTAATCATAAGAAAAATAGCAAATAACCTGCTATTTTGACGTGCCAAGGAGGTAATAAGCTACTTAGACTCCTGTAACCACGTCAATTCTTGATGACTTTCCATGACTAGACCCTAAAAGAGTAATTAAACCCTTTTGGGATCCATATTCATTGATTTACCTCATAGCAACCAGCAAAATACTGCTATTTGCAATTCTACGTAGAAATAAGGTAAAATCTTCAAAAATTCATTAAAAATACAATTCTTAATGAATCCTTCTGAAACTTTCAGGACCAATGGAGAACTGTATTATCTATGGTACAACCAAAATGAATTATGGTTTTACTAGTAAAATTAAAAGTTTTACTTACAGTCCATTTTTGACCATTCTACGTGAAATACTGATTCTTCAAAAATTCACAGTAATTACAACCTGTGATGAAATTGGCAATAACATTGATAACTTTGAGAAATCAATGATTATTTTAGAATAAAAGAAGATTTACAGATGTTACTCCTTTTATTCTTAACCATATTGGGGTTGGTAGTCACGTAAAAGCATCAATTAAGTAATTATGATAATCTTACGTGACAACAGATGATGCAATCATTAATCCAAAAGGGTTTATTGTTTTCTCACTCACTGGTTTTTCAGTTTGCTCCATGGCACGCCTCTGTGAGCTGTTGTTGACTTAAAAGAAGCCTATTCTTGCTGTTTTTTCCGTATCATCATCTTATCAATTTATTAAACCATTATTACCAACAAGTAAGTATTAGTTCAACTATTCTTAAGTATTTTTAAATCTTTCAGATTCAATCAGAAAGACGTGAAATCATAGAATCCAACTATATATTGTTGTAATACTGTTATAAATCATCTTGATCCCTTAAATCCACAATTCCACGTCAAATTTCTCTACTCTTATCTTTCAATAAGTTCTTTGGAGTATTAGTGAGTCATTTATCTTTAATTCTTAAAAGTTTTTCTCTAGTAATAGTTTTCTTCAAGAATTATCTTTATAATTATTCTTGCAAAAGATAATTATATATTAAAATAATTTTTTATTATTTTAATAAAGAAGTTTTTATTATTAAATTCTTCTTGTAATTGATTCTTGTAGACAATTACTTGCTCACTGTTAAAATCACTAGTAGTGCTTAACACGTGAAAGAAATAATTTTTAATTATTTAATTGTGGTTATAATAATATTTCATTATTATATTTCATAAGAACAGACATAGTACTGTTGATTAATAGTAATATTATCATCAGTTTCATAGTCACATCTTACATTGATTTTGATAGGTAGAATTGTATGACCTAAAGTGGATGTCCCGCAAAGGTTGTATTTTATGTGGGCGGAAAAGCTCAATTCCACACGGAGGATCAGTAACAGTTGGTTTTTAAATACAATCATCTGACACCACTTCAACGCCGTAAAGTGAGTAACACTGCGGGCAGCACACATTCTGTTTAAATGGAATGTTGAGCCCCATTTGTTTTGAGATGTTTCAAACATTGCATGGTACATTGATTTGTGGAATTTCGTCCAAAAAGGTTTGTAAAAGACAATGTTGAAGGATATTGACAATCATATCTCGGGCCTTTTGGCAATTATCTCTGCTAAGTCCACAAGAGAGATATAACCACATGATAAAATGGGTGATAAGAGCTTGAAAAAAAAGCAACACCTATTTAGACTATAACATGAGCGCAATATTAAAATGGAATCAGAACATACTAATGATGGTTGATTTAATATCTGTTTCATTTTTTGGAGGAGCTGTATGTGAGCTTTCATTTGATTCTTCATGGTCAATTGACGACTGTGTAGTAAGGTCCTCATTTGGATGTAGTGATATTGGAGGAGACACATTATTAAAAGCTAATTCAGCCTGTTTCAATGAGTCCTTGTGCCAATGCCTTCTTCGAGTGCTGGGATCAACAGAAAGTCCATGGCAAGTTTTTCCATTGGCACAGGTTATAGAATTCTTCCTGCAGCTTGTGCAGGTGCAAAAGTCCATGACGTGCGTTTTTGAGAAATTGAATTTTGAAAATTTTTATGATTGATATGACAAGTGAATTAGAGAAATAAAAAATAAAAAAAATTAGAGCAAAACATTTGTGAGAATAAGGAGATCATGCAAGTTGTGGAATTGTGATATCAGAGAGAATGAGGGGAAAAGACAGAGGGGGTAACCAAAAAAGGAGTTTTGGAATAGTAATATTGATTATTGAGAAGTACTAAATTTGGAGGGCTAAGAGAAAAAGAGAAAAGAAAATTTTGAAATCATAATAGGAGAGAGAAGCAGGGGGAAAGATTTAGGATGAAACAAGAAGAGAGAATTGCGGATTTAATCTGTAGAAAGCAATAGAAAACTGAAGAAAAGACTGTTCAAAAAAGAATAGAAATCCATGGAATAATTAAGTGAAGTAGAGCTGCGGCAAGGAAATAAATACAATAATGCATATGTCATTGAATAGCCACTTGCAAGTGTCCGGGTGATGTATAACTACATACGTCACCTGATTTCCGGGGGTGTTATGCCACAGCCACCGAGTTCCGTGGACCCCTCTTCTGGTTCTGGTTCTTCTTTTGGCCTCAGCTGACCTCGCAGTTGACACAGAATGCCTCATACTAAAAAAGCAAACCACCAAAAAGTAATTAGCTCTGTTTCAAAAAACTACTGTTATTGACTTTTCTCTTAGAAAAATTATCAATTATTTTTTTTATTGCAATTAAAATGATATTTCAAAATCAAGAAAAAACAAACAATTAGGTTTTTTTCTTCAAAATAAATAATTAATTGAATAAATGAAAATAAATATGAAAATTAAAATAATGATAACTGTAAGAAGAAACATGTGAACAATAAACAAATCAAAATAAATACAATAAAAAGAATAGAAATGATTAGAAAATTTAAAAAATAATAATAAAAAGAACAGATAAGAAATAGATTAAAACCAATATATACAAATGAATAAAAATAAAAGTAATAAAAAATAAATAATAGATTTAACAATGGATTAGAATTATTATTTTTGAATTTTTTTCTTATCTTTTATTTTTTGTTTTTTATCATTCACCATTTTTCATTATTTTTATATTATATATATTTTGTTTATTTTTCATTTATTCTTGATTTATTTTTGGTTTGTTTGTTATTTTGTTATTATTTAATTTTTATGCATTTTTTATTTGTTTTTTATTCATCCTTCAGAAATTTTGGATTGTATTTTTTTATTTTCAATTTTTTTCATTTCTCTTTTATTGACTTTTCAGAAGAAATCAAATAATTAAGGATAATGAAAGCCAACATACAAGTAACAAATAATAAAAATGAACACAAATGAAAAAAATATATTTGAATTGCTTCGATTTTTCGATTCTTATACTTATTCTTTAAATTTTCTTGATCGTCATTTTGTTTTTTTCTATTACTTTTATTATTTCCTTGATCATAGGTCCCCTCTCTTGGTGACTTTCTACCTGTTCTATAGCTCAAATCTGTTACTTCCAATCCCCCTCTTTGACAATGGAATAAATGGATATTGCCTATGTGAATGATGTAGCTCACTTACTGGATTTTGACTCTTATAAGACAGATCTACATGATATTCAATATAAAGCTAACCTCTTGTGGAAGTGGGTCATAAAACACAGTGTTCTGTTGGACACAAAAGAAAAAAAACTGATCTTCTTTACAAAGAAAGTATATTCAATACACTCCAGTCGCATTAATTGCCAAGACTTTCTGTTTCAGAAAGAGGTACGGTGGTTAGGAATACCTCTCACCACAAAACTCACTTAAGGTTTTCATTGAAAAGACTTTAATTTAGATTCAATTTCATGTATGCACATCTTGAAGAACTCACCATAGAAGCCTATGGCCTCAACAAAAAATATTCCTCTATGACAGCATCATCTGGTACACGAAAAAGAACAAGAAAACAATATAAAAATAATTGAAAGTATGGAAAGACAAAGTTACCCACCTTGGCATGGGCACATCTGGAAGATACAGAAACTTAACAACATAAATGAAAAGATAGTAGCACAGGTCAGGTCTGAAATTCAAACTGGAGCGAAATTCTTCACCAAAGACTCTCCAATTCCAGGGAGAGGAGGAGGAGTGGCCGCTAAATTAGTTAAAAACAACATTGAAAAAATAGACTCCATTGGAAAGGATTGATTCTGACTAATTTTGAAACAAAACTAACAGCCTTTTCCCTTTGTTTGGAAATAATAGAAGATTTCCTACTACACAACTATGAGCTTATTCAAAGAGCAACATCAATTTTTTCAGATAGCCAAGCGGTTCTAAAATACATCTCCCTGTCCAAGAAAAAGACACCTTTCAAATCCATCATCCTAAATCTATATTCCAGTTTCACCCAATGGAAAAAATGGCTTGATGTACAATTCTTCTGGTGTCCAGGCCACTCTGGTATAGAAGGAATAGGAATAATAGAGCATCTAGCACAACAAGCAGCTTTCAACCCTTGTCCCTCACAGCCACAAGAATATTCAAAATCGAACAACAAACAAAACCAATTTTCAAAAAATCCACACCAATCACAAATAAAGTTGTAAGATGTGACTATGAAACTGATGATAATACTACTATTAATCAACAGTACTATGTCTGTTCTTATGAAATATAATAATAAAATATTATTATAACCACAATTAAATAATTAAAGAATTATTTTTTTCACGTGTTAAGCACTACTAGTGATTTTAACAGTGAGCAAGTAATTGTCTACAAGAATCAATTACAAGAAGATTTTAATAATAAAACTTCTTTTATTAAAATAATAAAATTATTTTAATATATAATTATCTTTTGCAAGAATAATTATAATGATAATTCTTGAAGAAAACTAATTTTAGAGAAAAACTTTAAGAATTAAAAATAAATCACTCACTATTATTCCAAAGAGCTTATTGAAAGATAATATAAAGAGATTTGACATAGAATTGTGGATTTTAAGGATCAAAATGGATTTATAACAGTATTACAACAATATATAGTTGGATTCTATGATTTCACGTCTTTCTGATTGATTCTGAAAGATTTAAAATACTTAAGAATAGCTGTAACTAATACTTACTTGTTGGTAATAATGGTTTAAATGATAATAAGATGATGATTTGGAAAAAACAGCAAGAGGAGGCCTCTTTTTAGTCAACAACAGCTCACAGAGGTGTGCCATGGAGCAAACTGAAAAAACAGTGAGTGAGAAAACAATAAACCCTTTTGGATTATTGATTGCATCATCAGTTGTCACATAAGATTATCATAATTACTTAGTTGATGCTTTTACGTGACTACCAACCCCAATATGGTTAAGAATAAAAGGAGTAACATCTATAAATCTTCTTTTATTCTAAAATAATCATTGATTTCTCAAAGCTATCAATGTTATTGCCAATTTCATCACAGGTTGTAATTACTGTAAATTTTTGAAGATTCAGTGTTTCACGTAGAATAGTCAAAAATGGACTGTAAGTAAACCTTTTAATTTTACTAGTAAAACTGTGATTCCTTTTGGTTTTACCATAGATAATGCAGTTTTCTATTAGTCCTGAAAGCTTCAGAAGGATTCATTAAGAATTGTATTTTTAATGAATTTTTGAAGTGTTTACCTCATTTCTACGTAGAATTGCAAATATCAGTGTTTCACTGGTTGCTATGAGGTAAATCAATGGATACAAGTCCAAAAAGGGTTTTGATTACTCTTTTGGGGTTTATCCATGGAAAATCATTAAGAATCAACATGGTTACAGGAGTGTAAGTAGCTCTTTACCTCCTTGGCACGTCAAAATAGCAGGTTATTTGCTATTTTCTTAAGTTTTACTGTAGTTGTAACATGGTAACCAAGTTCCCAAAAGGTTTTGGTTTACCAATTAGGCCAAGATCAGCCATGGATCCACCTTCGGAGCTTTCCACGCCTCTGAGGCCTCAGAAGTTGGGTACCCTGGCTCTCTTTGATGTCTTTTGTCCCCCTTGCTTATTTTTCACATTAAAATAGAAATTTAGGCTTAAAGTGAGATATCCACTATGGGTGTACCAAAAGTCCATGTAGGAATACCATGATATTAAGTGCTCAAAACATGCATAACACTATTCTTAGTGTATATGTAACATGGGATTTCTCACATTCCCATTATTTTGGCGTGAAATTAAGAAAAACAAAATTTTTCACGGATCTTTTATGTGGTATTGATGATATGGTATTAAAGTATTTTCCATTTTACCACCTCAAAGAGTTAATTTGAGCTTATTCACTCTATGGAGCTACCCTAGGTGAATTTTTGTGTAGAATCCAAATCTGGTATTAAATCCATGTATTTACTTACTCAATAAAAAGCTATTCATCTTTTCTGAAATTGAAAATGATGAGTTTTGGATATATGCATGACTTATGAGTTATGCATAATTCAAAATTTATTTTTAAGATAATTTTGGCCTATTTGGGTATGTAAAATATACCTCAAGGCTCACAAAAGTTCAGAGCCAAACCATATATAATCATAAAAGCATTACATCTGTTTTATCTCTAATGCATTTATTAGAAGAATTAAATTAATCAAACTAATTTAAGATAATGACTTACTATGAGTATTGTGACATATATAAATATCCAAATATTGCATTTTATTCAATAGAATTATCTCCCCTTTTGGTGTGTACCTATTATAATATTGAATATTATAAAGATTTTAAAATTAGTAAATCATAGGGAAAAAATAAAAAGGGAAATATCCTCTGGGGGAGTATTTTTAATGAAGTGGAGTTAAATATTTAGAGCCTATCTACATGAATATCCAGCTTTTATTTGTCATTCAATTAGGTGTATTATTCTATAAGCATATATACTTGTATTCTGCCATATTGTCACAGATGGTGGAAATGTGACCTATAATACCAGAAAAAGATCAAGGAAATTCAACCTTGATCTTGTAGCCTTTTCTGCTCAGTTGTGATGATTGCGCAATCAAGCAACCTAGGGTCTAGTCATGGTGGTGGGGGGGACTACTTGTTCCGACATGACCCTGAGTGGAGAGCTTGAGTGCTTGTTGATGGTTTCTGGCATCAATGTGACAGAAGATCAAGGTTTACTGTCATGGGTGGATTTCACAATTGTGAGGGATGACACATTGCAAAACTTGGGGGTTTCAAACCTGTTGGCAGAAAGGGCTTGGGAGTGATGACCCAACAACCCTTATGGCTCCTTATACCGGCCTGTTGTGTAGCTTATGCCCCTGATTGAGAGCAGGGTTGCCCATCTGTGTTAGTGCACTTCGGGACGCAGTGCTTCCTACCTTGGGGGTACTGTCTCAGATGGTGGAACTGTGACCTATGATACCAGAAAAAGATCAAGGAAATTCAACCTTGATCTTGTAGCCTTTTCTGCTCAGTTTTGATGATTGCGCAATCAAGCAACCTAGGGTCTAGTCATGGTGGTGGGGGGACCACCTGTTCTGACATGACCCTGAGTGGAGAGCTCGAGTGCTTGTTGATGGTTTCTGGCATCAATGTGACACATATTTTCTAAACTGTGTAATACAACACTCTGCTCCATAACACATGGTATTCCACATTAATTCTCAATAAGAATATTTTGATGTTCAGTTACCCCAAACTGTTTGTCATAATTTCTTCCAGCTTCTCATGAGTATTCACACAATATAAATGTATCCTTTTAGAAGTAATAATCACATTTATAAAGTTGGATTTTTGAATGAGATGTTGTGTTTGCTTCCTTCTTACAGTATCTGTAGCAAAGCCTATTTCAGTTTTGTTATCTGAGCATAATGGAGTACAATGATTACCCAATAAATTATGACACATTTTGTGCAACCAAATACATCCTTACACTGTAAATGAAAGCATAATTTATTCTTCCTGAAGAGTTGATTATTTGACTGTTGCTTGTTGTTTTTATTACCACATTATTGTATTCCCTCCATGTAAAAGCAAGAAGCCATGTTTCAATTGGTTACCTTCCCCTCCCCAGTTGGCATCAACATAACACTTCAAAAAATCAGATTTGTCCTTTCCAGATATTTTGATATCAACATCCCTGGTTTTTCTCAAGTGTCTCCAAGTGAGTCAAATCCAGACCCATAAAGAAACATGCCAAGTAGTTCACTGGGTAAGAGATTCCTGGCCTTGTTCCTTTCCCAATGTATAGAAGCATTCCCATTCTCTCTGAGTAATATTTATCAATTTCTCTTGAGGGATTCAAAAGAATATTGAAGTTTTATGGGAGAGAGGAGGTGGCAGTGATTTTTCTTGGTGAAAGATTGATTAGTTTTTCAATGAGGTTGGCTTGATTGAAATAGAAACAATTATTGGTTTTCTTGATGGATAAATCTACAAGACTAGTGATTTTGGTGTCCCATTTGATTTGCAAATTTCAGTCCAATTCCAATTATATGAAATGGAGAACAGATTCAGATTAACCTACTAAGGCTTCATCGTACACATGGATCCACATAAAGGCTTGTGCTTCTTTTTAATCAAAGAATTAAGTGCTCAGGTCCTCACCATTTGATCCAAATCCTATTAGTTGGATAATTTCTTTACAATGTAACCACCAGTGACAAGCTGCTTACTTAGTGCCATATAAAGCCTTCTTGAGTTTTAGTATAGAGTATCGTGGTAAGTCCATCACCTTTGCTGGCCATAGATAGACTGGCTTATCAATTGGACTATGTAGGAATGAAACTTTCACATCAAATGTATAAACCTTCCATTTTTACTTTCATGTGATTGAAAAAAGAATTTCAAGTGCCCTGGAAGTTGGCGTTGGAGCAAATGTTTCTTCAAAATTAGTATCCTAAATTTTTCCGGATCCTCAAGCCACCAATCACCCTTTGTATTTTTCAGGTTTCCCTTTCTTTGAAAACACCCATTTGGTGCAAGCTCAGACATACTTCATACTTTTTCCAATATTACCTGTTGCCATTGAGCTTCTTGAGGTGATTCAATTGCTTCTTTATAGTTTGTTTCTAAAGCCGCTGTGATATGATTTGAACAGTTGATAGTTGAAATAAATGAGTCCTGTATATCCAGTTGCTTGATTATTGATCAATCAAAAATATTGTTGACCTGAATTCCCAATAGTGTAGATTTTGCAAGTTGTCCTTTCTTAAAAAAAACTTTCCTAATTGAGGTTAACACTAACTGATTGTATTCCTTTCCCCGTTCTGGGCTCCAGAATAACCACCCTTTAAAATCTGGTGTTAGTACAAGGTGATAACCTACCAAACCTTTTGCGCCCAGGTATTTCTTGGATTGATGGTTAAAGATAGACTCTTTTGCAATGAACACCCTCAGTTGAATAATTGATTGTTTTTTGGAGCCCACAATTTCCTATGGGGTGATTTTGCTGTCACCGTGTAGGGTGAAATTGAAAATCCAGGCTGCATTTCGTGACGCATATTGTCAAAGAGAAGTTGGTAGATGACCAGCGATTAGAGAGGTTCTATCAATTTCTGATATAGCTAAATTAGTTTGTTTTATTTTCCCCTTTTGATGGCGCTCATAAGGAACAGATAATTCCTGTATTATTACATTCTCTTTTAGATAGTAGTTAAAAAATGGTTGAAGATTTACACACCTTTATCTGTTCTGACCACCCACATCTTGAAATTTGTCATGGTAATGAATCTGATCCTCCATAATCAGAGTTGTTGCTTGGCTTTGGATTTTTCATTCAATTAAATTATAGCTGTTAATCTAGAAAACATATCTTTTATAGCTAACGCATATTTCTTGTCATCAGTACTCAGTGTCAGAGGGCCGACTAAATCAGATGCAATCACATCGCCAGGTTGTCTGATGTGCTTCCAGGATGGGGACATAAACGTTTGATTTTTGGAACTTGCAATGGAGCACGGGTGAAATAATTTGATATTGTCAAAATTGAAGTTTTTAATGATGTAAGTGGCTTTAAACTGCAAAATTTGTTTGAAATTTCTAATAGACAAATTTCTCAATCTCCAGTGCCAAAGGTCACTCATGTTCCTTTTAATTTTATAAATAGGGTAGGTGGACAGATCTATTGGAGGGGGAAAATTTGAATCAGTAATGGCATTGATAACCATAGGAGAGGAAGCAGAAAAAATTGAAAAGAAACCAGAAAAATTGCATTTGAAAGTAGAGAAATTAACATTGCATTTTTGAGAATAAAAATTATAATTTACAGAAGTTACTTCTGTGCCTTGAGAAATAATTTGTGTGATTGATAGGGGCACCCCTTTTATTTCAGTAAGTAATAACACATTCTTGATTAATAGGAAACCTTTAAATATTTCAAGGTGATTTCACTGATGGCATCTACCAGAAATTGGTCGGAAGATGCAACCAATAGATTCATATTAGTTTTCTGTATTGTAGTAAACAGAGAGATATCCTGTCAGGATGAATCTATGATAAAGAAGTAATAAGGCTATTTACAAATTTAAATATGACTGTGACATGGATAAAAATTATTTAAAAGGGCTTAATTATAAATTAAAAGGGCTTTACTAATGAGAATTAGTGGTGGTGAGCGCTGTTGAAAGCCCTGGGTGCAGCTTTATCTGTTGGGTTACAATAATAAAAGACTACAATACCAGAGTTTATAGTATAACCTGATTATTTTCCAAGAATATAACTGTTTTTGACAGCTTTACTATATAGGAATTGAAGAGCAGGATGGAGATTCCTTTTCTGGAAGTGAAAAGGCCTCCTTTTATCCTGAAATGGGGTGAAAAGGCTGCTAGACCTTTTCATGTTGAGGAAGTGAAGATTTTTCACTCTCCAGGACAGGATTGTGGTTTTCAAAAGGCCTGTATATCCTGTATTGGTCTCAGATGTGATTTTGAAACCACATCTGGGCAGGTTTCACCAATACAGGGTGAAGAGTTTCATCTGGGGACCACACAGCCTGATTCTGATGTGTATGAGGCATAGAATGCTGTACAGAACTTGTATGGGACCCCAGTATTGAATGAACTATGAGTTATTGAAGTAAAAACAAGCTTCTTTGTCTTTTTGACACCTCATAATCATGGTTGTGGGATATTATCCCATGGTAAGGCTGTATTCACCAAACTGTGGGATTCTGATCTTAAAACAGCCATAACTTTGTCAGTGTTTGAGATATCAACCTCAAAACTGGTTTGGTGTGTAGCCCTGTATGCGTTCTACACAATGGTACCTCATTTCATATGGTTATCATTAAATATGGCAAGGTTATGCCATGTACAAGATTCTTGTACATATGCGTGTTTTAGGCAAAAAGCTGTATTGGGCTTGTTTTCCCTTATACCTTTTGTTATAGATAGGATAAGGGGAAATGAATGGCACCATCAGATAGCCCTGGCTGTGCGCTTTCCAAAAAAAGACCCCACTTTAGGTATCTCACACTAAAACTGTAGAAGTTAGATGAGAGGTGAATGTTTTATTCACCCTTATTTGGCCTGAATTTGACCATCACTTGTGTAATACTAGTGCTAGCTCAGTTTATCTGGTACCATTTGATAGCCCTGACTTAGAGCTTCATTCTGAATACCCATTTGATGGGGTTAAGCCTCTTACTCTGTATTTCAGATGAGAGGTGAAAATTAAGGTTTATGCTCAGAAACAACTTTGAGCAGGAATAACTTTGTTATTCTTTGTCCTATGATGATGGGACTTGTATATTTGGAGAGAGGTGAGTTTCCTCTTTCCTTTGATACGTTTTGAGCTTATTTTGCTCAGCTCCATGTTTTGGTGGTATCTTGGCTATACCATTGATTTTTGGTATTTGGCTGTCATGCTTGTACTCTGTTTTTGAGTCACAGGCTGACATATCCCCTAAGACAGAACAAGGTTTCCCTGAATCCAGAAAAGCCTCATCACACTTCAGAGCAGGAAATTTACCAATACTTGCAATTTTTTCCTTTCTTTCGGATGATGATAATCTGGAAATTGTCACCTTCTTTTGTGCTGGACATTCAGGTTCCCAATGGCCATATTCCCCAAAATGAAAACAAGTATTGTGTGGGGTAAGCCATTTCCTTTCCTATTCTTCTGTCCTTGAAGAGAGAGGATAATTCAAATTCAGAAATTGCATAGGTTGGAATGGTCAAGCACTATGACCAGGGGTAGGCTTTTTCTGAGATGATTTCATTCAAACCTGGGATGCATCAATTCTTGAAAGGTTCATTGATTATTCATTTGCAACAGGTGCTGACCTGCTTTGCATTTTTTGACAACATCCATTATGTCCTCAGCATTGATGACCAGTTCAAAATTGGCTGACAATAGAGTATCAAGGGAAGATGTTATTTGATCATGCAGGTGCCAAATTGACAAGAAAAGAGATAGAGCTTTGATCCTTAAATTATCTAGAGGTCTATACCAGATTCCAATGGCTTCAATAGCTTCTTTGATGTTAATTTCATTCTGGAATACCTTGTGTTGATGGTTTTCATACTAAATATCAAGTTGGAATGATGTATAATAGAAGACCAGGATGTTTTATTGAAATGTTTCTTTATTTCCTGGTAAACTATTCTTTCATTGGGAATAGTTAGCCTTGCAAGTATTTGGTAATACAGAGATCCTTTAACACTATTTCATATAAAATATAGTTATATCATATTTCTACAATAATCTGTCTCTCTTTCTTGCTTCTTGAAATGTTCCATGTCTTCAATGAGGCACATTGCCCAGTTGTTAATTACGCTTTTGCACCATGTTCTGAAGCTGGTGCAATTTATGGATTGTTTTGTCGTGATGTTTTCAGCAATCAAGGAGAACTATTGTGGTATTTCAGCTGCTTAATCAGCTCTAAGTACCAGATTTCTTACTGAGATGTTAGAAATATTGAGGAGTTTTGATGAATTGGCCATTTCTGATCAGTGAGTGGAGGTAGTAGTGGTATGATATTTCCTGATTGAGTTATTGAAGGTTCTAGATAAGGTATGAGTAGAGGTATTTAGATAGGAAATAGGATTGATATAAGAAACTTCATATAAAAGGGATAAAGAGCATTATTTTTTGTTGTGCTAGTTGCATTCAATGGCCCAGGACCTGTTTTATCTCTAATTGATTTATCAAATGAATAAGATTAATTGAACTAATTTAAAAATGGAATTTATTACAAGTATTGTGATATATTTAATTATTTAAGTATTGCAATTTATTAAGTAGAAGTATCTCTCCTTTTGGCTTATACCTATTGTAAAATAATATCTTATAGAAATTCCACAATAAGTAAATAATAGGAAAAAATTAAAAGGAGAAATCTTCCCTGGGGGAGTATTTTTGATGAAGCTGAGCTAAGTATTTATAGTCTGTCTACATGAATGTTATTTTTGTATCTGTCATTAGATTAGATTTACTATTCTATAGCCATATATTATTGTATTCTACAGTCTGTTTTATACTGTGTAATACAGAAAAATTAACTCAAAAAGGGACATGTTTTAATGATAAATCAACTATGCTCAGGGAATTCCCCACTTGATGACTATCAAGAATGCATCAAATAAATGTATTAACCACATTGTCAACAACACAACCAGTGAGAAACTCCCTCCCATTATTTCATTCACTGAGAAAAATGTAAACCTCAAAAAAAAATCTTGGAAGATATGAATCAGATTTAATCCCAAAATAATTTTCACTCTATCCTTCACAACTCTTTGGCTTTTCCTTCTTGAATATATTTCATTCTTTAAACAGAAATATTAAAATATATTTTAAGCTATACCTCATCTCTAATCCTACAGAAGAAAAACAAGAAAAAAAAATAACTCTTTTAAAAATCAAATAAAAAACTCTACCATTACCCCCAATCCTTGAAACAAAGCTCCCACCACTCCCTCACTCCCCCTACTATGTGGTTTCCCCTTTTCTCTCTCTTTTGTACCTATCCAAATTTGTTACACCATTTTAAATGTCTTCCTTGTTACTCACACCTGTATTATAATAAAATTGAAATCACTCAACCAAAATCAACCAGTAACCTTTCAGGATGAGCTAACCATTGGAACTTTGAAATAAAATGCCATTCTTTCAAACAATTAAAAAAGATATTAATAACTTTGCACCCCATGAATTCTCCCACTACCGCACTCCAACCACAAAAGAAACAAACAGGAAAAGAAGAATTTTTTTTGAAGGAGTGGTGACCCACCCAACTAATTCTTTCTCACCATTGTCACTGTAAGGTTTGACTATGAAACAATAAGTAAAAATTACTAATATTTTACTTATTGTACTATTAATGTCCTTATAAATAGAATGAATAAGATAAAAATAATTATAATAATAAAGAATTATTATAAGTATGGCGTAAAAATAATTATATTATTAAATAAATATAATAATATAATTTATATTATAATAAATAAATATATCAATATAAGATAATTAATATATTTAAAAGCACTTTATTATTGTTACCAACAAATAATAAAGGTGTAAAAAATTGTTTTTTATCAATAAAAAACAATTGATAACAATCATATTACCAATATTAAAGTTATAAATTAATATAAATACTATTTATATTAATTATAGAATTATTTAAAGTGATAATAGGGAGAAAAGTATTATAATAAGAAGAAATAACCTAATTTTAATACTTAATATAATAATGTTGAATAATTTTACGCCAAGAAATGTAAATAAAACTTATTTAAATTGTATTTACAATATATTTTAAGAGAAATTACAAATATTCTTAATTTTATATGGAATTGAGGTTTTTGAGAGAATTTTAAACAAAACAGTTAAACAAATTTAATAATCATGTCAAAAATGATTATTATAATAATATTATCTTTGGTATTTCATAATATAAAAGTTTCATATATAAAGAATAAAGAAATTACCTTTTGATTTAATTATTTAGTGTTTTGTAAGCGTCTGAGGGGAAAATAGAGTGAAATGAGCTCTATTTATAGTAAATACCTCCCTCCTAGAGTCCAGCAGGTTTCTAGTAGACGTGTACTGATTCTCTCTACTAGAATTGATCAATATTTCAAGGTTTGGTGATTATTACATCATGATCAAACCATCTTACCTCATAAATACGCCATTATTTGGAGTTGTCACTATAACTCTAAGTTTGATGACATCATAGGCTTGGCAAAAGCCTAAGATTAGTGGCACCAGCTTTATTACTTATATGACAGTTAAGCTTAAGATAAGATTACAGTTAGTGATCTTAAATGATCAAATTTAAGCTTAAGCTTTGATCATCAATAGCTTTTAAGTTATACACGCTACAGCTATTCTGACAGGGGATTATAATAGCTTGGAATGTCCTTATTACACTGCCAAAAGTATTTCATTACATCATAAAGACTCTATTTTTGATGATTTTTCTTGTAACTCATCTTTTCTGTCGAAATCTAATATTTTAAACTTCAAACCATGATTTCAAGGGGTTATACCTTGAATATTGTAATAAAAAATATGTCATTCTTCACAAATAAACTAGTAGAATCTGACTGTCTCCTTTTTTTTAAGTTTGGACCACTTTCACAACAAAGTGGTCAACAGCTCTATTGATTTTAATCAATAATCCATTACAGGTTTTAACCTTGTTTATAGCTTGTGAAATAAAGTTCATTTCTGTGTTCCTACAGTAAATTTGTTGTGACTTTATTCTTGGCTTATCACTCTATCATGTATATTTCAAAAGATATTAGCTAAAATCCTTGAATATATGCATTGACCAAAAAAGTGCATATATATAGCTTAACTCCTTAAGTGTTGACTTTGGAGAT
Organism: Austropuccinia psidii; assembly: GCA_023105745.1. NCBI lineage: Eukaryota > Fungi > Basidiomycota > Pucciniomycetes > Pucciniales > Sphaerophragmiaceae > Austropuccinia > Austropuccinia psidii. Next base: position 61,973,933 of record JALGQZ010000003.1, on the reverse strand, counting down.
TAGCTTATTAATTGTTTTATGTGTAACCTTTATGGGGAAACCAAGGGTACAATTTATTTCACATGTTGTTTCATTGGTATTTGAAATAATTAAGGATTCATGTTTTTTATAAGGTGTTATTACTTATAACTCGTTAAATATCTACTTTACAGATGTGCCATAAAAGTGGTATATGTGTATTTTACTATGAGGAATCCAATGGTGTAATTCATTTCACATGTTTATTCATTGGCTTTTAGGTTAAACCAAGTTTTATGCCTATTTATGGCAGTTTTGTAGCTTTAAGGTAATTATTTTAAATATTTCTTGTGACCTTTTTGGGTATGTAGTCATATCTCAAAGGTTCACAATCACAAAAACATTAACCAGAAGGAAAGAATGGAAAAGTTTAGCCCTGACAGATATCCCCTTGAATCACCTTTTGACCAATACACAATCATAGATCAAACTAAGTCATCAAATGTGTTATTTATTCCACATACCACACCTGTAAAACCATATTGTAAGAAATATTCAAGTAATTTAACTATATACAACACAAAATTAAATGGGAACAAAATGAAATGTTAAATTCCATAATAGGGGGCTGAGCGCTGGTACTTTTTAGATTATTTCTGATTTCTGTTTTGTTCCCCAAAACCCCCTGAGACCACCATATCACATGCAAAAACAAGGCTATCTAGAAAGTCTCCCCCCGGGCTCAGATTTTGACCAAAATCTTACTTGTGAGACCCAACCCAGAAATCATTTTTGAGGGAAACCATACTCTTGTATGACCTTGAGAGTTCCAAATATCTGGCATGTCCGATTTCAAAATCAGTCATCCAGATTTGGTGATTTCCTAGGGTCAAAAAAGATCAATCCCAATCAAAATTCTTCATGGTATATAGTACTTTATTTTGGCCTGGTTTTTTGCTACTGAATTTTTTGTTTTTCTAATTTGTCCGGCCATAGAGGATGTCCCATGAGCCCTATGGCTATGATTTCCAACCAGGATGCATATACTCAACACCCATTCCTAATTACCGCACCAGAAACTCCCTGCAAAAGCCCATGGGGCCATATTTTGAATCACAGGGCAATAATGGAGTAATGTTCCACAATTGCTTCCACCAGACAAATTTTGGTATTCCCAAGATGTGGGTGGAATGGCAAGGTGTACCATGACCACAACCAACAGGTCCAATTTATATAAATAGTACACCTGCATGATCACCCTACAATCAACATGCTAAAAGCTCCCCAGCCGTGATTCCCCATGGAATTGAGTAATTGGGTGGACACCAATTTGTTTATGGGCCACCAACACTTTGATCTAGGAACTCACAAGTTGAAATATGTATTCACCCAAGGTTATTCATAATTGCTTGTATCTTTGAAATGGATAAACTCTTATGATTCTGCTGAGTATTGCATCCACAGGTTGTGTGTTTCACCGGGGATATTTGTGAACTCATATGGTGTGCATGGGTCTATGAGCCCAAGTGGGCTCAGTCAATATATGGCCCATCTTCATTCAGTCCCCACCAACACAGCCCAGTCAAGGACATTGCATACCCCAGATGCCCATATTCATGGTAACCTCAATTATTTACTAAGCTCAGGAGCTGTGACCTCTACAAGTTCCCCCTGGAACAAAGAAGAAGGGGTGCAAAGGTGTGAAGCAATCACAGGACACAAATACAAAACTTTCCCAAAGTGATTACACGCACATTTGTGCATACCTAGAAATGGAAAGAAATTATGATTCCCTTTTGGGGAGAAGGGCAAAACATGCATTTTTGAGCACTTTCTTACACATGCAGGTGCTTACAACTTGTTTTAAGGTTATCTTTATTATCTGAATTCAATCCTCTCCCTTTTGTTTTGCCATTGTTCTCAGCACTTGAATACTTACAAGAAGAAATATACTGCCACATTTTTACGGGAAAACAATACTTGAGCTGGCCTGAAAGATGCAAAAATGGGAATGACCATGCCCCAGAAGCTGGATACTATGCATTCCTGTTATGTGAAAGTGGATCAAGTATTTGGTAAAAAGGCCAATGTTGAGTCACTGGGTGTTCTGAATTTTATGGCAGGGTGATCTCCAATTGTGGGGATCAGCAGTGAGAGTGATTTGGAGGATAAAGATGTTGGTGATTTAAGTGACTCATGATTGTCAGCATGAGGCAGAGCAAAGAGGTAAAAAGAAGAAATTGGATTTAAATAAACACATGCCTGGGACAATGTGAGAGTCATGGAGACAGACAGGGCATTACCACTCATTACTAATGTAAAATCTTCCAACACCCAATCAGCAAGGGGTTTCATGGAAGATTCACCAAATACAGTTTCAAACCTCAATACAGCTCAATACAGGCAGAACCCAAAGACAGGATTCACCAAATACAGGCCTGCCCTCAATACAGGTACAAACACCTGTATTGATTCAAATAACTGTATTGGATACATCAATACAGTTTCACATCTCAAATATAGGTTTCTCAATCATACAATCATGGTTTCTCAACACTCAAACTCCAGGCTGGCACTTTTTCACATATACCAGCCCCCTTTTGCCCACCTGGGGGTTTTTCCCCCAGTTAATTAGAATATTGGATTTATTATTTAATATTATTTTATTTCTCATTAAGAAAGATTATTTTATTAATTATTAATTTAGTCTTTGCCTTCCCTCACCTGTTCAGTAGAGTCCTGTTGGCCATATCCTTTATTAATCCCTTTCTCTTTTCTTCACAGCTTGAAACAGTGGTACAGGACTATTTGTGGTTGGCTCTTTATTGTTTCTTTTGTTTTTCTTCTCATATCTTTTAATGCTTATTAGTCTATGAATAGGAATTTATTTCTCTTATCTCATTACTCTTATCAATTGAGTATTTATTCTGAGCCCTCCATAAGTAAGTCTGTTCACCAAGTGCCAGGCCCTCTTCATTTAGAGGAGCCCCTGTGACATTATTTTAATTAACTCATAATTGCTTCTTTTCTTTCATTAATTCTTATTCATTTCTCTCATTCTCAATTATGATTTTATGATCTTATGGTTTTTATTTTTTCATTCTCTCTCATCAATTTTTGTCTCACTCATTTCCTTCAAATTAAAATTGACTCTCTTTCTCATTTCTTAAGCTTTGCTGACCATTTCATTTTCTTCTTTATTCTCATTTTTGTCTTAATTCAGGTTTAATTGATTGGCATTGGAGTTAATTGATTCATTGTTTCAGGAGTTTCATTTAATTGGGGTTATCATTAGTTGTTTTTGAAATTTCTCAAGATAAATTGATTGATTTATCTATTATTCAAGAAGGTGACTTTACCTCAATATTCTGATTTGATTTAATTGATTTACCTGATTTGATTCCTCCAGATAGCTGAATTATCCTCAAGATTGATTTAATTGATTGATTTGGAATTGATTTTTGAAGATATTGATTGAATTCCTCAATACATAATTGATTTGATTTTGAATTGACTTGATTGATTTGATTTGATTATTTATTGACTTGATTTGACTTATTGATTGAAACTTATTATTCATAAGAATTTCACTTTGTCATCTTCATTCTTCAAGATTTATCCTTATTGATTCACTTCAAGACTATTGATTTATTTCTCAAGCTCATCAAGATTCTCATTTTATTGATTTGGTCAAGCCTTGTTTCATTCTCAAGTATCATCAAATTTTATTTTCTTTCTTCAATAATGCCAGTTCAGCATAGCCCTCCAGCCAATAATACAAGATCTCAAAGACATCAAGCTGTTCTCACTCCTGCAGCAAGGGCTCCTCTTGACCACACACCATCAGTTCATCAACTGAGTTAAAATTTGGACAGAGGACCACCAATGGAAGGAGCAGCACCCTCCAGAAGAGGAGGTGTAAAGTCAAGAAGAACAAGATCATTCTCTGGCTTGTTGGGTGGCTATCCAAGCAATTCTCAAGGGCCTAGAAGTAGATCAGGTGAAGATGAAGATGAAGAGGGGGAGGAGTCTGAATAAACTGAATTAGCAGCTTCCTTGGTAGGTGCCCCTGAGGCTTCTGAAGCTCCAAATCTAGCCTATTCTAATCAACCTCTTGTCTCTCAAGCTGAACCAAATTTTTTCAAAATGATGGAGCAGATGACTCAATTCATGGGACAGCTATCCCAAGAAGTTTCCCCAAGGGATACTTCAAAAGCCCCAGAATTCAAGAATCCATCAATGAAGGCACCTGATTCCTTTGATGGTACTAAATCTTATAAATTGAGAGGATTCATTCAATCTTGTTAATTAATTTTCTATAATTACCCAGCAAACTTCTTCTTTGACAGGAAGAAGGTTTCTTACTCAACTTCCTTTCTCACTGGTAGAGCTGGAAAATGGATTTAACCTTACCTCTCAAATATCTCCAATGAATACCCTTCTTATCTCCTCAATAACTGGGAGTTGTTTGAAACTCAGTTATTCACTCTGTTTGGTGATCCCAATGAATTCAGGAAAGCTGAACAAGAGTTAGACAACCTCAGAATGAAAGAAAGTGGTCAGGTTTCCTTGTACATAGCAGATTTCAGAAGCTTAATTTCAAGAATTGGAGACTGGGGGGAAAGGGCCTATATTCATGTGTATAGGAGAGGCTTGGCATCAAGATTGTTGGGCAAATTGGCTTCTCACCCTGGAAACTTTGATATCCTTCAAGAACTCATGGACATCACTTTGTAATTAGATACCAGGTACCATGAGAGGCAGAAGGAAAAGGGTAGCCATCAAGAGAAGAAGACACCAATCAGCGGAGCCAACTCCTCCAAGCCTCCTCAAAATTCATCATCAAAGAAGCCTTATCACAGGAAGAATAAGAAGGGGAAAAATTTTCAAGGGTCCAAAGACAAGCCTCATGCTTCTCTCCTCACTAAGGACAGCAAATTAAATGGTTCTGAAAAGGAGAGGAGGATTAAAGAAGGCTTGTGCAACTATTGTGGTGGAAAGCACCCATTTGAAAAATGCTTCAAGAGGCCTGAAAATAGGAAGGGTTCATCAAAAGGCTTCCCTAGCAAGCAGGAAAAAGCCTGAGTGGGAATCATGGTGTGTTCAATGGTTCTCCCTTATTTCCTTCAAAAGCACAATTGTGCACTCTGAATACTAGTGTCAAGAAATCTTTGAAGTTTCTTATTTTTTCTTCTGTCTCTGATATTTTTTATTGTATTCTCATTGATTCTGGTGCTACAAACTCTTTTATTGCAAAGGATTTTGTTCTCAACTACTCATTGACCATGTCAGAGCTCCCTGAAAATATTCCTCTTTTCATTTTGGATTCTAATGAATCCACTTCACCTTTCATCATCCATTATACCAAGTGGGTTGTTGACTTGCCTTCATTCCCAAGCTTTTAATGGGATTTCTTTATCATAGATTCACCCAAGGGAGAAGACCTAGGATTGGGCTATGATTTTCTTTTCCATTTTAATCCCATTATTGATTGGAAAAATGGATTGATCACCTATGATTCTGGTCATAAGGATTCTAGTGGTATTACTTCTTCTACTAGTAATGACGTTGCCACTGCTGTCAACAGTGTTGCTCTGGTTGGTGAACTTAAGACACCTTCCCTTCCATCATTCCCTCCCAGTCATTACTTCTGTCAAGAGATGAAGTCTTCAAAGAGATAAAAGATGTTGGAGAAGATGTTGCTATATCTTCACTTCATCTCTTTCAAGGGGATATGGACCTTCCTCCTTTATCTTTTCATGCCTCCCTGGAGGAGCAGTGGGATGGGAGGAAGAGCCAGAAGAGATTGAAACTGTGATGAAGGTAGTCCCTCCTGCTTATCACCAATATTTGGATGTATTCTCCAAGGTGAAAGCAGAGGAACTTCCTCCACACCGTGCCTGTGATCATCATAGTGAACTGGAGGGTCTTTTACCTCCAGTTGGTGTTATTTACTCTTTATCAAAGAATGAGTCAGAAACAATATGGGCCTACATTTCAGAGAATGTAGAGAAGGGTTTCATCAGGCCAAACTCCTCTTCAACAGGAGCACCCGTCCTTTTTGTTAAGAAAAAGGATGGTAGCCTTTGTCTGTGTGTTGACTACCACAAACTTAATGCTGTCACTAGGAAGAACAGGTATCCTGTTCCTCCAATGAATCAGCTTCTTGCGGTCTTTAATGGCTCTACTATCTTCTCCAAGATATATTTGTGTGGTGCTTATAATCTCTTGAGAATCAAAGAGGGGGATGAGCACTTAACTGCCTTTAAAACTAAATATGGTAGTTATGAGTATTTGCTTATTCCATTTGGCTTGACCAATGCTCCTGCTTCTTTCCAGAATCTTGTGAATGATACCTTTGCAGATTTCTTGTATATTTTTTGTTGTAGTCTACTTAGATGATATTATGGTTTTCTCTAGTTCTGAGGAGGAACATGTCAAACATGTGGCCTCTGTCCTCCAAATACTGAGGGACAATAATTTGTTTGCTAAAGCCTCAAAGTGTGTATTCCATGCCTCAAGTGTGGAATACTTGGGCTATGTGGTTTCAAGTGAAGTCCTCAAGATGGATTCTTCCAAAGTTCAGCAAATCCTCAATTGGCCTCAGCCAAAGAACATCAAAGCACTCCAATCTTTTCTTGGCTTTGCCAACCTCTATCGTCATTTCATTGAAAATTATTCCAAAAACCAAAAAAATCCCTGCTCTCACTTCCCTCGTTGAAAAAGATTCTCCTTTAATCTTCAATGAGAAAGCTCTTAGTCAGTTTCAAATACTCAAGGAAGCTTTCACCACTGCTCCTCTCTTATCCCATTTCAATCCTTCTCTACCGACTATTGTAGAGACTGATGCTTCTTATTATTCCTTGGGTGCTGTACTGAGTCAGGTGAATGACTCGGGAAAGCATCCAATTGCATTTGATAGCTACAAGCTCCTGCCAGCTGAGCTCAACTATGAAATTCATGACAAGGAACTCCTTCTCATAGTTTGGGCTCTCAAGCGCTGGAGAGCCTTTCTTCTCTCTCTTTTTGATTCGTTTGAAGTCTTGACAGACCACTCTTCCCTTCAATATTTTATGTCTTCCAAAGTACTTACTTGCCGTCAAGCCCATTGGGCAGAGATTCTCTCTGAACTTCACTTCTCTATCACTTACTGCCCAGGCAGACTGGCCACTCTACCAGATGCCTTGTCATGTTGGGATGACATGCACCCAGAGAGGGGGGTGGACTTCATCAGCAAGAATCCTCCCAACCTTCATCAAGCTCTCAAGCAAAATGAAATTAAAGAGTCAAGATTGAAGTTTTCTCAGATTTAGTTGATCAAATCCAGAAGGCAGTATGGCAAGACAAAGATTATAAGGAAATTCTCAAGCAATTAGAAATAGGTGAATCAGTCTCAGATTATACTCTTGAACCTCAAGCCAATTTTTTATTATCCAAAGATATAGTAGTCATCCCAAGAAATCATGAACTTCAATTGGATATCATTCAAAATTGTCATGACTTACTGTTGGCTGGCCACCCTGGCCAGGAGAAGACCCTCAAGCTCATCAAGAGGGATTTCTATTGGGCTGGCATGAATCAAATTATCAAGGACTATGTGTCCTCATGTCAGCAATGTTCAAGAAACAAGAACATTCACCGTAAGAAGTTTGGATTACTCAAGCCTCTTCAAATTCCATCTGGTCCTTGGAATTCATTATCAATGGACTTTATCACTCAATTGCCTCTGTCAAGCAACTTTGATTCAATTTTAGTAGTTGTAGACAGATTTTCAAAGATGGCAATATTTATTCCAACTTATTCAACAATCACTGCTTTGGACTTAGCTTTCATCTTTATTAGTCATGTCTTTTCCAAACATGGTCTTCCAAGCAGTATTGTTAGTGATAGAGGTTCATTATTTGTTTCATCATTTTGGACTCAATTGTGTCAGCAGCTCAAGATATCAAGAGATCTTTCAACTTCCTTTCACCCTGAAACAGATGGACAGACAGAGAGGGTAAATAAGATTCTAGAACAGTATCTTTGGATGTATGTCAGTTACCATCAAGATGACTGGCACACCTGGCTCCCTCTGGCTGAATTTGCCTATAATAATGCAGAACATTCATCAACAATGCAGTCAGCATTTCTCAACATTTATGGAAGAAATCCCAGCTTTGAATCAATTCACATTTCTCAAGATACACCTGCTGGAAATTTATCAACAAAACTCCAATCAGTACAGCAAGTTGTCAAAGAATAATTAGAGTCAGCAATAAAGCGTTTTAAGAAGTATGCAGATAGAAATAGAGCAATTCCACCTGATTTCCAACCCGGGGACAAAGTATGGCTAACTTCTAAGAGCATCAAGACAACAAGACACACCAAGAAACTTTAAGGAAGATTGTTGGGACCCTTTGAAGTTCTCAAGAAGATTGGCAGCCATGCATATCACCTCAAGTTGCCTCAACAATGAAAGTCAGTTCACCCTGTCTTTCATGTGTCCTTATTAGAACCAGTGAAGCAATCAACTATCCCAAATTTCCATCAATTGCCACCACCACCAGTAATAGTGGAAGAGCAAGAAGAATGCAAAGTAGCTCAGGTTCTGGACTCAAAACTCAAGAGAGGCTCATTATGGTATCTAGTGGAGTGGAAAGGATTCAATGAAGACCCAGAAAGAACAACTTGGGAACCAGCTTCCAACATTACCAACTCCCCAGACCTTGTCAAGTATTTTCATATCTTGCATCCATACAAGCCTGGCCCAAATGCCTCAAGAGTTTTATTTATGGTGCTTGGTGGGGATTGGAGTTTATGAAAGTAACTTCCTGGCATTCACCTTTAAGGAGGTATTCTACCCAAATATGTTGTAAGCATCACCTTGTCCACTTTGTGAGCACTTTTCAATTTCCTTGGACAGGTTTAAAAGGCTTGCAACATCAATACCCTTGAATTTGGACTTTTCATCAAGAAATGGCCCAATTCCCTCTTTTCCGTTTATTCCTTCTCTTTCTTTAATACTCTATTATTCCAAATTATGCCATTCAACATCATTCAAGACATTCCTTAACTCAAAATTCATTTATGGCAAAGCTTTTATTCTTTTATGATGCTTGGTGGGGAGTGGAAGTTATTAAAGTAAGTTCCATCTCCCGGTATGCATCTCTGAGGGTTCTAATTCTTGTAAAAACAACACCTTGGCCATTCTGTGAGCATCAAATGTTTGGTTTTATTTTTTCAGGAACATTTATGGCCAAAATCAAGTAACTCACCACAAGAAGATCAATCCTCAGAAGTTTCTTTATTTTCTTTTCCTTACTCTCTTTTCTCTCAATTCTTTCTTTTTTCTTTTTATTTAATTTTCTTTTTACTTGTATTATTTTATTTTTTATTTCTTGTTTTTCAAAAGTATCAGGCATCTCCCATATCTTGTTTGGGGAGTCAGTTTATTTAACAATAAAAGAGAAAACACTAGTAATGTTAAAGACAAACTACAGATAATCCTCATCAAAATTTCTTCAAGGCTTCTTTAAGCTTAACAACCAAGGCATCTTCATAAGCAACTGCCTCCTGGGCCAAAGCAATAGTAGGTTCCCCTGGAATAGCACTCTTCATAGCCTTATCAACAAACACCTCAGTCAAAGAATCAAGTTTAGCAAATAGGGAGGTGACCACCTTTTTATTCACCTTCTTTTGATCAGTGAAGTTTCCAATGATCTCCCAGCAGAAACAGTTGTCAAAGATTGATTCAGGTTCTGGGGACATTGGGTCTCTAGAAGTGCTGGCCACAGGCGGTTTGTCAGGCTGAGTCTATGATAAAGGTGTATAAGAGTATTTACAAGCTTTAACTATGACTGTGACACGGTAAAAATAATTTTAAAGAGGATATAATTGGTAATAAAAGTTTTAATTTAAGAATTTAAAGGGCTTTACTATAGAAATATAGTGGTGGTGAGCGCTGTTGAAAGCCCTGGGTGCAGCTTTACCTGTTGGATTACAATAATAAAGACTACAATACTTTAAATTAAGAGTATACCTGATCATTAACCAAGAGTAAAACTGTTTTTGACAGTTTACTACATAGGTTATTCAAGAGCAGGATGAGGAAAGGGTTTTGGCAGTGAAAAGCCCTCCTTTTATCCTGAAATTGAGGTGAAAAGGTTATTAGACCTTTTCACGTGGAGGAAGTGAAGATTTTTCACTCCTCATGACAGGCTTGTGGTTTGCAAACAGCCTGTATACCCTGTATTGGGCTCAGATGTGGTTTTGGAACCACATCTGGGCAGTTTTCACCAATACAGGGTGAAAATTTTCATCTGGGGACCTCACAGCCTGATTCTGACGTGTATGACGCGTAGAATGCTGTACAGAAACTGTATGGGACCCCAGTATTGACTGACATATGAGGTATTGAAGCAAAAGCATGCTCCTTTGTCTGTTGACACCTCATATTCATGATTATGGGGTGTTATCCCATGGTAAGGCTGTATATGACAGCTGGTGGGATTTTGACCTTAAAATGGTCATAACTCTGTCAGTTTTTTAGATATCAATCTCAGAAATGGTTCATTGAATAGCTCTATATGAGCGCTACACAATGGTACCCAACTTGACATGGTTATCATTAAATATGACAAAGTTATCCCATGTACAAGTATTTTTGTACATTGGCGTGGTTTGGGCAAAAAGATGTATTAAGCTTGTTTGGCCAATAACTTCTGTTGTAGTTGAGTTATGGGGAAATGGATGACACCACCGGATAGCCCTGATTGTGCTCTTTCCAAAAAGACCCCACTTTAGGTATCTCACACTAAAACTGTAAAAGTTAGATGAGAGGTGAATGTTTTGTTCACCCTTATTTGGCCTGAATTTGACCATAACTCAAGTTATACTGGTGCTAGCTCAGTTTGGTTGGCACCATTGGATAGCCCTGGCTTAGAGCTTCATTTTGAATACCCATTTGATGGGGTTAAGCCTCTCCTTCTAGATTTTAGATGAGAGGTGAAAATTAAGGTTTATGCTCAGCAATAACTTTGGGCAGGAATAACTTTGTTATTTCTTGTCCTATGGTGATGGGACTTATATTTTCAGAAAGGGGTGAGTTTCCTTATTCTTTTGATACCTTTTGAGCTAATTTGGCTCAGTTCCATGTTTTGGTGGTATTTTGGCTATACCATTGATTTATGGTATTTTGGCTGTCATGCTTGTGCTCTGGTTTTGAGTCACAGGCTGACACGGTTGAATATTGGTGGAGGTGGAGGCAAGTGTGGATGCCGTGGTTGGGGATCTAATTGGAGGCTGAGGTGGTTGGGGAAGCCTGATGACTTCATTGGTGGTGGTACTGTCTTGGACTGGGGATAGCTAAGTGGAATGGATTCTTCTTTTCTGGATGGGGGTAGTTATTTCAAGCTCTTCTCCATCAATCTCATCACTGCCTTCAGCATCAGTATAATTTTCATCTTGAACCACCAAATTTCTCTTCAATTTTCCAAGTCTTTGATCTTTTCTGGTGACCAAAATAGGAACTTCTGGGGCTACTCCAATGGGGCTGCCTTGGGGGTGAATGGGTCCTCTGGTGTTGGCCCAAGAACTTCTGGTATTAGTCCATTGTTGGACACCTCTCATTCTGGATCCAGTCACTGAAGTAGAAGAAAAGAAAATCACAGAAGTCAGTAACTCAGCAATTCCTTGATCATTCAACTCACAATTGTAGTGGCCAGAGGTGGCATCAGAAGTTTGAGGTTCATCAACAGGAGCTTCCACCCTTCTTGATGCTGCTCCATAATCTTCTTGGATTTTCTGGGAAATTATGGTTGGCCTGAGAACAATTTCTTTTTCCAAGGTTACATAATTGGCACCTGGTGGACCTAGCAGTAGCAGATTCAACACAAGGAACCCCCTTTTTCCAACAATTGATGCAGGGTGGTTAAATAACTCTAACAGATTTGAAACCATTATAGGCTTTATTGATGTCCCAAATCTCTGTAGGGGCCATACTCTCTTCAAAAAGCTCCCTCAGGATATCAAAGACACCAGCACCATAAAGTACAGAAGGCGGGTAATCAGAGTGATCAGAGTCACAAATGGAAGTCAGCTTTGAACTCATCTTCAAGTCAAGATTCAAAGCCAAGACCAAGCAAATCATGGAAAAGCTCCAAGTCAGCAAGTCAAATATGGCAATTTGAACTTCAAGAACAGAGTGAAGCACAAGAAAATAGAATAAATCATCATGAAAAGCTGTTTCATTGGCCAACTTGGCCATTTTAAGGCATTTGCGCATTTTCGTGCATTTTGCACATTTTGCACATAAAATCCATCAAATCATCTTCAAATTATGTTAAAAGCCTTAGAAACATCAAAGACCCAAAGAAAAATAGTCAAATTGGTGCATTTGCGCATTTTTGTGCATTTCTGACTAATTCATGTCCAAAACCTTCAAAAAGTTCGTTTCATTGAAAAATTCATTCAAATATGCCATTTCATTCATATTGGCATATTTGCGCATTTCGCACATTTCTGGCTATTACTTCTTCAAATCGTGAAAAACTTCCAAAACAGTCATTTCAATCAAGAAATCATCAAATTCTTCAATATCTTGCATTTTGCGCATTTTGGCCAAATCAGCCAGAAAAACCCAGAAAACAACAAGTGGGGAAAAAATTTCAATTGATCCTGCAAGGACCCGAGAGCAAGAAAAGGCCAATTTGGCCCAATCTCAAAGTGAAGACAATTTGATGCCATGACATTGAGCTCTTAGGACATAAACCTGAATCACCATTTATCATGAGCCATGAGGACTCAATAAAAATTGGGTGAAGAACACTGCAATAAGAAGAAGATCAAAAAAATTGGAGAACAGAAGAAATGAAGAGAAAATTTTCAAAGAAGGGAGGAGGAATCAGAATCAAGTCAAGGAAGAAGGACCTACAAGTTGTGAAGATGAAGGAGTTGAAATTGTGATTAATGAAGAAGAATTATGAGGGGATGAAAATTGGGTAATTGGGGGGAGAAAGTTTCATTTGATCTCATCAAGATTCACTTGCTCTTATGGTGCTCAGAGCTCACCACTTTCAAGAGGGGGATAATTTCACAGTCATGGAGACAGACAGGGCATTACCACTCATTACTAATGGAAAATATTCCAACCCCTAATCAGAAAGGGGTTTCATGGAAGATTCACCAAATACAGTTTCAAACCTCAATACAGCTCAATACAGGCAGAACCCAAGGACAGGATTCACCAAATACAGGCCTGCCCTCAATGCAAGTGAAAACACCTGTATTGATTCAAATAACTGTATTGGATAGACCAATACAGTTTCACATCTCAAATACAGGTTCTTCAATCATACAATCATGGTTTCTCAACACTCAAACTCCAGGCTGGCACTTTTTCACATATACCAGCCCCCTTTCACCCACCTGGGGGTTTTTTCCCCAGTTAATTAAAATATTGGATTCATTATTAAATATTATTTTATTAATAATTAAGTTAGTCTTTGCCTTCCCTCACCTGTTCAGTAGAGTCCTGGTGGCCATATCCCTTATTAATCCTTTTCTCTTTTCTCAACAGGTTGAAACAGTGGTACAGGATTATTTGTGGTTGGCTCTTTATTGTTGCTTTTGTTTTTTCTCTAATATCTTTTAATGCTTATTATCTTATGACTAGGAATTTATTTCTCTTATCTCATTACTCTTATCAATTGAGTTTTTATTCTGAGCCCTCCATGAGTAAGTCTGTTCACTGAGTTCCAGGCCCTCTTCATTTTCCCCCAGTTAATTAAAATATTGGATTTATTATTTAATATTATTCTATTTCTCATTAAGAAATATGATTTTATTAATTATTAAGTTAGTCTTTGCCTTCCCTCACCAGTTCAGTAGAGTCCTGGTGGCCATATCCTTTATTGATCCTTTTCTCTTTTCTTAACAGGTTGAAACAGTGGTACAGGATTATTTGTGGTTGGCTCTTTATTGTTGCTTTTGTTTTTTCTCTCATATCTTTCAATTCTTATTATTTTATGACTAGGAATTTATTTCTCTTATCTCATTACTCTTATCAATTGAGTATTTATTCTCAGCCCTCCATAAGTAAGTCTGTTCACTGAGTGCCAGGACCTCTTCATTTAGAAGAGCCCCTGTTACAGACAAAAAACTTGTTAAATTTGGTATTCCCAGTTGTGGATGAAAAAACGCAACATGGTGGAAATTTGTGAGTACTTCATCCACTGAAAGGTGCTCTGAAAAAATCCAAAATTAATATTCAAAATGCAAAGGAGCTCATGGCATTCTCCCAAAGGCCACAAAAGTCTCCCTGGGATGTCTTTGAGCTTGAGGAGTCAGAAGATCACAAGAGCCAACTTCGGATCATAGAAAATTATGTCTCCTTGAAGGAGTGCAAATGGGTTGATGATGCAGAGTTTAAACATAAACAAAGTGATAGGGAATCCTCTTTGGAGTGAGAAGTTGCATCATATGGGTGTGGTTCAGGGGGTTATTAGCCTCAAATAAATTACCAGAGTTGGTGGAGATCCTTATGGGGTTTTTATTTGGGCAAGTTTCTAGCACCTGAGTGCTTTTTTTTATATATTCTTATCATAAACTGAGTTTTTGTTTTAACATGTTTAATATGAATCAAACACACCTGGTACCACAATGGACCCACCATGAGACTCTTGACCCCTCCCATAGCCCCACCTCTTGAGTCTTACATTGGGAGAAATCAGATACTCAAGTAAGGACCTTGAAATACAGAGTGAATCGTACTCTTTATCATAAACTCATGATGGAGGTACTTTCTACTCAATTTAACATTTCAATGTCACATGGGCTCTTGGGGAAAACAAGAGTGGCCTGGCACTCAGGAATCAAGAACTAACTTGGAGGGCTACAAAAGAATAAATAAATAAAAGAATATATTTCTTTGAGAGAGAAAGAGAGCAATAAAAAATATGCCAACAATAAGAAGGAAACCAAAGGCCAAAGATAATAAGAGAAAGGCAAAGGCTAAAGAGCCAACCAAATTAATCCTCAATTCACCATTTTAACCTGTCAGAAAGAACAATGAAATTAGTAAACAATATTACCACCAATATCCACTGACAGGAAAAGAAAAAGGTGCAAATTACTTACTCAATATTATCATGATTTAATTTAATTATTAAAAATAAAATAAGGATAAAAATAAATCCAATATCTTAACTAACTGGGGAAAAAGTCCCCAGGGATGAAAAGGTGGCCAGTATATGTGAAAAGCTGAAAGTCAATCTTGGAAGGTGAGTCACCCAGCTTTATTTAGTTTATTGGTTCAATACAGATCTGGCCATCTTTAAACTTGAGCTGTAAGCTTTGAATTCCCACAGTTGAATATGAATTGGCCTAAAAGGGTAAATTCCATACCGGTTGCCTGAATACATCCTGTATGGAAAAGTTGAATTTTGCAAGGATTTATTGATTCCTTAAAGACTTTCTTGATGTTCAAAAACCTCTAAAATAATGTGAGCCTTTGAGATACGACTACATATCCAAAAAGGTCACAAAACATTTCTGTAATAATTATCTCAAAGACTAGCAATAATACCATAAATAAGTACAAAATCTGAATTAACTCAGAATCTAATGAGTAAACATGTGAAATAAATTATGCCATTAGATTGCTCATGGTAAAATACACATATGTCATTTTCGTGGCATATCTGAAAAGTCAATAATCACTGAAGAATAAGTAATAATACTTTAAAAAAGGTATAAAACCTCATTTAACTCAGAATCCAATGAAACAACATTTGAAATAAATTGGACCATTGGATGCTCCATAAACCCCACACATAAGACAATTATAAAGCTAATCTCTAAAGTCAATATTTAAGGAATTAAGCTGAATATATGCACTTTTTTGGTCAAGGCATATATTCATGGTTTTTAGCTAATATCTCTTGAAATATACAAGATAGAGAGATAAACCAAAAATAAAGTCAACACATAATTACTGCAAAAAACAGATATTAACTTTATTTTACAAGCTATAACCAAGGTTAAAACTTGTAATGGATTATTGATTAAAATCAATGGAGCTGTTGACCACTTTGTCGTGAAAGTGGTCCAAACTTAAAAACAAGTATACAGTCAGATTTTACTGGTTCATTTGTGAGGAAGTATGTAATTTTTATTATAATATTCAAGGTATAACCCCTTGAAATCATGGTTTGAAGTTTAAAATATTAAATTTCAACAGAAAAGATGAGTTACAAGAAAAATCATCAAAAATAGAGTTTTCATGATGTAACAAAATGCTCTTGGCAGTTGAATGAGAACATTCCAAGCTATCAGAATACACTGCCAGAATATCTTTAGCGTGTATAATCTTAAAGTTATTCATGATCAAAATTTAAGCTTCAATTTGATCACTTATGATTACTCACTGTAAACCTATTTCAAGTTTAACAGTTATATGAGTGATAAAACTGGTGAATACTATTAGATTATGATTAATACTAATAAAATCCACAAAGTTCAGGCTCCTTCCAAGCCTATTGCATCATCAAACTTAGAGTTATAGTGCTAACTCTAAATAATGGCGTAATAATGAGATAAGATGGTTTGATCATGACATAATCATCATTAAACCCTGAAATATTGATCATTTCCAGTGGATACCATCAGTACACATCTACTAGAAGCCTCCGGACTCTAGAAGGGAGGTATTTACTATAAATAGAGCTCTTTTTACTCTATTTTCCCCTCAGACACATCAAAACATCAAAACAATTAAATCAAAAGGTAAAATTTTTATTCTTTATATATATATCTTTTATATTATTAGCCAAAAAAGGTAATCTTTATTATAATCATCATTTTAGATGTGATTACTTCAATTGCTCTACTGTTTTGCTATATTTATCTTAAAAATCTCAAATCCACATAAAATCAAGAAAATTTGTAATTTCTCTTATTTTTAATTGTAAATACAATTTAAATAGGTTGTATTCATATTGTTTGGTATAAATTTATTCAAAATTATTATATTAAGTGTTTAAAGTAGGTTATCTTCTCTTATGATAATTATTTCTCTTTATTATTGCTTTTAATAATTCTTTAATTAATATAAATAGTATTTCTATTAATTTATAGCTATGATAGTAGTAATATTATTGTTATTGATTGTTTTTTATTGATAAAAACAATTTTTTTATGCCTTTATTATTATTTTGTAGCAATAATAAAGTGCTTTAAAATATATTAATTATTACATATTAATATATTTATTTATTATATCATTTTTTGATAATATAAATTATATTATTATATTTATTTAATAATATAATCATTTTTTATGCCTTAATTATAATAATTCTTTATCATTATAATTATTTTTATCTTATTTACTTGATTTATAAGGAAATTCAGAGTACAATAAGTAAAATATTTGTAGTTTTTACTTATTGTTTTGTAGTCAAACCTTACAAATAACCCCTTGAATAATCCTGAGATGAAATAAAAACAAGTGGGGAGCCAGGGAGCTGGGGTCCTTGAATGACCTTCTGGATTCTGCCATGCATTTCCAACTTGAGTAAGATAAGTATTCCCTTTGAAATGGACATATGGGCTGTTGACAACACTTGAAATTTTGGAATGGAGTCTTGAAAGTTTCACCATTGGATTGCTGAGGAAAAATGGTGTCAGCCTGTGACTCAAAACCAGAGCACAGGAATAACAGCCAAAATACCATAAACCAATGGTAGAGCAAAATACCACCAAAATATGGAACTGAGCCAAACCAGCTCAAAAGGTATCAAAAAAAGAGGAAACTTAAATTTTTCCAAATATAAAAGTCCCATAACCAAAGGACAAATAATAACAAAGTTATTCCTGCCAAATAAGTTGCTGAGCATAAACCTTGATTTTCACCTCTCATCTGAAATACAGAGGAAAAGGCTTAACCCAAGCAAATGGGTATTCAAATTGAATATCTAAGTCAGGGCTATCCAATTGTACTAGTAAATCTGAGCTAGCACCAACACTACAGAGGTTATGGCCAAAATAAGGTCAAATAAGGGTGAATAAAATATTCACCTCTCATCTAAATTCAGAAGCTTTAGTGTGAGATACTTAAACTGGGGTCCTTTCTGAAAAAGCACAATCAGGGCTATTTGATGGTGTCATCAATCTCCCCATATCTCCTCTAGAGCAAAAGTTATGGGACAAATAAGTTCTGTACAGATTTTGAGAAAATCATATATCTGAATAACAAAAATTGAACATGGCATAACTTTGCCATATTTAATGTTAACCATACCAAATGAGGTACCATTTTTTAGATCCTAACCAGGGCTAAAAAATGAACTAAGTTTGAGATAAATACCCTGAAAACTGACAAAGGTATAGTAGTTTAAACTCAAAATCCCACAGTTTGGGCAATACACCTTTACTGTGGGATACTATCCCATAACTATGATCATGAGGTGTCAAATAGACAAAGAGGCTTGTCTATACTTCAAAGCCTCATAGTTTCTTCAATACTGGGGTCCCATACAGGTTCTGTACAGAATTCTCTGTGTCATACACATCAGAAGAGGGCTATGTGTTCCCCAGATGAACATTTTCACCCTGTATTGGGGAAAACTGCCCAGATGTGGTTTCAAAACCATATCTTATCCCAATACAGAGTATGAAGGCCTTTTTAAAACCACAATCCAGTACTCTGAAGCAAAGAAGCTTCACTTCTTTCACATGAAGTGGTCCAGAGGACCTTCCCACCCAATTTCAGGATAAGAAGGGCTCTTTCTCTGCCCAAAAGAGGAATCCCCATAATTTTCTTGAATTCCTATGCAGTAAAATTGTCTAAGAGAGTTATACTCTTGGAAAATAAGTCAGGTATACATTAAACTTAAGTATTGTAGCTTTCATTATAGTAAACCAAATGATAAAACTGCACCCAGGGCTTTCAGCAGCACTCACCACCACTATTGCACTAATATTAAAGCACTTTTTTTTATTTGAAGCATTGTTTATCATTATTATCTGTGTCAAAGTCATGGCCTGGGTTGTAAATCCTATTATTACCACCTCATCATAGACCCAGCCTGACAAAGGAGGCCTGAATAGTTCTGAAATAGTCAACCAGAAAAAAAATGTGCAAAGTAGCAGGACAAAATTCACTTAGAGATATGTATCAAAATCTCAGATACAGATATTAGAAGAAAATTTGCATCTACCTATAGTTAAAAGAGAACTATGATGGACTATTTGTCAAAAAAAAATATGGGCATTTGTGAGCATCTCCTTCTGAGAGGATGTTCCTATGAGCTTTTGTCAGGGTATCTATACTTTCTTAATTTGTTATTAGATATTAATGGTAGAAAACTCTCACAAAGTCAATTAAAATATGAAAAAGTTATTCTTTTCCTGTGTGTGTACTCATAGCATCATATTGGGGCTCAATAAAGCAGATATGGGAGTGGTAATAAGAAATAAGCTGGAGGTACTTGGCCCATGTTACCATTTAATGGATTTAATCTTTTTTAGCAAGCCAAATGTCACCTTATTAGGCCAATACATATCAAAAAATGGGACAGTTGTTATCATTGAAATTGTCACAGGGGCTCTTCGAAGTGAAGAGGGCCTGGCACTCAGTAAACTGGGACTCACTTATGGAGGGCTCAAAGATATGGTAAGAAAGGATACACTTAAGAGTGTTAAAGATGAATTACTAGAAGAATGAATATAAGAAGCAGCAAAAAAAAGAATAAGAGTAAAGAATAGAAGAGCCAACCACAAACAAGTCCAAGTCCACTGTTTCAACCTGTCAGAATGGAAAGAGAAGGGTTAATAAGGATATGGCCTCCCAACTCATACTGTACAGGCAAAGAGAGAAATGCAAAGACTAACTTAAAATCAAATAATTATAATACCAAAATAAGGATAAGAATAATTATAAAATAATAAATAAACTAAATTAACTAACTGGGGGAGAAAGAGGGGCTGGTATATGTGAGAAACACCAGCCCTGATCCAGAGGAAGAATTTTCATGAGAGGATTGAATTATTGAATTGATTCTGGCCAATACAGGTCCTGTACAAGAGTTGTGGTGTATTTGAGTGATCATACAGTTTCATACTGTTGTATTGAAACTGTATTGGGTGAATCCAACCTGTACAGGTATTGACAGGCTGTATTGATGTACCAAGCTGTATGCATGTTTCAGAATGAAGATTGCTGAAACTGAATGCTGATGCAGATACTGGATTTTCTGATTTGAGGTGTTTGAGTGGGTGTATTTATTAATACCCTTACCCCTGGTGAGTGGTTGTTACAGTATCCCCCTCTTGAAACTGGTGGGCTCCTGAACACCATAATACCCTGCCACTGTTGAGTGGCATCTCAATATCCCCACATTTTTTTCAAAAATTTTCTTTTTAATTTTCTTTTCCTCTTGACCATTATCCTGAAAATCCTTCTTCAATTCTTCTCTGTCAGATTAAATTGATCTTCCCCTTCTTTCAAGTGTTGAGTAAGTATTCCACTTCAAAATATGCTTTTCTTTTCTTCTGATTCAATCAACCTTGCCCTTGGGGTGTGGCCTTGGGATATATCCCAAAATAAGGGCCACTGAGCTCTTGTGCTCAAAAAATGATGCCCAGTGAGTATATGAAGTGTACTCATTGGGCAAGGCTTAATCCAATGAAATCTTGAAAAAATTTCCTCCAAGGGGTCTTGTCCCCATTGTCCATGGAAATGGCTTCAACAGCCCTCAAAAGTATTTTTGGGCTGTGGCCATTTCCCTGATGAATCTTGATAAATTTTGATTTTTATGGCCTTTTGGGCCTTTTTGGGATTTTGGTGAATTTTCTTGATTCCATGATTTATGGCCATTTTGGGTCTTTGGGGTCCTACGGTCCGTACGCCGCGGTCTGTGGGGGTCATTGGAAGCCCCCTGGGCCCAATTTTTCTGGGGACCCAGGGTGACCAAGGGGCCCAGAATTGGCCCAAACCCAATTTTCACCATACATGGCCTGGAACCATTGATGGAGTCCAGGACCATCAAGATCCTGGCCTCCCCAAAGCTGCAGGGGAGGCCCTGGGTGATGAGTTCAGCCCCAAAGGGGTATGAACCTTCACCTTAGAGGCTTTGAGGGGGGCATAATTGAGTTATGGCCCCCATTTCCTTGAGGTCAAAATCTTTTTTCTTGATATGGAGTGGATTGATTCTGACGTCTTGAATCTTCTGCTTGCATATTCTTCAGTTATGAGTTCCAAACTGACTGAACTCACTGAATCTTCTCCTTCTGCACTGCCACCGTCTGTTCTTCATGGTTCTGGTGTCTTCAGTCAATTGTTCTCCCCTTCCATGGCGTCCTCCGGTCATTTTGATCCCTCCCAAACTTATGATGGGTTCAGAGCAGTTGAAGTTCTTGATCCTGCCTGTACTGAATGTTTGGCCAAGGGTAAGGATTGCTTTCATCATTACAATCCTTGATTGTCAAAATGCCATTTTTGCTTCATTGGGAAGAAACCATGTCGTCGTACCGGGTCAACTTTGTCCAACGTCAGGAGGCACTTATGGAGCAGGAAAGATGGGCCTTATGGGCAGGAATTCCTCATTCTTGAGGAACCTACTCCTGATGCAACCTCAGGATTTTCTCAATGTGAGTGATTTGCATATCTTGATTGAATTAGTACTGATATTTTGATGTAGTGACTGGTTCCAGGCAGAGGGATGTGGCCAGGTGGACTAATGTTGGAGGGGCCATTCCAATTGGTGGTAGGCCCATACATTACAGCTCAGAAATCCCAATCTCAAGGACCAATACTGATGGAGTAGTGAAGGTAGTGAAAAAACTAAGAAGAATTGTTGATTCCCCAACAGATCCAGATGCTGAAGGAAGTGATGAGCTGGATGGTGAAGAAGTTGAAGTTGTTCCTCATTCAGTTGGCCATCCATCCAGCAATTCCTCTTCTCAACCTCTTGCCAACACTAGATTCCAAAGCCAAATTATTCCCAGCACTCCCAGAACCTTCCAACCAATGCTTGCTTCCATTCCTACAACCCTTCCTCCTCCTTCACCAACTACTTCCCACACCACCAGGCCTTCCTTGAATCCAGCAGTAAGACCATCACCAGTTCAACAACCCAAAAACTCACCCATAACCACCTCCCGTCAACTCCAACCTGTGGCCAGCTCCAGCAGAAGAAGAGATGGATTGTCCCCTTTGCCGTTTCCTGCCGCTCAAGTTTTTCAAAGAAGAGAACGTTGGCCTATCCGGGGTACCAGAGAAGATCCCAACGCAGCTAGTGAAAATCAAGATGCTGTGGCCAGATTGTTCAGGAGGGTTGATAGAAATAGCAGAGAGGTGATTATGTATGCCAATGATAGGACTATTCCTGGTACTGCTTCTGAAGAGATGGCTGCAAAATTTGCCTGGTATGAAGATGAGTTGATAAATGATTTCCAGAGAACTTTTGATAATTTGGGTAGAGATAACTAGTTTGCTTGTCCTTGTTGTGTTTGGATTGACTTCTATTCCCACTCTTATACTACTAAAAGAAAAAATAAAAATAAAAGATATATGGAACCTCCCAATACGTGACTTGGAGTGGGGATGCTGCTGCTTTAGAGAAATAAAAAGAAACAAAATTATACAAGTAAAGAAAAGAAAGAAAATGAAAGAAGAAGATAAAATGAGAGTAAAGAAAAGAAATAAAGAAAATCCTGATGGTTGGTCCTTCTTGTGGTGAGTTGCTTGATTCTGGCCAAGAAGTGTCTAAAAAATGAAAACCAAGCATTTGATGCTCACAGAGTGGCCAAGGTAATGTTTTACAAGAAGTAGAACCCTCAGGGATGCATACCAGGAGATGGAACTTACTTTCATAACTTCCACTCCCCACCAAGCACCATAAAACTGAAATAAATTGCCATAAATGACTTCTGAAATGAATTGCCATAAATGACTTGAAGTAATGAAGGTCTTGAATTATGATGATTGGCATAAATGAAATGATAAATAAGAGAAAAGAAATGTAAAATAAAGAAAGAAACATTTGGCCATATCTTGATAAGGTCCAAATTGGAGGGTATTGGTGTTGTATGCTTCCTGAACCTGTCCAAAGAATTGACAAGTGCTCACAAAGTGGCCAAGGTGATGCTTACAACAACATTTGAGTAGAGTACCCCCTTAAAGGTGCATGCCAGGAGAGGAACTTACTTTCATAACTTCTTCTCCCCACCAAGCACCATAATCAAACTCTTGAGGTATTTGGACCAGGCTTTTCTGGATATAATGAATGGAAATCCTTGACAAGGTCTGGTGAGTTGGTAAGGTTGGAAGCTGGTTCCCAAGTGGTTCTTTCTGGGTCTTCACTGAATCCTTTCCACTCTACGGGATACCATAATTTACCTCTTTTGAGTTTGGAGTCCAGAACCTGAGCTACTTCCCATTCTTCTTGCTCCTCCACTAGGATTGGTTGTGGTGGGAATTGATGTTGATTTGGGATAGTTGAATGCTTGACTGGTTCTAATAAGGATACATGAAAGACAGAGTGAACTGACTTCCATTGCTGAGGCAACTTGAGGTGATATGCATGGCTGCCAATCTTCTTCAGAACTTTAAAAGGTCCCGGCCATCTTTCTGATAATTTCTTGGTGGATCTTGTTGTCTTGATATTCTTGGAAGCTAGCAATACTTTGTCCCCAGGTTGGAAATCAGGTGGAATTGTCCTATTTCTATCTGCATACTTCTTGAATCTCCTTATTGCTGACTCTAATTTTTCTTTGACAACTTGCTGTACTGATTGGAGTTTTGTTGATAACTTTCCAGCAGGTGAATCTTGAGAAATATGGATTGAGTCAAAGCTGGGATTTCTTCCATAAATGGTGAAAAAAGGTGATTTCTTGGTTGATGAATGTTCTGCATTATTATAGGCAAATTCAGCCAGAGGGAGCCAGGTGTACCAGTCATCTTGATGATAGCTGACATACATCCAAAGGTACTGTTCTAGTATCTGATTTACCCTCTCTGTCTGTCCATCTGTTTCAGGATGAAACGCAGTTGAAAGATCTCTTGATATCTTGAGCTGCTGACATAATTGAGTCCAAAATGATGAAACAAATAAAGATCCTCTATCACTGACAATACTGACTGGAAGGCCATGCTTGTAAAATACATGACTAATGAAAATTTGAGCTAAGTCCAGAGAAGTGATTCTTCCATAAGCTGGAATGAATATTGCCATTTTTGAGAACCTGTCCACAACTACTAGAATTGAGTCAAAGTTGTTTTACAAGGGCAATTGAGTGATAAAGTCCATTGATAATGAATTCCAAGGACCCGACGTAATTGAAAGAGGCTTGAGTAATCCAAACTTCTTGTGATGAATGTTCTTGTTTCTTGAACATTGCTGACATGAGGACACATAGTCCTTGATGAATTGATTCATGCCAGCCCAATTAAAAATCCCTCTTGATGAGCTTGAGGGTCTTCTCCTGGCCAGGATGGCCAGCCAATGGTGATTCATGACGCTTTTGAAGAATATTGAGTTGAAGTTCTTCATTTCTTGGGATTACCACTCTATCTTTGAATAATAATAGCTTGGCTTGAGGTTCAAGAGAATAATCTGGAACTGATTCACCTCTTGCTAGTTGCTTGAGTATGTCTTTATAGTCTTTGTCTTGCCATACTTCTTTTTGAATCTTGTCCACTAAATCTGAGAAAATCTCCACTTTGATTGAGAAGAATCTTGGCTCTTGAATTTCATCTTGCTTAAGTACTTGATGAAAACTTTGAGTATTCTTGCTGATGAAGTCCACCCCCCTCTCTGGGTACACCTCGTCCTGACGTGACAAGGCATCTGGTAAAGTGGCCAGCCTGCCTGGGCGGTAAGTGATAGTGAAATGAAATTCTGAGAGAAATTCAGCCCAACGGGCCTGACGACAAGTAAGAACTTTGGAAGACATGAAATACTGCAAGGAATAGTGGTCTGTCAAGACCTCAAAAGAATTGGAAAGAGAAAGAAGAAATGCTCTCCAGCGCTTGAGAGCCTAAACTATCCCAAGGAGTTCCTTGTCATGAACTTCATAGTTCAGCTCAGCTGGGAGAATCTTGCGACTATGAAATGCAATGGGGTGCTTTCCTGAGTCATTCACCTGACTCAGTATGGCGCCCAATGCATAATCAGAAGCATCAGTCTCTACAATAGTAGGTAGAGATGGATTGAAATGGGATAAGATAGGAGCAGAGGTGAAAGCTTCTTCATTGAAGATGAAAGGAGAATCATTTTTAAGGAGGTAAGTGAGAGAAGTGATTTTTTCAGAATAATTTTTAATGAAACAACGATAAAAATTGGCAAAGCCAAGAAAAGATTGAAGTTCTTTGATGTTTCTGGGCTGAGGCCAATCGAGGATCTGCTGAACCTTTGAAGCATCCATCTTGAGGCCATCACTTGAAACAACATAGCCCAAGTATTCCACACTTGGAGGCTTTGGAAAATAAATTATTCTCTCTGAGTCTTTGGAGGACAGAGATCACATGTTTGACATGTTCTTCCTCAGAAATTGAGAATACCATAATATCATCTAGATAAACCACAACAAACACATCCAAGAGATCTGCAAATATATCATTCACATGATTCTGGAAAGAAGCAGGAGCATTGGCCAAACCAAATGGAATGACCAAATACTCATAACTACCATATTTGGTTCTAAAGGCAGTTAAATGCTCATCCCCCTCTTTGGTTCTCAGAAGGTTATATGCACCACGCAAATCTATCTTGGAGAAGATAGTGGAACCGTTGAATACTGTCACAGGGGCTCTTCTAAATGAAGAGGGCCTGGCACTCAGTGAACAGACTTACTTATGGAGGGCTCAAAATGAGATACTCAAATGATAAGAGTAATGAAATAATATAATAATTTCCTAGTCATAAAATAATAAGAGTTAAAAGATATGAGAGGAAAACAAAAGCAATAATAAAGAGCCAACCACAAATAATCCTGTACCACTGTTTCAACCTGTTCAGAAAAGAGAAAAGGATTAATAAAGGATATGGCCACCAGGACTCTACTGAACAGGTGAGGGAAGGCAAAGACTAACTTAATAATTAATAAAATAATACTTCTTAATTAGAAATCAAATAATATTAAAAATAAATCCAATATTTTAATTAACTGGGGGAAAAACCCCCAGGTGGGTGAAGAGGGGCTGGTATATGTGAAAAATACCAGCCTTGGAGTTTGAGTGTTGAGATACTTGTCTGTATGCTGGAAGAAGTTGGATGTGGGATTGAATCCTGTATTGGTGAATCCAATACAGGTTATACAGTCAATACAGGTATTTGCGCCTGTATTGATTACAGGCCTGTATTTGGTGGATCCTGTATTTGGGTCTTGCCTGTATGAGCTGTATTGAGGTCTGAAACTGTATTGGAGAATGTAGAATGAAACCCCCTTGCTGATTGGGTTTTGAAGGGTATCCCTGAAATAATGATTGTTGCTGATTGGGTTTTGAAGGGTACCAATGAGGTAATGATTGTTGAAGATGATTGGTATTCCCCTGCCTCCTTGGCTGTGACAAATACGGTAAGGAGCTGGTTCATAGGAGGAACAGGGTATCTGTTCTTCCTAGTGACAGAATTGAGTTTGCGGTAGTCAACACACAAACAAAGACCTCCATCCTTTTTCTTGAAAAAAAGGACAGGTGCTCCTGTTGAAGAGGAGCTTGGTCTTATGAAACCTTTCTCTACATTCTCTGAAATGTAGGCCTGCAGTGTTTCTGACTCTTGATTTGATAATGAGTAGATAACACCAATTGGTGGTAGAAGACCCTCCAATTTGATATGGTGATCATAGGCACAGTGTGGAGGGAGTTTCTCTGCTTTCACCTTGGATAATACATCCAAATATTGGGGATAAGCAGGAGGGACAACCTTCAACACAATTCCAATTTCTTCTGGCTCTTCCTCCTCATCCCACTGCTCCTCCAGGGATGCATGAAAAGATAAGGGAGGGAGGTCCATATCCGCTTGAAAGAGATGAAGTGAAGATATAGCAACATCTTCTCCAACATCTTTTATCTCTTTGAAGACTTCATCTCTTAATGGAAGTAATGACTGAGAGGGAATGATGGAAGGGGTATGGACAGAAGAAGGAAGGGAAGGTGTCTTAAGTTCACCAACCAGAGCAACACTGTTGACAGCAGTGGCTAAGTCATTACTAGTAGAAGGAATAATACCACTAGAATCATAGGTGATCAATCCATTTTTCCAATCAATAATGGGATTAAAATGGCAAAGGAAATCATTGTTTAGAAAGGAATCCCCTTTTGAGATTAATGAAAAGACAACATAGCAGGAAAGGGTTAGTATGTCATCAAGTTATCACTTGACAGGTATTAATTTAAACGTTTCAAGAAATTGAGCTTTAATCGTTCAGAATAGTATGTGAGCCATTGCATTCTGAGCTGAAAGATCTCATCCACCATCAACTTTACGGTGCTAAAGCTATATAAGCACGATGTTGTAAAGCATAGAATGTAGACATCTTCCATACAATCTCTTTCTCTCTAAATCAATTATTTTGTTTATTTCAATTCATCTTAACCTCAATACATTTATTGTAACGTAGCACATCAACACCACTCTTCTAATGAGGCTTAGGGATTATAAAGGTACACATTTAGATCATTCATTAAGTATCAAGAAGTCAATATCGTACTAACCATATTTACAACACCTTAGAGTGCTGCTGTGTGCTTAAGTGCAAATCTGTATATTTGTGTTTTTAACCTATTGTCTAAATCAATCAGGTATTTGCTATTAGTTGTTTAAACATACCTTTAATTTCTATTACTGACTGTTCATTTATTCAAGTGTTATTATTTACTGGTTCTAGATATATATTATAGTAATTTAAAGACTTATTAACTTGAGCTCATTGCATGGTAGCGAGAGTTAGTTATAAAATCACTATAATATAGAACCAGAAATAAAACACGATTTTATAGATATGACTACAGGGACTGGAATTGGAACCAAAATTCCAATTTTCAATTCATCTGATGAAGAAGTTATCCTCAAAACTAAAATGATAAAGCTGGATACCCATAACTGGGTTCAGTGGAGCTTTCAAATGGAAAACTATCTTACAGCCAGATGATACAATGACCTGTTTATGCCACCCTCTGAAGAAACCAAGAGATCTTCAAAATTTAGACAGAAAAATAGTAGTGCATTAGCCCTCTTGTGGGGTTGCCTAAGCTTGGAACTAGAAGGAGTTCTATTAGATAATAAAACTTCTTTCTATGACACCTGGGACGCTCTAGGGAATATTTGTGGGAAAAATTTCATAGTCACTATATGTGAAACCTTCTATGAGTTAATATCTTTGAAATACAAACCAGAATCGTCTTTACAAGCACATATTCACAGTTTTCAGAAGTTATGTGCCAGATATAACTCTATCACATCATACAAAGAACTCAAAGCAACTTTCCCGCCCAAACTTTAAGCTGCTACTTTTACTTGAAGGCTCAATGGTGATAGAGAACTGACCAGGCTGGTACAGACTCTTTATGATATAAAACGTTTTACTCCCGCTGCAGTTATTAGTTGGGTTGCCATTGAACACTCTAGACTTCAACCAAATGAGCAAGCTCTCTTTGCTGGTCCTTCAAACAAACCAATGCAGAAAACCAAACGGGACAATCAAAAACAAAGAAATAGGGGTCAAAGAAGTGGAAAGAAGCATGACAAACCTGGAACATCCGATAAAAATGACTCAGATAAAAGAATGGAAAACATTGAAAAGATGCTGGAGAAACTTCAAGCATCAATGAAGCCTCAGTCCGCTCATCTTACAACTGAATCAAACATCAAGACAGTTAGTTCTGACTCAGATGCCTTTATGGTCGAAGAAGATATGATATTCACTGTCAACAACAGTAATAAAATATACCTTGACTCAGGCGTGGGTAAATCAGTGGTAAATAATTTAAGATATTTAAGTAATTGTATTGCTATAAACCATCAAATCAACACCTACGGTAACACTGTACCAATAACTCATCAAGGAACATTAATGTTTAAAGGCATCAAGATCAGCCCTGCTTATTATGCACCTAAAGGTCCTGTAAATTTGCTTTTAGTATCACAACTCCTGGATCATAACATTAAACCTGTTGTTAAAAAGGACTGTTTCCTACTCAAGCAGGGACAGACCATCGTGGCTGCTTTCAAAAGAGAAGGAAATCTGTTTGTCAGTAAACTAGAAGTCAGCAAAGCTTTTTTTACAAACAATGATGGAAGGGATTGGCACAGTATTTTGGGTCATCCCAGCGACAGTTATGTAAAATACTTACTAGAGAAAAACAAAATCAAAGGGAATTTCACTAATTCTCAAGACTGTGAGGTGTGTCAATTAGCAAAAATCAAGAATCGACCCCATACTCGCGCTCTGCCATCATCAAACTCTGTTTTTCAGCCATTGCACATTGATACGTTACAAATCTCACCAGCCACCAAACAAGGTATCAAATATGTGCTTGTTATTGTAGACGACTATAGTAGGTTTAATTGTATTCATTTCATGAGCAAGAAAGACCAAGCTCAGACCAATATAGTGTCGTACCTCAATGAATTGCAAAATAAGGTAAATGTTACCCCTGCTTTTGTGCACACAGACAGAGGAGGGGAATTTGACTCAAATTCCTTCCGGCAGGTTCTGTTCAAAAGGCGTATTTCATTGGAACAAGGCCCTCCTGAATCACCACAGACAAATGGAGTGGCAGAACGCTTCAACCAGACATTACTCTCTAAAATACGATGTCTACTTGCACAATCCAAGATTCCTATTTGATTATGGGTGGAGGCGGCCAAACACGGCTCTCTATTATTAAATCTATTACCTCACAAGGCAATAAACATGAATTTGCCACAGCAACTCCTTGAAAGAGAAGACATGCAGATTGAACCAAGGATCAAGTTATACAACTTGATAGCATTTGGAATGAAAACCACCGTCCTTGTAAGAGACCCAAAATCAAAGTTAACTCCCAGAGGAGAAACACTAAAAGCATTGACTTACGAAAACTATTCAGATGGCATGCGCTTTTATAATGAGTAATCCAAAAAAATAAGAATCAGTCGAGACTTCCAACTTCCTCAAATGCAAAGTAAGCCTCAAGTACGCCAAAAAATAGTTAATCTACCTACTGTTGTATCAGAAACAGAGAATAACCCTGTTCCAGTTATCAATTCTGACAACCACATTCACGACTTAGTTGAAGAAGCACCTGTTCAAGAGCAAAGTATCCAAGAGCCTATCAAAAACAAACACTATGATTATGTGCCCTACTACAGTGAAGCTCCTAAAGATATTTCCAATAAAATTGACACTCAGAATATCCTGGAAGAAGGCTGTAGGATAAGAAAGCCTCCGGAACAATACATGTTAGCTGACGTAGTTCCATATTCTAAGGCAACGTCAGATCCACTGGAGTGCGGTCATTGGAGGGATGCCATGAAAACTGAATTTGGATCATTGATGAGTCATAATACAGGGACACTGGTACCTTATCCTAAGGAAAGTAAAGTGATTGGAGGTATGTGGCGTCTGACCAAAAAACTTAATGAGTGTGGTGAGATATATTGTTACAAAGCAAGATGGGTAGTGTTAGGAAATCATCAAGAGCATTTACTGTATTATTTTGACACTTGGGCCTCAGTGGGAAGAAATGAAAGCTTCAAGACAATTCTTTCACTAATAGTCAAAAAGAACTTTATCCCTTATCAATTTGATGTTGAAACCATGTTTCTTCATGGTGAAATGGACACGATAGTGTATGTAAAACAAGTAAAAGGGTTCAAAGTTAAAGGGAAGGAAGGTTGGGTGTGGAAACTCAACAAATTGTTGTATGGAACAAAGCAAGCTCCACGAATGTGGCAACTAAAGCTCACTAGCATTCTAGAACGGTGTGGGATGTTCAAGTCAAGATCTGATGATTCTTTATTTCTCAACAAATATTTATCCTTAATTCTACATGTACATGTGGATGACGGATTTATTATAAGAAAGGAAAAATTATTAATTCAGAATTTTCTATCTCAAATCAGCAATGAAATAAAAATCAAATCTAAAAGAAATCCTACCCATCATTTAGGTTATATGATAGGATGGCATTGAGATGGTTCTCTCAGCTTAGGTCAATCAGATTTAATCAAACAACTTTTACATGATAACAAGATGAGTGAAATTAAGGATGTTAAAACGCCATGCAATGGAAATTTTTACACTGAAATAGACAATGAAGGTGAAGTAGTTGCTATAGCTTCTTTCCACAGGCCATTGGTAGCCTAAACTACTAAGGACAACACACTCAACCAGACATCATGTTTACCGTAAATCAGCTGTCGCTTTACTCAGTTAAGCCTCCAGTAAAACACTGGACAATGATCAAACACCTTATGCATTATCTTAAAGCTACATTGAATTATTCATTGTTGTTTACTAAGCAGGAAACTAAACGGGTATCTATCTTGGAGGGATGGGAGGACGCCAATTATGCTAATGAGAAGAATGGACAGGAAGTAAATCTCAGGCATACTAACATCAGTTTTTGGTAACCCTATCTCATGGTTGAGTAAAAAGCAGACAGTAGTGGCACAATCAACTACTGAAGCCGAGTTTATCGCTATGAATATCTGCCCAAAACAACTGCGATGGATGTCATTTCTTTTGATGGAAATGGTTATTAACGATTCAAAGACCATGCTATATAACGACAATTTGGGAGCAAGCAGCCCTTAACGCTAACACCAAACATATCAAAGTACGGTATCAATATCTTAGGGACATCATTTCAAAGAAACAACTAACTATTGAGCAGGTTCAAACTGAAGACATGTTAGCTGATGTTTTAACCAAACCTTTAGGGGTACAAAAGCTACTGAAAGTATATCCACAATTACATCTCAAGGAACTCAGAGGAGTGTTGAGAAAGGAATCCCCTTTTGAGATTAATGAAAAGACAACATAGCAGGAAAGGGTTAGTATGTCATCAAGCTATTACTTGACGGGTATTAATTTAAACATTTCAAGAAATTGAGCTTTGATCGTTCAGAATAGACTGTGAGCTATTGCATTCTGAGCTGAAAGATCTCATCCACCATCAAGTTTACAGTGCTAAAGCTATATAAGCATGATGTTGTCAAGCATAGAATGTAGACATCTTCCATACAATCTCTTTCTCTCTAAATCAATTATTTTGTTTATTTCAATTCATTTTAACCTCAATACATTTATTGTAATGTAGCACATCAACACCACTCTACTAACAAGGCGTAGGGATTATAAAGGTACACATTTAGATCATTCATTAAGTATCAAGAAGTCAATATCGTACTAACCATATTTACAACACCTTAGAGTGCTTCTGTGTGCTTAGGTGCAAATCTGTATATTTGTGTTTTTAACCTATTGTCTAAATCAATCAGGTATTTGCAATTAGTTGTTTAAACGTACCTTTAATTTCTATCACTGACTGTTCATTTATTCAAGTGTTATTATTTACTGGTTCTAAATATATATTATAGTAATTCAAAGACTTATTAACTTGAACTCATTGCAATCATAGCCCAATATCAGGCCTTCTCCCTTGGGTGAATCTATGATAAAGAAGTCCCATTCAAAGCTTGAGAAGGAAGGCAAGTCAACTACCCACTTGGTATAATGAGTGATGAACAAGGCAGGGGACTCATTAGAATCCAGAATGAAAAGAGGAATCTTTTCAGGGAGCTCTGACAGAGTCAATGAGTACTTGAGAACAAAATTCTTTGCAATAAAAGAGTTTGTAGCACCAGAATCAATGAGAATACCATAAACAATATCAGAGACAGAAGAAAAAATAAGAAACTTTAAAGATTTCTTGACACTAGTATTCAGAGTGCACAATTGTGCTCTTGAAGGAAATAAGTGAAAACCATTGAACACATCATGATTCCCACTCAGGCTTTTCCCTGCTTGCCAGGGAAGCCTCTTGATGATGACCCAGGCTTGTTCTGAGGTCTCTTGAAGCATTTTTCAATTGAATGCTTTCCACCACAATAAGTACATAACCCCTCTTGAATCCTCCTCTCCTTTTCAGAACCAATTAATTTATTGTCCTTATTGAGGAGAGCAGCATGAGGCTTGTCCTTTGAAGATTGAAACTGCTTGCCCTTCTTGTTCTTCTTCTGGTGAGGCCTCTTTGAAGATGAGTTTTGAGGAGGCCTAGATTGATTGGATCCATTGACAGGAGGCTTCTTCCCTTGATTTCCACCTTTTTCTTTTTGCCTCTCATGATATCTTGTGTCTAACTCTAAAGTGACATCCATAAGTTCTTGAAGAGTATCAAAAGTTCCAGGGTGAGAAGCCAACTGATCCAATAATCTTGATGCCAATCCCCTTCTGTAAACATGGATAGAAGCTCTTTCCCCCCAATCTCCAATTTTTGACATTAAGCTTCTGAAATCTGCAATGTACAAGGAAACATGACCACTCTCCTTCATCCTCAAATTGTCCAACTCTTGTTCAGCTTTCCTGACTTCATTGGGGTCACCAAACAGAGTGAATAATTGAGATTTAAATAAGGGCCAATTATTGAGGAGGTATGAAGGGTCTTCATTGGAAATATTTGAGAGATAGGGTTCAATCCACTTTCCAGCTCTACCAGTCAGAAAAGAAGTTGAGCAAAGAACTTTCTTCCTGTCAGAGAAGAAATTTGCTGGATCATTATGAAAGATTAATTGACAGGATTGGATAAATCCTCTCAATTTATGAGCTTGAGTACCATCAAAAGAATCAGGTGCCTTCATGGATGGAGTCTTGAAAGCAGGGGCTTTGGAATTGTCCCTGGGAGCAACTGCTTGAGTGAGTTGACCCATGAATTGAGTCATCTGCTCCATCATCTTGAGGAGACTTGGATCAGTTTGAGAGACAAGAGGTTGACTAGAAAGGGCTAGATTAGGACCCTGAGGCATCTCTGGAGCATTTGCCAAGGCATCTGCCACTTCAGTTTCCCCAGAATCTTCCTCTTCTACAGACTCTTCCCCCTCTTCATATTCAACTTCCCCTAATCTTGCTCTTGCACCTTCAGACATGCCAGGGTAGCCACCCAAAATTCCAGAAAAGGATCTTGATCTTCTATATTTCATTCCATCTCTTCTTGAGGGTGCTGCTCCTTCCATTGGTGGTCCTCTGTCCAAATTTGCACTCAGTTGATGCACTGATGGTGTGCGGTCAAGAGGAGCCCTTGTTGTAGGAGTAAGAACAGATGGAATTTTTTGGGATCTAGTGTTCTTTGCTGGGGGACTATGCTGAACTGGCATTATGAACAGAAGTTGAATAAAAGAAACTTGATGGTATTGAGAACAGAAATCAAAACTTGGCCAAATCAATCACAATATAATCTTGATGAGTCTTGAGGAATCAATTCAATTATTGAGGTGAAATCAACTTCAATAAACAATCAATCAATTCAATCAAAAATCAACAATAAATCAAATTCAAATCAAATATCAAAAATCAATCAATATTCAATCAATATTCAATCAATAATCAATCAATCAATAAATCAGTGTCTTCAATATGAAATTAAGGTCTTGAGGAATCAATCAATAAATTCAAAATCTTCAGAAATAAATTCAAATATCTTGATGAGTCAAATCAATCAATAATCAAAATCAATTCTTGAGGATCAATAAAATATCTTGAGAATTCAAAGTCAATCAATCCAATCCAAATCAAAATCCTGAATTGCTGAATCAATAAACCCAATGAATCCCAATCAATTAAGCTAATCAATAACTCCTAAAAGAACCTGAATAAGAACACAGAAAAAATTTGATTTGATAAAATGAATGAAGTGAATGAAATGGTCAGAAATGATTAAGAAAGAAGAAAAATCAATTTCATATGAATGAAATGAATGAGATGAAATTGATGAGAGAGAAAATTCATAATCATTAAAGATAATTAAATCATAAAAGAGATCATAATTGATGAATGAGAGAAATGAATATAAATGAATGAAAAGAAAGAATCAAATATGAGTTAATTAATTTAATGTTACAGGGGCTCTTCGAAGTGAAGAGGGCCTGGCACTCAGTAAACTGGGACTCACTTATGGAGGGCTCAAAGATATGGTAAGAAAGGATACACTTAAGAGTGTTAAAGATGAATTACTAGAAGAATGAATATAAGAAGCAGCAACAAAAAGAATAAGAATAAAGAATAGAAGAGCCAACCACAAACAAGTCCAAGTCCACTGTTTCAACCTGTCAGAATGGAAAGAGAAGGGTTAATAAGGATATGGCCACCCAACTCATACTGTACAGGCAAAGAGAGAAATGCAAAAACTAACTTGAAATCATTTAATTATGATACCCAAAATAAGGATAAGAATAATTATAAAATAATAAATAAACTAAATTAATTAACTGGGGAAAAGTCCCCAGGGGGAGAAAGAGGGGCTGGTATATGTGAGAAACACCATCCCTGATCCAGAGAAAGAATTTTCATGAGAGGATTGAATTATTGAATTGACTCTGGCCAATACAGGTCCTGTACAAGAGGTGTGGTGTATTTGAGTGATCATACAGTTTCATACTGGTGTATTGAAACTGTATTGGGTGAATCCAGCCTGTACAGGTATTGACAGGCTGTATTGATGTACCAAGCTGTATGCATGTTTCAGAATGAAGATTGCTGAAACTGAATGCTGATGCAGATACTGGATTTGCTGATTTGAGGTGTTTGAGTGGGTGTATTGATTAATACCCTTACCCCTGGTGAGTGGTTGTTACAGACGTTGGAAGTGATTTGAGCTCATCAGAAGAGGATGCAAGAGGGAAAAGTGATTCAGAATTATTTGTTTACAAGGACAGAAATCCAATTTTCTT
This sequence comes from Austropuccinia psidii, assembly GCA_023105745.1. Taxonomy (NCBI): domain Eukaryota; kingdom Fungi; phylum Basidiomycota; class Pucciniomycetes; order Pucciniales; family Sphaerophragmiaceae; genus Austropuccinia; species Austropuccinia psidii. The sequence continues at coordinate 61,938,063 of JALGQZ010000003.1, read as the reverse complement.
AAAAATTAGGAGGTCCTCTCCCAAAGTGAATTTACTAAAAAGATGAAAAAAAATAGAAAAACTTCCTAATTTTAGAGGAAATTGATGCATTAGTACTAGAGACCTCAATGAGAAAAAATAACAATAAAACCAAAAATAATGGTTAAAAACATGAATTATTATTTCCCACTTCAAGTTAATGGTACAAAGAGAAAGAAACAAGAAAGGAACAGTTAAAGTGGGAGTAAACCCTTTTGAAGGAAAAAAACAACTATTATTTTTTTCTGGAACAAGATAAAAATAGAATTATGAAGGGAAAAAATTATTCAAATTTTTCCCAGGAGGAGAAGAAAATGGAAATTAAGTCCCACATAGACAAATATATTTTCAAGAAACAGGGGAGGTTGGTATTGGGTGGTGTTCAACTGGCGTTTTTTCCGGATGTTTCAGACAATTAATTTCTCTTATATTAAAAACTAATGCAAAAAATAATCCCAATACCATTATTTCAATAATAATTATTTTGAAACTCCTGGAAGACCCAACATCATTGCTTTTTGAGAGGCCCTTGGGGGACACTCAAAAAAACCACTTTGCATATGCTTTTCTCTCACCTATATCCCCCAAACAAAAGCTGAGAATATATTACCTTGTTTATTCTCTCACTCATGAGTTTTTATTCAGTGAAGATTATGGCAAGGATTAAATCTACTAAATCCATCAAAAAAAATTCTTTAAGGGCCCTTCCCAATTTGGTGAGTAGAGTTCATGAAAATCTTGTGTTGAGCTATTTATTCCATATACCCAGTATATTGGCCTTCTTCTAATGTATTTTTTTACTTTTGTCTAAGTGAGGTAGGCTTATGATGTAATTATTGAAAGTATTAAGAATTGGATTAGGACTTTTAAAAGTATTTGTTTCATAAATGAGATTTGGTATGGGTGTTCCTCTGTGTTATCAATTACCATATATGGCTATGATAGAGCTTGAGTATCCAAGTAGTTGAGCCAAGAGGTTGATGATGACCTGAGATCAATTGTAACACCAGAAACTTCCTTGGAGAATTTTTTGAACTATTAAGGTGAGGTATATCTCTATCATTATGAGTAATAATATTTGTTTGGGCTATTGAAAGGGAGTGCCAATCTTGATTTACTAATAATATTATCAATGTTTTTTTAATTGTAATCATAAACTTGTTTTAATGAAGTTGACATTTTCTATAAATTTTTGCCATATTTTGCAATGGATGTTGAAATAATGACAATGAACCTGCATAGCTTAATTACAAGTTCATAGTTCTTATTTGGCCATAGCTATATCCTCATTTGAAAGGTACTCCACTGAAGCTCTATCATTATAATTAGAAGTTTTATTTTTTCCAATTTGAAATCACTGTAAAATCTATTGCTAAAAATGAACAATTATAACAAATAATCTGAAACTTTGTTTCAACCCCTATAATACAGGAAGGAAATATAATATCAGTTATTATCCTTGATAAATCTGTAAAAAATTGAAAATAAAAACATTTGGTATATTCACAATGAGAGACATTTCTACATCTGAAAGTGGGTTTTCTATTTGGAAAATGAAATTGGAAATTGGTGGGATATATGTTGAAGTGAACTATAGAAATTCCATAAAAATATAGAAGATTTGGAATAAATTCAAGCCAAATATAAAACCCACCACTATTCAATTTAACGACCTCATTATCAGTATATGGTTAGGATTCTCACAAATCTCAATACTTAAGCAAAAAGAACAATTCTTGATATCTCAGTAATTTTATTCTGCATATGAGTCAATTCTTTTAAATTTAGCTTGCAAAGTTTGTTTTTTAGGTATGTAGATATTTTTTAGAAGGTTTATATCAATTTTTTCTCCATTTAATATGTATTTAAATATCATTAATAATGAGTATGATTGTCTAAATATCTATATTTTCAAATAAATTTCCTTGAAGAAAAGAAACTCTTAATCAATCAATTTTTTCAATCAATATAAAGCTACTGTTCAAGGTATACTATTTCATCAATATCTTTCTCTAGACAAAGGCTTCACAAGCTTTATAGTATTTCTCTCCACCATCTTCTTTTGTTAAAATAATGAGCTATTTTTAGCTATATATAATGTAGTCCTATTTTATTTACATAATATAGAATCATCTAGAAGCTAACAGTGTCATTATGAATGTATGTTGAAGCTAATTGAAACTGATACTATTAGTGTGACACATGGAAAAAAACTAATATAAGCTCTAAAGGGAAGGACCTTAGAGAAATAGTTGCAGTGAGTGCTACTGAAATTCCTGGGTGAAGCAATTATCAATTTCTTAACTACAACCAGTAATTGTATAGTTAAGCTTTAGCTATAGCCTGATCATTATCCAAAATTACCTTTTTTGGTAAAAATTGTACTATGTAGAAATTCAAGATTGGGATAAGGATTCCTCTTTTGGTGCATAGAAAGCGTCCTTTTTTCCCTGAGAGTGGTTTGAAGGGTCATCTGCACCACTTCATGTGAAAAGAGTTAAGATTTTTACTTCATAGGGTGGCCTTGTGGTTTTCACAACCCTTTCTATGCTGTATTGTGGCTTGGTGTCACAGCCACTATCAGGGGTAAGGGCATTCAACCTTAAACCCACACAAACTCACCAAACCAGCAAATCAATGTCTGGATGAGCATTCTTTTTCAGCAAATCTTCTTGTTGAAACACTCATACAGTTTGGACACCCAATACATGCTTAATTCACCAATACAGTTTTGGATACACTAGTCTGAAACTGTATGATCACCCAGATTCACTACACTCCTTGTACAGGGGCTGTATTGTTTGAATAATTTCAAATGAAGTTTCCTCTCATTAAAATTCTCTCTTGGGCTCAGGCCTGGTGGATTTTCATATATATTAGCCCCTCTTCCTCCCTTTAGGGACTTTTCCCCAGTTAATTAATATATTTGATTCATTATTTAATAAATATTCTTATTACTATTTGGAGTATCACATTTATTGGTTTTAAGTTGGTTTTTGCCTTTTCCTCACCTGTTCGGTAGAGTTGTGGTGGCCATATCCTTATTAACCCTTCTCTTCCTTTCTGGAAGGTTGAAACAGCTTATTTGGATTTGTTTGTGGCGGGCTCTTTTATTATTTACTCTTATTCCTTTGTTGCTGCTTTCTTATATTATTTTCATTAGCAATTCTATCTTCAATATACTCCTAATTGTATTCAACCTTATTCCATCCTTGAGCCCTCCATAAGTGAGTCCAGTTTACTGAGTACCAGGCCCTCTTCACTTTGAAGAGCTACTGTGACACTTGGATGTGTCTTTGAAACCACATCTAATTACCTTTCCTAAATACAGGGTGAAAGTTTTCATCAGAGAACCTCACAGATGTGTTTTTATGTGTCAGATTCATAGAATTCTGTACATAATGCATGTGGGGTACTTTTATTACTCGTAATATGTGTTATTGAAGTAAAAACAAGATTTGGAATGATTCTGACACCTCTAATTCATTATTATGAGAGATTATCCCACAGTATTGGTTTTTTTGCAATATTGTGGGATTTTAACATTAAAAAACTACTAGGGCTTTTCCATTTTCAAATAGAGAGGGCTCAAAAGTGGCTCATTTTTTAGCCCTTTATGATTCATACACAATTTCTACTCATTTTTTATTCCCAAAATTAAGCAAAGAAAAGCTATACAGCTTTGAAACTCTATTATTGGAATTTGGACTTTGTATGAATCCTGTATCAAGTCAATAATATCAATAGCTCTTGTTCTATGTTAATCACAGGTTCATTGAGTCTTCAATTAGAAATTTTGGATTTCTCTGCTCATGAAACACTTCTAATTTAGGTATCTTACACTAAAACTGAAGAAGTTAGATGAGAGGTGAATATTTCATTCACCATTATTTGGCTTATGGTTGACTCTAACTTCTGTGTTTTGTGTTCTATCCCAATTTTGCTGGTAGAATTGATTAATAATCTTTGAGAGTTGGAATTTAAATCTCCACATGATTGGGTTCTCCCTCTGTTCCTACATTTTTGATGGGAGGTGAAAATTAAAGTTTATTCTCAGTTCTGTCTTTGAGCTGGAATAACTTTGTTATTTTTTGGGTTATGGTTATTAAGTCTGTATATTCAGGATGAGGGGAATTTCCTATTACTTTTGAATTCTTTTTTGAGCTATTTGATCTCATTTCCCTTTTAGTGGGCATCTTGCCTTATTATTGGGTTATGGTATTTTGGTGTCATTTTTGTGCTCTGGTTTTGGGTCACAGGCTGAAAAATATAGTGGAAATATAGTTTGGGTATTTATTGGAAGGATACCAGGCTGAAAGACTGAAAAATGGCTCAATTTGAATTTTATCTATAATATATAGGTATGGTAATAGATCCTTTGGCTTTTATTTAATAATTAAAAGCTTTATTTATCTCAAAATACTAATCTGTGAGTATAAAAGTATCCCAATTGATATTTACAAGATATTTCTTCTTGGAAGACTGTTTCTTACTCAAAAAAATATTCATAATATGGAACCTTTTCTTTTGAAAAATTTGGATTTTCTCCACAAAATTGACCATCTATATAGCACTTTGTTTTTTTGATATGATCAAAGTTTATATCAGCAATATTTGAGAAATCTTATCTAGTGAGTTTTTTACTGTAATATATAAAACAAAAGACTTTTTTTTATCATCTCTTTTTCTTATAAATATCATGTGAATAAAACTGGGATAAATGGTTAAATCACAAAAATATCTTAATGCCTGTTAGCTTAAGTCTTAATGTCATAAATTAAGGTTCTGGGTAGTGAATTTCTCCATATGATGGAGATAATTTATACCCATGCAGTTAATGATCTAAGAATATTTCATTAATATCATCTTAAAGCTCATTAATGTTAAATTCTATCTTTTTTACTATTTTGAAACACTTTTTCTTTCTTATTTTTGAATTACATATTTCATAATATTTACTTCATTAATTAGAATCAATCAATATACCCCTTAAATTGTGTGACTTGTGATATACTTTACATACCCAAATGGGCTAAAAATACCTTTTTAATATTCAAAACCCATAAATGATGTGCATACACCAACTTGACCATTTCTCATGAAGTGAAATGACAATAAGTTTGTTATTAGCAAGTTTATCTATGGGTTTACAACCAGATTTGGATTCAACACAAGATTCCACCTATGCTTGCTCTACAAGGTTCTTTGGCCCAAATCAACTCTATTAGGCGGTAATAAGTAAGATAGCTTAACAACTAATTATCAATACCAAATGAAATGTCTGTGTAAATATTTGTTTTTGGTATTTTTATTCCAAAATAAAGGGATTCTGACAGCTCCCCTATCACAGATACACTAAACTTAGTTTTATTTATTTTCTGATTACTTATAGTTACTGAACTGGTACTTAAAGAATTTCAAAACTCATAGTGGATATAAGTCTTAAGGGCTGGATTAGTATTGTGGAATAAGAAATATCTAAGAAGGACACAAGACATCAATTGTAGCCAGGTTGCACATCTTTGGAGGCCTAAAAGGTTTAGCCAACTTCAGATCTTAAATGAATATATTTTCATAACACATTTAATTTACCAAAGCCTTTTGGGAACCTTTTTACTAAGGCTAAGTCCCATTAAATCATGATAAAATAGCAAATAAGCTGCTAATTTGATGTTACAAGGAGGTAATGAGAAACTTTGAATCCTGTAACCCTATCTATTATTGATCATTTGCAGCTCATATGCTCAAAAATATTAATCAAACCCCCTTTTTGACTAGTATCCATTGAAATACCTCATGGAAACCAGCTGTCATTGTGCTATTTGCCTGCACCATGTGGAAAATGGGTTAAAACTTCAAAAATTGATTAATAATGCAATTTTGAGTTAATCTATATGAAACATTCAAGACAAAATCATAAATTGGAAATCCTTATTAGATCCAACAATAATTATGACTTCATAATCTCAATTAAATACCTTACTCACAGTCCATTTTTGATGATTCCATGTGAAACACTGAATATTCAAAAATTCAGAGATTACAACCTGTGATTAAATTTACAATGAAATTGGTAAATTTGAGAATAATTATTTTTATCTTGAAAAAAATAAATTTTCACATTGTTAACTTAATTATTTCCAACCATAGATGGGTTTTTATCAACATAAAATCACATAACTAAGTAATTATAACAACTCTGTGGGACAGAAAGTGATTTAACTATAAAGTCAAAGAGGGTGAGTTGTTTTTCACTTTTTTTTTAATACAAATCCTTTTCATCTTTATTTGAGCTGTTTTAGACTTGAAAGAACCCTATTGTTGCTTTTGTTTCCAAAATTCATCATATCATCACTTCAATCTATACATATTTGAACTATTACACTACTGAAAGTTATTATAAAATCATTCTATATGTTATAGATGTTTTTTAACTAATTCAAGTATTTAATAATAGTAATTTCAATATTCTAGAATATTATATTGATACTTGGAGCTCATATTGCTTAACTTTCTATCAATCTTTGTTGTAACCCCATAAGCTCTCATTTGAAAAACTTACTGAAATCTTTCAAGTCTTAAATTCTACATGGTCTTAATTTTTTGAGCTTATATTTTCTGTTTTTCATGCTTTTTATAATTTTTTTAAACTTTTGACCTATTTTAAATTGGTTTTCATCAATTTTATAAATAATTAGCCTCATGAATTCTTTCTATGCTTGATTTCTCCAAATTTATCTATCAAAAGAAAGCTACTGATATTTTTTTCTTAGAATGCTATTTTCCAATAATTGTCAACTTCATGAACCTATTTTTTGAAATGTAAGCTTTTTTTCAGTATTATTGAAACTAGGAGAGCAATATTTCCTTAACTTTATTTTTTTTGTAATATATTTTGGTGATAGAATAATTACCTTATATGATTATTGAATAATTTTGTTCTTATTTGTTATAATGACTTATATCTCATAAAAAAACAAAATTATATTATGCGCTTTCAATTAATTCAAAATTTAAGATTTATGGCTGTAATGAATATGTTCTTATTATATTTATTTTGGGTAATTTCATAGAACGCCAGTCCGGATTTTGACTATTTGTATCATATATAAACCTATCATGAAATTTTCAAACTGCTACATTATATGTTTTCAAAAAGATCTTGTACCTAGTATCCTTTCAAAATGATTATCTTAGTATATCAACAGTTACAGTTAATAAGCTTGAATAAATTAAAAAATTGCCAAGAAAAAAATGTGAGCTTTTTCCCAACATAAATATTATTCATAAGAATGGGAAATCTTATATAATCTGCTATTATTGATATGAGGAAAACTCTAAAAATACATAAATATTGAGCTCATATTGATACAAAATTTAAAATTCATTATTTAGAATAAATATCATGATTTTTCTGATTTCTTCTAAATTGATTGAATTATAGACTTTCTAAAAGTAGTTTTTTTTCTTTAAATTTCTTTTCCCAAAATTGATCTATCAAGACAATTGGTATTTTTATGAAGCCATATGTCTTTCTCAGATGTTATAACTACCAAATAATAATTAAATGGGGATTATTTTATATTAATAAAATGTTTATGGGAGAAGATTTGAAGCTTATTTAAATAATTTTCACATATAATATGAAAAAGTTGAATTCCCATATTCTTGGTATTTCTGTTCTAAATTTTTTAAAAATTAGTTTGAGTCAAATTACTTTGAAATAATTCACAGATATTATCCATAAATTATTTGGAAGTAAGTTTGAAGTTATATAAATATCACTTCAAACCCATATACAACCAGTCTCCAAGCATCATCCAAATCACTTACCACAAGTTTAAACTCCCTTTTTGAACCTCAAATGACAGTTTATGAAATAATTGTTATTTCTCAAAGTGTGGTTGATACATATCCACCTCCAACTATTTACAAACTTAAAATTCAAATTTCTTCCAATAACGTGCACTTTTCTTGTATTTATATGAACTCTTATATTTCTAATTTGATAGGAAACTTTTCAAAGCTTGGTGAAACAGTTCTCAAGGTTTTTTATCCTTTTAGCTCTTTGCCAAATTAATCTCATAACATTAAATCACTCTCTTATGTTTACTTTAACATTATTACAGAAAGTCCAAGTCTTCAAGTTTTTTTTTAATTCATCCTACAAATAGTCTGCATGAAAATCTCTTGTGGGTTGAGGATATATTCACCTAATAATTTCTCTAAATTATGAAATTTCAGCTAGAAATGTTTAAAATGAGTGGAATATTCAATCTTCTTTTTCCATTGTTCTTTAAAGCAATTTTATCCATCAACTCCATATTTTTTGGCTTTTCTTGTTTATAATAAATGAGATAATACTTTAAAAATTCTTTTGAATTATAGATATATATTCTTTTTGTAACAATTAATGTTAGTAAAGAAGTAATATTCTTATTTCAAGAATTATTGATGGTAATTCATCCAATCTAAAAATATATAGGAGCTTCATTTTTCTCTTCCTAATTTCATTATTTCTGTTATTCCTATTTCATAATAACTTTTCTTCTATCATTTGACACTTACATAATTTTCTATTTCGTTTTAAGAAACAAAACAAAAAATATACAGATTTCTACTTGCGTAAAAATCATTATGTTTCATCTTTTTATTAGTTTATTTCTTTTTGATGTTGTCATGATTTGTTGCTTTAGTTTTTATATCATTATCATCATTGTGTTCTTTTGATAAATCTATTTGTATTTGAACAGACAATAGAAGGAGTTGAAAAGGGCCTTCTAATGTAACAATTTTATAATTATCAGCTTTTTTACAGTAGTGGGGTTTACATCCTCTGCTCATGTTTGTAAGTAAAAAGTAACGTTAAATTAAAATGAATCAAAAACTAAATAAATAATAACAAGTAAAAAAAAGAATTGTAAAAATATCAAAAACAGATAAGGAAATTCATAAAAAAATATAAATAATAAGAAGAAAACTGATACTTGAAAGTTTCAAATTGATAAATATCAAAAATTTTACAGATCCTTATCTTTTTTTTTTTTCAAATCAAGTCACCAAAACCTCTATGAATACTTAATAAAAATGTTCAATTTCATAAGATAATATGTTAGATAAAAGCTCAATTGATATTCTATCAAAGTTGAAAGTTTCTCTCAAAATAATTCTCATTTTGTGAGACTTATTTTCAATTCACATAATTTGAAATATTGTTTTATCTTAAAAATGTCCCATAAAGAAGTCAAAATTCAATCTTTGTCGATATATAAGGGTTTATCCAATCTATAAATTTCTTCAAAAGAGAAAATAATCTTTCAAATTCAAAATATATAGTTAAACTTAAAACTTTCTATCAAAATGTATCTTGATGTGAATGATAGAAAAAACTCAAATAAAGTAAAATATATGATGCTCAAAAAATAGGAAAAGAATGAGAAACTTTAATGTTCTGGAATCTTGCTATGGTTTATAATATTCTGGAAGTTCAAAAAAAATATAATTCTGTGTTAAACCCATTTCAAATGGAAGGTTCAAGCTCCAACTTTCCTGGGAAGACTACAATTAAAATGGAACACCTGATGTCATTTTTAGCCACTTTTCTCATGGTGATTGAGTAAAAAAAAATTATCAATTGTAATAATAATTTTCTATTTTTGGTAAATTTCAAATGTGGATATTAATCAATTTGTAATTGTTTATAAGATCAGTTCTCAATTGCGCTGTGATTACCATGTTAAGAAATGCCAACCAATAGCTAGTACGTGGTCACCTATAAGTAATGATAGTAGTCATGGTGCTGATGGTAGGCTCAATGATATTATATATTATGAATAGGGAAAGAAATCCTTGATATCTTTATGATTATGGAGATAGAATAGTCATTAAAATGGAGGAATTGAAACATGGATAATAAAAAAATGATATATATTATTAGATAATTATGGAAGGAATTATCTTTCATTTGAGAAATACTTGAATGAATTTTCTAAAAAAAACAATTTTAAGAAATTTGAAATTGAAAATAAAGGAGTATAATAAACATACAAAAAAGATTTGTTTTTAATTTGTTTGGTTTTTTCAAGAGAATTATAATAAATGAACTGAAGCCTTAGAGCTGTAAATTTTTTGAGACGTTTTTTGAAAACTTTATCTGATAAAATTGATTTTTAGTAAAACAATTAAATATGTGGGATAGCTTTCCCAAAAAAATGGAAAATCTAAGCTTAGTCAGCTTTACTCATTTCAAGAACTTGCGTTTAGGAATTTTGATGGAAAAATTGAAAAAAAATGGTTTTGAAAAATACTGAAAAAATGTATTTGACTCACTTTTTTGAGTTTTATGAATAATTTTTGACTCAAAGCCAAGATTCACAAATATGATTTGATTCAAATTGTGATCTAGGGTAATTTTTTTCTTTTATCAATCAAACAGTTTATAATTATAAAAACCAAATGTTAAAATCTGTAGAATATCAGTTTTATTTCCATTATCAGCTTATAATTAGAAATTCATTGCACTTCATAAATACAAATTCCATTAAAAAAGTGAATCATTAATTATGAATCAATTCCGTAATCTGCTAAAACTCTTAAATGAATATGTTTTAACTTAATGAGTCTATAGTAATATCCATTTCACATTTTTTTCCTTAAGCTTAATCTCCTTATGAAAATTTTTGCATTCAAGATTCAGTTGATTTTTTTGTTTATTTTGAAAAAAGGAATAAATTTCTGAATTTTCTTTTGAAACTTGTCAAGTTCAATTCTATTATATTTCTCTTCAAAATATTTGGCTTTATCACATTCCAACTGGGAATGATTATTCTCCTCTTTTGCTAAAACAGAAGAAATTTATATCTATAAAGTCATATAACCTCGAAAAACAGTACCAAAAATTTTATCAAGCTTATAGCAATATTTTTAAAATGTTACAAATAATATATCAACCAAATGTTTTCAAAATACTCTTCCTTAATTAAAGTTTGTGCTTGAATACGTATTTTCCTAAAGTTTATTATTTTGAATTATCAATATATAAATCCTTTAGTAAATCATTCTCCATGGCTTCAAATTGAATTTAGTGATCATCCAGCTGAAACTCCATCTGTGAATAATTTCTCTTTCGAATAAAATTTTAGCCCTTTCCAAGGAGAATTATTAAGATAATTATCAAAGCCCTATCATTTAAAGCTCTTTACAGCTGTGAATGATATACCTGGTTCATCATTCTTACCAATCCTATCAGAATTTTGAGATGAAAAGCTTTGAATGGGGGATAAATTTGGCTTATTAAAAACGAGAAAATACACTATTCAAACTTAAGGACAAATGATATCCAGTTTTTAACCATAAAATGGATACATTTTTTCTCATCATCTGCAGTAACCCAAGCCCCAGTTTTACCTTTGAGATTTTTGGAAATGGTATACTTTTTTAATAAGCGTATTATTTCTCCTTTATACCGGTGGAGCTGAAACTCAAGTGATTTTATAGCCTTTTTTTGACTTCAATATCTATTTGGGGAAAGCCATTTTTTTGTTGATTAGGGTTGGCTTATTGAGGTTGTACCACTTGTATCAAAGCAGGTCTCATAACTTGGTTCAATTTCAAGCCATATTATAATGTTTGAATAAGAAGTTTAAATTAATTTCTGAGAATAATTTAACAGGCCAAGCGTCCCTTTTGATGTTATCTTGTTTTGACAGGATTCTTATAAAGGAACTATGAGGAAATGGTGAAATAAAAACAAAGAAAAGAACCAAAATATTGAAATTAATCAAAAAAAATCAAGTAATAATAGCTAAGAATGAATTTATTGATGAGTATAGGTCTTGAAAAACACTATCACCTCAAATTTTGTGAAACTAAAAGGGACCCAGTCGAAAAAAACAACTTTTTGAAATTGAAAAACCTGTGTTTTCATGTGGTACTCGGGGGTAAAATCCCACATGACTTGAAGCTTTTACTTGGTAACTTTTCCCCCCTAATTTGAACCTCCTCAGTAGATTATCTAAAAGGGAATATGCCTCATTATAAAGTAATAAAAATAGAACAATATAAGAAAAATAACTTAAAATGAACTCTTATTCAAATAGAATCCGGTTAGTTATTTAACAGATTCATTTTCAACAAAGTAAACACGTCTAAAGTGTCTTTAGAAAAAAAATTTAGTAATAAAAACTGTATATAGACTTTAATATATGAGAATTTTGCAAAACTTAAGCAGAAAAATCTCAATGTATGGGTCATTTCCTAGATGAAAGTTTTCTGAGATTCCCAATGTAGTATTGGCCAAGAGTTACAATATAGTCATTTTAAATAGCCTATAAATGAATTCCTTTTATTCTTAGCTTTAGAAAAGAGAATTTGAGGATTCACTGTTAGAATAATATCAAAGAAACTTGCGGATTGGAGAGATTGCATATATGATTTACAGGTCCAACACTGAATAGCACCTGGATCATGATTTCAACTCCCATTAAAACAACATTTATAGTTGTTATATGCTCAAGTAGTGAAAAATATAAACAGAATATAGGAAATGTAAAATCCCTTAATTTGAAAATAAAACTATTGTTGAAGTCTTCAATGGCTTGTTAGAACCCCTTTTTATTTCACATAAATCTAACATATGAATTTGTTAATTATCACCTATTTTTGAGTAAGTGGAAGTTATAAACATAGAATTTTCAGAAACAAATCTTTGATTACCCTTATAAGTCATCTGGGCAAATCTAAATATGGTGTTTTTCAGGTGAAAATGATTATTCTCAGAAAATTATTCTGTCAATTAGATTTTGTTTTACTGATAAGAGAACATATTTCATCAAAGGAAAGCTGTAATAAATTCCAAACCCTGTTGTGATATCAAAACTATGAGCTTCACCAAATATTTAACACATATTTTCAGCGTTTTTATGTCATTAATTTCTTATAATATTAATTTTTAAAATATGAGATCCAGACTAAAGGTGGGGTAATATTGGAAATTTGTGAGAAGTGTTGAAGTGGTTTCTATTAAAATTGATTGCCTTTAACTACTTATTTTTTAAAAAGTAGATTCCAATTATATTCAAGAGGCTCATAAAAACTTGAGAAAGAGTATGTCAGGTGACCCTTTTTGACTATAAAAACTCTCCATCCTCCCTCATTTATATTCAAATTTGGTTTGAGCTGGGCTTGGCGTAAACTTCAAAATATAAATAAAGTATAATAGAAAAAAATAACCCATTGAGATAGTTTTAATAATCTTTTCATTGTTTGATATAGCTTTTGATCTTAATTTAACTATTATTTTAAAAACGCAGATATTAAGCAGAACCAGTGCTTTTGAAGAATGTTTTTTATATGAAACAACCAATTATTTTTCCTAATGAAACTTGCTTGAGCCTATGACAAAAAGAAAAAATGAATGAAAAATATCTAGTTCGAGAATGAATGAATTGGTTGCAGAGTGTTTGGCTCGGTCACCCCGGGGGCTGTATTGCCAAGTTGGTGGTGCATCATGTCGATCAACCGACGTCATTGGTGATTTGAGCTTTCCGTCATCCGCACTCATCTTCACTTCTCAACTTCAACCGAAAATTTTATCCTCGTTTTTGAGAAATTGTCTCGTTTTCCGGATTCCGGGGCTGTTTCGCACAAGGGCTCAACCGATCGTGAACTAGGTTTCATAGCATTTGTTCGACATGGTGCTGGAAAGTGTTGTATCGTCGGTACGTACCCTTAGCTTTTTTGAGAATGGTATTTATAATCAACGTAAAATTAACCAATCCATGTTATTCTTGGAATTAGGTTCTTAATCAAATTTTATCAGCATACGTAGAAAATTTCAATCCTAACCAGCTAAATGTCGGGATATGGGGTGGCGATATTAAATTGAAGTTAGTCTCCTATCTGAATGCTCAATCAACTTACGTTCAGCCTGCCGAAGACCTTGCATTAGTAATAGTGTCAATATTTTTATGTAGGAATTTGAAGCTAAAAAGGGGCGCATTGGATAAGTTTCGGTTGCCAATAGATGTTGTCGAAGGCTCGATAGGAAGCTTGGTGCTAACAGTTCCGTAAGTCCCCATCAATCTGGTTTTTTCCCCACATTATAGCCTTATTTCTATTTCACTTACCCTCTTCCAATCTATTTGGCTGATAGATGGACTGCCCTTGGTGTATGTAATTCGATGAACATCGTCTCTGTTGAACTTGTCTTATCTGACTGGCTTCTATTTAGAGTCGACCTGTCAAAGCAGCTATTGATAATATTTACTTACTGGCCGTACCATCCAGCGAGAACAAATTCGACCCAGAAGATGATGAAAGGCGTAAACAGGCTACCAAGATGGAAAAGCTCAAGAATTCCGAATTACTCCTTTCTTCCACTGCTGGTACCCCAGGGAACACGAGTATCGAAGAAGCTGAAAAGAATGAATCGTTTGTGGCTGCCATGACCAACAAGATTCTTGACAATCTTCAACTACGAATCAAAAATGTTCACGTTCGTTATGAGGACAAAATATCAGTGTCGGGCCACCCTTTTTCGATCGGCCTCACCGTGGCTGAGCTCTCTGCGGTTTCAACAGATGAGAATTTTCGCGAATCTTTTATTGTTGGATCAAAGGCTGGCGTCCATAAATTGACATCGCTAGATTCGCTAGCAATTTATTTTAACACCGATTCAATTTCCCTTTCTCATCTCGCCCCAGAACAATTTCAAAAACGTTTCACCGAGATGATATCCCGATCCGAAAACTCCGATTCCGAAGCTAGCACGCTGCCTGATCATCAATATATCCTGAAGCCTGTCAGTGGAGAAGGAAAATTAGTCCTACGCAAGCATCCAACAAAAGATTTGGCCAAGATTAACTATCAGCTTACTTTGAGTGAACTAGCGTTTCTAATTGATGCAGACCAATACCGAGACGCGTTATCATGTTTAGATCTGTTTCATTTTTACACCAGACGCCGAGAGTTTCTTAGATTTCACCCAGGAGATCCATCTGTTACTGAAAACAAGGCACGGGCGTTGTGGTCATTTGCCATTGCTGCCACTAAGCATGAAGTTCATCAACGAGCTTACAAGTGGACGTGGGATTGTTTTCGTCAGCGAAGAGATGATCGCAAACTTTACATTAGCCTATTTCAAGCGGCGCAACTTGGCACACTTGCTCTAGATTCGGTTAGTATTTAATATTGGTCTACTTTTACTTACGCTTTCAAAATATTATCACATTGACGGGCAAAATTTACAACTTTGACTAGACTGAATTGGACGATTTAGAAAAAAGGCTTAGTTATCAAGATATAAGGTATTATCGATCCCTTGCGAGGTCCGAAATGCGCCAGCAGAGGATTACAGCAAAGCATCAGCAAACTAACTCCAACGACGCGAAAAGCACCAGTTGGCTAGGCTGGATTTGGGGTGGCAGCAAAGGCCCTTCCGATCAAGAGGATCCCAACTTTCAATCTGACAGCGTATTGAATGAAGAAGACAAGAGAAAGCTTTATGAGGCTATTGAATGGGATGAAAAAGAGGCGACGTCCTCGGCTATTGATTTGCCTCGAGATGCTATTATAATGAATATTCAAACCAAATTAAAAAGGGGTTCTTTTACCCTTCGGTCAGGCAAATTGTCCATCTCCTCCGACGATCGATCAGCGCATGATATTATTTCATTGGTTTTTGATGGATTTTCAGCCGATGCATTACAGCGGACCGATAATATGGAGCTTGGCCTCAGTTTGGTAGGATTTCGAGTTTATGATGGCACAATCAAAAACAGCAAGCACCCTCAAATCGTTCGAGTGAAAGAGAGGCAGTCTAAACCTTTACAAGCCTCACATCAATCTCAATCAGAACTCAAGGAGCAAAGTGCTTCGCGAGATCATCACGATTTCTTTACCGCTGATGATCCATTTTTTTATCTTAAGCTTGAGCATAAGCCTCTTGACGAACGAGCAGATAATGCAGTTATACTTACAATGAAGCATATGGAAATCATTTATCATCCAGGCTATGTCGAGGATGTTGTCAATTTCTTTCAACCACCTGCCAGCCAGCTTGAATCGGTCGGGGCGTTGATCAATGTGGCGAGTGAGACTCTTGAAGGTATCCGTCAAGATACGCGAGCAGGTTTCGTGTTTGCTCTTCAAACGCACAAAACAGTAGACATTAAAGTGGACATTAATGCGTAAGAATACCACTCATTTAATACTTTGAAGAAAGTGATTGCTCACTGAACGCCCTTTTTTATTTGAATCTTGGTCACATTTTCTTTGCATCTCGACAATACTTTTGAAATGGCATTTAATTATCAAAATTTTCAGTCCAATAATCATTATTCCTCAAGATGTTACGCTTCACGATTGCCAGCATATAATTCTTGACGCTGGACATATTTCCGTTTTCAGTAACTTAGTACCGCCAGAGCACCTCAAAAGCATTAAGTTCAAGCAAAATAGACGTTATTCAGATGTAGATTTTATGCAGCTAGAATCTATGATGTACGACCAGTTCCGTGTAGAATTGAAGGATACTCAGGTGAGCGAATTTGTAGTCAATAAAATGTTTAAAGGGTGTGGATGGGTCTGCTGATTCAAAAATGTTAGCTTCTGTTGGGAAAGTCTTTGGAGCAGTGTCTGTCTGCGCTGGATGAACCGAAAGGATATGCAGAAATCCATCTTATTGAACGAATATCCCTAAGTTTTAACGTATTCAATTGTATAGTTGACAATACACCCAGCCTCACTCGCTTCAAGGTCCAAGGGGATTTGCCTCAATTGCGCGTCAACTTTTCGGATAACAAGTATCGAATTTTAATGTCTATGATTGAGGTTGCTCTCCCCCGGTTTACATCTAGTCAAGGTAGCGCTGGTCATGCATCTTTGAATAAACTCGAGAACTTTCCAGCCGACCCAAACAACGTCCCTCCTAAATCAACCCAGAGCAAAAAAGCAGGCTTTGGAATGTCATCATTCTTTTTAGATGATTCTAGCTCTTCATTTGATTTGAGTGACGACGCGCAAGGAAATGAAAGTATTCAACAAACAACAAACACTGCCCAAGAAGATGAATTCTTTGAGGTTCCTGAGCTTTTACAGGAGGAGCAGGTGAGGAGTTTGTCAAAGATGAATCGTGATATTGTTTTTGAAATATGATTTCTATTTCTTTGCTATAGTCTCTCAATTTTAGACGTAATAATTTTCAGCTTCAATTCACTGTGGGAAAGCTTATTCTTTCGATTTCCAAGAGTAACAAAGAGACTGGGGAAGATCAAAAGCTGGTTGATTCAGTCTTGGAAGGATTTTTTTTTTGTTTAACTCTGCGGGATTTTGACATGTCCGTTGAAATTACGTTGTCTTCAATGTATATCTCTGATGGCTTAATACAAAGAAACAACACTACGCACCCTGCTTTCAAGAATTTGGTTTCGTCCGAAATCCTCGAGGGTTCTTCTGATGACAAAAACGATTTGGTAAAATTTAAATTCACTCAAGTGCAAGCTAATCATCCCGAGTTTATGTTGGCATACGAAGGAATAAGCAAAGTGAGCTTGTAATAAACAGATTTGCAAGCAAACTGTGACTAATATTTCCCAGCAATCTTTAGATTGTTGATGCAGATTTGTCTACTATCAACATATCTGTAACACGACCCACAATTGTAAGGAGTTCTCATATGTTGCGTTTGACATGTAAACTTAGCTAATGTCACGTTCTTTAAAAATCAGCTGGAACTTTTTGATTGGATCATTTCCACCTTTACTAATTCGTCGACTAGTGCTCAAGCTACTGAAGTCATACCGCCGACAGCTGAAGCTGCTTTTCAAGCTGTTTCTCCCCAACATGATATGAGTTCCGATAAAATGAGAGTCAAAGTCAAGATGCGCACGATAGTGTTTCTTTTGAACGACGATGGTGCCAGAATAGCAACACTTTCGTTGAATTCTGCCGATTTTTCTATCTTGTTTAACGGCTCCACAATGCGAGTTAAAGCTCGATTGGGGAACTTAACAGTACATGATGATACTGCTCAAACTCAGCATGCGAAATTTCGAAGCCTAGTAGAAATACAAGGCGATGATTTGGCCGACCTTCAATATGAGACCTTCTCTCGGGACGGCTGCGTTACTTATCCTGGTTATGACTCAATGGTTTACTTGAGGTCTGGTAGTATTCAATTTACCTTGGTTGAAGACACATGTCATCGTATTTTGGTGTTTTTTTCAAAGTTTGCTCAAATGAAAGCTGTCATGGACACTGCGAGGCAAGCAGCACGCCAGCAAGCAAGTGGCTTCACGCAAACCACCAGCAAGATACATTACGATGTATTGATAAGAACTCCTATTATCATCTTTCCTCTTCACAAGGCATCGACCGATTGTCTAATTGCACATTTGGGGGAAATTTCTGCGTCAAATGCTTTTGCTAGTGATGAGAACAAATTGGTGACTAAGGCCAAGGCAGGAATTCATAATATCCGTCTAACCTCTGAAATGCATCACGAAGGTCAATTGCAGACGCTGCAATTACTTGTTGATGTTAACATTGATGTTCGCCTAGCTTCATTCAACAAAGAACAGCAAAATCAAGACTCGGACCAAGGTTTAGACACTGATGTGAGTGTTTTCTTTTAGAATCTCCGTTAACTCATTGCGTATAATTTTGCTTTTCTGATAAGCTACATTTACACCTAGATTGTGGCTCAAATGTCGGATGTGAAAATTAATCTCACTCAGCCTCAGTATTTTGCTTTGATGTCGTTAGTGACGTCCGTGCCCAAAATTTTTGATTTCAGCGAATTGAACCAGGAATCGCTTTCGCATACGTCGTCTCCCGGCCTTATACAAGTTACCGCTGCTAGTGCTACTACGGATTTAATTCCTGAAATTGCTCCTGTGGCTAAGACGGCTGATGGAGAAGTTGTTTCTTTGTGGACTACTATGGAGCTTGCGTTTACAGTAACAAATGTTACTCTGGAGTTGTTTGACGCAATGATTGCGGCGACTGAGACTACGCGAAATAATAGCGTAGCCAAATTTTCACTCAACGGCATTCGTGTGAATTGGAAATTTCAATCTGATCGGTCCATGGCATCGGAAATTCTTTTTAAAGCGTTTCGGACCATTGACACGCGCACATGGAAAACTACCAAGTTTCGAGAGATCATTCCGGTGGCAGATCATGATGGTGATCAGCTGGTTCTCAGCTACAATCAATCGGCGGCGAATTCAAATGTGATGCTTGAACTTAACTCACCCAACGTTATTCTTTCGTTGGATTTCCTTTTTTCTATCACTGCCTTCTTTACTCAACCCCACTCTCAATCTTCCGATTTGCAAAGGACTCCTGCTTCTCATCAAAGGACTTCTAAATCAACACTGCAGGATGATCAACTGGCGTCTAATTTTTCATATCGCATTGACATACTCAAGCCAAAGCTTACGCTCATTTCTGATCCCGAAAAGAGCGATAGCGATGCTGTATATTTGATCATTGAGAAAATTTTAGTTGCTCAACAAAAGGCTTTAATTGCTGCAATCTCACATATGAACATGTCTTTCGGAACCATGAATGATAGGCAGAGTAGTGTGAACTTTTTAGACGGTTGTACGATGAATTTTTCAATGTCCAATGCGTTTCAAGCGGAAAATGCTTCAATCTTGATTCAGGCTCATACCACGCCACTAGTCCTTAAACTTTCGTACCGAGACTTTTTATTAATATATTCAGTCTACTGTAAGGCCCTTGATTTCTCGCACGCACCTCACCAAGGAAAAAACCAAAAGGATTCAAGGCCCACAACACCCAAAACCATTTCCGAAAGCTTGTCTATATCTTCGACCTCACAGCCTACGGCAGCTACTAATATCACTACCTACTCCCAAAAGGTGTGAAACTTTGTTTTTTTAAATTTTTTGAAGAATAATAACAGCTAAATTATTACTGGGCCCAAGCTTTCTTTAAAGGTTGATAAGCTCCAAGTTGTACTCATTGGGGATCTTCATGAGCAACCACTATTCGACCTTAATATACAAACCTTCGAGCTCAATGCATACGACTGGTCTGACCAGGTGAGAGGCTTATGTTTTCTGAAATTCCCGGGTTCGGGACCTCCGTTACTTTTTGACGAAAACTGAACACCAATTGATTCAGCTTTCTCTAGATACTTCAATCATATTGGCAATCAACTGTGCGTTTTATTCAACTAACTTTTCTAAGTTCTGAACTAATGAACTAATGTCTTTAAAGACTATAATTTAACCAACTCTCATTGGGAACCGTTGATGGAAGCCTGGCCAATCGCATTTAGGGTACGTGCATTGAATATTTGAAGGCGCCATAGCTCATGCCTTCTGCCTTTATGCTTTAGATATCTTGTCTTGGTTGCCCATCATATCATTCCGTAGCTCTAGAGTCTAAAAGAAGGTTGGAGATGAACATTACAGCTACTTTCATCGACCTAATAATGACTGGTGCCGATATTTGGGGACGCGAAGGCGAAAATGTTTTGCATCAAAAGCGTGGCATGGTATCGCCATATTTGATTAAGAATCTCACCGGTTATCCTTTAAAAGTCTCGGCTGAATCCGAGGACGAATTTCGCAAAGGCAAGGAATACCTAGTAGAAGACGGTAAAAGTATCCCGTGGCGGTTCGAAGATTGGAAATTAATGCGCGAGGTGAGAGTCTATAAACCTTTTATATGCTATGAGGGTGAATTGACTTTACTTTTTCAGAGCGTCATGTCTCCTACTCAAAGCAAATTGCGTATTGTATTGGACGGGGCAAGATGGGAAGCTGTGAGTGGCATTTCGGTGGTCAGGGAGAGTGATGAAGTTTACCCTCTTCGTCCATCTTTGGATGGAGTTACCCACCGTTTACTATGTCATGTGGCAATCCGAGATACTGTCAAAGAGGTAACCTTTCGGTCAACTTTTCAAGTTCAAAATAACACCTCGCTCCCCATTGAAATGTGCGTCGTTGATGATGCGGGCTCCATCATACGCCAGCCCTACAACATCGGTAAATGCTGATGTTTTTTTGTCAACTTTTTTAATACACTAATTATGGATTTATCAATGATAGTTCCTGGTGGCTTATGTTCTGTACCCATTGAGGCGGCATATCATCAAAGAATCAAGATTCGGCCCGATCGTCAGTTCTCACACGGCGATTTTTATAAGAAAGATTGCTGACTGATATTCAATGTCTGTATTAGCTGGATTCGGCTTTAAGTGGTGCAAAGAAGCATTGACTTGGAAAGACCTAGTGAAACATCCAGTCCGCACCATAGCATGTCAATCTATCGACCTTGAAGAACCTGCCCGGCGTTTTACTGCTGCTACCATTTATGATGAAGAAGATAGCACTGTTCGGTAAGCGATTTTCAAAACTTAAGCCTCTCACGTTACCTGCAAAACTAAGTAGAAATTGATAGGTATTATCCGAAAATCACTTTGCGTTTGCGGGCTCCGATTGAAATTGAAAATTTGCTACCGTTTAACATTCAATTTTATGTATACATGACCGCCCAAGAGCATACATATGCAGCTTTTTTGAGAAGAGGAGGCTCATCTCCAGTTCATATTGTGGATACTATGGATCTATTATTGCTGGGGGTTGAATTCCAGGATGATGGTGTTGTGGGCTTGAAGCGCAGTGAATATGCCATTGTCAATACAAACAACCCTGAAGATTTCCCTGTAGAGAATCGGTTGATAATGGAAGATGAAGACGGCCTCAAAATTAAATTAGGCCTTCACTTTATGTTGGTTCCCTTATGTCACAGTATCTACATGATCCAATGCTGACTTCGTTCGTTTTGGGGGCTGTTTAGGCGTTATCCCCTCTCAGGAGGTGCTTTTAAGATCCAAATTTATTGCCCTTATGTAATTATTAGTGAGCACCTATGCTTCTATTGTTATCCGTCTGTTTCTTGGTATTTGTTTATTTGACATGGGTCGTGGCAATTTTTTAGATAAAACGGGGCTCGATTTTTCAATAAGGTCTAAGCCTCTTATGCGTTCGCCCAAAAGCGTAGCTGGTCAAAACTTATGTGGCAGTAAGCGCAATTCCGCTCATTGAATAGATGCCAAAAATGTTAAAAAAGACATTGATACTGCTCTCCATAGATGCCAGCCGTCGTAAAGAGCCGCGTCCTTTTCTATTTTCGCATCTAGAAGACGACAAAAGGAATGGAGCTGTTTTGCGAGTGGGAGATTCCAACTGGTCAAAGGTTGGCGGACTATTTCGATAAACAAAAACTATTTAATGACTTACTTTTAATCAAACAGGCTATTAACTTTGACGTTGTGGGAGCAAATCAGCAAGTTACGATGCAAACTTCGACTAAAACGTCAGAGTACCGTGTTGGCTTGAATGTCTCGGAGGGACTTGGAAAGGTAAGCGACGCTTAGCGCATTACTTTTCGCAACATTTTGTTGTATCAAGGGTTATGACCATTTCTTGCTTTTAGTATAATCTCACAAAAGTCGTCATCATTTATCCTCGATTTATCATCAAAAACAATGCCAAATTGCCGATTTGCCTCAGAGAAGACGTTTCCGATAATGTGTTTATTATCAAGCCAGGTAAACGTGTCTCGCTGAGCCTTTTTAACAATAGTGCCAATCCACAGTTGGTCATTGCATTCGAGTCACTTGTGGGAAAACGGTGGTCAGTAATAAACACGCAGCGTTTGATTACCAAGAATTGTTAACATGACAGTAACTTGATAGGTCGAAACCTTTCCAAATTCAAGATGTTGGCAAAGTCTATGTTCGAGTAGCAGATCCACTCAACTCAGAGACGCTAGTCCACGTTGAAATTTTGCTCCAGGGACCTTCGATTTTTATTAAACTCAACGTAAACGCAGATAAATGGCCGTTTTTAATTCGCAATAAAAGCAGTTGTGTCTTGCATTTTGGTCAAACTGTAAGTTGAAGATATTGAATTTCTTGTTAAATTGAGTGATCAGTGTTTATGGCAAATATTCCTGCACAGGTAATTAATCGCAGTCAAAAAAACAATTATGGAATTATACGCCTTTACGAGTCTCAGCCTGACACTGAGATATCTTACGCATGGGATGAGCCTGCTGCAGGACTTGAAAGCTTGATTCGAGTGATTTTACTGCAGAGACGGGACCAAGGGGAATCCTCTTCCAAGCCGCTTCCACCTGTACTTTTACGTGATGTGCATATGCTCGAAGTTGGGCAGTTGGAGCCTGTGCGTA
Source organism: Austropuccinia psidii (assembly GCA_023105745.1). Lineage (NCBI taxonomy): Eukaryota > Fungi > Basidiomycota > Pucciniomycetes > Pucciniales > Sphaerophragmiaceae > Austropuccinia > Austropuccinia psidii. The sequence continues at coordinate 61,914,813 of JALGQZ010000003.1, read as the reverse complement.
CACAAGTAAGTATTACTTCTTTAGTAAAAGATTTCCCGGCACGCTAAAATCCCTTTCTTTTCGTCCTTTGAACCTCTAAGAAAAAGGGCCACAAATTAGCATTTGATGTTGTAGTCGCAGGCGAAGCTCAAGTATTAGTAATATCTGATTATAACGAGGCCACAAGCGTTTGGAAAGTTGCAAAAAAGAATGAGCCCAACACCCAGCTTCAAAGCTCCGATACTGTTAGCAGCATTATGGATAGTGGATTTGAAGCTACCACAATTACCCCGATCACATCACTTGCTGCTTCTATCAATCTGGAAGGCATAGGCATTTCAATCATTGACAAGAGACTCAGAGAATTAATTTATGCCTCCTTTCGAGGTATTGAAATCACCTATGAAGAAAGCCAGTTGCACAAAGAATATAGGATTATCGTTTGTTGGATTCAGCTAGATAATCAATTAGACGCTGCGCTTTTCCCTGTATTGTTTCGTCCCACTGATCTTCCCATCATTCCTCAAGACGCAGAGACGCGCCCGACTTTGCAAATAAACAGTCATGTCGTGAAGGATGATAGTAAGCCACTTGATTTTTGAAGTTCAGTCGAATCCCGTTTTGCGAATTGATTCGTTATTTTGACAGAACATGGTGTGGTTTACATTAAGTACGCAACTGTGCTGCTACAAAAAATGTCATTAGAAATGGATGAATCTTTCGTTCTTGCTCTGATGAGATTTGCTAAGTTTTCGGAAACTTCCTGGAATCCCGAATCCATCAAGTACTTTTTTACTAGCTTGTCTTTTCGTTTTTCAGGTTAAGTCACGTCATTGAAGCTGATGGCTTTAATCCTGTTCGCAATTAGCCAACTGACTATGGAGCCTGAGCTGATACCTGAACCAGATTCAGAGGCCGGTGGACTCGATTTATATTTCGAGCTTTTGCACTTACAGCCATTTGTGATCGTAATTTCATTTGAACGTCAAGAAAGTGTCGACGTTGCTGAACGGTAAATATTTTTCCATCTAGTCTTATGTAGCTGTATTCCTAAAACGGTTGTCTTTTCTCGCAGCACTTTTGATTCTCGTAATCCTTTATACTTTCTTCTCAATGCAGTCACAATGGCCATTGGAACTATTAGTGGCGCTCCTTTAACTCTGAACCAACTGAAGGTCGAAAATGCACGAATGTCTCAAGGCCAACTCATCACCAGGCTGATCCAACATTATCAAAACGAAGGGCTGTCTCAATTATACCGTGTTATCGCATCTGCAGATTTTCTTGGTAACCCGGCGGGTCTTTTCAATAGTGTTAGCTCAGGGGTTCAGGATTTGTTTTATGAACCTCTCAATGGAGTCGTACTCCATGGCACTAGTGAATTGGGCGTTGGCATTGCGCGAGTGAGTTTTGTTTCATGAAACTGTTTGTGCTGTATAGGTGCAAGCGATTCATGCTTTCATTAATTTAGGGCGCGGCTAGTCTTGTCAAAAAAAGTGCCTTTGGGGTCACGGACAGCGTTTCAAAAATTACCGGCTCCGTTAGTAAAGGTGCGTTCTTAGTTTTGGCTAAATGTTTGAAATACTGTTGGTCTTTGAAAAGGATTGTTTATTTTGCTTATTATACATGCAGGGCTTTCTGCTGCGGCGCTTGATTCTAACTGGGCCCGCGAAAGACAACGTCGTCAATTTCTGAATAGGAACAAGGTTAATGGTTTAGCAACAGGTACGAGTGCGTTTGTTGGATCGTTGGCTAGCGGCATTTCGGGTATTGCTGTCCGTTCGATTTTTTCGCTTTTTTTGACTGTATATCGAGCTTAAAAAACCTTAAATTATGTTATGTAGATGAAGCCGATTGAGGGGGCTGAGAACGAGGGGGCTGTTGGGTTTCTGAAGGGCTTAGGAAAAGGATTGGTAGGGTATGCAAAAACGGGCGTATTATCTACCAATAGAAGCTGAGATTGGCCATTAATATTCAACAGCGTTGTTGCAAAACCTGCAGTTGGAACTTTTGACTTTTTAAGTAACGTTTCCGGAGGCTTGAGAAACGCGACAACAGTATTTGACCCCAGTCGTGCCGGGCGGACTCGATTGCCTAGGCACATAGCTCATGACGGAATTTTGAAGGTAATTTCATACTTTGTCTGATTATGCTGGATTAGCATTAACATGAGGCATTTACCTCTCCTTTACAGCCATATAACATACGGGAAGCTCAAGGACAAGACTGGCTACGATCAGTGGAAAATGGCAAACTTCATTCATGCAAATATGTTGCCCACATAGAGCTTCCGAATGACGTCGACTCGGTTTGTATCTTGACAACAACCCGTGTCGTCATGATTCACACTAACAAGCTCAAGATAGTATGGCAAATAGAGTTATCAGAATTAAAGGAGATAAGCTTAGAACCAGTGGGCATCAAACTCACCTTGAAGGGTGACCATGCAGGTCCTTTTGTCGCGCTACCGGATAGTAGTATGAAATTGTGGTTTTTTCAACACGTTAAAAGGTTTGTTTTTGACCTACATCTGAGATAGACATGTCCTCAGTCCGAGTTTGTACAAAATTGACGATATCAAACGACTTTCTTTAGGCTTGTAAAAGAGTTTAACGATAAGAAGAAGCGCGCGGCAGGAGTCGGAGGAGTGCAGTCGTAAAACTTGACTATAAGAGATTTGTGAGGACATTTGTTAAATTCATCTGTTTAACTCGAGATTGTAATCAACTAGCTTTTAAACGAGTCTCAGTTTATTACTAATACTGTTTTTTTTTTCATTTTGCTTGTTAACTTTTGACTGATTCAACTAGCACAGCAAATGTAAAACAAAAGCATGTCAAAATTAGAAATTATGCGTACGGTGCTTTGTCATTTCAACAAGTTTAATATGTTAGTAGAGTTACTTATTTTATCATAAAGCTGGCTTAAAGCACTGTGGCTTGAGATCTAGTTTGTGATTGGGAACGCGTATGGCTTGTGCCACTTCGCCTTCACACTATGAAGGAGGCCCACTTTTAATTATGCAAAGAAATCTACTTGTAATCCGTGGGGAGGTTTTCTAAGTACTCTTGCCTAATTATTATCAGCATGAGTTATTTCCGACTAAATCTAACCAACACATTTCATCAAATGCATATTACTCTATTACTGCCCACCATTTTAGTTTTTTTTTCTTCCAAAAGCAGCTATTTTTCCTCGGAAGAAAAATTGAAAATTGTGATTCTACCCAGATTGAAATAAACACTTTAAACTTTGGAGAAATACCTGAAAAAAGGATTTATTTCGGAATTTTTCAACAAAATACTACTAACCTTTTATGCAAAATGGAACATTTGGCACTTGATGACTAACTTGTGTTGTTAAGCACTATTGACTTTTTTTTCTTCAATACTTATGTTAATGATGAAAATTGTCAGCTTTCAAAAATGTTACAATGACTCAAGAAAGACAGAATTCAGTTACTCTATCTAGCTATCTTTATCAATGATAGCTGCTCTATCTCTTGTTTAAAAAAACATGTGAAGAAAATTGAAATTGACTGAATTATTCAAGACTGACTTGAAAGCTTTCTTTAAATTACAGGATCAATTATGATTTTTCAAATAGTATTTAATGGCTGACTTGATGTTATTTTACAACAAAAAATACGTTACAAATATTTGTTTCTAGAAAAAATTGAATGTAATATAATGAATTGTTTTTCAAGACAGAAAGAGATATTATATTGTTTAAAAATGTCTCCATATAACTCATCTTCTTCAAAATCAAATTTCTAATTTTGAGTTTTCAATAGAGAAAATCAGAATATTATTGACTACATTTTTTGTGTGAAGATCAATCATGATGATGAGATTTTAGGTAACTTACCTGCATTTGAATTTATTTATTTTGAGCTGTTTTCAGACTGTGCTTGGATAATAAAATACTCCAAGGATTGGGAGTGTATTCTTGCATGATAAAGGAGAAAGTTGGAAGAAGTTTTCTGAATTAAACAATCTGAAAAGAAGGACAAGAAATTCGGCCAAATCAATTAAACAATTCAGGGATTCCATTATCAATACTATCTAAAGTCTTAAATTAGAACACTTTTACATTCAAAAAAGAAGACTGGGATATTTTCCAAATGAATATTTTTATTGAAACTAAGAAATATCTGAAATGAATGTTTTTTCTTCTCAAGTTTTTTGAATCTGTCTATATAAATTTAGATAATTGAATACTTTTTAGCTCAGAAATTAAGCTATATTTTCTCAAATGAATTATGATTTTTAATGAATTTAATCACAATTCATTGAAATAAGAGATATATATTCAAGCTGATATTTGAGATTAATAGTGCAAAATTGCACATTTTGGGTTTTTTTATTCAAATTTCCATGAAATATTGACCAAGATGGTTAGATAAAAACAATGATTTTTTATCTTTAGCACTAGGGTGTTCACACCACCTGGTCTGAAGTCCAGGAACATGAATTCTTAAATGAGAAAAAATAAGTAATGTATTACTAATTCAACATGTATATAATATCTTTATTTCAAAATTTTGAATGACTTCAAACATATCATAAAATAAATTTCAGTTATCATTCAATATGTTCACAGAATGCCAAAAACAATACAAGTAAAGAAAAAAAATAATGGCTTGAAACCCAGATAATTTAATAAAAATGGGAGACATATGATTAAACAAAACAGATTTTTATTTGCAGCATATATACACAGACCTCTTTGAGTATTAAAACCCTTGTTTTTGCATTTAAAATGCTATACTCCTTGTATGTATCCATGAATTTGGTTTTAACTGTTGATATAATATTTGAAAATACAATACATAGTCTCCCACATGAGAATAATTGCTCTTAAAGATGAATAACCACCACTCCTAAATGTTTGCCTTGAGACCTATTTGGTTTTTGAGAAAAATTCTAGTTGACTTGACAATTGATTCTGGCACATATCAATCTTAAATATTGGATATTTTTGATTTTATGATAAGGGAATCAACAGAAAATATTCTAATTCATCTTCCTTTCTTCTAACTGAGATTTTTGCCCTGATCACATTTCTTAATTTCTTAAAAATGAACCAATTTTTATTGAAAAAGTGCATTTTTTCTTGCCTATTTTCTGCAAAAGAATGAGTTGGCATCAATTTTTGAGCTTTAGAAACTGTTATGGTAAGCCTAATAAAGCTGATATCATTATTTATCTCTTACTTTCATCTTATTGTAGGGTCTTCAAATGCCCATGAACTAAATCAAAGTTCATTTATGGATATTACTTCCCCAGGAAGGTATCAAGTATTGGTTGGTTCTATCAGTTTACCAAGACATTTAATGAGGTTAAAAATGAACTTTTTATTGAATAAAGATTAATAAATATAAATATTTAGAAAAGCTGGAAAATTATTTCTGATAAAACATTTTAAGGCGCCTTCCTTGTATTTTTCTGTAATGACTATTTATTTTGGGAGCTCAATCATATCATTAAGTGATTGAGATTAATTGGAAATTTTTGACACAAGCCATTTCTCTTCTACATTTTTTTCAGAATAAATATTTTATGACTGCTTGATAATCTTGAATTTCTTTCCAAAGGTATGTGCTCACTATAAATGCTTGAAAAATATGGGGTCACATACCCTTACTTATTACTGGAAAAACTTTTCTGACACTTCCACCAAGTGCAATAAGATTTCCACCAATTTTCACTTCATTAACCATCAAGTCTAGAAGATATATTCCTTCCCCCTCAAATATATATTTTTGAGACATTGATGATTGTTAAACCACTTCTAATAAAGCTTATTTTTGACAATTTTTCCTTGGAGATTAAAAATTAGCAGAGTACTACTGGAGTTTTAAATATTGAGTGTTCCATTCTCCCATGAACCACGTCCATCACTTAAATATTCAGATTATAAAGTCACCCTTAGTTGTATACTGATGAATATTCATAGGAAAAAATAACTCAGAACTTGAGACACATGAAATTGGAACATATACCAATGGTTTGATAATTAATAAAATGCAGCTATATCAAGATGTTTTTCTGCTTCCAACAGAGCCATTCAAGAGTGAATGTTTACCCATATTATTTGTAAGAAATATAATTATCAATTCACATTTTTGCTTTTTTATAGAGTGTAGAAGTGAAATTCAATTAAGATAAGCTTTTAAAGCCTTCTTATCAATTTCAGATTCTTCATGCCTGTTAAAATATCTCCCAGATCTGCAATGACTTACCACATTATATTTTGGGAGGTCTGGGAATAATTCAATTAGAAAAGGTCTATGATAAATAAAGTATAAAGATTTTTGTGTTTGATATAACCTTGATATTCTCAACTTTTTCTTCAAACTGAAATTTCATTCCTTTCAAGATTATCAGCAATTTACTTAGGGAATACTCATAGTCTACATCCATTTCTTGCTTTATTCAAAGTAGAAATTCAAAAATTGCAAGATTTTTGAGGAATGTGTATTTTGATTAAGCTTTAATCTTTTTTCAAATGTGATCATTATTAAAAAAATACTAATAAAAACTTAGAAAGTATGAGTGAATTATTATAAGCTTCATTAAAAGTTACAGAGTCTTAAAAAGTTCCAGAACTAGATTTGTGATGTAAAATAATTATCAGAAACCACACTTTGAAATGGCTTTGATTAAATTTATGAATTTTACATTAAAATTATGAAATATTCACTTGTGCTATTCAGTTTCTTTATGAGCCATTGTAAGGTTTGTCTATGAAACAATAAGTAAATATTACCAATATTTTACTTATTGTACTATGAATGTCCTTATTAAATTAAAGAATAAGATAAAAAGAATTATAATAATTATGGTCTAAGATATTTATATGATTAAGTAAATAAAATAATATAATAAAAATAAATATATCAATATTTAATAGTTAATTTATTTATGGCACTTTATTATTGTTACAAACAAATAATAAAAGCATCAAAAATTGTGTTTTAATAATAAAAGACAATTTATAACAACAATATTACCAATATTGAAGGTATATATCAATATAAATACTATTTATATTAATAACAGAATTATTAGGAATAATAATAAAGAGAAAATTATCATAAAAGATGAAATTAACCTACTTTTAATACTAAATATAATAATTTTGAGTTATTTTACGCCTAAAAATGTAAATACAACCTATTTAAATTGTATCTACATTTAAAAATAAAAGAAATTACAAATATTCTTATTTTAATGCAGAATTAGAGGTTTTAGAGAGAAATTTAACAAACAGAATCAATAATGGATTAAGTAACATCAAAATTAATTATTACAAACAAGATTAACTTGAGTCTTTAAATATATAATAGTTTCATAATAACAAGAATAAAGCTTTTACCTTTGGCTTTAATAATTCAATGTTTTTGTTGCATCTTAGGGGGAAATAGAGGTAAAAAGAGCTCTATTTATATTAAAATATTCCCTCCTAGAGTCCAGAAGGTTTCTAGTGGATGTGTACTTACTTTATATACTATAATGGAGCAGTATTTTAAGGTTTAGTGATGATTAAATCATAATCAAAACATCTTATCTCATTATTATGCTATTATTTAGAGTTATCACTATAACTATAAGTTTGCTGACATCATATTCTTGGAAGAAGACCAAAATTTGTGGATTTTATTAGTTTTAATCATAATAAACTAGTATTCACCCCTTTTATCACTTATATTACTGTTGAGCTTAAACTAAGATCACAGTGAGTGATCATAAATGATAAATTTCAAGCTCAAACTTTGATCATTAATAATGTTTGAGTTATAAACCCTATAGCCATTGAGAGAGTGAATTCTGATATCTTGGAATGTAATTAGTAAGCTTCCAAGAGGATTTCATTACATAATAAAAACTCTATTTTTGATGATTTTTCTTGTAACTCATCCTTTTTTGTTGAAATTTACTATTTTAAACTTCAAAACATGATTTCAAGGGGTTATAACTTCAATAGAATGATAAAAATTACACCATTATTCATGTATAAAGTATTAGAACCTGAATATACACTTTTTTTCAATTTTGGACCACTTTCACAACAAAGTGGTCAACAACTATAACAATTTTGTCCAACAAACCCTTACAAGTTATAACCCTGTTTATAGCTTGCCAAATGAAGTTTATGTATGTATTTTCACAGTTATTATTTGGTAGCTTCATTCTTGGTTCAACTCTCTATCATGTATATTTCAAGATTTATGAGCTAAAAACCATGAATATATGTGCTGATCATAAAAGTGCATATATTCAGGTTATTTCCTTAAGTATTGACCTTACAGATATGAGATAAACATTCTATATGTGTAATTTTTCATGGGTAATCAAATGGTGAAATTTGTTTTACAATTTTATTCATTGGAATCTGATATAATAAAGGATTTATGCATTTTTAAGGCATTTTTACTTATTGCTCAGGAAGTATTGTCTTTACAGATATGACATAAAAATGCTATATGTGTGTTTTACCATAGTTAATCTAAAAGTGTAGCTTGCTTCAAATTTTTATTCATTAGATTAAGAGTTAATCAAGAATTTATGCCTTTTTATGGCATTTGTATTTATTTTAAGATATTAATTTTAATTCTTATCATGAGAATAAATATTGTAAAGTTGTTTTTGTGACCTTTTTGGATGTGTGGTCATATCTCAAAGGCTCACAGCCATTGATTTTCTTCAACTTGATGGTACTTGTAAGTTTTTCTGGATTTATGCTTTTGAATAAATTCAAAGTATTCCATATAAGTACTTTGGACTTCTGTTGTGAATAAAAGATTTTTGAATTTGATTCCACCCTTATAGAAAGTGATCCTATGTCTATTTGGGAGGATCATATGAGGAGATATTAATTATGGATATATTTTACTCAATCTTAAAGGTGATATTATCCATTGAGAATTTGAAGCTGCAACCTATCTTGCATCCCTGAACCTCTTTATGTCAGAATAAAAGCTTGAAGCTTCCAATATATAAACCAATAATTTCCTCTCTATATGTGAGTCTTTGATATATGAGCAAAGATCAACAAAGGTCACAAAAAAAATTTACAGTTTTATTTTAATAATAAGAATTTAAATTATAATCTTAAAATAAGCAAAAATGCCATAAAAAAGCATAAATTGCTGATTATCTCTGGGAAAAATGGATAATAATGTGAAGTAAATTACACAATTTGTTTTCCCATCAAAAAATACATATAAGACTATTTTATTTCATACCTGTGAACCCAATAATTACTGAGATAACCTGGAGATATGTGCTTTTATGATAAGTGCATATATTCATGGTATTTAACTCATATCTTTTGTATTATAAATGATGAAGAGTTTATTAAAAAAGAAAGTTAAAAAACATAGCTGTAAAAACAAGGATATAATTTTTTTTGGAAAGATATAAGAAAAGTTAAATGTTCTAATGGGATATTGGGAAAAGAGGCAATAGCTGTTGACTGCTTAAAATTAAAAGTCTTCCAAAATTGGAAAATAGTAGATATTAAGATTTAAATAGTTCATAAATAAAGAATGAAATAATTCTTATCATCATATTAAAGGTACAACCCCATGAAATTGTGGTTTGAAGTTCAAAATAGTAGGTTTTGATAGAAAAGTGGCATTACAAGCAAAATCATCAAAAATAGAGTTTCAATGATGTAATAAAACAATTTTGTAATATTGATATTGAAATGCCAAGATATAATAATTCACCCTCTGAACTGCTGTAGCATGAATAAATCTAAAGTTATTAAGGATTGAAGCTAAAGCTTAAAATGATAATTTCTGATCTATAACTCTAATCTTATTTTGAGTTTAACAGCTAAATAGGAGATAAAACTGGTGGATATTAGTATTTGCTGATGAAAAGTACTATAATTCACAAAAAAGTCATTTTCCAAGCTTATGATGTCATCAAATTAGAGCTGTAGTGATAGATTCAAAGGATGGTGTAATTATGCAATAAAAAGGCTTAATAAGTATGTAATAATCACCAAACCTTAAAATATTGATCAATAACAGTGAGTGAAATCAGTAAATTTCTGCTAGAAGGAAGGATCTTTACTATAAAAGTACCTCTTCTTCCTCTGTTTCCACCTCAGATGCATCAAATACAATAAAACATCAAATAAAAAGGTAATTTCTTTATTCTCCAAATATAAGACTGTTATATTATTAAATACCAAAGATCCAGCTTGTAGTAATCAATAGTTTTGATGTGATTAATCTAATATTTTCTTTTTTTTGTTAAATTATCTTAAAATTTTCTCAATCCATGTAGAAATAGTTAAATTTGTAATTCTCTCTATATTTTATTTTAAATAAGATTTAAATCCTTTGTATTTATATTCTTAATAGTAAAATTATCCAACATTATTATATTAAGTGTTAAAAGTAAGTTATTTTCTCTTATTATTATATTCTTCTCCATTAGTATTATTTATGTTTCTTTAATTAATATAAATATTATTTATATTAAGAAATAACTTTAATATTAGCAATATTACTGTTATATATTGTTATTTATTATTAAATAACAATTTTTTATGCATTTATTAGCTATTGGTACCATTAATAAATTTACATCAATATATCAATATATTGAATATTAATATATTCATTTATTATATTTTTTAACTATTTTTAAATAATATAATGATTTTTACACCATAATTGTAATAAATCTTTATTATTATAATAATTTTTAATCTTATTACTTGTGAGCCTTGAGGTATATTTTACATACCCAAATAGGCCACAATTATCTTAAAAATGAATTCTGAACTATGCATAACCCATAAGTCATGCATATAGTCAAAATTTATCATTTTTGATTTCAGAAAAGATGAATAACTTTTTATTGAGTAATTAAATCCATGCATTTAAGGCCAGATTTCGATTTTGCACAAAAATTCACCTAGGGTAGCTCCATAGAGTGAATAAGCTCAAATTAACTCTTTGAGGTGGTCATATGGAAAATACTTCAATACCACATAAAAGATCTGTGAAAATGTTTGTTTTTCTCTATTTCATGCCAAGATAATGGGAATGTGAGAAATCCCATGTTACATATACACTAATAATAGTGTTATGCATGTTTTGGGAGCTTAATATTATGGTATTCTTACATGCACTTTTGGTACACCCATAGTGGATATCTCACTTGAAGCTTAGAATTCTATTTTGACGTAAAAAATAGGCAAGGGGGACAAAAGACATCAAAGAGAGCCAGGGTACCCAACTTCTGCAGCCTCTGAGGCCTGGAAAGCTCCAAAGCTTGGATCCATGGCTGATCTTGGCCCAATCATTAAACTAAAGCATTTTGGGAACTTGGTTACCATGCTACAACTTCAGTAAATCATAAGAAAATAGCAAATAACCTGCTATTTTGACGTGCCAAGGAGGTAAAGAGCAACTTAGACTCCTGTAACCATGTCAATTCTTAATGACTTTCCATGGATAAACCCCAAAAGATTAATTAAAACCCTTTTTGGACTTGTATCCATTGATCTACCTCATAGCAACCAGCCACAGACTGCTATTTGCAATTCTACATAGAAATGAGGTAAAACTTCAAAAATTCATTAAAAATACAATTCTTAATGAATATTTCTAAAACTTTCTGGAAAAATTTAAAACTGTATAATTCATATAAAAACCAAAAATAGTTATACTTTTATATGTAAAATTAAAAGCTTCAATTACAGTTCATTTTTGAGGATTCCATGTGAATCACAGAATCTTTAAAAATTTAGAGAAAATACATTCTGTGATGAAATTTCCAATAACATTGATAAATTTGGGAAATCAATGATTTTTTCAGAATAAAATAATATTTACAGTTGTTACTCCTTTTATTCTTAACCATAAATGGGTTGGTAGTCACATAAAAGCCTCAATTAAGCAATTATGATAATCTTATGTGGCAACTGCTGATGAAATCAATAATCCAAAAAGGTTTATTGTTTTCTCACTCACTGGTTTTTCAGTTTGCTCCATGGCATGCCTCTGTGAGTTGTCTTAGACTTAAAAGATTCTTCCTCTTACTGTTTTTTCCAGATAATCACATTATTATATTATACCTTTATTACCAACAAGTAAGTATTAGTTAAAACTATTTCTTAAGTGTTTTATTCTCTCAGAAATCAATCAGAAAGACTTGAAATAATAGAAATCAACTATATATTGTTGTAATCCTGTTATAAATCAATTTTTATCCATTAAATCCACAATTCTACGTCAAATCTCTCTACTTTTATCTTTGATAAGTTCTTTGGAGTATTAGTGAGTAATTTATCTCTAATTCTTAAAGTTTTTCTCTAAAATTAGTTTTCTTCAAGAATTATCTCTATAATTATTCTTGCAAAAGATAATTATATATTGAAATAATTTCATTATTTTAATAAAAAGAAGTTTTTCTCATTAAATTCTTCTTGCAATTGATTCTTCTAGACAATTACTGCTTACTTTTATAGTCACTAGTGGTGTATAAAACGTAAAAGAAATAATTATTCAATTATTTAATTGTGTTTATAATAATTTTTATTATTATATTTAATAAGAACAGTCATAGTACTGTTGATTAATAGTAATATTATTAACAGTTTCATAGACACATCTTACATTACTCATTGAAATTGAGACAACCAGAGTAAAATAAGTAAAATATTAGTAATTTTTACTTATTATTTCATAGTAAAATCTTACATTATATATAGCTACATATGTAAGCCACTGAAGATAATTCTTCACAGATTTCCAAATTAAGAAATCTGTTTTTCAAAAATAAAGGGATTATATGGAGATATCCAAGATTTTCAAGTTGTATACCTTCATTTATCTTAATGAACTCTATTATTGAGCCTTTGATATATAGCCTAAGAGATACATGAGATCAATATTTAATATTCAAATTTGTTTAGATAATTCTTTGAAAATGTCAAACAAACAGATATATCACATATCCAAACAAGATCACAGTGGCCATGGAAGTAATTAACCATAGATTATAGCTTGAAGTAAGGAAGAAATAATAATAAATATAATATTACTATATATGGAATCACATAAAAGCTTTAATTAATGAATAAAATGATTTAAACTACTAATAAATTTTAAGATAAAACAACAAAAAATCATTGAAAATACCTCATTTTCTTCAATAAATTTAGCTATACCCAATAAAGGTGGCAAAAAAATCTCAAATTGGATTAAGAATAAAGTTTTGAATAATTTTGAGATATATGAGATATTTGTAGCATTAATTCTTGCTGAGATACCTGGGATATGCAATTTTTACTAATTACTACATAAAAATGGTTTTTTCATGATAGCTTTTGTAATCTGAATGAGAGAGCTTAAATTAATTCTCCAATAAGTCAGTATGAGATCAGATAATAAATCATCAGCTATAATAAAATGAGTATCATGAAATAATGACAGTTATCATTCCTGATGTCTTCAATATTTTGATTTTGATGATCCAGTTGACCATTTATTTTGAGATTGTTCAATTTTGGAATCAAATTTAAACCTGAGCTCTGCTACTATATACATAAAAAATTCTAAAATTTTCCAAAGAAAATCTTGTTATAACTATTTTTATTAATTTTTGAATTTAAAAATAGTAAATCTGGACAGAAATAAGGTATGGAAAGAAAAATCATTGAAAGAAAGTCTTGATTATTTAATGCAATTATCTTCAAATTATTTTAAGAGAATATTTATATTTCAGAATTAAGCCCAAGATTAGCCTTGAGAGTAGAAATATGGTAGCTATAAGGCTCTCAAGATAAGGTATGAAACTCCTTATTTTGTTGCTATTTATTATTACATTGAAATATTTACATGATAATAAGCTCAATAAATGATTCAATATTGATGGAATTAAGCTCATGAAGTCAATAAGAACAAATATATAGATAATTAAAGCATAAAATGTTTTGAAACTAGAGTCATAGTGATAATTTCCAGTAAATAATTCAATAATTCACAAAAAAAAGCTTCAATTATGATGGAATCATATTTAGATCTCAAAATTCTAGTTTGTCCTAGTAGAATAAATCCTAGAATTTCTTGTGCTACAATTATTTTCACTTGGAAGGATCTCTTCAATATAAAGAAGATCCCTTCTTCATCATATCCCTCAAGACTTCTATATATTATAAGTTGATGAAATAAATCAGTATTGAAACTTTCCTCTCATTTAATCTATGTAATTTATTTTCAAGAATGAACTAATTACTTTGATCAGTTATTTTATCAATAATTGTACTTTTCAATTATTTTCAACTAATATAATCTGAAATAATCATTTTCATATAAAATCCCTGTTTTCTCATATTACAAAAGCTATTGAAATATAACATTTAATATACCTATAGCTACTATGAATACTATTATTTTATGAATATATTATTATTAACTTTTTTTTTTTAAAAATTTTGATTGTGAGCCTTTGAGATCTGACCACATAACAAAAAAGGTCACAGCAAAATTTCTGTAATAATTATACTTATAATATTATATCAAAGACTAGTAAAAATACCATAAATAAGTACAAAATCAGAATTAACTAAGAATCTAATAGGTAAGAATGTGAGAGATATTATACCATTAGATTCCTCATGGTAAAACAAACATATCTCATCTTTATGGAATATCTGAAAAGTCAATAATTACTGAAGTATAAGTAATAATACCTGATTTAACTCAGAAACCAATAGAACAACATGTGAAAGAAGTGGTACCATTGGATTATCCATAAACGTCCACATATAAAACAATTATAAAGCTATTCTCCAAAGTCAATACTTAAGGAATTAAGCTGAATATATGCACTTTTTTGGTCAATGCATATATTCATGGTTTTTAGCTAATATCTCTTGAAATATAAAAGAAAGAGAGATAAACAAAAAGTAAAGACACCATGTAATTAATGTAAGAGCACAGATATGAACTTTACTTCACAAGCTATAAACAAAGCTAAAAATTGTAATGGATCATTGAATAAAATCAATGGAGCTGTTGACCACTTTGTTGTGAAAGTAGTCCAAACTTAAAAAAATATAGACAGTCAGATTCTACTAGCTCATAATTTAAGAATGACATAATTTTCATTAGAATATTGAAGGTATAACTCCTTGAAATCATGGTTTGAAGTTTAAAATATTAAATTTTGACAGAACAGATGAGTTACAAGAAAAATCATCAAAAATAGAGTTTTGATTATGTAATGAAATGCTCTCGGCAGTTTAATGAGGACATTACAAGTTATCAGAATCCACTCCCAGAATAGCTTTAGCGTGTATAACTCAAAAGTTATTAATGATCAATGTTTGAGCTTGAATTTGATCATTTATGATCACTCACTGTAATCTTATTTTAAGTTTAACAGTTATATAAGTGATAAAACTGGTGAATATTATTAAATTATGATTAATAATAACAAAATCCACAAATTTTAGGCTTCTGCCAAGCCTATGATTTCATCAAACTTAGAGTTATAGTGATAACTCTAAATGATGGCGTAATAATGAGATAAGATGGTTTGATCATGACGTAATCATCACTAAACCTTAAAATAATGATCATCTCCAGTGGATACCATTGGTAAACGTCTACTAGAAGCCTACTGGACTCTAGAAGGGAGGTAATTACTATAAATAGAGCTCTTTTTACTCTATTTTCCCCTCAGATGCATCAAAACATTAAAACAATTAAATCAAAGGTAAAATATTTATTCTATATATATAAATATTTTATGTTACTATAGACCAAAGGTAGTCTTTATTATAATCATCATTTTTGACGTGATTAATTAAATTGTTCTTCTGTTTTGGTATGATTCTCTTAAAAATCTCAAATCCACGTAAAAGCAAGAAAATTTGTAATTTCTCTTATTTTTATTGTAAATACAATTTAAATATGATGTATTTACATTATTTGGCATAGAAATATTCAATATTATTATACTAAGTGTTAAGAGTAGGTTATTTTCTCTTATTATAATAATTCCTCTTCATTATTGCTTTTAATAATTATTTAATTAATATAAATAGTATTTATTTTAATTTATAACCTTAATATTAGTAATATTATTGTTATCAATTGTTTTTTATTAATAAAAAACACTTTTTTATGCCTCTATTATTTGTTTATAACAATAACAAAGTGCTTTTAAATATATTAATTATTATATATTAATATATTTATTTATTATATTATTTTATTTATTCAATAATATAATTATTTTTATGCCTTAATTAAAATAATTCTTTATTATTACAATTATTTTTATCTTATTTAATTTATTTATAAGGACATTAAGAGTACAATAAGTAAAAGATTAGTAACTTTTACTTATTGTTTCATAGTCAAACCTTACAATAATTCTTTGGTGGTAACACCAATTATTCTTTGAATATATCGAATTTTGTAAATCAATATTTTTCATTTCTATTATCATTACTAGTATCATTATTACAGTTAACAACTTATTATAATATATTACTAATATGAATGTTGCCAACTGATTATGATATATTACTATATTGCTGATTATCTTATATAAAAAATGATATCTTTTAAACTTCAAGTTTTTTTCAAACAATTATATTATTCGCAATTCTTTCTGAAATAAGCAGACTTATAGTGCAGATATATAAAAAAAGTAAATTTTTATATAATTTTCCTTATAAAACCCCTGAATTTGAGAGCTTTTGACATTATTTCCACTTGAAAAGACCATATTCAAAAATATTTTTGAATTATATCCAAATTTTAATCTTATATAAAGCTTAAGTATAATAAAATTTTGTATGATTTGGAAAAGGTTTGCTATTGAGAGATTTGGGGAATATTTTTTACTGTATCAAATGTGATTCTTCTAATTCTTAGACTTGCACTAATTTTCTTTGAGTGTATCTAGTAATTTTTTGGAAATATATATATGAAATCATTTTATGAATAGAAAAAAAATAAGTCTCATGATATAATTTATAGCTTATTTAATAATTATGATATTTTAATTTTGATCTCTTTTAATGTATTATTATTGAATTAGGAAGATAGATTAAGAATATATACCAAAAAGCAATTTGAAATGGAAATTTCCATTATTTTTTTCCTTCAGTTTTTGGCATAATTATTATTATTATCAATTAAGAATGGGAATAAAGAGTTTTTTTAAGTTCTGGAAAGAACTTTGATTATTAGAAAAGAACAAAAAGGAACTTGACAGATTAATCATGGAAACTTATGAATCCTCCTCAAAACTTGTAAGAACATAAAAAAACACCAAATAATTTGGTTTTTACCAAGAAAAAAGAAGACAGCCATTTTGAAGGACTCTGAAGGCAAGAAGAAATTCCTTCAAGAATCTCTTAATCTTGAGTTTGTTGAATTTTGTTCTGTTGTATTTCATTTTTCTATAAGATGACCACTAGAAGAGAATCAATCTACTCTAGTAAAGATGGATTTAAACTCAGAACTGGAGAAAAGTACTTGTAAGGTAAAATAAAGGGAAAAATCACTGTCTCTTGAGGAAAAGTAAGCCCAATAAGAGAAAATATATCAAAGGAAGCTAAGAATATGTCAAGTATTGATTAATTGAAACTGATTGATCCAAATACAAGGTTCAAACACGTTACACAGGGAACAGATGGGCATATACCAATGTAAATTTCAAGCATAATGAGAACTGTATCAGGAAAAATACCAATGTTGAATCCTTCCTCAATTATATCAAGCGCTTTCGAGCTGCTGAAAAAGTATAAAAAGGTTTTAAATTGAAAATTGAATAGTAGAAATTATCAGTGGATGGAGTTCATTGGAATGTAAAGCCCAAATGAAAAACCAAGGATTATTGGAGCAAGAAAATGTTAGAGGAAACCCAAAGGGAAATATACCCCATACCCCATTAGACTCTATAATCAAAATTTAGTGAGAAATATAACTCACAAAAAGAAGTGAAATAAGTGGAAGAAACAAGATTTCCCTAATAAAAATACACCATAATGCAAAGAGATACCATGAAAATGTATAAATAATGGCCATAACTTTAATTGAATTCAATATTCATGAGAAAAAGAGAAGGTGAAAACCCCCAGTCCACCAGAAATAAATTTCAACTTTAAGTATTAAATTTCATTAGATAAAATGAAAAGTAACTAATTCTTATTAACCAAGTTTGTTGAAAATAAAAAATCAAAACGTTTCATTAATAAAACTGAAATATAAATTGAAAGAAAAGAGATCTACTGAAAAATTAAAGATAAAAATAAGAATAATAACAACACTGACTTATCAACAGAGAGGGTCAATGAATAAATATTAAATTCTGAGAAATTTGAACAAGGTAGTTTATTTAATTAAAGATTTCTACCAGACTATTGATGAAAAGTGATTAAGAAATAATTAATCCTGAAGATGATTTTGAAGCTAAATTATAGTTAATAAACAATGAAACTGACAGCTTGAATGAAGTACATTTTAATATTCCAAAGGTGTAAACACCAATATCTCATATTAACAGAAAATAATTATGATCCTAAATGCAAATAAACAACCCCTTTATCAAAATTCAAGGATTAAGTAATAAGAATAGAAATTAAAATTTGTCATTCTAAGAAACAAAAAAAATATTAAAGAATGAAAATCATGTACAGGTGAAGGAGAATAGGAAAACATGGAATTTATATTCTAAAAGAGGAATATTCCGTATATAATGGGTAAAAAACTGAAATATTACACTCACCATTTGAAGGATCTAACAGAAAGTGGTACTATGAGCTATGATACACCAATGAAATGAAAGATAGGCTTTGGTGAAAAAAATTAATAATTACCAAATGTGACAATGATAAATGGAGGTTAAAAATGGAAAATAAATTTGAAGATGAGTTTTTGATCCAGAATCCCATGAGGCCTTGACATAGCCCTTACAGAAAAGAAGAAGTACTTAATAACTTGTGCTCTGAGATGTCACAAAATATTTCCTATGAGAGAATTCTGAAGAAACTTAAATGAGAACTTTAGAATTAACTAAGAATTAGATTAGTAGAACTCTGTTGAAAAAAAAATCTCAAATATACCATATAGGAAATACTGTAAAGAAATACAAGAAGGAAAAGGAAGTTTCAAGACGGAAATTAAGAAATTTCATGGGTGTTTTTATGAAGAGAACTTAGACAATGATTGTTTTAAGAAATAAAAAAATTAATGAAATCAATTAACCCAAGGACTCAAAAGATTACAAAGAAGGAGAGAAGGAGTCAATTCAATCAGAAAGCTATGAAATAGATATTATTAATTTAGAAATAAGATATATAGATTAAATTTTTGAAAGAATGTATTTGAACTCTGTCATCCCAAAAAATGGTTCCTCAGATATCCAAGAAAGAGAACTGAATAAAACAAAACCTACTGATCATGAGAAAAGTGGCTTCACCTGACAGAAGGTATTCCATTTGGAAATTGGAAAGGGAGATACATTGGATAAAGGTTGAAGGGAGCCACATAAATGAAATAAAAAGATGGAAGCTTTGGAATAAATTAAAGCCAAATATGCAAACCACCAGTTTTAAATTCAATTGGATCAATATAAATATTTGGTTGGAACTCTCAAAAATCAATAATTAATAGAAGAAATTAATTTTGCATTATTTATTGATATGACTTTTAATCTGAGTTAATTATTTTGAATTGATATGATGAGGTATTTGTTATATTTATATAAAGGAACGTTAGGATTTTTATGTCAATATAATTTTGATTTAAAATATCCAAAATCATCAAGGACAGGTATTATTATTGAAGCACCTATATAATGAGTCAAATTTCCTTTAATAATAAAAACTCTGAATTAATTGAAGATTTTATACCCATATAATGATACTGTGCAAGGTATACTCTCTCACAGATATTTCTCTATAGCCAAAGTATTTTTCAAATTGTATATCAAGTAAACTTCTTTCTTTAATTATTACAGAGGTTCTTTCCAACTATAAAGAATTATTTAAATTTTAATTAGAAGATCTGAATTAATATCAAAACCAATTAAGCGAAATATACCTTTGTTATATATTAGCAGTAAATCAATCTGAAGGACCCTGAAGGTTTATTAAAGTGAATTAAATCAATAATATGTGAATATATCAAGAGAGTATTTGGATTTTATTTTGTGATTGAAGGATTTCTTTACCTCAAAGTAAGGTTTAGTTCTTACAAAATTATGCTGAAATATAGATATGAGCTATTGTTGGAGGACATAATAGCTATGAATAATGGAATTAGACATAGTTTGGATCATAGATATTTCCAAAATTTAAATTTATTCCCCACAATTAATCATTTATATAGCACTTTGAGTTTTTAATACATAAAAATGTGTATAAGGAATAATCAAATAGCCATATTTATTGGGTATATTCACTATAATAGACAACAATATATATATATTTAATGATATATTCCTCTTTAAACATCATTTCAATAAAGCTAGGGAAAATGATTACATCACAAGCAACTTTTTAACTCCCAGAGATGATAATTTTATGTCATATATAAAAGTGCTTAAAGTCAAATTAATTAATATGGTTCAGATAGTTTGGATCCATAATTTGAATTATCTCAAATTAGTTCATCCATATCAATTCATTATTTATATATGCTCAAATAAAAATCCTCACCATTTTGTTTTTTTTCCATATTTTGAGACTAAAGATTTTATAATATGTATTTAATCTATCAGGATAAATCAGTAGCTCCTTACATAGGTCATAATGCTACATTATATATGTTGAAAATAAAATTTTAGCTTTAATTCTTTAAAAATGGGAATCTTAATTTATTAAATATTATTTATGACAAAAAAATTATTGAAAAGAATAACGAAGTGAATTTTTATTTTTCCTATCATAAATATTCCTCATCAAAATGGCGAGATACTTTTGAGCCTGCTATTATTGGTATATAGAAAGTTTTTGAAACACAATGAGTATACAATTTCCTTAGTAGAAAATATAAAACACCCAATTTTGAAAAAATACTAGAACTCACCCAGATTATATGGAAATGATTTTTTTAATGGGGTCTCTTTCAAAATCAAAACAAGGTAAAATATTTTTTTTCAAATTTCATTTCTCAGAATTTCTTTATCAAGCCAATTGGTAATTTTACAAAGCTATAAGATATTTTCTGATAGTTATATTTACCAAAATTCAATGAAATGAGCATTTTAATATATTAAGGAAGTATGGTCAATGGGGGAATACCTGAAGCTTGTTCAAATAATATCTAGACATAATATGGGGAGGGGAATTTACATTTTTTTGCTATTGCTATTGAAAAAAAGTACTTGGAATCTTGATTTGAGTCAAATAAATTTGGAATATTTCATAGAAATAAGCTGGAAGTTCCTTGAAAGTAAGCTTCAATTAATAAAAATACTTCTTCAAAACCATATTTAAAACGTTTCCAGCTATAATCAAACTCACTACCAACAGGTTCCAATCCCCTTATTGAATGTTACATGCAGCATTTATGAAGGAATTTATTTTTGGAGAGTTTGATTGAAAAATAACCTCCTCTAGCAGCTATAAAGATCACAATTCAAGCTCCTTCCCATCAAATGGATTATTATTTTATTTAGATGAAGCTCTATATGCCTCACTTAGTAACAGCCTTATTGAAGTTTGGTAACTTTCTTTTTTGAAAAGGATTATAGTTCAAACTACTCTTTAAAGGTAATTCATTGGTATTAGATATATCTCTTTCCTCCATTCCACTAGTATTACAGAAAGCTCAAGTCTTAAATTGTGTTTTTAATGCATCCTAAAGATAAGCGGTGTGAAAAGCTGACAGATTTTGTGGAAATATTTTCTCAATTAACAAAGTCAATTATATCATTTAATATTAAGATTTCAAAAATTAGTGGAATATTAGATCTCCTTTTGCTATTGGTATTTAAAATTATTTTATTCTCCAAACCCAGGTTTTTTGGTGTTTTGTGTTTATGATGAATGAATAAAAAGGGAAAAAGATATTAGAATCAATTAAAAAGATAGATTATCTCTCTAACAAGGAATATTAAAAAGAAGTAGTATTCTTATTTTAGGAATAATTGAAGGAATTTCATTAATAAAAAAAAGGGCTGTATTATTTTCGTAAATTTATCATTTGTTGTATTGCCATTTGATCATCACGTTTTTATATTGTTATTTTATGTAGATTTTGTCTTTATTTTCCATTTAAAAGAAAAAAATCATAAAGTAGATTGTTATTTTTCTATTTTCTATGAGCTTATTGTTTTTTGCTTCTACCGTTATTTGTTTCCATTATTTTCCTAATATCATAATATGATGATGATTTTTATGTAAATTTATTTTGATTTGATAATTGATATTTTAATTTAGGAAAACCTTAGCAGGAGAAAGGCAGCGCATTCTGCTGTAACAAATTTATTATTATCGACTCTTCTATAGTACAGTAGAAGGCTTAAAACTCCTGCTGCTCAAAAAATAACATGAAAAATTATGGAAATTGAAAGAAACAATTCTAAAATTATCCACAAGAAATAACGAAATTAATAAAGAAAGGTAATTCATAAGAATAATAAATTTATTTAAAAATACAGAGTTTATAAATAGAAAAAATATTCAATTTTATTTTAGGGTGTTGGTAAACACACGTAAGCTTTTAGTAAAAACACGTAAGCCCTTACGTGTTTTTACTAAAAACTTACGTGTTTTTACCAATTTATGGTAAAAACACGTAAGTGACCTTAATTTTCAAAAAAAATTCCTCAGGCTCAGTTTGGAGGTTTTTTTTAATTTTTTTTGCCATATTTTTCCCGACTTGGCATGTCAATAAGCACAAATTTTTTCAAAATTTATTTTTTGGCCAAATTTCACAAATTTGGCCAATATGCCAAAATGGCATATTTTTTTCAAAAATTCATTTAAAATCTTCCCACTTATGAATTTGCTTGATTTTTTTTTTAAAATAAAGGGTTCAATGTGAAGAATAAAGAACCAGAATCCCATAATTTTGGGAATTTTTTTGGGTGGGACAAGTGAAGGCGCAAAAAGAGTTTTTTTTTCAAATGTTTTTTCCCGTCATTGTAATATGCTTATTTTTAAAAAGTGAATTTAATAACTTCCCACTTATGAATTTCCTTCATTTTTTTTTAAATTAAAGGGTTCAATCTGGACAATAAAGAACCAGAAGCTCATGAATTGGGAAAATTTTTTGGGTGGGACCACAAGTGAAGGCGCAATGGGTGTTTTTTTTAACTGTTTTTTTTCTTGTGTGTGATATGACTATTTTCAAGTACAAAAGTTCCACATGTTTGATAAAAAAGGAGGCTGAGGTGGGATTTAAGCAAGAAAAATGACTGAGGAGGGGGATAATTGGCATAAATTGTATATACAAAAATCATTCAATCAGAATCAACCTCCAACATAGTGGGTTTTTTCTGAGAGGGGGGAGGAAGATTGGACAAATACAACATTCTGTGTTTCTTAAATTTATCAGCCCACCCCAGGGCTTGTTTTTGGGCATGAATCTCCCAGTTCACAGTAATGGGGGGGATTGGATAAACTTTAGAAATGATGATGTCCAATGGAACAAAATGAGCACAACTCTTCAAGAAGCAGATGAAAATGGGGGGATTATCATTTGGAGGACAGAAATAAGGGAAAAAGGAAAAAGATTGGGCTGTGGAATAAAAGAAAACTGGTCTTTTATACTTATTTGCAATTGGATCCCCCATGTCAGGCATGGACATCCACTTGCTTTTTGGAGCCTGGCCAACATCTTCATACCATTCAATTCTTTCCAAATAAGAGGATACTGAGGGAATTAAGGTGTTCATGGCTTCATAAAGGTCTTGATTTTGGTGAATTTCTTCAGCCAAGTCACCTCTGACATCAGCCCATTCATCTTGAGTCCTGTAAATGAAGTGGGATACTGTTCTGTAGCCATAGTTTCCATCACCCTGGACATTGATGGCCTTGAAGGTGTATTTCAATATAAACTTGGGCAAGTCTTCTGAGCCAGTTATCTGATAACATAAGTTCAAAAAATGAATAAATATCAAAATAAACAACATAAAATTACATTAAAAAGAATCAGAAACTCACAAACAGCTTGGAGCATTCATCACTTGTGTGATAGTTGCTTTGACAATGCTCACAGGTCAGGTCAATTGCATCATAGATATTCAAACTGGTGGCAGGCTTGTGTGATTTTCTTTGTGATGTTTTGCTTCCAATTGCCAATCTTCTGGACCTTCTAAGGGTTACTTCTGATTTATTTAATTCAGTTGCTGAGGGTAGTGAATCTGATGAACTGATGGATTTAGACAATGAGTCCTCAGAATCTTCAGATGAGTCCACTTCCATAATTGAAGAGGGGACATTTGACTGGGATCTGGAAGTTGTTGTGCTGGTCACTTTTGATGGGGGTCTTCCTCTTCTCTTGGTTTGACTCTCAATGATTTCAAATCTTGAAGGTTCTCTTTTGTTTTTATTCTTGGCTCCTTGGGGTCTTCCACAGATATTCTTGCATTCTAGAGGGTCTTCATAATATTGATCATCCTCTTGACTCTTGGGAATTTGATCAAATGGGACTTTTCCAGTCAAAACATCTTGAAAATGTTGGAGTATTGGGGTGATTTCTGCCATTGGTCTTTGAAACAGGTCTTCCCCAATGTCTTCAAATATTTTCTTGGCTTCATTCTTTCTTTCTTTTTAAAAACTTTGATCATCACCTTGAAAACCAGTCTGAGAAGAATATGACAAGTAAAATCAGTTAATAAGAAAAAAATAATAAGAAGAAAATAAAAAACCCTCACAGGCAAATTCAAATGCCACTGAGGATGGAAGTCTGATAATTCAAGCCTTTGGCGCTTGGCAAATGCCTTTTGGGTCTTATGCTTGCAAGGAATGCCTTTATAATTGTTGTATTTGTTGGTGCATTTTTCATTTGGAGGAAATTTTGTTTTGAAATTTTCAAAGGCAATCTGAAGAGCATAATGAGACACCTTGCCATTGAGGGCACAGATGTGTGGAGGAAAATTCTTGACATGGACAATCATTTCTTTGGAGATTCTGTTGATAATCTCAATAAATTGTTTCCTGAATGCCATGTGGAGTGCCCTGACTACCTCCAGGAGAGTACCAGTGGACTTTTGTAGCCAAAGTTTAACCATGGCATGGGCACCTTCAACTCTGGAGGTGGAGCCCACACCCAGGTGGCAATGGTGGTTTGTCCAGGCTGGCACATAATACTCCTTTAGAGGAAGCCAAGTATTTTCCAAATACTGCAAGACCTCAGCATTTTTAACTTGCTTTTGAAGCTTCTTCCAGTTGTCTTTGAAAGACTTTTCAGTGGGTGAATACATAAGCTGAGAAAAGAATCCCAAAGTCATTAATAAAGACAATAATAAGAAAAAAAGTGAAATAACATGAAATAAAATGAAGAAGTATATTACTTGATTCCAAAGGCCCATAAAATTTTCAAAATCAGTTCCATGACCAATTTTCTTCATGCAATGAGCAGATACATCCTTGTTGATGTGCCAAATGCATAGCATGACTTTGGAGTCTGGGAAGAGCTTCTTAATAGAGTTTTTCAAGGCCAGATCCCTGTCAATAACAATAACTGGGGGGGGGGACAAGATTGGTGTTGTTGAGGACCTTTTCAATGTATTGATTTAAGGCCCAAGTATATGAAGTTTCATTTTCATTCTTCATCAAACAAAAAGCCCCAGAAAAGGTCTTATTTGTTGAGCTGAATCCAACAATATGAAAAAGAGGCATTTTGTACTTATTGGTTTTATAAGTACAATCCATAAGAATGACATGAGGAAAGCCATGAAGAAGTTTTATGGCCAGGGGGTGAGTAAAAAACAAGGAGGTAATGTGTCCCTCAGAATCTCTTGCAGAGGACCAAACAAAATTTTCTTCTTTGAGAGTGTCAATAAGAGCATCAATGGGCCTTCTGCCTTGCAGTTTGTCTTTCTTTATTTTCTTGACTTGGTTATAAATGTCTTGAAGGCTTACAGGCCTGTCAGACTCCCTCTGGCTGCATAATTGGGCCTTAATTTTGCCTTGGCATGAGGAGTGATTCAGACATTTGAGCAATTTGGGATGTTTCTTGCTCATTGAATTTCCTGAAAGCAGGATGTGCCATGATATTTTCAGTGGCATCATGGCTATGTTCAGGATTTTTGACTTTAAGAGTCCAAGTGGTGCTCTTGGCATATTTCCTGGCATAAAGTCTAAAAGGACAGTCAAGCTTTCTTGAGGTGACTGTTTTGGAGGGGCTTTTGTTGGGATTTGGGGTGCCAGACCTATCACAACATATTTCAATTTGGTTGTGGGTCATATTGGACCTCAAGGTGGACACAGCATACCCCTGAGCCCTGGCAACATTATGCACATGTTGCCAAAGAAGCTCAAGGGTCTGAAATTCACCTTCAGTGGGGGGTTGGAGCATTTTTGAATGAAAAATATGTGTAAAAGTGAAAAAAAGGGGGGATTTGGGGATTTGGAATGGGGTAAGAACCTTTCGAAGTGTGAAAAAGAGGTGAAAAAAGGTGTGAAAAATGAACAGAAGGGGTTAAGAGTGAAAGAAAGTGGTTTAAATATGGGATTAATGGATGAGGGAAGGTAAAAAATTGGAAATTTGGAGGCTTGAAAGCAGGTTGTTGTGGTGGAAAATGCAGTCTTTGGGTGAAAAAAATAAAAAAAAGGGTGAAAAGCTTTGCAAAATGGCTTTGGTAATGCTGTTTTTCCAAAAAAAAAATGGTTTGGGGTGGGGATAATGTGGATTGTTGGGGTGTTTGGGCTTTTTTTTTTTTTGGGGGGGGGGCTGGGCAAAAAAATCTGAAACAATTTGGAGTTAGAGAGGTTTTGTGGGGAAAAAACCTCTTTTGGGCATGTTTTGGCCCAATACAGGCATTTTTGTGTTTCATTTTTAATTAAAAATGGGCCCAGGGCACCCCTTACGTGTTTTTACCAAATTATGGCCAAAACACGTAAGCTCTTACGTGTTTTTACCAATTTTCTTACGTGTTTTTACCAATACCCTTATTTTATTTCTTATTTTTAAATAAATTTTTGAACAAAAATGTGGAATTTTATCAATAATATTTGATTTAATAAAATAGTATATTAGAAAAGGTTTAAGCAAATATTTTATCCAAGGGGAGAACTTCTCCCAAAATGGTTTTCATTTTCTAAGATATACTTCAAATTAAAACAGTTTCCAATATTATTTGGTCTTACATTTAGCCAATAAAAAGAGAAAAGACAAGACCAGTTTATATATAAGGCTTTATTTACTATATGAAGTTCTTTAAAAGGTGAAACCCATGTTCAAATTAATAATATATATATGTAGACTAAACTTTCATCTCAAATGATAGAAAAATCGAAATAAAGTAAAATTAATGACATTGAAGAAATAAGAAAAAATTTGAAAGATCTGCAATCCTCTGATGGTTAAAAATAACTTGAAAGCCAAAAAAACTGAAATTCTGGGTTGAACGTATTCCAAAGGAAAGGTCCACGATCAGACTGACCTGTGTTGAAGATAAATTAAAAATGGAGGGCCTTTTCTCAGGTTTAGCCAATTTTCTCATGGTGACTAGAGATATGGGATAAAATACAGGAGGATGAAGCATTGAAATACCAGTTTCTAATTACCAAGAAGCCAAAATTAAACTTTATACAGGTGTATACTGCACTTTTGTAAGCAAAAACTACTTGAGAACCTCTATTAAAAATTGTAAAAATAATAATATCATTATAAATGGAGGAAAACTCAGCAGTTCAGGTGAAAATATGAAAGAACTTGGTGTAATAGAAATAAAAAAATATTCACTCAAAAATCGCAATATATTAGAATGAACGTAGACATTGATTAATTAAGCACATAAAATGAGTGGTACCAAATTGAGGATTCCATCAAGTCCTTCAATTACGTCTCATAGAAGTTTTGCTATTTGAAAACTGACAAAGATATCTGGTCTGGATATTTTTTCACCTCTAATACAGAGCTACTGAAAACAAGGAAAGCTTCCAGCCCCAAGAAATCTATAACAAGTCTAAGGAGTAAATACAGCATACATAGCTGAAGATCTCATCAAACCATAATATTCTGTATTATTATTTTATATTTATCTCAAAAAGCTGGCTGAGATATCTGGGTTGGAATATTTCCAAGAAATAAATTGGGTTCAAAATATCTGTACCAGGTTCTACAACCCTTATTACTTGATTAAAAATTCATGTAGACAAAAGATAATATGATTTGACTAATAATGACTTCATAAAAATTCTATATGAAAATTCTGATTCATCAGAAATGTCTCAAGCCCTCCAACATGGCCCCTGACTAGAGTGTTTCAATTTTGTAGGATCTATAATGACCTATTTGTGGCTCTAGAGCCACAAATCAGGCAATTCAAGGCTTGTATTAATCTATAGGACCATGGGTGGTATTTTTGAAATGAAAAATATAACAAATGGAGATGTGAAAGAGCACAAAAAAGCTCTTCAGTCCCCATAAGGGATCAAAGAAGATCTTTTTTCATCAAAAATGCTACTAATCCTATACTTAATTGACTCTTACATGGTAAGGCTGTCTAAAACAATGGTCCCATAGGAGACACATAGCTATAATTATATTTTTGGTAGGCTCATTACTTATTAGAGTCAAGTAACTGATGATTAATTCACCTTATCCTCTAAATAAAATTCATACTCACTCACCCTCATTAGTAGAGGCTTAAGGATTTCAATTAAGCAATTCTTACCATTTCACACTCATAGCTATATTAATATTGATACTGATTCATAAAATCATCCTTACCCCTCTATTCATGTCAGGAAAACCTTTACACCCACTCTATCTCATTTTACCTTACTCATTCCTAAGAGCTGTACAAAATTATCACTAATAAAAATTAAAGCTGGGTTTTATTCATTTGATCTCCAAGAAATTCCTTTCTGAAAGAATTTAAACCCCCATAAGAATGAAATCATGTGATTTCTCATAAATTTATGAAATGCTAAGGGTAATAAGCCATTCAGTTATACGTAAATACCGAAATTTCTATTTTAGTTCAGTTTGGCTTCAAAAATTAGATTATTTCAGCTCCGATTGATTTTTAAATGCACGATCTCTCCAGGTCTCTAGCCTTCAGTAGTGAGCCTCAAAATGACACCGAAGATAGCTTTATTGAAATAATGAAGCCTTAATTGACTCATGTTGATTATGATACTCTATAATTTTGATTACACAATCTTTTTCTCAATACAAGAAAACTTTTTTTATGATACGGTATCTATTCATCATGCATAAACTTATTAGGCGGGTTTTACTTCCACCCGAAAATGCTTGAAAAAGTTTGCGAGTTAATTTTTATTTCTAGAAGACTTAGTAATTCAAATAAAGATTCAAAATTTGCTCAGTTGAGAGAATTGAGGCTAATTTCAGATTCCTAAAAGAACACAGATACAATTTCAATCAATGGGAGATATAAAGAGGAATGATCTATTCTGATTCTTAGAAAATTCAATTCAAATATTAGGGTTAATTTGTATTTTTCCAAAAAAAATGCAAGAAATATTATTTTACTTAGGTAAAGGTGGTAAAATGAGATATCATTCAAAATTTAATTTTTGAGTATTTTTGAAAAAATGATATAAAAAGATTCTTTTATCTCAACTTTGTATTTGAAAGTATGAGATTATCAGAACTCTATTCCCAATTGATAACTACTATGGGTCACCTCTGAGTGAAGTTTATGTAGCTAAAATATAAATAATCTTAAGCTATATTATTCATATTTTAAGTATCAAAAATATGCATACAACAAATTATTGAATTAATTCTCACCACAGGGAGGGTTGAAAATCATTTATTTGTGTTGGGAATGAGGTTTGGCGCATACTTCAGAGGCCATGAAGGTCTGAAATATATTCAATTTGATTGAATTCTTATTATGTGAATGAAATTCTCTTTACAGATGACTTATAGAAACTGGAAGACTTATTATTATAAAATTTATTTTTTAGCCTTTTTAGTGCTATTTTTGACCTCAAATCCACTTGAAAGGATTTATCCAAGGATTTTACAAAGGGTAATCACTTTAAATTTGTCAAGTATCAAATATGAATTCTAATTATAGAGTCTTCAGTCAGGGAAGTCTGAATTCTTTAAAGAAAACCCAATGCAGCCAAGAAATTCTGCATTATAAAAAGTCTGTTTCTCTTCAGGACCCAGTCCATTTCCCAATTTGGCTAGGTTTACCTCCCTCAAGTATTCAATATATCTCAAGGAATTATGTGAGCCTTTGAGATATGAACACATATCCAAAAAGGTAACAACAAAATTTCTGTAATAATTATAGTGATAATAATTATCTCAAAGACTAGTAAAAAAACCATAAATAAGTACAAAATCTGAATTAAATCAGGATCTAATGAGTAAGCATGTAAAATAATTACCCCATTAGATTTCTCATGGTAAAATACACATATGTCATTTTCATGGCATATCTGAAAAGTCAATAATTACCAAAGAATAAGTAATAATACCTTAAAAAAGGTATAAAACCTTATTTAACTCAGAAACCAATGAAACAACATGTTTAATGAATTGTACCATTGGATTTTCCATAAAGAGCCACACATGAAACAATTATAAAGCTATTATCCAAAGTCAATACTTAAGGAATTAATCTGAGTATATGCACTTTTTTGGTCAATGCATATATTCATGGTTTTTAGCTAATATATCTTGAAATATACAAGATAGAGAGATAACCCAAAAATAAAGTCACCATAAAATTACTGTAGGAACACATATATGAGCTTTATTTTACAAGCTATAAGCAAGGTTAAAATGTGTAAGGAATTATTGACTAAAATCCATGGAGCTGTTGACCACTTTGTGGTGAAAGTGGTCCAAACTTAAAAAGAAGTAGACACTCAGATTTTACTAGTTCATACGTGAATAATGATGCAATTGTATTATAATATTCAAGGTATAACCCCTTGAAATCACGGTTTGAAGTTTAAAATATTAAATTTTGACAGAAAAGATGAGTTACAAGAAAAATCATCAAAAAGAGGTATTGATGATGTAATGAAATTCTGTTGGAAGTTTCATAAGGACATGCAAAGCTATCAGAATCCACTCTCAGAATAGCTGTAGCATGTATAACCTAAAAGTTATTAATGATTAAAGTTTAAGCTTAAATTTGATCATTTATGATCACTCACTGTAATTTTATTTTAAGTTTAACAGTTACATAAGTGATAAAACTGGTTAATATTATTAGATTATGATTAATACTAATAAAAACCACAAAGTTTAGGCTTCTGCCAAGCCTATGATGTCATCAAATTTAGAGTTATAGTGATAACTCTAAATGATGGCGTAATAATGAGATAAGATGGTTTGATGATGATGTAATCATCACCAAAACTTATAATACTTATCATTTCTAGTAGATACCATCAGTACACGTCTACTAGAAGCCTAATGGACTCTAGAAGGGAGGTATTTACTATAAATAGAGCTCTTTTTACTCTATTTTCCACTAAGACGCATCAAAACATTAAAACAATTAAATTAAAAGGTAAAATCTTCATTCTTTATATATAAATCATTTATATTATCAAAGACCAAAGTTAATCTTTATTATAATCATCATTTTGACGTGATTATTTCAATTTTTCTTCTGTTTTGCTATAATTCTCTTAAAAATCTCATTTCCATGTAAAATCAAGAAAATTTGTGATTTCTCTTATTTTTATTTGTAAATACAATTTGAATAAGTTGTATTTACATTAATTGGAACCAATTAATCCACAAGTATTATATTAAGCATCAAAAGTAGGTTATTCTATCTTATTATAATAATTTCTCTCTATTATTAGTATTAATAATTCTTCAATTAATGTAAATAGTATCTTTATTAATATATAACTTTAATATTGGTAACATTATTGTTATTAATTGTTTTTTATGAAAAAAAAACAATTTTTTATGCCTTTATCATTTGTTGGTAAGAATGATAAAGTGCCTTTCAATATATTAGTTATCTTATATTAATATATTCATTTAATAATATAATTATTTTTACACCATAGTTATGATAATTATTTTTTATCTTGTTGGTTTTATTTATAAGGACATTCATAGTACAATAAGTAAGATATTAGTAATTTTTACTTATTGTTTCATAGTCAAACCTTACATTTGGGGGCCTGGCCATGATATTTGCTTTAAAAAACCTTTAAAAACATTCTAATTGGGTTTATCCAATAATAAATTATAGTTATAATCATAAAATTATATAACAATTTTGTATTTATTGACTTTAAAAGCTATTGAGGCATTTGGAAAGCAATTTTTTAGTCTTACACATGGTTTTCACATCCTTAGACTTGCAAGAACTTTCTTTGAGTGACTCTAGTGATTAAAAGAGATATTTTATAAATTAAAAATAATTTTATATTATAAATTAATTTCATCATAGAATCATATTCATTTTCATTTTATTCTTTAAAAATAAAAACAGCAAAAATAATAAAAAATGTTAAAAACCAATAAAAAAGGCTATTTTTATTCATTTTTTCATTTCTTTATTCATTTCATTTATTCAAAGATATAAAAGCAATTTTTACATGGAAAATTGCCATATCTTACCAGAAATAAGACTTCTTATATAAAAGACTTATATTTATTTGTCTTTTTAGTGTTTGAAGATAATTCAACAGAGGACAATCAAGCCACTGTTAAAAGATTGGTGGAAGAAACTTTCCCAAGCTCTCCAACACCAATTGTAACTAAGAAAAAGAAAGCTAATAGATCAGACTTTCCAGGACCCACTATTCAGGACTCTGAAGGTGAGTACCTCCTTTATAAATTGCCATGAGAAGAATTCTTGTCCTGAAATCTTCTTATTTCTTATTTCTTAAATTATGACTACCAGAAGAGGCTCCCCATACTTAATCTAATCAGATGGAGCTGGACTCAGAGGTAGAATTGATCCCCCAAAAGGGTTAAGAAAAGGCAAAATCCCAAGTGGAACAGAATCCACACAAGGAAGTGCCTTATCCCAAAGGCAAGTCCCAGAAATGCCCATGATATCTGAACCAGAGTTAGAACTAAGTATGAGTAACTAAAACAGGTACAAATCACATTCAGAGGGCTCAGATAGACATTTACATGAGCCAGTACAAGCAGTACTACACAGTGTACAAAGACAAGGACTGGAGAATGTTTCCACAAATAAAAAAAGGAGTGATGAGCTCCTTGCACATACTCAAAAAGCTCCTCAAAGAGGAGGAAATAGTGAGATACTCCAATGGATGGAATCCACTATCATCCAAACCTCAAATCAAAAAGATCAAGGAATACCATGCCAAAAAGAAAGAGGCAACCAAGGAAGAAGCCCCAAACCAACCCACTTCCCCAAGAAGAGAAGAAGAAAAAGAAAAAGAACTGGAGAAAGCCATATTCCCCAGGTTACAGGATTCCAAAAATCCAAAAAGATGGCATGGACAATGTCTTCAACATGGGCAGAACCTTGATGGAATTAAAGAACAAGGAGGAGTCAAGAATGAGACAACCTCATTTCCCAAAGAAATAACCTTGTCCCCAGATGTTTTAAATACTTGAGCAGAAATTAGAAATAGTATTTTGACTCTAAAAGAAATCAAAAATAGTTTATTATCATTACAAGAAATAAATAATAATTTATCTTCTTTAAAAAAAAATTGCTGTACAGAATAAAAAAGAAATTGACAACATTAAATTTATTGTTGAAAATAACAAACCAAAAGTTTTAATTGACAGTACTCAAAAGTTAATACAAGGAAAACAGGAATTCTATCAATACATAAAAGATATGTAAGATAAAACTTTGACAATCAATTATGAAGTGAGTATTGATAATCTTACAGAAAAATTGAACAAATTAAGTATTTCTGTAGAAAAATCTGAAGAAAAGACTTCATCACACCAAAAATTACTTTTAGACCATGTGGAAAAAAGTGATGAAGCAAGAATGCATCTGAAAGATGATATTCAAAGTGAAATAAAGCTTATTACTGAAAAAAAGGATAAAATTAATGAGGCTAACTGAAATATACCAAAGTTATCAACCCCATTTTCTCAAATAAGAATCCCTGTTAAACCAAAAGCGGAATTAGCAAATCCATTAATAACAGAATTGAGTCATCAAGACAATAACCAAGTCTTAATTAAGAAAGCATCTCAATTAAAAGAATGGAAAACATTCACAGGAGAAGGTGAATATGACCATATGTCATTTATTAAAACAATTGACATGTTACAAGAAGATTATGCCATACTAGATGAATTAATCACTGCCAGATTACACTAAATCTTTGAGAAATATGCAAAAAGATGGTATTATGGCAAAAGACAGACAAATGGAAAAAATACCTGGTATTGGTGGAAACAAGAAATAATCACCAAGTGGGCTAATAATGCCTGGAGGTACAAAATAGAGAATGCATTTGAAAACTCCTTCTTTGACCCAGACAAACATAAACCTTTGACTTGGTTCTTAAAAAAGGTTGAAAGATTAAATTCACTGTACCAAGAAATGTCACAAAAAATGGTACACATGAAAATACTCAAGAAATGTGGAGGAGAATTGGAGCATTCCCTGAGAAGCAGGTGTATTGAACCATGCTCCATAGAAGAGTATATCAATGCACTAGAAGACATGGTGACAAGAACAAAAATTGGCAGAACTTAGAAGAAATTGGACATTAAAAGTCCAAACAAGCCATTTATCAAAAAAGATAAACCAAGAAAAACTCTAAAGCCCAATACATCCAACAATAATGAGCAAAATAAGTGCCACAAATGTGGAGGTATTGGACACTTAGCCAATAATTGCCTTAAAAAAGCAAAAATCAATGAAATTGTGGAAACAGAGGACCACAATGATAAAGAAGAAGAATCTGATTCTGAAAAGGACACTGAAGAATCAGAAACTTCTCAAAGTGATTAAATTAATATAGTTGATGCAAAAATTAATAATATTGATTTAATATATGAAGTACTGGATGTCAATTCAAACTTACCACAAGCTGGAGCATCTGATACAAGCCTCACAAACATACAAGGTGCTAAATTGTATAGAACCAAACCAGAAAAAGGGATGGGATATACAGCTGGCAAGTAAATTATAGGTATTATGATGGTGGGAAACCAAGAGGAAAAAGTGAACTTAGATACAGGAGCATATTTTACCTGTGTTGGCAAAAGTTATTTGAAAACAATTGTACCAGATTGGGAAGAAAATCTTATACCAATACAAGGAGTCAAATTTAGTAGTGCAACTGAAAGCATGAAGCCTCTTGGAATAATTTACTTAAACGTCATTTTTCCTCATCCTTCACAATGTATCAGATTGAAAGTAGAATTTGTAGTAATGGAAAACTGCACTAGTAACCATTTTATACTTGGAAATGACTACTTGTCAATTTATGGCATAGATATCTCTAACCAAAAAGATAGATATTTTACCATAGGAGACAATAAAAGACAAAAATTTGGCTTTTTCAATAAAAAAAAAATACAAATTCCAGCTATCAAGAATGAAGAAAAAAACCTAGAAATGGATTTTTTCATAACTGAACAGCCAAAAGAGGCAGAATTCAATCATGAATTGACAGTAAAAATGAATGAAAAATTGATTGACCTCTTATTTAAATATAAAAATGCCTTTGCAACTGACAAGAAACCACTAGGTGCCATAATTGGAAATGAGGTGGACATAATCCTTAATGTAGAAAAATGTTATCCACCTCTATTAAGAAGACCAGCTTATCCAGCAAGTCCAAGAGCTAGAGAAGCTTTAAAGATACACATTGAAGAACTAATGGACCTAGGAGTATTCAGGAAAGTAGGACATAATGAACAGGTAGAGGTCACTAAGCCTGTCATTATAACTTGGAATAATGGAAAATAAAGGATGGTAGGAGACTTTAGAGATCTAAACACCTATACTATCCCTGACAGATACCCAATACCCAGAATCCATGAGACATTAAAACAATTATCTTGGGCTAAATTCATCACAACCATGGATTCTCTAAAGGGTTTTCATCAAAATGTATTAAAATACAATGCCAAGAGACTACTAAGGATAATAGTCCACTGTGGAATTTTCAAATATCTCAGAATGCCATTTGGTATAAAAAATGCACCATCCCATTACCAAAGGATGATGAATACCATATTTCCTAAAGAATTATCAGAAGGATAGTTAATTATCTATATTAATGATATCATAGTTTGCTCAGAAACTTGGGAAAGTCATCTCACAAGACTAGAAAGGGTACTACAAAAAATAGTGCAAGTGAATATGAAAATTTCCTTGAAAAAGTGTCATTTTTCATATAGTGAACTAAAAGCACTAGGACATGTTGTATCTGGACTTAGTCTAGGCATAGACAAGAATAAAGTATCAGCAGTACTATTAAAACCAATTCCCCAAACTAAGAAAGAAATGCAATAATTTCTAGGATTTTCTGGTTATTACAGCCAACATATAAAAGATCTTGAAAGAATTGCTCAGTCATTGTATAAGCTCTGTGACCAACAGACAGTCTATGAAATGACTGAAGAAAGTGATAAGGGATATGAAGAATTGAAGAATTACTTAGAAAATGCCCCATATCTTCTAATGCCAGATTGGAAGCTACCCTTTAAACTATACATTTATGCTTGTGGAGAAGGACTAGGTGCTGCACTACACCAGACACAAATCATAAATGACAAACCTGTTTAAGGACCAATTTGCTTCATTTCAAGACAAATAAAGTCTACAGAAGCAGGGTATGGAGCAAGCCAAATTGCCTGCCTCTGCTTAGTGTGGGCTTTGGAAAAATTACACTATTATTTAGCCAGGACAGTGTTTGATGTAATTACAGATTGCATTGCTGTAAAATCTTTATTAAACATAAAAACCCCAAATAGTCATATGTTCTGATTGCAAATTGCCATTCAAGAATATAGAGGAAATATGACTATAGCTCATAAATCTGGTAATATTCATAAAAATGCAGATAGTATTAGCAGATGGGCTGTGGCAAATACACCTGAAAACCCAGCATGGGTACCACAGGAAGAGCACCATATAGAAGGCATATGTATAACAGATATATGCACAGAATTCTTTAACCAAGTTTAAGAAAGCTATAAGATGGATAAAAACTGCCATATCCTATGCCGAATTCTAATGAAAGACTGCAAAGACCCATCACTTTCATCAAAAATAGATGAAACATGGAAAAAAGCATATGATGAAGGAAGATTCCACCTCCTTGATGGAATCCTTTGCCATAGAACTAAAAATAAGTGTGTTATAGCTTTAACAGATAGAACTCTAATAAACACTATACCACATGAATGTCATGATAGTGTTTCAGCTGGACATCTCTCAGAAGACAGAACACTAGAGAGGGTAAAAACCTGCTCTTGGTGGCCAAATTGGAAGAAAGATGTTGCAGAATACTGCCAAACCTGTGACAGATGCCAAAAAGCAAACAGAGCCACAGGTAAAAAATTTAGAATGATAGTCTAAATACAAGAACCAAAATACCCTTGGGAAATAGTTCACATGGATTAGGTAACAGCATTACCTCCAGGAGGAGACAGAAGTTACAATGCATGCCTAGTATTAGTTGACAGATACAGCAAACCTCCAATGTTCTTACCATGTCACAAGGATGAAACAGCTATGGACACAGCCATAATGATATGGAATAAAGTTATTAGACACACAGGCCTATTCCAAAACATCATAAGTGATAGAGACCCAAAATTCACTTTAGCATCATGGACAAACCTCCATAACCTGTTTGGAACAAAACTATAATTCTCAACAGCTTACCACCCCTAAACTGATGGTCTAGCAGAAAGAATGATACAGACATTGGAAGACATGATCAGAAGAATCTGTGCTTATGGCCTAGGATTCAAGGATTCTGATGGTTTTATCCATGTTTGGTGTACATTAATACCAGCTCTTGAGCTAGCATATAAATCATCAATCCATTCTTCAACTGGAAAGACACCTGCAATGCTAGAACAAGGCTGGAATCCAAAACTCCCTTATGATACCCTCAAAAAGGACTTAGCGGATATACACCCAACAGCAAGTAGCTTCATATTAATTATTGACAAAGCAAGACACAATGCAAAAAGATGTATGCAAGATTCTTTCAAGTATGCAAAAGAAAAATGGGATAAAAGTCATAAACCACCTGAATTCATAATAGGAGAGTTGGTACTAGTGTCAACTCTAAATTTAAATATTACAAAAGGCCCAAACAAATTAAAAGATTCCTTTGCAGGACCATTTACAATAAAAGCACTACATGGACCTAATGCTGTGAAATTAGAGCTCACAGGTGAACCAATGAACAAACACCCAAACTTCCATGTAATTCTGATGAAACCTTACAGCCCAAGTGGCAAGGAGTTATTTCCACTAAGAAATAAACCCCCACTTGAAATACCCCCTTTAGAAGAACAAGAAGAAAAGAAAATTGTGAAATTCCTTAAAGAAAGAAGGAAAAGAAACAAAAAGGAAAGAGATAACCTTGTAAGGTATAAGAATCCAACTCAAGAAGATGAATGGCTACTTGAGAAGGATATAAAAAATGCTGATAAACTATTAAGAAGGTTCAGACATGAAAGAAAGCCTAAAGAATAGAAAAATCAAGAATTATTGAGCTTCAAGACTAACAAAGTCTATTGAAGAGGTAGGACCATGGATGATACCCTAATTAACTATATCAGATTGTGGTAAAATCTTTTTTGGTGGCAGGGAATGTGAGCCTTTGAGATATGACCACATATCCAAAAAGGTCACCACAAACTTTCTGTAATAATTATACTTATAATAATTATCTCAAAGACTAGTAAAAATACCATAAATAAGTACAAAATCTGAATTAACTCAGAATATAATGAGTAAACATGTTAAATAAATTACACCATGAGATTCCTCATGGTAAAATAAACATATGGCATTTTTATGGCATATCTGAAACGTCAATAATTACTGAAGAATAAGTAATAATACATTAAATAAGGTATAAAACCTTATTTAACTCAGAGGCCAAAGAAACAACATGGAAAACAAATTGTACCATTGGATTCTCCATATATTTTCACATATAAAACAATTATAAAGCTATTCTCTAAAGTAAATACTTAAGGAATCAAGCTGAATATATGCACTTTTTTGGTCAATGCATATATTCATGGGTTTTAGCTAATATCTCTTGAAATATACAAGATAGAGAGATAAACCAAGAATAAAGTCACCATGAAATTACTTTAGGAACACATATATGAACTTTATTTTACAAGCTATAAGCAAGGTTAAAATGTGTAAGGAATTATTGACTAAAATCCATGGAGCTGTTGACCACTTTGTTGTGAAAGTGGTCCAAGCTTAAGAAAAGTAGACAGGCAGATTATACTAGTTCATACGTGAAGAATTATGTAATTTAATTCTAATAATCAAGGTATAACCCCTTGAAATCATGGTTTGAAGTTTAAAATATTAAATTTTGACAGAAAAGATGAGTTACAAGAAAAATCATCAAAAATAGGTATTGATGATGTAATGAAATGCTCTTGGAAGTTTGATAAGGGCATGCCAAGCTATCAGAATCCACTCTCAGAATAGCTGTAGCGTGTATAACCTAAAAGTTATTAATGATTAAAGCTTAAGCTTAAATCTGATCATTTATGATCACTCACTGTAATTTTATTTTAAGTTTAACAGTTATATAAGTGATAAAACTGGTTAATACTATTATATTATGATTAATACTAATAAAAACCACAAAGTTTAGGCTTCTGCCAACCTATGATGTCATCAAATTTAGAGCTATAGTGATAACTCTAAAGGATGGTGTAATAATGAGATAAGATGGTTTGATTATGATGTAATCATCACCAAAACTTAAAATACTTATCATTTCTAGTAGATAACATCAGTAAATGACTACTAGAGGCCTACTGGACTCTAGAAGGGAGGTATTTACTATAAATAGAGCTCTTTTTACTCCATTTTCCCCTAAGTCGCATCAAAACATTAAAACAATTAAATTACAAGGAAAATCTTTATTCTTTATATATAAATCATTTATATTATCAAAGACCAAAGGTAATCTTTATTATAATCATCATTTTGACATGATTAATTCAATTGTTTTGCTATAATTCTCTTGAAAATATCATTTCCACGTAAAATCAAGAAAATTTGTGATTTCTCTTATTTTTATTTGTAAATACAATTTAAATAAGTTGTATTTACATCATTTGGAGTACATTCATCCAAAATATTATATTAAGCGTCCAAAGTAGGTTCTTTTGTCTTATTTTAATAATTTCTCTCTATTATTACTATTAATAATTCTTCAATTAATATAAATAGTATTTATATTAATATATAACTTTAATATTGTTAATATTATTGTTATCAATTGTTTCTTATTAATAAAATACAATTTTTTAAGCATTTATTATTTTTGGTAACAATAATAAAGTGCTTTTAAATATATCAATTATCTTATATTAATATATTTATTCATAATATAAACTATATTATTATATTCATTTAATAATATAATTAATTTTACACCATAATTAATATAATTATTTTTTATCTTATTTGTTTTATTTATAAGGACATTCATAGTACAATAAGTAAAATATTAGTAATGTTTACTTATTTTTTCATAGTCAAACCTTACAGATTAATTCAGTGAATCTCGAAGCCTTAAATGATCAAGCTCCTAGCCTTTCTTGGAATGCTTAAGGACTTTTTTTTCCCAGTCACTCAATCTTCTGAATTTTTTATTATTATTTATCCTCTCCCATCTTGAAATTAGCCTATGATATCTTTAATTAAGCCCTCTTTGCCTTTTCCTTTCCTGTTGAGTAGATATTGGGGATAATAAACTTACAAGCTCCATTATTCCTTCTGAGTATGTTGAAGCAGTGATTCAAGGATTTACATTTTTAGCCCTTTGAAATTGGCTTTAATATTTTTCATTATTCCTTTTACTTAAATTTTGCTAAATAAATACATATTTTTATCTCTTTAAATTTTTGGAGGTACTCCAAGCTCTCATCAACTGAGTTCCAGGACACTCCTACTTTCAATAGCTCCCATGACAGCTCAAAGTGTAGCGCACTCCCTAAAAGCTGTGGATCCCTGTAATAGGATATTCAATTTCAAACAAAGCTGGGAATTGATTTAGCCCTTTGTGACACAAGGGTCCCTTAAACAGTTGGGATATGAGGATTTGATAATATTCAGGACAGTTCGGCTGAAAGAAACTACAATAAAATAGCTCAATATTTTTTGAAAGCACTCTTTCCTATGTACTGAAATTCTTTCAGCTCTCAAAAATAAATTTCACTATAGGAAAAGCTGAATTACAGGCTAAACACTCTTAAAAATAGATAATTTCCGGCTTTTTTGGAGTAAATCAACGTTCATCCCAGATAAAATTGGCTTCCAAACTTTTAGTTTAATTATATCACACTTTGAAATCATAATACACTGCTTTGTCAAGAAAATTTCAATATGCAGGAGAATTTCTCCTTTTACCGATAGTTGTACTTCATGTTGACAGATTTTTATTCTTATAGTCAGTATTTTGTGTAAATGTTATTATAATTTAGATTATTGAGCCACTATTGGAATAGAATTATAGAATCCTTCATAACTTTGGACTTTTCACTCAGTTAATGAATAAAATTTGGTGTTTTTATTGGAATATTTTCATTAAATCTAATTATTAGAGAATATTTGTTTATATTAGAGGATTTTAACTCTTTAAAACCAGAATTTCCTCTATTAAAATACCATTTTTCACTCATGGCTTCTTTATTAATCTCAAGAAGTAAATTTAAATAGAAAAAGTTTATGGATTGCAAGCACAAACATCAAAAAAACATCCCCAGAAGAAGAACTGGATGTTAACTTACATTAAATAGAAATTAAAATACGACCTCCTTTCTTCTAAAGTTGGAACCCTAAATTTTACTATGAAGCAACAAACATGTGCTGTGCATTTGTGAGATATTCAAGCTAAAAAAAGTTCAAAACACTCAAAACAATGTTTTCCATTTATCTCATCAGTGAAATGTCTCAAATTGTAGATCAAATGTTCTTTATTAAAGAAGAATAACTGCCATCTTCAAGTAGCTCTATTTGAAAGGATTACTCACAGGTTACCATCACATGTAGTTAATTTTTTTGATTTTCAAGATTATGATTTTTTATATTCGGCTTTGGAGTCAATGAAAAACCCAAAAAGAAACAAGGATCTATTCCAAGGGCTAAAAATTACAATGAACAAGAATATTTGAGAATCTGAAATCCATGAATTAAAACCTTGGAAGAACCATTAACAGGAACTAATAATACAAACTCCACATTTTGGGAACAAGTATTGGAACACCATCATTCCGAAATCCCAATGCCTTCTTGTGCCTCATTCACTCTAGATCATTTCTGGGGTGTGTTACAAAATTTGATGAGAAATAGTCATGGTTTCCTTTTTAAAGCTCAAAAAATGAATAAAAGCTGTATCTAATCCCAAGATCGTATCAAAACAGAACTAGATTTTCACACATAATCACACAAAAACCATTCACAAGCATGCTAGGATTCAATATTTCATGAAACTATTAAAAATAGAACTTTCA
The DNA here is from genome assembly GCA_023105745.1 of Austropuccinia psidii. Taxonomy (NCBI): domain Eukaryota; kingdom Fungi; phylum Basidiomycota; class Pucciniomycetes; order Pucciniales; family Sphaerophragmiaceae; genus Austropuccinia; species Austropuccinia psidii. Next base: position 61,872,005 of record JALGQZ010000003.1, on the reverse strand, counting down.
AATTCAAAAACTGACTCAAATATAATCAAGAAAAAAAACAGTCACAGATTCAAGTTTCCCAAGAACACCTAACAGAAATTCTTATGGTTATTCTTATCGTTCACGCCCAGTTGAAAAAATTGCACAAGGTTTATTGGATTTGAAAGAAGCAAGAGTACAAAAATGAAAGAAAATGACAGGAATTCATAGAAAAATATCATGGGAGAAAAAAAACACAGCCATCTGGTTTCAAGGTAGGTTCATTATTTGAAAGCTTTGGATGATGATTCTACTATGAGCAAAGAATTATACTGAATGTATGAACACAGTGGAGAGTTTTACAGCCATAAAAAAGAGATCACTTTGAGTTTTCTTAGAGAAAGAATGGAAAACATAAAATGAATTCAAGAATTTTTACTCCTTTGTCTTTTTAAATATTTGATTTCCTTGGCCTGAAAATTTTCATTTTTTTGCTGCATATCTTCAATGCCACCTATTGATTTTTCTTATAAGATATTTTGAAATTTTTTTGACTCTTCAATACTTTTTACTATGAGATAGGAAATTAAAAGAATTTTATTTAAGAAAAAATTGATTCATTCATTTCCCAAAGCACAAGAATAGTTTATTGGAAAGCAGATTAGAAATATCCTGGTTTTGAGCTAATTACCAGTTTTTTTTGGTAATATTACACAAAAAGCATTGGAATTACCTTTTAATTTCCAAACAGGTTCAATAAAGTCATTTTTTAGTTTTTGATGAATATTTGAGCATTGTATGTCTTCAATTTTTTGGAGTTTGGACAGGTAGTCTAGCGTTTGGCTGAGAATTTCTGGAGTATTGTTTATTATTCAAGATTAAGACCACTTTCATCATCCACATTAATATTGCGTAGAATGATACAAGCAATAATTTTTTGATTTATGTTGGTGAAACTCCAATATTCGTCTGGTGCTTTGTTATTGAAAAACATGATTTTGGAACCCCAAACCATCATGATACATCGTTTTGGAAATCCTATTGCCTCTTTAAGAAATACCAAATAAAAAATCAATAAAAGAAAATAAACCTTTACAGATTACATTGCTTACCTGTCTCCTTGCACCTCGAGGCCGGGTGATGGTCTTGAAAATGGTGGAACAATCAGGATATATGCCATCCGCAAGGTAGTATCTCATTGTATAAGCTGACCTATTCCCAGTGTATTTGAATGGTAATGATTTTATAATTATTATTTTCGGGAACAAGGGAGATAAATAATTATTTTTATTGTTTTTGGCTCGTTAAATGGAAATATAGACATTTTAGAACCAAAGGTTTTCTGAAACAACTTCGTCCAGAGAAAAATTTGGTCTTTAAATTGGATTCAAGTAAGGAATATTGAATAAAAATGAAGAAAAGAAAACACATACATTCTTTCTTATTGGGTACTACTAATCCCAAGCTTGAAGAAAGTTCTTCCAGCTACGATTCATACAATAAAGGTATCCAAGAATAGCTGGAAAGCCTCTTTTTATTCCAATTTTGTGAAGCTTTCGAAGATATTCTTATTTTAGATACTGGAGGTATTTAGACTTGAAAAACTAAATTATAGCTTTTCAAAAAGGTTGTAAGCTTTTTGAAGAATTTCTTTTGGAAAGAAAAAATTATTCATCTATCTGGTCAGAAGCAATACCATATGCAATCTGTCTCATTTTCTCAGCCATCTTCTGTAATTCAGTCAAGCCAATTTTGCTTTAAGCATTGAAAAGTTGTTGAAAATGAGGATAACCTACCTCCATTTTCAAGAAAATATTCAGAAATTCTTTCAATGTAAAATCTACGCCAAAGAAGATTTTAATAATAAACAGGGTGGCGGTCTGGAAAGAAATCCTTCTCAAGTTGTTGTTATCCACGAAAGCAATCACAAGAAAAGGTTCCAAAAAATCCAGGAAGAGATCTAGCTTGAGCCGAATCTTTAATTATTTCAGATTCCAGTTCATATTTATCAGCTATCATAGAATAAAGCTATTGATATTGATTTGGAAGTAAGAATTGACTTGAAAGAGTAATTTTATTAATAGATTATGTTTTAGTTGAGAAATTTATTTTGAAAAAAGGAAAAATAAAAAAATGAGAAAAAAACTTTTCCAAGTTGGAAAATTTACATTTTATGGAAATTAGAACAGCCGCCTGAGATTGTAGTTTTCAGAAAAATGAATGAAAGCTCAAATAATCTTCAGATAAATCTCCATTCACTTTTGGAGATGCCCAAAAACACAAAGCCTATTTTACATGGAATTTTCACTCACCACAAACCCATTTTTTACTTACTAAGTCGTGGAGGTCCTTCTCAAAAATATCAAGTGCCTCAGAAAAATCCTCATTAATAATCCTTAATCAACATATATTCATTTTTATATTAAATTTAAAAAAAAGTCCAAAGTAGAAGCCTAAGAGATCCTTGAAATATCTTCCCAAAAATTATAATTTAAAAGGACTATTAGGATACACCAAAGAAGTAAAATCCAGTAAGAATGTTTAAGAGAACATGAGTTTTTGATGAAATTTATAAAAGGCAATACATAAGAGCAACGTGAATTCATACCTCCTCATATATCTTGAAAGAATCCCCCAGATGAATATTCTAAAGATATTCCATACAACATATAATTTTCTTCTCAATAGCTCTGATTAGAAATGATCAGATCCTCTAAAAAAGATCAGAATATCATTCAAATGAGCCATAAATTCAGATATAATTTGTACCGTAAAGACTTAGATGTAATTATAATAGAGCATTAGTTAGAAAAAATGGGTCTATTTTGGTATTATCTATGAGAGAGATTCTCTATATATACACAGATAGCTGTATTGTGAACTATGAGATGGAAGTACGTATATACTTCATTGCCCAATTAGTAACAAAGTATTGAGGAATTTCAAGCTATAAAAGCGGAAATATGACCAGGCTGTGTGTGATTCATTGATGGGAGTATTATTAAAATATCACAAAGGCCACCTAGAAATATTAAGGTTCATTTTTGTAATAAGAGATATTATGAATAGATCTTACCTTCATCATTAATTTATTATCATTATGTCTGGCTTATGTAAAGTAAATTATTGAGCCCAAGGCTTTTTTCTGCTTATTTGATAAATTTCAGCTCAGTTTGTATGTGATTTGAGTTCCAATTCCACTTTTTTCATATTTTATTTTAAGTAGTGGTGCATGATTAGAGTGTATATAAAGATACAAATATTTTCAAAGATAGTATGAGGGAGATTTTGGGATAGCCATATAGTTTGGCTTAATGAGCCCATTCATGTACAATAAATATCATTCCAGAATGCTGCGAAAATTCATAAATAATGCATATAACACTCAATTTAAACTTTTCTTGAAAGATAAGAAAATTAATTAATGTCTTATTGGAATGCTGAAATGTCAATTTTCTTTTCATAAAAATGAAATATATAAATAAATTCAAGCTCTTCAATTCTTGGTTTCTAATATTTTTAATTTTTGATAATCTCTTAATACTAAAAAGCTTGGAGAACATAAAGCCATTGACATAAAAATCAATCAAAAGGAATATTCCAAATAAAAAGTTGACGAAAAGTAGCAGTGTTAATTTTTTAATTCCCTTCAAAAAGTGAAATGCATTTGATAGTTGAACTGAGAAATAGATTTCATATTTGTATTTGAATGAGCAAAAAAACTCTCATCAAGAAATGAGAAATATTAGAAGAAAATTTATTTCAAGGAAGAAGAAAATTTATTCAAATTGAATGAGTTATCCTTAGATTTAAAGCAATTAATATTTCTTTCATTGAGTAATTTGAATATTGTGATTTTTTTGAGTTATTCAAATTGACATTTAGAGTATCACTAAATTTCCACTGTTCACACCATTAGGATCTATAGTATCGACTGTTGAATGTTTGAAGCATGCCAAACCATTTGAAAGATAGAAAGGGCCTGACTCGTTAGGTCTATATATTAGGAATGATCTCAAAAAAAGAGAAAAATCAATTAAGGCAATAATTAAATGTAAGAGAAACTTGAACAGTTATTTTGTTTATGGGCATTGAATGAAAACATGAAAAATTTGATGAATCATTATCATAGTGAGAACAATGATGAGATTTCTCGATAGTATAGGTAATATGATCAAATAAATATTAATTATCGAAAGATATAGAAAACCTCATAGCTTGAAATCATTGAGCTCGAATGAATGTTTGAAATTATTTCTTCAATTTTATTGAATAATGAAAGAGAAAAGCTCCCCAATTAATTTGTGATCATTGAAAATATACTCTGTGCAGAATAAGTAAAGGTCTCATATAAAATTAGAATTGTTGGATTTTTTTGAAGAACAAAAACTTCCCAATATTCACTTAGATATTCCTTAGTAGACAGAAACAAAGTAATTACATAAAGGTATAAATTTTGCTTCCACCGTTTTTATGTTCAATAGGGGATTCTTTTGTTTGGTAAGTAAATTTAAAGGGAAATTTAATGTCATTCAAAGTATACAAGTTAATTTGAATGAAGTGCTTTAATTGAGTTGATGAAATGATATTCTATGAAGGAACTCTGGATGCTTTATCATAAATAGAAATAACTCTATTATTGAGAGTACAGAAATGGGTTTGATATAGTTAAATAGGTGAAATGTTTTTAATCATTTAAATAAGGTACAGTCCTTCATGGTTTTCTGATTATTAGGACCTGGGTCATAGGAATATTTGTATCAAAATCTTGATTCAATATTATATTCAGATTCTACTTGGGTTTTATGGATTTTGTTGATTTATTGAGCTGCTTTGAATTTAATTAAAATTATTTCATGTAATTTAAATGGGAACTATTTATCAGGCTGAAGATTTCTTTACCTAAGGAAATGATATAGTTTTTGTTAATCAGAGTTAATAAGTAAGATTGGTTATTTGAATTTCTTTCTTCATTTTTTCATATTCTGAAATCTTTAATTTCCAAACAGCTTACAAATGTCCTACCCTTACAAATGAAATTTATCCCAAAATATTTGAGGTTAGTACTTGAATGCCACAGAGGCTCTTGGGGAAAACAAGAGTGGCCTGAAACTAAGAAATTAGGGAACTCAATTCGAAGAATCAAAATATTTAAGAAGATTGAATAAAATAATAATAAATTTCTCTAATAAGATATGAAAGTACAAGATGAGATGAAATAAGAGAAAAGAAAGCCAAATGGCCAAAGAGAAAACAAAGTAAGTCCTTAATCACTGTTTCAAAATTTCAGAATGAACAGGTGAGTTAGTAAGGATATGACCACCAAGTATCCACTTATAGGAAAAGAAAAAAAGGTGTAAATAACTTACTTAAGAATATAAGTATTAACTATCAAGATGAAAAAAATAAAATTATACCAATTAACCGGGTAAAAAAACACCCCAGGGTTGAAAAAGAGGCTGGTATATATGATCAGTTGAGAGCTTGACTTCTTCAGGCTGACAGCTGGTCTGTATTGAATTCTTGAAGCTGTATTAATTGCTTGATGAAGTGTATACCTTGCAAAATTGGGAAATGAACTGAGTTGAATGATCTTCCCAGGGTGTATGATTGAAATAAAAGTCTTTCCAAAACAAGACTGTATGGAAATCAATGTGATTTCCAAGGTGGATTGATGGAACATTGAAACTTGAAAATTGTTTTTGGAATTATCTCTTGAATATCCCTTGAGAATGAACTTCCAGTATTCCCTTGGAGGAATACTTCATAATTGAAAATACCCAATGGCTGCTTGATGGTCTGATTGGTTTCTGAGAATAACACTTCAAATTGGGCCTTGATGAATCCTCCGGATGATTTGAATCTTAGATGTGATGGGATGTTGAAATAATCTTCTGATATTGGCAACATTTTATTTCTGGTGAAAAAAGGTGCATAATGGTGTATAGCACCATTTAGGGAACTTTTGGTTATTGAAGAGGAGAACTTTACAAAGGTCTTTTGAATTAATTCAAGGACGAAGGAGAGAAAAAGGAGTTTGGGTGGCTTCAAGACTTTCAGAGATGTTTTGTCCAAAGAAAGCCTGAAAGGCTTTAAACCTGTATTTGCGCAAAATGAACAAATCTTGAAATTAAGCCCCACATGTCCTGATATAGCCATTTGGGCATATTTACCATATTAAAAGATATATGGCATAAATTTGGCTAAATGCACAAAAGTGCACAAATTGCGCAAAACTGTATTTAAAGATTAAAAAGCATAATACTGGCTTTTGGGCTGTATTTACCCTATTCAATGGGAAATGCTCAAACATTTGCAAAGGAAGAGAAAGGTCATGAATGGCATGATGATGGTGAAGGGGCCGGGTTGGCCCCATATGATGAAATGGCCATAAAGGGCCATAAAAGTGAAAGTGGCCAATTTGGACAAGGGTAATGAATATGGCCAAATTGCTATAAAAGAGATATTGAAGTTATATGCCATAGAGTTTTCCAAGGGGTATTATCCATGGTTGTTACATTGAATAACAAGGATCACTATTTAAATAAAAAGAAAAGAAGGATGAGTCAAGGACTTATTAATGATGATAGGTATTCTGATTAACTGAAAAATAGAAAGGGAGGTTCAAAAGTGAAATTTATTTTATATTTAAGTCAGTATTTGGAAAATGAGGAGGTAGTTATAGAGAAAAGTATGTTTTATCAAGATTTAGAACTAAATATCACAGGAATGCTATGTTAAATTCAAAAGGATCACCCACAAGTTCAAACAAGGCCCAAACGTAGATAAAAAAAAGGTAATTTTTTCCCAGCTTAAAGGTTCAAAAAGAGATTGAGGGAGGATATATTAACAAACAACAGGAATTGAGTAGAGAAGAAGTACTATTTTGGATGATTTTGAATAAATCGACTACGCCAGATTGAGAAAATGTTTGATTCATATAATCAACTGATGATTGACAATACCTAGAAATAATAACCAAAAAATAAAGGAAAAAAAGTTTAGAACGAGAGAAGGATTATTTTACAAATGAAATGGCTAAATTGGATATTTATTGATGAAGAAAACATTTTGGGATAATTTAGCCCTGAATCTCAGATACAATTGATATATGTGTCAAAAATATTACTTCAAAATGGTAGTAGGGCTGAACAGTTAATTGAAAAAGAGTTCTTGTTTCCAAGAAATAGAGCTTTAAAGGATGTATTGATGAGCTATAATGAATGAAAATTATTTTAACAGTATTTTTTAGTGTAAGCTTTGGTAAATAAAGCCTAATTTTCTTGAAATTTATTATTTATTACTAATCCTATTAGGGATTCCTTCAGTATTTTGAGATTAAATTTATCAAATATCATATCAAAAAGCTCTTTCAAACCAATCTTTCATTTGAAAATTCAACTATAAGAGTTAATAATACTTTTATTTTTAAGCTATCATATCAATAATGAAAAATGTAATAAATATTACATACTTTGAAATATAACTGAATGAATATCTTCTAAGAAATAATAGAAAGCCCCAACCTATTTAAGATACTCAAAACCCCTTTTAGATCTTATTAAAAGAATACTGAAGTTAAAAAAGCCAATATTGATCCAAAATTCCTCCTATTTTTCTCAATTTAAATTTTGTTCCAGTTTATCATTTTTTTTCACTGAATGCAAAATCTGGACTCTTCAACCTCCATTTGTTTCATATTCTCCTTTTTCTTAAGGCTAGGTTCTTTTTATCTGTTTTCCTTATCAAATTACATCTCTAATACTTTAGAGTGTTGATCATGTTTTTGTTTTGTAATACTTGGATCATATACTGAAATAGAATCTGAGCTACATGAACTAAATTAATATGTAAAAGAATTTGAAGTAAAAAGAAATTACTGAGATGCAATCAGAAAATGATGATAGAATTGTTACAATGGATTATGGGATGCTTTCCCTTAAGCACTAGGAATATAAGAGGTATCTAGATATATTGTATTATTTTAAGTTTTGAGAATTATTAAATTCTGAATTACTCTATATTTATCACAATTAGTATTCACCATAAAAAACAGCAACTCCGGCTGGTGGGGTAGCAGGTAAAACCCAGGTGCAACCTGGGTCCTAACCTTGGTTCTAACCTTGGAATATTTTTTCAGATACTTTAAGCCACACATTTGAACGTTTAGAGCTTTACTCAATTGAAATGGAATATTTTTGAATAAAAATGATTCTTATATTTATCTTTAAACATAGCTCATGGTTTCTATCTTAAATAAGGAGTTTTTACCACAAAGGTCACAAACAAGGTTAAAAAACTCTTTTCTTCAATACCATAAATAGATATGAAGCAATGGCAATTATTGATTAATTTCAAGAATACTAGACCCAATTTTTTGCATGAAATCCTTCATAAGATTATTATATCTATTAACGCATATAAAGTCCAAAACAAAAATTGTGAAAATTATCTTTCAAATTAAATTCAATATTTCTTCCTGATTTATTTCATGAATGTTTTTTCCCTTACTAAAAATAATCAATATTCCTCCTTGCACATATTTTCAGAAGGTTTGATACATTTTACACCACAAAATATTCTTCAATAATCCTTCCATTATATCTCATATCTACCTTTCAGAATGAGAAAACATCATTTGAAATTCAAATTAATCATAATATATATTAATACAGATGTTCAGTTCTCCATTAAAACCCATTTTGAATATTGTATTATTCAAGTGAAATTTTAACTTTAATTAAATTATTGAATTTCAAAATATCAATTATGAATTTTTGAAAAAAGAATATTAAAGATATAATTACATATTATAGACTTTCCCTTTTCATTTTTTGTGATCATAGCTCATCTTTTGTTTGAATATCCTTCAAATGTTATGTTTTTTATCAATTTCATCATTAAAATGTAATTACTTTGATCTTATTGAAAAGAACAGGATTCAGTAATTAAAATCTCAACCTCCTATATCAATGAGCCAACAATTTTGAATTTCATTAATTTGTTCTTCATTATGGTCAGTTGAATACAGAGATTGGTTTCAAAATAAAATTTTATATCTTGTGATAGAATTCCTGGCTTTATATATTAATAACCCCATAAAATTAGTGACTTTTGTCTGTCTTGAGAAATTATGAACTTATTTTATTTGATCCTGATACTTTTTCAATCTTTGAGGTTTATGATTAATTTTTAAATTGAATTTGACAAGTCAGGGTTACAAAAGTATTTAGCTATAAAAATACAAATAAATTGATTTAATTTTGTAGTTTTTCCAAGTCTTTAAAATGAAAAGACCTTATTGAAGAACCATAAAAATATTTCATCACATGTGCAAAAAATTGATTCCATTCATATTGAAATATTAACCTTTAATTTCATAAATATAATACTTGTGATGATAAAACTAAGTCTTTCAGAATTCTAATGAAAAATGTTTGATTGATATTTTTCCTGGTAATTGTAAAGAGGCGATAATATATTTCAGTCAGAGGTTGTCAGCCTGTGACTCAAAACAGAGCACTAGCATGACACCCAACATACCATAAATAATGGTATGACAAGTATTGAACAAACATAGTCAATACAGGTAATAAATAAGAGGAAAAAACTCCTCTTAAATTAAACACCAACCTTATCCAAACAGAATAAGGAAACCTAGAGGAAAATAAACAAGTCAAAACCCTTATTTTCACCTCTCATCTAGCTTATGCATATTTAAGTTATTCTATAAAAAGATGATATTTTTCTTAAAGCTCACATAGAGAGCTACACAATGGTATCATCCATGTTGCTGTAACACCACCACAACTGGTGATACCATATGACCTTTATTTCAAAACCAAGACCCCCCTGAAAGTCAAAGAGGGCTTGTACAAAACTGTACAAAAGTACAACCAAATTAAAGATCTAAACAAGAGCTTTAATTTGAGACACCTTAGACCTCTGTATCTCTTAAATTGACTGAGGGATCTTGGTTCAAAGGTTTAACAACCAAAATACAGATATTCTGAAAAACAACAATATAAACAAACCCCTGTATCTTTGGCATACACTCATACAACTGTACAGAGTAATATACCAAACTGTAGAGCTAACCAAGCCCTACAAGACTGTATCATCAGAATACAGATATCTTCCAAATTGAAGAAGATATCTGGTATGGAAGTTTTTGAAGCCTCATACTGATGTACAAAAATACATCCAAAAACTTAAGACCCTTATAGCTTTTACTATTTTAAAGAAGGGTAAACATGAAGCATACCAAATTGAAGAGCTCATTAAGCCCTTCAATTCTGTGCTCTTGGTTTCTTGATATCTTAAGAACTGACTGAGATATCTTGACTGGAAGGTTTTTATAGCAATACATGACTGTATCAAACTTGTATCAAACAGTATTGCTCTCATACTTAAAATAATATACTTAGGAAGATATAACCTCTCTAAAATCATCATTACTGATCATACAGACACTAGAACAACGTCATTTAAGTGCTGATGTGGCAGGTGAAAAGTTTTTTCACCCTGTATTGATCCAGAATGATCATTTGTGGTTCCAAAACCACAATTCTGCCTCTATTGACGTCAGAATTGATGATCCAGAACCACAGATTGATCATTGGAGTGAAAAGTTTCACGCCTCTGACGTGTGAAGAGTTAATAACTCTTGAAAGTCTTGAAAGATATAAAAAGAAGGGTTTTTTCATTGAAAACCCATCATATCTTATCTTATTTACCCATATTCTTACGTGACAAAACTGTTATCCATCAGTAGTGTCCTTAGAATCATTAGAGATATAATTAGAGAATAATTATTGTAGTACTTCTTTACAGTCAAAGATATTAGAGTATTGCAACCCAGGTCCTCAACAGACTCCTCACCACTGTTACAATGTAGCAGTAGGACCTGAAGAATTAAATTTGTTTGTTTTTGACATGTCACACTCATAATACTAGCTTGTATTTACATTTTATAGCTACTATATAGACTCACCCTGACATTTTGGGGGCCTGGCCATGGTTTTCAACCTTATTGGACGTGTTTTGAACTGAATTAGGCATAAAAATTCTGTTATTTACAAGGTATTTTACTAACAGTCAGTAAAATTTTGAAATTATCTTATTTTCTATTATTATTATTATTTTTTATAATATAGCATCATATATTATATATATGAATTTTTCTCCAAAAATATATATTACAAATATTTTTGTTGAGAGTAAGAGCACAAATCCTCTTTATTTCAGTATATTGCAATAATTTTCACGAAATTTGATAATAATACAACAGTATTATTTAAATTTCAATATAAACAATAATATACAAACAGTATATTACTTATCTTTTACTATTATTTTCACCAAAGTGCATGAAAAATTAATAAAGAAACATTTATTAATAAATAATTAATAAATATTAAATAATAAAATAATTTTTTGTTATTTATAAGGAATATTTTAATTAAATATTTCCTTTAAAACAAGACATCACTCAAATTGACGTGAAAACTTGTATTTGATTGATATTTTAATCAAAAATCAAGTGTTAAAATAAATATTATTTATAATATTTATAATAACAAATCAAATTTATTATAATTTAATAAATTTGACGTGTTTATACAAAAATATAATAATATCCAAGTGAATCATTCACAAAACACTTGGATATTACAGTTTTTACTTATAAAACATAAGTGAAAAACTCAAAACTGTTATTTTTTAATAAAAAACATATAAAAAAAAAATTATAATAAGAATACTTAAAACTTTCGAAAAATAACAGTAGAATTGAATAAAATCATTTTGTTTTATCATAAAATACTGATATACAATTTGAAACATCTTTTCTGAATAGTGGAAAAAGATTATATTCCATTAGAAACCCAGTCACAAGGAAACCCATCTGTGACAGCCTCAGAAGACAGAGAGGTGCTGCCAAAAACCAAGGGCAAGCAGAAAAGACACAGTGAAGTGACAATCAACTCAAAAGAGTGGACACCAATAGCCGTGCCAAGGGCCAAAAAACCCAGAAAAGCTCCAGCAAAACCAGTTGGATCACCAAAACAAATTGAAAAACAGAAAATCACTGTTATCAACCCAGTTGTAAACTCTAAAGGCAAATTGCCAAAGAGTATAGATCATAAATTTGTACAAGGGCCTGCTAAAGGTAAATAAACCTTGAAACATACAACATTTTTCATTGTCTGTCATTTTTTAACATTGTTAACATGACACCTCCACTTCTTAGAGATCTTGGATTCCCAGGAAATCAACCAGAACACTGGCCAAGAAGACAGCCAATTACTGGATCAAATGACCAGCAAAGGACTTACCAACAGGGAACTCCTACCCAAGGTCTTATTCCAAATCAAATTCAACCCAGAAATCCAACCAGGATTTTGGACAGATGCAGAACAGGTCCTTCAAATACACAAACTCCTGAAAGACCTCTTCACATGGAGAATGGACAACAAAATGTTCACTTTGGCAGCATCATGGGCAGAGGTGGGGATAACAACTCAGAAGATCTGTCTCAAGCAAATGGCTTGGACAGAAGGTATGACAGGAATGCAAGGTTGGAACCCCAACAAGAATTGCAAACTCTTAGAAGAAAGAGCAATCAGAATCAAAGAGAACCAGGCAGCCATACAAGCCATAGAGAGATCTTCGCACAAGGAAGAGACCAGTCAGATTCAGGCACCCCCAGAAATGGAAGGAGAAGTCCCATATTCCCCACAACAATCCAGCAGTTCCAGGCCTTACAAGCCAAAGGAGACTTCATCCAAGGCTCCCCAACCATTCCAGGTAGTTTCTAACAGGAGAAAAGGAGCCCAAGGGAGGAAAAAAACTTCTTTAAACCAGAGGAAGAAGGAAGCAGACCCATTGATGAAAAAGCTGATGGACTTAGTCCAAGAAGTACACAAAACCAAAAAATAGTTGTACCTACAAATAGTTTTGATAGTTCTGACTCAATTGATCCAGAATTAATAACTGAGACTACAATCCACATTCATGAGTTTGAAAACAAATTCACATGGACCAAATTGGCCCAATTCATGGATTGGACACATGAAACCTCAGAAAAAATGAGGACAGAAGTGGAAACATTGAAAGAAGAAAATGCTTTCCAAGCAACAGTCATAAAAGACTTGAATACAAATCTGGCCAAAATTTGGACAGAATTTGAAAAAACTAACAGACAGTTGAATTCAATTCTAGAAGAACAACAAACTGTGAGGAGACATCTGAGGAGTATCCAGAAGCAACAGGATAGCTTTGATAAAGAAATTGATTACCTCTATGACAGAGAAGACAATCAATACCCTCCAACACAAGGTCAACCCACTACCTCTAAAAAATTGAAAGAAGAGGATAAAGACTATGACCAGGAACCTGAATACCAGATTCCAAAGTCAAGATCAGAGTCAATGTACCAAGATGGGGAAAATCTCAGCTATTCAGAGAAACAGGCACTAAAAAAGTTACCAGAAGTAGCAAACTGGCCAAAGTTCTCAGGAATTGGGGAATATGACCATATGGAAATCATTGACTAAATTGATGGACTCTTTGTTGATGTCCCAAAGATACCAGACTACTGGATCACAACAAGACTTAACACAGCATTCAGAGGCCATGCAAACATATGGTATACTGAAATGAAAGAAATACATGGCAGGAAAAGCTGGCCATGGTGGAGGAACCAGATTATACAAAAGTATAGCAATGGTAGTGGGATCTGGCAAAAGACCATGTCCTTTGAAAGTGATAGATACTCCACAGAAAGAGACCCATATGAATGGTGTCTCAAACAAACAAAAAGGCTAAAAGCTATTGATCCCAATATGACAATAGAAATGAGAAACCATAAACTCCTAACTAAATTGCCAGGAGATCTAGAACATGCAGTCAAATGCAGATGCAACAACATCAGCAGCATTGATGACATAGCAAATGTCATACAAGATGTGAGGAAAAAAACCTCCATAGGAAGGTACACATCCTATAAACCAAACTTCAAAGACAAGAAGTCTGAGGTTAAAGAAACAAACAAAGAGAAAGGGAAAGAAACCCCAAAAAAGAAATATGTGTGCCACAACTGTGGATCACCAGACCACTATGCCAACAATTGCACAAAACCAAAAAAGAAAATATATGCAATTGATGAAGAATCAGAAGAACAAACAGGTGACAAATCTGATTCTGACAGTATGGGAAATGGTATGAGAGCAGAATCACAAAGTGAACCTGATACCATAGAAGAATACATAGTGGAATGCAATGAAGAAAGTTCACTTGACATACAAGACATTGAATTAGATTCAGGAATACCACAAATAACAACAGACAAAGAGCTCTGTAAGCACACACAGAATGCACAAACATTCCTGGTAACCCCAAATAGAGGGATGGGATTCATTCATGGAACACCTACAAAATTGACAGTTTACATTGAGAACTGTAAACATCCAATGATCATTGACACAGGAGCAAGTTGCTCCATAGTGGCAAAAGAATACTTAAAACAACACTTCCCCAAATGGGAAGAGGATATAATCCCAACAAAAGCTAGAAACTTTAAAAGTGCATCAGGCAAAATGCACTCACTGGGGACAATAATCAAAGAGATAGTTATCCCACACCAAAAAGGAAATATCAGACTAGAACCTGAATTTGTAGTTCTAGAGAATGCACATGTACAAGGATTCTTACTAGGTACAGAGTACCAAAGAATGTATGGTATGGACATTTGCAATAGTAAAAATAGATATCTTACGATAGGTACAAACAAAGAAATTTTTTTTTCCTTTGACATAAATCATATAACAAATGATAACACCCAGAAAGAACTAGTGGAAGAATTCAAAGAAGCCCAATATGGCACTCAACTCACCAGCAAAATGAAACTCAGCTTACTGAAAGTATTGAGGAAGCATAGAGGAGCTTTTGCAATAGGAGATGAACCACTAGGAAAAATCAAAAGACATGATATAGAATTAAATCTGGATGTAGAAAGACCATATCCACCTATGCTTAGGAGACCATCATACCCAGCCAGCATGGAAACTAGGAAAGAAATTGAGAAACATATCAATGAACTCCTAGAAATGGGGGTCATAAGGAAAATAGGACACAATGAGATAGTAGAAGTCACTACACCAGTCCTTATAACTTGGCATGATGGTAAATCCAGACTATGTGGGGACTTCAGGGCTTTGAATAATTACACCAAAGCAGATAGGTACCCCATCCCAAGGATACCACATGCACTAGATAAACTAGCAAAAGCCAAGTTTATTACAAAAATGGATTGCATGAAAGGCTTCCACCAGAATGGGGTGAAACCAGATTCCATCAAATTGCTAAGAATTATATGCCATATGGGCATATATGAATATACTAGAATGCCATTTGGCATTAAGAACGCACCAGCCCATTTTCAGAGGATGATGGATACCATGTTTCAAGATGAAATAATGGAAGGGTGGATGGTAGTGTACATTGATGATATCATAATATACTCAGAAACATGGGAAGACCATGTGAGGAAAATTGATAAAATATTGGGAAAATGTACACCAATCAACATGAAAATATCTCTTAAAAAATGTAACTTTGGACAGCAAGAACTGCTAGCCCTAGGACACAAAGTTTCAGGTTTAAGTCTAGCCATAGACAAAAATAAAGTTGCTGCAGTACTGAAGAAACCAGTACCAAAAAACATTAAATAAATGCAATCTTTTTTGGGCTTTCCTAGTTACTACAGGAGCCACATAAAAAGCTTTGCACACATCACAAGTAGCCTATACAAACTGTGCTCAAGAGATGTAGTCTTTGAAATTACCAAAGAAAGAAGAGATGCATTTGAGAAGA
Organism: Austropuccinia psidii; assembly: GCA_023105745.1. NCBI lineage: Eukaryota > Fungi > Basidiomycota > Pucciniomycetes > Pucciniales > Sphaerophragmiaceae > Austropuccinia > Austropuccinia psidii. The sequence goes on along the minus strand of JALGQZ010000003.1, from coordinate 61,856,174 downwards.
TCAAACATGAACTGACCAATGCCCCTGTCCTAATGATGCCTGATTTTGAACTACCATTCAAACTATCTATAGATGCAGCAGGTAGCCAAGGACTAGGAGCAGCACTACACCAGAGGCAACTAGTGGATGGAATATCCAAAGAAGGAGTAATTTGCTAAATATCAAGACAACTGAAAGACTCAGAAGCCAGATATGGAGCTACCCAGACAGAATGTCTCTGTTTGGTATGGGCATTAGAAAAACTCCATTACTACTTAGAAGGAGCAGTATTTGAAGTTTTTACTGATTTCACAGCCCTCAAATCACTGTTGAACATGAAGACAACAAACAGACACATGATCAGGTGGCAAATAGCCATACAAGAATACAGAGGGAATATGACTATTATCTATAAAGAAGGGAAAATTCATACTAATGCAGATGGTCTCAGCAGGTGGCCACTGAAGAATGACCAAGAGAATCCAGCATATGACCCAGAAAATGGGGCCAAAATACCCATACAATGCATGGAGATAGATAGGAGAAAGAGCTTCAAACTATCAAACTGGGCATTAGGTAATGACCCATCAAACCCAGCACAGAGCTATGAAGAGAGAAAAGAGATACCCATAGTGGGAATCAGCTCCTCTAATATAAGTACAGAGTTCTTTAGTATAGTACAATCATCATACAATAAACACAAACAGTGTAGTATATTGATACAACTATTAAAACAAAATTACAGGAGTCCTGAACTAGAGAGCCAATTGGAAGAGCCATGGCTCAAAAACTTCAAAGAGAATAGATTTTTTCTGATGAATGATCTACTATACCATAGGGAAAAAGACACAAGTGCCCTGGTAATAATAAATAGAGAACATATTTCCCTGATACTACAGGAATGCCATGACTGCCCATACATGGGACATATGAGTGAAGAAAGAACTAAAAAAAGAGTCTTTAGCACAGCTTGGTGGCCAAAGTGGGAACAAGACTTGAGTGAATACATCAACTCTTGTACCAGATGCCAAAAAGCCAACAAAAGTCATGGCAAAAGATATGGATTACTCCAGAGTATAGAGGAGCCCAAACACCCCTGGGAAATAATAAACATGTATTGGGTGACAGGCCTGGTCCCTGGAGGGAAAGACAGCTTTAATGCATGCCTAGTAGTAGTAGAAAGGTACAGCAAGAGTTTCAGATGTCTCCCCTGTCACAAAGAGGAAACAGCAATGGACACAGCCATATTGTTCTGGAACAATGTGATAGCAAACTGTGGAGTTCCAAGAATTATAATTAGTGACAGAGACCCTAAATTCACATCAGAATTCTGGACTAATCTATATGAGATGCTGGGAACCAAACTAGCATTCTCTACAGCTTACCATCCACAAACAGATGGTCTAGCAGAAAGAATGATTCAAACATTAGAAGACATCATTAGAAGATTTTGTGCATATGGCATGGAATATAAAGACAATGAGGGATATACCCATGACTGGGTAACCCTCCTACCAGCTGTACAATTGGCATATAACAAAAGCATACACTCAGTGAAAGGAAAAACCCCTGCCACATTAGAGAAAGGATGGAACCCACTACTTCCAGTAGACTACTTGAAGAAGAACCTCCTCTCAGTACACCCCACAGCTAAAGACTTCCACACAATGTGGAAAACTGCCTGTGAAAAAGCAGAACAATGTGTAGCTGAAGCTAAATTATACAACAAACAGAGATATGATAAAAGTCACCAAGAACCTGATTTCAAAGAAGGAGACCAAGTTCTAATCTCAACTCTTAACTTCAACAATCTAAGAGGACCCAAGAAGATGAGAGACTCATTCATAGGACCATTCACCATTATTAAATTAATAGGAAAGAATGCAATAGAAGTCAACCTGACCAAAGAGTTTTCTAGGAAACACCCAGTTTTCCCTGTGAGCCTGGTAAAACCCTATCACCAAACAGATGAGGAGAAATTCCCTAACAGAAAGAAGACAGTCACCCATGAAAGATTGGTAGAGGAAGATGACTCACCTGGACCAGTGAAAAAGATCATTAAAGCCAGGAAAATAAGAATTAATGGGAAAGACAACAGGCAATATCTGGTTAGATTTAAGAATCAACCAGCAGATATAGATAAATGGTTAACTGAGAAAGCAATCTCAGATGGCCAAATACACCTCAGAATATTCAGAGCCTCCAGAAGGGCTGAAGAGTCTCCTCAATGATGAGCCTTCTTTTGAGGGAGGGTATGTCAGCCTGTGACTCAAAACAGAGCACTAGCATGACACCCAACATACCATAAATAATGGTATGACAAGTATTGAACAAACATAGTCAATACAGGTAATAAATAAGAGGAAAAAACTCCTCTTAAATAAAACACCAACCTTATCCAAACAGAATAAGGAAACCTAGAGGAAAATAAACAAGTCAAAACCCTTATTTTCACCTCTCATCTAACTTATGCATATTAAAGTTATTCTATACCAAAATGATATTTTTCTTAAAGCTCACATAGAGAGCTACACAATGGTATCATCCATGTTGCTGTAACACCACCACAACTGGTGATACCATATGACCTTTATTTTAAAACCAAGACCCCCCTGAAAGTCAAAGAGGGCTTGTACAAAACTGTACAAAAGTACAACCAAATTAAAGATCTAAACAAGAGCTTTAATTTGAGACACCTTAGACCTCTGTATCTCTTAAATTGACTGAGGGAACTTGGTTCAAAGGTTTAACAACCAAAATACAGATATTCTGAAAAACAGAAATATAAACAAACCCCTGTATCTTTGGCATACACTCATACAACTGCACAGAGTAATATACCAAACTGTAGAGCTAACCAAGCCCTACAAGACTGTATCATCAGAATACAGATATCTTCCAAATTGAAGAAGATATCTGGTATGGAAGTTTTTGAAGCCTCATACTGATGTACAAAAATACATCCAAAAACTTAAGACCCTTATACCTTTTGCTATTTTAAAGAAGGGTAAACATGAAGCATACCAAATTGAAGAGCTCATTAAGCCCTTCAATTCTGTGCTCTTGGTTTCTTGATATCTTAAGAACTGATCGAGATATCTTGACTGGAAGGTTTTTATAGCAATACATGACTGTATCAAACTTGTATCAAACAGTATTGCTCTCATACTTAAAATAATATACTTAGGAAGATATAACCTCTCTAAAATCATCATTACTGATCATACAGACACTAGAACAAGGTCATCCAAGTGCTGACGTGGCAGGTGAAAAGTTTTTTCACCCTGTATTGATCCAGAATGATCATTTGTGGTTCCAAAACAACAATTCTGCCTCTATTGACGTCAGAATTGATGATCCAGAACCACAGATTGATCATTGGAGTGAAACGTTTCACTCCTCTGACGTGTGAAGAGTTAATAACTCTTGAAAGTCTTGAAAGATATAAAAAGAAGGGTTTTTTCCTTGAAAACCCATCATATCTTATCTTAGTTACCCATATTCTTACGTGACAAAACTGTTATCCATCAGTAGTGTCCTTAGAATCATTAGAGATATAATTAGAGCATAATTATTGGAGTACTTCTTTACAGTCAAAGATATTAGAGTATTGCAACCCAGGTCCTCAACAGACTCATCACCACTGTTACCATGTAGCAGTAGGACCTGAAGAATTAAATTTGTTTGTTTTTGACGTGTCACAGTCATAATACTAGCTTGTATTTACATTTTATATCTACTATATAGACTCACCCTGACAGAGGTTTTGTTACTTAAAAAATATCAGCTTTTTCATTTCCACTGAATTTATAAGACATCTTCTATAACATTTTGGGAGAATATTTTCTTTATTGTTATAGCCTTACCCTGACTGGTGTTCATTAAATCTGATGATACTTTTGGGAAATCTGATTTTGAAAGAGAGTTAACTATCTTCTATATACTTCTCTTATTTAAAATTTGTAGCCGCATAATGATAAATTGTATTCTTTGAAAATTTCATTCATTTTTTTCAAAAAATGAGAATTTATGATTTGTTTGCCAGGTCGGATTTAATATAATGGACTACTTCTTGAATTTAGGATGAAGTGGTGGCCTTTAATTCTACTTTGTAAATTGATTTGGTGGTAGTCAGGAAATTAATTGTCTCTGTAAAATTTCTATTTATAAATGACTTAGCTTAACGTTTTTGCAAATATTTTCAGTATACAAAGCTATAATTAATGTGAGGAAAGAACCAATGAAAAATGTTTCTTTTATAAAATTTATCCTTTCTATGATAATATCTATTGATTCAATATAGATTATTCTTACCTATTTCCTTCAGATTTATGTTCAAATGAAAATGTTGGAACAATGATCAAAGAGAAATTAAGCTAAAAGATCCCAAGATTACTTTTAATTAATCCTATGCATAGATGAAATTGACCAAATGATTTGAATAAAACATCTGCATTATTCTGGAAAAAAGATTCTTATTAATGAAAATTATCATGATTCTGAAATAATTATCAGTAATTTTTGGTATGGAGTTTTGACATTCTTTGTCTAAATGTCATGTTCTTCCTGGATCTACAGGTTGAGAAATATGATGAATCTGTATTTGGTTTTGGGAAGAATGTATCAATGATTATCTCAGATGATTTTTACCAATTATATAACTTTCCTAACACAAAACTGTGTTCGGTTCTATTGAAAAATAATTATTCAATTCTTTACTTTAAGTAAGAGTGATAATATATTTTTCTTTGAATAATAATTGGCCTACAAAAACAATAATGAAGCTCCAGGTATAGTTGTCCTTTCTTTTTTTTGATTGAAAAAGGAAGAATAAAAATCTCAAACTTTTTCCCCCTTTTTTATTAATAAAGTGCAAAGTTCCTGAAGCTAACTACAATAATATTTGCAAAATCTTCAATTGGAGAATTGTGAGCTATAATTACTGTATTCTTTCTTTGTGTATTCTCTAAGTCTGAATTTGGGCTGATCAATGGCTAGTTTACTCACTGGATTTCAAAAGTGATTGTATTTCAGATAAGTATTTGGGAAATGGGGGTTCATTTTCAAATGGAAGTTTGTCAATTGTATTTTACAATGACCATCACTCCAAAAACCAAACTTACAAGGCCAGATTTTCTTGATATTTAAAGAATTATTCTCATTTTTTCTATTATAAAATGTATTGTTATTTCCAAAAAAGGAAAATAAAATTGGTATAGAGGATTTGATTTAATAACAATTACTTTATTAGAATTCACTAAATTTCAAAAGGTTCAATTTTGTATGAAGCCATAGAGAATGAAAATAATTCAGATCTTATTCTCTGTAAGAGAAATCATTTCAGCTTCATACTAATGGTATTTTGAATGGAACTTAAGATATGAATAGATCTTGATTACATAAAAATGATTATTTCTCACTAAAATACTGCAGAAAGAGACTAATTGTCTGTATATTATCTGATTAGTACACAATAAGTTACTTCAAAAAATGGTTTGGAATATGTCGATTTGAGGTAGTTTAAGCATATCAATACATTTCATGTTTTGGATTTCTAACATAAAGTAATTTTTTTTGGTTTGATTTAGTATACTTCTTACATCTTATTTAATAAAAAGAGAGTCTTTTTACAATCAGAGTTTCAGATATGCCGCAGATCATAGAATCAAGATTCATGCAGCATTATATTCTACTAGGGCTTTCACTTCTGATGAAGTCATTTTCATTTTCAGAAGTGGATCCTCTCAAGAAAAATTCCAGAATTCCATTATTAGTCCAATCAATTTCCCAGGTTCCTTGAATTGATTGTTACTTAATTCATTGCTGCAGCACAATATAAATGTATTCAATAAGATAACTGCATTTTCATATGGAATGTTGAATTGCACTTTCTTTGTTTTGTACCATAAATTTCAAGCTAACAATAAGGTTTGTGACCTCTATTTAATAAATCAATTGTTTCAGATACAAAGCTGTGAGACTATGCAGAAAAACATTTTCAATTATCAAATTATAAAAATTTGTTTTGTGTGATATCTCTTCAAACCAATTACTATCATCTTAAAATGCAATAAATTAGAAAGAATGCATCTTTTGAGAGAATTTGGGTTCAATTCCAAAAACCAGCTTCAAAAATATAGTTTCATTTATAAAACTGAAGAAATTGAATATTTCTAATCATCCTTTAAAAACAGGCTTTCTGTATTGAAAATTCATAGAAGAAATTTTAACAAAGGTTTTATCAATAAAAGATTTGTTCCATAAGAAAGCAGACTTTCTTTAATAATTTTATCTTTCCCAAGGTTTTGAATAAAATAATTTCAAAAGATAATCTTAAGAAAATATTCAATGATTGCAAAAGCTCCTTATCATCCCCTCAAATAATGTTTTCTCAATGATATAAAAAAAGCTTTGTGATTCCATTTCTTATTCTTATTTTAAGTTCAAAGGAAGTTCATTCAATCATGAGCCCCAATATAGTACAGCTTTTTTAATGTGTTCTTGTTGATTTACAAATCCTAAGAAAGGATAGGTTGAATAGAATACAAATTTTTGTCATACATTAATGAAAGAAAAGTGAAAAATTGAAGTAATAATATATGGGGATGGGAGCTAAATGGTTATTTTGCATAAAAATTATTACTATTCAAGTAATTCAATAACAAAGAGATATTCTAATAGAAATCTTAATGTACTCACATTTCTATAAATAAAATAAATATAAGAAGAAGAATCAATGAAAGATCTCACTAGATCATAGTACAGTCTCTACTTCAACAAAATTGGCTATTTGCTCCAGATTCTGAAAAGGACCCCTGGGACTTATTAATATTCCTTATTTTTTTTAAATATCTTTTAGCTATTTCAGAATAACAATTTGATGGTAGATTTGGGCATTTTATGATATCACATGGTGGATCCATTTCAGGATAGGTTCTGTGTGCCTCAAGCCTTTTTCTGGTTTTGTTACACCCCTTCATTTTGGCTATATAGTTTATAGTTTTTTTTCCAAATTGTGAATATCATTTGTGTACTCAATGCTACTCCATTTCAAAGAAAATTAAGTAAAGTTGCTGTTTTCATCTTCTTCAGTTTCCAAGAAAAATTCCTCTGATGGAACTAGGAGCTTTGCAGTTCAACTTCCATAAAGATGGGTGGCAATTTTTGACAATTTTAAAAAAGCCAAAGGATGTAACATTCATGAACAACATCCTCATGTTATTTCAAATTAATGGAATGAGATTAACAAAAGGTTTTTTTCAATACTTTCTTTTATTTGTATTTTCTTCTTCTAGGAATTATAATTTGAGATTTTGGTCCTCTTGACCACCTTTAAATGAGAGTTCCAATTGATAATTAGCTATAGCTTGTGGTTTCATCCAATGCATATTATGAAAATTGTGAGCCTTAGAGGTATTTTCATATACCCAAAAGACCACAAATAGTAAAATAATATATAAATAGAAGTAAAATAAATTTATTTATATTATCAAAATAAAAATAAAATATAAATATAAATCTATATATAAAAATAAAAATATAATTATAATTTAAAAATAAAATTACATTGAATTTCAAATTTTTGAAAACATATTTTTACTTGAAAAAATTAAGTAAAAATGAATTTTCAAATAAAAATACCAAAATTAAAATATTTTTGGAAAAAAGGTGAATAAAAATTATCATAACTTTTTATCCTACAAATAAACTTATGAAAATTGTTTCACCATTGGACTCCTCATAAAAGATAAGATGGGTTCACCTCTGGGTGAAATCTCTGTAACTCAACTCTAAATAAGCTTAAATTAAGTTTTTTGTATTTTCTGTAAAAAAGTTAAAAGTACTCAAAACCTTAATTTAATTCACATCTTATGTGGTTTTAAACATCAATTTTTGTGTTAAAATTGAGGTGTTTTGTGTAGCTTAGAAGTTATGAGGAATTGAAGTATTTTGAATTGAAATGTCAAAATGTGCGCGTGTATTACATGAGTGAACTTTAATTTACATATAAGGTGTCAATTATTACAGTAAGTGTATTGTAAAACTCAATTGAATTACATATGCAAATTACAAGTATAATACATGATGAGGAATTAAAGGAGAAATAAATTGGAAAGATTAATTTGAGGAGGAAAAGAAACTCTAGCTCTAAGGGGGAGCCAGACCCCCAAACTCCTTGCTGACAGGCATGAGATGTCAAAATCCACGCAAACATTCATCACTTTTGGCCTGGAATTGAGTCACAGGGTCTGTGACTCAATTGATGATGAGGTTTTTATACCAACCAGGGCAGCTTGACTGTTTCCAGGAGGGTAAAACTACCCTTATGATGAAACAATCATTTTAAAAACAGTTTTAACTGGTTTTCATGTCTCTTACACATCTTTTAACTTGTTTTGTAGGATTGAAACCAGGTATTACTATAGCAATGGCTGATTTAAGGGTCTAAAATGGCTAAACCCAGCCCTTTTTTTGGCCTGAACCAGGGTTCAATCATGCCATAAATGGCCTTTCTGTTGTCATATTTTTCTCCAAGACTGACAAGAGTAAACTTTACTTTTTTGGAGTAAGAAAATTAGTGGCTATAAAGGAATGCCTTCTTTGCCCCACTTTTTTCTTCATGTTAGAATCTTTTTCTTTTATAGTTAGTTTAAAACACTGTTAAACAAATCAATAAAAGATTAAAACCACCTTTTTATTATGATTTTAAACCTTTTAACCACTGTTAATAATAATAATAATAATAATAATTGTTTGTAAGTCTTATAAACACTTTTACCCTTGAACCACCCCATAAGTGAGCTAAAGCCTCTTTCATCACCGTTAACTTTGTCACTTTGTTTCCAAATTAACTCTGGTCACTTTTGGGATTTTTTCTGTTTAATAATCCTTTCAAACACTTTGTTCTAATATTCATTTCCTGCAGTTCTTTGCTCAATTAATTCCAATTGAAATTGCTCTTGAAGAAATTTCTTTTGTCACCCCAAATATCTCTTGTAGAGTATTTTTGGATAAAGATTTATTGTTGGTAAAAAATAAAATTTATAATATTGTTGTTTTATACTTATAAAGTTAAAAATAATAAAATTTTCCTTTTTTTTCTCAAAAATATTATTTCATACTAGTTTTAATCAATTTTTACCTTATACAGATTTTGAGGACAGGAAAAGTACTTGATTTTCAATCAAAGTTTTATGTTCACACCTTACATTTGGTGGCCCAGCTGTGAAATTTTACCCATGAAATCTTTTTTTACTCTCTTTAAATCCTTTTCCTTATATTGAGAAAATCCTTTTCCTTATATTGAGAATATCTAAAAAATCCATAAAAATACTTATAAATAAAAAAGTCCATAAAAAAAAACTTTTTTATATTTTAAGTGAGGCTTTCATTTTTTCATTTCTCTTTTGAAAAATCTCTTTTTACCCAATTAACTGCTGTCTTCATTCATTTTAGTGTCTGACAACATGGTAATACAAGAAAATATTGAAACTGCATCAACAGTTACTAGCATTATTGCTGCAAGTACTGTCAATTCTGAGCATAATAGTACTGTTATTATAGCTCAGAATAATCAAAAAGAACCAATTTCTTCAGAATTAATCAATTTTGACATTAGTAATACTCTGCAAAAGGCTAATAATTTGGCAAATAGTATGTTTTTGATGTAAAATTACTATTTTGGACCTTTTTAATTAGAATAATTCCTTCAACCAGGTCAGGAGCCAGCTATAACCCCTCACGCAGCTCCCAAAAAGGCTATAGACGTGATTATTGTAGAAGCCAATCAGTTACAGAAGGACAAGGGTTAGTAAATGGATCTCAAACTGACAAATTATGCCATTCTGAAGCTGATCATACTGCTTTACCTTCAAAAAGAGCGGACACCACCACAAGAAGCCTCAGAGGACATTTAAAAAGCCTGCCAGAAGGCATACAAAAATTCATTTCAGCACAAAGAATAACAGATCCTTGAAGATCTGTGAAAAAACTGAATCAATTCTTACCTGACTGTGATAAAATTCCTGTGCCATCCCAACACTTGAAAGTTACTCAATGGATGGCATCCATTGATGGAAAAGAAAAAAATGATGCTTTTAACAGCAGAATGGAGGAAAAACAACCCTCCAACACCCAAGCAAGTGCCAAGAACATCCCCAGTAGCCATAAATAGCAATTACAACATGAAAAAGCATCCACAAGCTCAGAAAAAGGGCAAAGGCAAAGCACCAGCTACAAAACCTTACAGCCAAGGGTACAGAATCCCAAAGTTTCAGCAGGATGCCATTGAAAATTTATTTCAGATGGTCAGAACAATGATGGAATTACAGAAAAAGGAGGAAGCCAGACCAAAATTTCAGAAATGATCTCTGATATTCTGGATGGCATTCCAAACCTGTACATAGCTATAAATGACGTGAAAAGAAATATTTCTGATAGAAATTCAGCAATTTTTAACAATCTTAAAAAAAATAACTTAAGTCTGAGAAAAATAAATTAGAAACGTATGTGTTTTGAAAAATTCTTAAGAACAATCACAACTTCCAATAATGAAAGTTCATATGGCGCTAAATTATATGAACAATCTGCCATTATTAAAGAATTAACAGACAAATATTCTAAGCTCAATGTTGAGGACATAATTGAAACAAGAACAAAACAAGCCATAAATATTATCAAAGAAGATAATAAGAAAGTCCTTTATGATATTTCAAATTTATTTACTGAAGTAAGGACAGATAAAATTGCCTTGAAAAAGTGTTTTTACACCTCACAACAAGAAGTATCAAAGTTAACAATAAAGTTGAATCAAGTCATTTCTGATAATTCTAGACAGACACAATTATGGAAAGAATTAACACATAAGGAAGATATATATAAAGTTGATGTAATGAATCTAATACAGAGCTTCCAACATTTGTTTAGAAATTTTCAAAGGTGTGCCAACAGTAAAATGAATGATATTGAAAAATCACTGCACACCTTACCAAGAATGTCTACACCTCTGAATCAGGATGAGGGTAGAAGAACTCCCAACCCACAAGTATTGGAAGTGGAAAATTCACAATTAAAGAATGAATTTTCCACCTCTTTCCATACCTTGGACCCATCAATGGGTCAGGCACTGTTGAAAGAAGTACCAAAAACTAAGGAATGGCCTCACTTTAGTGGTGAAGGAGAATATGACCATATGGAATTCATCAGGGGTATTGAAATGATTAGAGAAGATTTTGGATTACCAGACAGATTTGTAACAGAAATATTTAACACCCTTTTTACCAGATCAGCCCACAGATGGTATATCAAATTGAGACAAGCACATGGACAACAGAGTTGGACTTGGCGGAAAACCCAAATCATTAAAAAATGGGCCAATGATTCTTGGAGATTTAAGGTGGAAACAGCCTTTGAGTCTTCCAAATTTAATTCTGAAAACAATAGAGCTTTAACATGGTTTTCACAACAAAAAGACAGCTTGAAAGCATTATATCCTGACATGTCAGAATTTATTATTCAAAGGAAAATTCTAAGAAAATGTGGAGGTGATTTGGAGCATGCTGTTAAAAGCAGGACTACTGAAAAATATTCAGCTGAATATATTATTAATATATTGGAAGAAGTAACCACCAGAACCAGAATTGGCTCTAGTAGGGTGAATCTCAAGACAAGGTTTAATACACCTTAGAAAGATTCTGTGGACCAAAATCCCAAAGAAAAGTCTAATAACATGAAATATAAATCTGCAGATATAATAAGGAAGTGCCATATTTTCCAGAGAACAACACATTTAGCTAATTCATATCCAAGAAAGGGGAAATAAATGAAATTCACATTGGAAAGGAACCTGATGTTGAAAAAGATGGTGAGGTAATTGAGGAAAATTCAGATGATAAATCATCAATATTTTCTGAATCTCCAAAAAGATATAGAAATTATCAATGCGACTTTTGAAATCATAGAATCTTATTCCAACTTGCCACAATCAAGCAATTGTCAACTTGATTTATCAAAGATTAAAGATGCACACCTAATGGAGACCAAGCAAACAGGGGAAAAGGCTATACATCTGGTAACTCTTGTATAACAGAAAAGGTAATTGACACCAACCCCACTAAGCGTTTACTTGACCCAGGAGCCTTCTGCTCTTGTGTTGGCAAATATTTTCTTAAAGCCTTTGTACCAAGCTTTGAAGATCGATTGTTGCAAAATTATAGCATAAAGCTTAATAGTGAAAGTAATCCAATGAAGGCATTATGCATATTTGAGACTACTATCATATTTCCACACATAAATGGAAATTTAGGAATAACTGTTAAATTTGTTGTTAAAGAAAACTGCTCTAGTACCCATTTTATATTGGGAAATGATTAATTAATCATGTATGGCATAGATTCACATAACAATAAAGACAGATACTTTACTATTGGGAACAATAAGGATCAAAAATTTGCCTTTTTACCGTTCCAAAGACAGATTACAGTAAGCAAAGTATTTCCAGTCAACTTAGAGTTAGAAAAACTCAAGTCTGGGCAGTTAAATGAAGCTGAAATAATTCTTCATCTCACTGATAAACAAGAAAGTGAACTTTCTGCCCTTTTATATGCCCACAAAGAAGCCTTTGCATCAGATAAAGAGCCAGTGAGAGCAATTGTTGGTCATGAAGTTGAAATTATTCTTGATATTGAAAGACCTTACCAGCCACTCTTGAGAAGACCTGCATATCCATAAAGTCCCAAATCAAGAGAAGCTCTGAAAATACACATTAAAGAGCTTCTATACCTTGGTTTTATAAGAAAGGTTGTTCACAATGAGGAGGTAGAAATAACTACACCAGTCATAGTGGCATGGCATAATGGGAAATCTAGAATTGTTGGGGACTTCAGAGCTCTGAACACTTGCACTGTTCCAGACAGGTACCCAATACCAAAAATCCAAATTGCCCTTACCCAAATATCTCAAGCAGTGTATATTAGCACTATAGATTCCCTTAACGGATTTCATCAAAATGTGGTGATACCAAGGGAAAGAAAATACTTGAGAATTATTGTTAATTGTGGAGTGTATGAATATCTGAGGATGCCTTTTGGTATCAACAATGCACCTTCACAATTCCAAAGAATGATAAATGAAATCTTCCCTGAAGAACTTTCAGAAGTATGGTTAATCATTTAAATTGATGACATTATTGTCTGTTGTGAGCCTTGGGAAGAACATATATACAGATTATCCAGAGTTTTGAACAAAATTCAATCTGTAAACTTGAAAATTTCCTTAAAGAAATGTCATTTTGGATTTGAAGAACTGAAAGAACTGGTACATGTAGTATCTGGTTTGTCCCTTGGGATTGACAAAAACAAAGTTTCAGAAGTGCTACTGAAACCTATGCCTCAGAACAACAAAAACAATCATTTTGGGGGTTTTCAGGACATTACAGGCCGAATATTAAACATTTTGCATCCATAGAAAGACCCCTTTATAAATTATGTGACAAATACACAGTATTGGAAATGACTGTTGACAGAGTCAAAGCCTTTGAATCTTTAAGAAGTGCCTTGACAACTGCTCCACTCTTACTGATGCCAGACTTTAAGCTGCCCTTTAAGCTTTATATTGATGGATCAGGGGATGGGCTAGGTGCTGCACTTCATAAAGTCCAGATTCTAAATGATGAAACTGTGGAAAGACCCATATGTTTAATATCCAGGCAAATAAAACCAAGTGAAGCTAGATATGGGGCAAGTCAGATGGAGTGTTTATGCCTTTTCTGGGCCTTAGAGAAACTAAGTTACTTCCTAGAAGGATGTGTTCTGGAAGTAATAACAGACTTTACCACTGTTAAATCACTTTTAAAACTGAAAACACCCAACAGGCATATGATCAGATGGAAAATAGCCAAACAGGAGTATAGAGGTAATATGAATATTTTTCACAAAGATGGAAATATTCATAATAATGGAGATGGACTGAGCGGATTGCAATCACCAAATAGTATTTATAATCCTGCTTATGAGCCAGAAGGAGCTTCCCCACAGATCCCAATAGAAGAAATAAGTGTTACAGATCTGAGCACAACATTCTTTGAGGAAGTAAGAAACAGATATACATAAGAAACAAATTGCAGCATCCTATCTCAATTACTTACCAAAGACTGTAAAGACAACTCTTTGATACATTCCTTAGATGAAATATGGAATAAATCATATGATGAAGGAAGATTTCACTTATGGGATGATATAATTTACCACAGAAATAAGCATACATGTGTAATGTCAGTTTTGGACAAGTCCTTAACAAATATTATACTGAAAGAATTCCATGACAGCTCCTTCTTAGGATATCTGTCTGAGGACAGGACAAGAGAAAAGATTAAGACCTGTATATGGTGGCCAATGTGGCAGAAAGATGTTGCAGAGTATTGTAAACCTGTTACAGATGTCAAAAGGCAAATAAATACACTGGCAAAAGACTTGGAAATATGATCAAAATCCAAGAACCCAGAAAAGCTTGGGAAATTGTCCATATGGATTGGGTAGCTGGCCTACCACCTGCAGTTGATAGAAGTTATAATGCATGCCTAGTGATTGATGACAGATTTAGTAAGAATCCATTCTTTCTACCATGTCACAAGGATGATACAGCCATGGATACAGCTCTTCTAATATGGAATAGAGTAATATCATGAACTGGTATATTCACCAATATCATTAGTCACAGATATCCCAAATTAAGATCAGCACTATGGACAAATCTTCACCAATTATTTGGGACAAAGTTGTCCTTCTCTACAGCCTACCACCCACAAACTGATGGTCTAGCTGAAAGAATGATCCAAACCTTGGAAGATATGGTGATAACAGTTTGTGCATATGGCCTTGAATTTAAGATTGTGATGATCTCACCCATGATTGGTGTACTCTTCTACCAGCACTAGAATTGGCATATAAAACATCCATTGATGCTAGTACCAATCAAACTCCTGTTATTCTAGAGAAGGGATGGAATCCCAAATTACCCCAAGATTCATTAAGGAAGGATTTGGTTGAAATACATCCCACAGCTAGTAGATTCAAAGGAATGCTAGACAAAGCTAGAAAGCATGCAATAAAGTGCATGGAGGACTCATTTGTATATGCCAAAGATAAATGGGACAAATCACATGCCAATCTATATTTCAAAGTGGATGATTTAGTACCTGTATCAAACACTAACTTAAATAACATCAAGGTATGTAAAAAGTGCAAAGACTCCTTTGCAGGACCCTTTGTTATTAAGGCCTTCCATGGGAGATATGCAATTGAAGTAGAATTATCTGAGGAACTTAGCAATAAGCATCCTACATTCCCAGTAAGATTGGTTACACCATATAGATCTAGTGATGCTGTGAAGTTTCCTTTGAGAAATGAAGTTACCCAGCATATACCTCCTATTAAAGCTTCTGGTACTAGGAAAATAACCAAAGTTCTCAAAGAAAAGAAGTTAAGAACCAAGAAAGTAAGGGAATACCTTGTTAGGTACAGTGACCAGCTTTTGAAGATGAATGGTTAGCAGAAAAGGATATACCTGAAGCTACCAAACTTCTTAGAAGGTTCAGAGACACTAGAAATGAAAATATTACAAAGTAATGTTCTTTTTTTAGGGGGAGGGAATGTGAGCCTTAGAGGTATTTTCATATACCCAAAAGACCACAAATAATAAAACAAGATACAATTATAAATAAAATAATTTTATTTACATTATCAAAATAAAAATTGAAATATAAATATAAATTTCAACATAAAAATGAAAATTTAATTATAATCTAAAAATAAAATTACATTGAAATTGAAAACTGTGAAAACACATTTTTACTTAAAAAAATTAATTAAAAATGAATTTTTAACATAATTACTGAAATTGAAATATTTTTGGAAAAAAGTTTGATAAAAATTATTGTAGCTTTCTATCAAATAAATGAACATAAGAAAATTGGTTCACCATTGGATTCCTCATAAAAAATAAGGTGGGGTCACCTCTGGGTGAAATTTCTGTAGCTCAACTCTAAATAAGCTTAAATTAAGTTTTTAGTATCTTCTGTATAGAAATTGAAAATCCTCAAAACCTTAATTTGATTCACACCACATTTTATGTTAAGCATCAATTTGTATGTTAAAATGGAGGTGTGCTGTGTAGCTTAGAAGCTATGAGGAACTGAAGTATTTTCAATTGAAATGTCAAAATGTGCATGTGTATTACATAGGTGAACTGTAATTTACATATGAGGTATCAATTATTGCAGTTGTTTAACTATAAATATAAATTCAATTTCATGTGTCAATTATGAGTATATTAAATGATGAGTAATTAAAGAAAAAATAAATTGGAAAGATTAATTTTGGAGGGTGAAAAGGAAGCTTGGCTTCAAGGGAGCCAGACCCCCAAAATTCTTGCTGACAGCCATGAGATTTCAAAATCCACAAAAATGTTTATCACTTTTGGCCTGGAATTGAGTCACAAGGTCTGTGACTCAATTGATGATGAGGTTTTGATGCCAACCAGGGCAGTTTTAACTGTTTCCAAGAGGGAAAAACTACCCTTAAAATGAAAAAATCATTGTAAAAAGAATTTAAACTAGTTTTTACATCTCCTACACACATTTTGAGGTGTTTTGAAGGCTTAAAACCATGTATCACTATAGCAATGGCTGATTTAAGGGTCTAAACTGGCTGAAAATAGCAAAAAATGGCTAAAACCAGCCCTTTTTTTTTGGCCAAAACCAGGGTTCAATAGTGCCATAAATGGCTTTTCTGGTGTAAAATTGTTCTCCATGACTTAAAAGAGTAAATTTTACTTTTGGAGTAAGAGAATTGTTGGCTATAAAAGAATGTCTTCTTTTCCCCATTTTCTTCTTCCTGTTAGAATCCTTTTCTTTTATGATTAGTTTGAAACATTGTTAAAACAATCAATAAAAGATTGAAACCACCTTTTTCTTATCATTTTCAACCTTTTAACCACTTGGAGAAATAATTATAATCATTTTTTGTAAAGCTTATAATCATTTTTACCCTTGAACCACCCCATAAGTGAATTAAATCATCTTTCATCACTGTTAACTTTGTCACTTTGCTTCCAAATTCACTCTGGTCACTTTTGAGTGTGTTTTCTCTTTAATAATCCTTTCAAAGACCTTGTTCTTCTATTAATTTCCTTCAGTTATTTGCCCAATTAGTTCCAATTGAAATTAGTCTTGATGAAATTCCATATGTAGACTTAAATATCTGTTGTAGAGTATTTTTGGATAAAGATTTATTGTTGGTAAAACAATAAAAATTTATAATATTGTTTTTCTATACTTATAAAGTTAAAAAAAGAAAATTGGCATGTTTTTTCTTAAAAATCTTATTTAATACTATTTTGAATCAATTTTTACCTTATACAAATTTTGAGTACAGGAAGAGTACTTCATTTTAAATCAAAGTTTCATATCACCACCTTAAAATTCATATGATATCTTTGAGACAATCTAGCTTGTTGAATCCTTCTTTTTGGTGACTTTGTTACATGTTTTCTGAGAGAATTTTGCTGGTGGTGATTTTTTCTTATCAAAATCATGTGATCTAATTGAGATAATTTTGCTGGTGAAATTATTCTCTGAAGTGGAAAAAGTGTGGAAAATACAGTTTGTGTTATTGAGTGCACTACCATCAGCTTTTAGAATAGGTGGGGAAATTGCTACTTTCTATTTTAATTGAAACCCTTCTGGTTACACTTTAATATTCTTCATTATGCCCTATGAATTCTTTACAGTTTTATTTACCTAGTTCCAGAGTCCTTACATTTTATTTCCTTCTGTGGAGGCATTCTGCAATTTTATTTTGATCTCTGGAATTATTCCACAATCATATTGCCACATATGATGTTATTCCACAATTTCATTTTCTTCTTGATAGTTATTCCTCAATTTTGCCCTGAGTTATTCCCTCATTCCTATTTCTATCTCTGGGTTTTTTCCCTTATTTCCTATTTCCAACTATTGAGCTACTCCCTAATTCCTCTTTCCATTTTCAGATATATTCCAAAATTTGATTTTCTTCTTGGGAGTTATTCATCAATTTTGCCCTGAGTTATTCCCTAATTCCTATTTGCATCTCTGGAGTTATTTCAAAATTTGACTTTCTTCTTGGAAGTTATTCCTCCATTTTCTGCAGAGTTATTCCCCGACTCCATCTATGGCTTTATTCTGAAATTTTATTTTCTTCTTGGGAGCTATTCCTCATTTTTCCCTGGATTTATTCCACAATTTTCCCTGATTCCTCCAAAGTTCTTTTTCAAAATTCTGCTATTTAATTTTGTTCAGTGGAGATTTCCTGGTATTTTTCCATAATTCCACAATCTGATTGAAAAGAATTATTGGTAAGTTTGAGACTGGTAAAATGAGTATGGAATACAACTGTGTTCAAGAGGAACCCTTTCTGTAGAAGTGAGATCAGCTTGATTTTTTTGAGATCTTTTATCATTTTCTGGGGGCTATTCTGAACAGGCATTATTTGGAATTATAAATGAAATAAAACTTGATGGTACCTGAAGTAAAACAACTCAGGCTTGACCAAATCAAAATTAAAATGAGAATCTTGAGGAAGCTTGAGGAATCAGTCAAAAGCTTTGAGGTGAAATCAACACCTTCAAGAATATATAATTAATTTTGAATAAATAATTCAATCAATTAAGTCAAAAATTAAATAATATCAGAGTAAAATGTTCATAGAGTCTTGAAGAATTGAATCAATGAATCAATAAATGCCTTCAAAAACAAATGGGGGGTGTTGAGGAATTCAATAAGTAAATCAATATCTTCAGGAATCAGTTCAATATCTTGATGAGGAAAACTCAAATCAGGAAATCAAATGTATTCTTTGAAATTAATCAGCTATCTTGAATAATTCAATAATCAATCAACAATCCAATTAAAGGAAATCCTGAAAACACTGAATAAATTATCCTGATGAATTCTAATCAATTAATCATTCAAATTAAAACCTGATAAGACATGAATATCAAAAAAAAGAAATGTGAAATCTGATTAAGAATTTTTTAAATAGAATGCAATGGTCAGAAAGGATTGATAAATGACAACAAGGTAAACTTTCATATGAATGGGATGAATGAGATACAAATTCATGAGAAAATAAGAAAGTATTAAAAACAATAAGAATCATAAGAACCATAAAAACCATAAAACAATTGGAATTGATTATTTAGTGAATCATTTCATAAAAATAATGAAAAAATAAGAATCAATTATGAGCTAATTAGTATATTGTCACAAGGGCTATTCTAAATGAAGAGGGCCTGGAACTCAGTAAGCTGTGACACACTGTTGGAGGGCTCAAGTGGGATAAGATGAGAAGTACACTTGAGAGTGTAATAAAGATGAGATTTCTAATAAACGATATATAGGAAAAGAAGCAATGTCAGGCTGAGTCTATGATGAAGATTATTAATAACTCCTTACAAGCTTTAACTGTGACTGTGAAATGGTGAAAAAATGATAATAAATGATTTATTGATGATATAAAAGGTTTAAATAAGAGTATTAAGGGCTTTAATATTGCATAATAATGGTGGTGAGTGCTTTTGAAAGCCCTGGGTGCAGCTTTACCCATTGGATTACAATAATAAAGACTACAATAATTAAAATTATAATTGTACCTGGTTATTTTCCAAGAGTATAGCTGTTCTTGACAGTGGTACTATATAGTAATTCAAGAGCAGGATGAGGAAACCTTTTCTGGTGGAGAAAGGCCTCCTTTTATCCTAAAATGGGGTGGAATGGCCCTCTAGGGCATCCACGTAGAGGAAGTGAAGAGTTTTTCACTTCAGAGTACTGTATTGTGGCCTTCATAGTGCCTTTATTCTCTTTATTTGGCTCAGATGTGGCTTTGAAACCACATCTGGGCAGTTTTCACCAATACAGGGTGAAAATTTTTATCTGGGGACCACATAGCCCTCTTCTGATGTGTATGACATGTAGAATGCTGTACAGAACCTGTATGGGGCCCCAGTATTGAATGAATTATGAGATATTGAAGTATAAACATGCTTCTTTGTCTATTTTACACCTAATAATCATACTTATGGGATAATATCCCAAAGTAAGACTGTATTGATCTAATTGTGGGATTTTGAGCTTAAAACTGCCATAAATTTGTCCGTTTTGGAGATATCAAGCTCACCATTGGCTCATTGTGTAGCCCTCAATGCATTCTACACAATGGTACCTCATTCGATATGGATATCATTAAGTATGGCAAAGTTATGCCATGTACAAGACTTTTTGTACATATATATGTTTTGTTTAAAAACTGTATAGAGCTTGGTTTCCCCATGAATTTTGTTCTAGATAAAATATGAGAAAATGGATGGCACCATCAGATAGCCCTGACTGTGCTCTTTCCAAAAAGACCCCACTTTAGGTATCTCACTAAATGTCAGCCTGTGACTCAAAACCAGAGCACAAGCATGACAGCCAATATACCATAAATCAATGGTATAGCCAAGATACCACCAAAACATGGAGCTGAGCCAAATCAGCTCAAAAGGTATCAAATGAAAGAGGAAACTCACCTCTTTCTGAAAATATAAGTCTCATCACCATAGGACAAGAAATAACAAAGTTATTCCTGCCCAAAGTTATTGCTGAGCATAAACCTTAATTTTCACCTCTCATCTAAAATCTAGAAGGTGAGGCTTAACCCCATTAAATGGGTACTTATAATGAAGCTCTAAGCCAGGGCTATCCAATGGTACCAGCCAAACTGAGCTAGCCCCAGTATTACTTGAGTTATGGTCAAATTCAGGCCAAATAAGGGTGAACAAAACATTCACCTCTCATCTAACTTCTACAGTTTTAGTGTGGGATACCTGAAGTGGGGTCTTTTTGGAAAGAGAACAATCAGGGATATCTGATGGTGCCATCCACTTCTTCATATCTCAACTATAACAGAAGTTATGAGGCAAACAAGCTCAATACAGCTTTTTGCCCAAACCACGCCTATGTACAAAAAACCTTGTACATCGGATAACTTTGTCATATTTAATGATAACCATACCAAATTGGGTATCATTGTGTAGAGCCCATACAGGGCTATCCAATGAACCAACATTGAGCATGATATCTCAACAACTGACAGAGTTATGGCTGTTTGAAGGTTATAATCCCACAATATGGCCAATACAGCTGTATTATGACAGGATACAGATGTACTCTGATTATGAGGTGTCAAATAGACGCTGAGGCTTATTTATACTTCAATTCCTCATAATTAAGTCAAATACAGAGGTCCATACAGGTTCTGTACAGTTTCTGACGCGTCAGGATCACCAGAATACACCTGTAAACTCCATTGGTGAAATTCTTCACC
Organism: Austropuccinia psidii; assembly: GCA_023105745.1. Taxonomy (NCBI): domain Eukaryota; kingdom Fungi; phylum Basidiomycota; class Pucciniomycetes; order Pucciniales; family Sphaerophragmiaceae; genus Austropuccinia; species Austropuccinia psidii. Next base: position 61,834,797 of record JALGQZ010000003.1, on the reverse strand, counting down.
CTGTATAGGGTAAAAATGACTACTTGTGGTTCTAAAACCACATTTCAACCCAATACTAGCCTATATTGAGTGTATAGAACCACAAACCAGCCCACAGTAGTGAAAATTTTCACTCTGTGGTCGTGTGCAGAGGTAAACCACCTCCCACTACCCCAGAACAAGATAAAAGGAGGCTTTGCCTCACCAGGAAGCAAATCAAGCATCCTGTTCTTGATATTCTTACGTGGTATAGCTTCTTAAAAAGGAAGTGATACTCTTAGAATTTAACGGGTATTCTTTAAGTTTAAGTATTGTAGGGTTTGCTATTGTAAGCCAACAGGCAAACACTGCACCCAGGGCTATCAGCAGTACTCAACATCACTAAATTATTTTAGTATAGAACTTTTCACTCATATTCTCACTCTAATATCATCATTATTTTTGTGTCACACTCAGAGTTATAGCTTTTATTATCATTCTGAAGCTATATCATAGAGTCACCCTGACACTAAAACTGTAGAAGTTGGATGGGAGGTGAATATTTCAATCACCTTTATTTGACCTTATTTTGGTCATAACTCCTGAAATTCTGGTGCTAGCTCAGTTTGGCTAGTACAATTGAATATCCCTGACTTCAAGCTCAATTCTGAATACCCATTTGATGGGGTTAAGCCTCTTCCTCTGTATTTTAGATGAGAGGTGAAAATTAAGGTTTATGCTCCGCAACAACTTTGAGCAGGTATAACTGGTTATTCTTTGTCCTATGATGATGAGACTTGTATATTTGGAAAGGGGTGATTTTCCTCTTTTGTTTGATACCTTTCAAGCTGATTGGGCTCAGCTTCATGTTTTGGTGGTATCTTGGCTATACCATTGATTTATGGTATTTGGCTGTCATCCTTGTGCTCTGGTTTTGAGTCACAGGCTGACATACCCTCCCTCTAAAAAAGCCTCATCATTTATGTGACTTTTTAGTCCTCCTAGAGGCGCTGAATCTTCTCAAGTGATGGTTTTCATCCGTTATGGCATCTTCTGCCAACCATTTGTCTTTATCATCTGTCTGGTTCTTGAATCTGACCAAGTATTTTCTTTGGTCTTTACCATTAAGTCTGATCTTCTTGGGCTTGATGATTTTCCTCACTGGTCCAGGGGAGTCTTCCACTTCCACTATCTATGGTGAGGTTGGGTTTTTCTTCCTTGAGGGGAACTTATCCTTCTCTGTCTGGAAGTATGGCTTGACTAAACTCACTGGAAAGACTGGGTGTTTCCTAGGCAATTCTTCTGTAAGTTTGACTTCCACTACATTTATCCCTATCAATCTAATGATAGTGAAGGGCCCTACAAATGAGTCTCTCATTGCTTTAGATCCTTTGAGATTATTAAAGTTCAGTGTAGATACTAACACTTGGTCCCCTTCTTTAAAGTCAGGTTCCATGTGTGATTTGTTCCACCTCTGTTTGTTTTATTCTTTTGCCTCAGCTATACATTTGGCAGCTGTGTCACAAACTCTGCTCCACATATCATGGAAGTCCTTGGCTGTGGGGTGGATAGTGAGAAGATTCTTTTTTAAGTGATCCACAGGCAATAGGGTATTCCACCCTTTCTCTACCAGTGAAGGTTTTTTTCCTGTGGTAGATTTCTGGCTTGTGTTATAAGCCAGCTGGACTGCTGGTAGAAGGGTAACCCAGTCATGGGTGTAACCTTCATGGTCCTTATATTCCATGCCATAGGCACAGAATCTTGTAAGGATGTCTTCCATTGTTTGGATCATCCTTTCAGCTGATCCATCTGGTTGTGGATGGTAAGATGTAGAAAAAGCAGGTTTAGTACCCAGCATGTCATAGAGGTTTGTCCAAAATTGTGATGTGAATTTTGTGTCCCTATCACTAATGATAATCTTAGGGACTCCACAGGTGGATATTATGTTATTCCAAAATAACAGTAAAGTATCCATGGCTGTATCCTCTTTGTGACATGGTAGACACCTTACACTCTTGCTGAACCTATCAACTATGATCAAGCAGGAATTGAAGTTCTCTTTTCCTCCTGTTATAAGTCCTGTAACCCAGTCCATGTTGATGGTTTCCCATGGATGCTTAGGTTCTTCTATGTGTTGAAGTAACCCATACTTCTTCCCATGTTTTCTATTTGTCTTTTGGCATCTTTCACAAGTGTTGATGTATTCACTCAACTCTTTTTCCCATTTGGGCCACCAAACTATGCTTGCTACCCTCTCCTTGTTTCTGTCCTCACTCATGTGTCCCATATAGGGGCAGTCAAGGAATTCTTGTAGGATGAGGAATATATGGTCTCTGTCTACTATGGTGAGTGCACTAGTGTGATTTTCTCTATGGTAGAGAAGGCCATCTATAAGGAAAAACTTGTTATCCTTACAGTCCCTCAACCAGAGTTCCTCCAGCTGAGATTCCAGCTCTTGGCTCCTGTACGCTTGTTGAAGGAGTTGCAACAATATGCCCCACTGTTTGTGTTTGGCATATGTCTTCATTACTGCACTTCAAAATTCATTATGCAGTTGTGAGGAACGTATTCCCAATTGGGAGTTTCTGTTCCTTCCAAATCAGTGCTTCTACTGTCCAGGGTACCATTTTCTGGTTCCCATTCAGAAAATCTGAAGTTTTCCCTCCTATCTATTTCCGTGAAATGGATAGGGATCTTGGCTGCTACTTCAGGGTCATAAGCTGGATTGCTTTTGACATTATCTATTGGCCATATACTGAGGCCATCTGCATTGGTATGAGTTTTACCTTCCTTGTATATGATGTTCATATTGTCTCTATACTCTTGGATGGCTACTTGCCACCTCAACATGTGTCTATTGGTAGTCTTCATGTTAAGTAAAGACTTCAAGGCTGTGCAGTCTGTGTAGAATTCAAATACTGCACCCTCCAAATACTAGTACAGTTTCTCTAGAGCCCAGATTAAGCATAGAAATTCAGTCTGGGTGGCCCCATACCTGGCTTCTGAATCTTCCAGTTGCCTACAGATGTAGCATATTACTCCCTCCCTTGGTTCACCACTCACAATTTGTCTATGGTGAAGGGCTGCCCCAAGCCTTGGATGCATGCTTGTGAGCCTTGAGGTATATTTTAAATACCCAAATAGGCAACAATTATCTTAAAAATAAATTCTGAACTATGCATAACCCATAAGTCATCTATATATTCAAAATTCATTACTTTGATTTCAGAAAAGATGAATAGCTTTTTATTGAGTAAGTAAATCCATGCATTTAAGGCCAGATTTGGATTTTACACAAAAATTTGGCTAGGGTAGCTCCATAGAGTGAATAAGCTAAAATCATCTCTTTGAGGTGGTAATATGGAAAATACTTCAATACCACATAAAAGATCCGTGAAAATGTTTGTTTTTCTCTACTTCATGCCAAAATAATGGGAATGTAAGAAATCCCATGTTACATATCCACTAAGAATAGTGTTATGCATGTTTTGGGAACTTAATATTATGGTATTCCTACATGCACCTTTGGTACACCCATAGTGGATATCTCACTTGAAGCTTAAAATTCTATTTTGACGTAAATAATAGGCAAGGGGGACAAACGACATCAAAGAGAGCCAGGGTACCCAACTTCTGTAGCCTCTGAGGCCTGGAAAGCTCCAAAGCTTGGATCCATGGCTGATATTGGCCCAATTAGTAAACCAAATCCTTTTGGAAACTTGGTTACCATGTTACAACTTCTGTAAATCATGAGAAAATAGCAAATAACCTCCTATTTTGACATGACAAGGAGGTAAAGAGCAGCTTAGACTCCTGTAACCATGTAAATTCTTAATGGCTTTCCCTGGATAAACCCCAAAAGAGTAATTAAAACCCTTTTTGGACTATTATCCATTGATTTACCTCATAGCAACCAGCCATAGACTGCTATTTGCAACTCTACATAGAAATGAGGTAAAACCTCCGAAAATTCATTAAAAATACCATTCTTAATGAATCTCTCTGAAACCTTCAGGACTAATTAAGAACTGCATAATTCATATACAACCCAGAGGAATTATAATTTTATATGTAAAATTAAAAGTTTTATATACAGTCCATTTTTGAGGATTCCACATGAAACACAGAATCTTTAAAAATTTACAGAAAATACATTCTGGGATGAAATTTCCAATAACATTGATAAATTTGGGAAATCAATTATTATTTTAAAATCACATAATATTTACAGGTGTTACTACTTTTATTCTTAACCATAAATGGGTTGGTAGTCACGTAAAAGCCTCAAATAAGCAATTATGATAATCTCACGTGACACCTGATGATGCAATCAACAATCCAAATTTTTTTATTGCTTTTTCACTCACTGGGTTTTCAGTTTTCTCCATGGCAGGCCTCTGTGAGCTGTCTTAGACTTAAAAGAGGCCTCTTCTGGCCTTTGTTTCCAAATCATCACATTATTCAATTATATCTTTAGTACCAACAAGTAAGTATTAGTTAAAACATTTCTTAAGTGTTTTATTCTTTCATAAATCAATTAGAAAGACGTTTAATCATACATATCAACTATATGTTGTTGTATTATTGTTATAAATAAATTTTGATCCATAAAATCTACAATTCTACCTCAAATCTCTCTACTATTATCTTCTAAATGATTCATTGCATTAATAGTGAGTGATTTATCTTAATTCTTAAAGTTTTTATCTAGCAATACTTTTCTTCAAGAGTTATATTTATAGTTATTCTTGTAAAAGTGAATTATATATCAAAATAATTTTATTATTTTAATAAAAGAAGTTTCTATTATTAAATTCTTGTTGTAATTGATTCTTCTAGACAATTACTGCTTACTGTTATAATCACTAGTATTGTATAACACATAAAAGAAATAATTAATTAATTAATTAATTGTGGTTATAACAAATCTTCATTATTATATTTCCTAAGAACAGTCATAGTACTGTTGATTAATAGTAATATTATTAACAGTTTCATAGACACATCTTACATTTAGGGGCCTGGCCATGTTTTTTGAACCTTGCACCCTTAATTAATATATTTTTGAGTTCTTGAATATATTAATTTAATAATTTCTTCTTTCAATTTAAAGTTGGAATTATTTTTATTTTTGAAATTGTCTTAAAATATTTTTCATCGAGGAATTTGGTTTAAGTTCATACTGTCTTTACATGTGGTTTCTTCACATTGAAAAACTTATAAAATTCTTCTTTGAGTTACTCTGAGTTAATTTTGATTCAAAATCTTGAATTTTAATTTTTTTCTTTAAAAAAAAATTTTTTTTAATATTAAAAATGAACAAATTCATAAAAAAATCTTAAAAATTTCTCAAAAGTATAAAAAATAATTTTCTTCAATATTTTTTTTCTCTAGTGTCTTTAATGAAATACTGTGCAGCTGGTAAAAGACTCACTAAAACATACATTACTAGTCCAGAATCTTCAGAAGCAGAATCTGAAGACAGTATTGAAGTGCAAATTGCTAAAAGAGGCACTTTGTTTAAAACATAACAATCTAAAAAACCACCAAAAGGTGTGTGTTTTCTGTTTCCAATCTTTATTTTATCTTGAATTGACGTAAAAATGGTGCATACCAGAAATGAAAGCAACTATTCAGTCCAACCAGATGGATGTGGACAAAGAAGAGGCAAGGCCAAATCCAGAAGTGTCAAATCTTCCTCAAGAAAGACATATATGGAGGATGCCAGAGTTGCCCCCCATTCCCCAAGGTCTTTACCCACAAATTTTGACATTAATTCTGAATCTGGACTGATTCATGATAATATTTCAAGGGCTGAACCACTTTCAAGTGGAAGCAATAGAAATTTATCAATTCCAATACAAAAATTGGTTCAGAGCAGCCAAGGAAGAGGAGTGGGAAATATGCCCAAGCCTTTGGCAGGGCCCATGAACTCCTACTTACACATCAAGAGCTTTCTGGGTCAGGAGAAGACCATAGAACTCTTAGGAGGTTGGAGACCATTATCTTACAAAGAAAAAGTCAAAAAGATAAAGAATTGGTTGAAGAACCAAAGTCTTTTGTCCATAGACCAGAAGAAGGAGTTGGAAATGACTCCAGCTTTGGAGACAGAAGGCCCAATGGCGTCTAAAAGCTCCAAAACAGCTCCAGAAGTGTCCAAAGACAAGGCCAAAGGACCTCAGAAGAAGCAGAAAGGGACTAAGAACCATCAAGGCAAGGGAGAAGGCAAAGCCTATTGGCACAGACCTTACCCACAAGGATACAGGATTCCCAAATTGGAGCCTTCAGCCGTGGAAAGTGTCTTCAATAAGGCCAGGACTCTTATGGAAATCACAGCCAATGAGAAGGAAAGATTGAACAGGACTTCTCCACACAAACAATAGATGAAAGACACTTTGTTAAATCTAGTATTGATGTAGAACTTGGCAGATGTTATGCAAAGCTAAATAAAATACTATTGGACATAAGTGAATTGAAAAGAAATGACAAGAAGTATACTGAATGGTATCAATTGACGAATGTCAGACTTGATTCAATTACCAACACATGTGACAGAATTGAGAGTAAATGTCAAGTTCAAAATGATGTAATGGAAGATCTTTCCATTTTAAACATTAATGGTCAACTTAGAATTCTCAAGGATCATGTCTTGGAAATAAGTAAAAATACCAATCAGTTTTCCACATATTTGGCAAAATGTGACAGTGAAAGGCAGAAGTTGAGGAATGGATTCATTGCAAATGTAGAACAAATTCATAAAAATCATGGACCACATATGCCAAGACATTCTACACCTTTGATTGAAGAAAAGCTTTATTTTGAAGGAAGTTTGACCCCATTCCTAGGAGAAAATGTTATCTCTGCAAAAGATATTCCCAAATTGGAAGACTGGCCAACATTCTCTGGTGAAGGAGAATACAACCATATTGAGCTCATCAGAACTATTGATATGTTGCAAGAAGATTTTCACATACCTGATGAAATTATAGTGGGCAAATTACACTCTCTGTTTATCAGAACTGAAAAGAAATGGTATTAAAAGATGAGGATAGATGATGGAAAATATGATTTGTCTTGGTGAAAATCTGAAATGATTACCAAATGGGCCAATAATTCTTGGAGGTTTAAAATGGAAAATGCGTTTGAAAGTGCCATTTTTAACTCATGAAAGGATAAAACACTTACTTTGTTCTTCAAGCAAACAGACAGATTATCTGCTTTACACCCAGATATGTCTGACACTATGATTAATATGAAAATATTGAGAAAATGTGGAGGAGAACTAGAACATGATATCAAGTGCAGATGTGTAGAACCCTGTTTAACAGAGGAATACGTTAATGCAATGGAAGCTATCATGACTAAAACAAGAATTGGTAAAACTTGGACTAAAGTCCCTATGTAGTCCAAGATGGTCCCAAAGATTTCCAGAGAGGACAGAAGACCTGAAAAACCTGTCTTGAAGTGTCATAAATGTGGAATCACTTCCCATTTACCCAACACTTGCACCAAAAAGACAAAAATCAATGAAGTTCAAGTCATTGAAGAAGCTCAGTGTACTGAAGAGAAAGAAGAATCTGACCTAGATTCTGAAGTATCTGAGGATACACCAGTAGAGGACTATCTCATTGAAAACATTACAGCTTTCTTTGAGGTCACAGAAGTCCATACTCACTTGCCACAGTACAGTGAGGACTGTCATAACCTGACCAAGATCCAAGATGCCAGAATGTGTAAAACCAAACCTGCTAGAGGTAAAGGATACACTGCTGGAGCATCTTGTATCACATAATTTCTGATGAATGATATTGAAGCCAAAGTGAATTTGGATACAGGGGCATTTTGTACTTGTGTAGGCAAAGATTATCTTCAGACCATACTCCCTGAATGGAAAAATAATCTATTACCATTAGAGGGTGCAAAATTTAGTAGTGCCAGTAATAATATGTACCATTTGGGTATATTGGACACTAATCTTGTATTTTCACACCCAGCAGGAAGTATTAGAATGAAGACTGAGATTGTAATAATGGACAATTGCACATCTAAACACATCATTCTTGGAATTGATTACTTGAATATTTATGGTATTGACATAAATAACCATAAAGACAGATATTTCACAATTGGAGAAAACAAGAGACCAAAATCTGCTTTTTGCAATATGCCAAAACAAATATCAATAGTATCTTCTAAAAAAGATACTTATAAAGAAGAATTTGTGGCTAATCAACTTGTTGAAGCACAAATTAACCCATCATTGTCACCAAAGATTAGACATGAACTTATTTATGTGTTATACACATATAATAATGCATTTGCCTCTGATAATGAACCATTAGGTGCTATAAAAGGACATGAACTTGATATTACTCTTAATATTGACAGACCATATCCTCCAGTACTTAGAAGACCAGCTTATTCAGCCAGTCCCAGAGCTAGAGAAGCCTAGGAAAAACACATCCAAGAGTTGATCCAACTTGGTGTTCTAAGGAAAGTAGGCCATAATGAAGAAGTTGAAGTGACAAAACCTGTTATTATTGCTTGGAATAATGATAAGTCAAGAATGGTTGGAGATTTTAGAGCATTGAATACCTAAACAGTTCCAGATAGGTATCTGATTCCTATAATTCAAGAAACCTTAACCCACATGTCTAAAGCCAAGTATATAACATCAATGGATGCATTAAAAGGCTTTCACCAAAATGTTTTGATGCCCAAAGCTAAGAAATTACTTAGAATTATCACTCACTGTGGCATTTATGAGTATCTTAAAATGCCATTTGGTATTAAAAATGCACCATCTCATTACCAAAGAATGATGAATACCATCTTCCCCAAAGAGTTATCTTAAGGATGGCTTATCATTTATATTGATAATATCATCATATGTTCTGATTCATGGTCCTTGCACCTTGAAATATTTTCAAGAGTAATTCACAAAGTTGCAGGAGTGAATATGAAGATTTCACTCAAGAAATGAAATTTTTGTTTTGAAGAGCTCAAAGCCTTAGGACATATTGTTTCTGGTTTAAGCTTGGGTATTGACAAAAATAAAGTAGCAGCAGTGTTACTTAAGCCAATACCCCAGAATAAAAAAGAAATGATGTGTTTTCTAGGATTTTCCAGTTATTATAGGCAACATTTGAAAGAATTTGCAGCTCTAGCCAAGGCATTCTATAGAATCTGTGGTCAACAAAAGTTATTTGAGATTACACAGGAGAGAATTACAGCTTATGAGAAGGTAAGGAAAGCTCTTACAGAAGCACCTTTACTCCTCATTCCTGACTGGAATATACCTTTTAAATTGTACATTGATGAATGTGGAGATGTATTAGGGGAAGCCCTACATCAAGTCCAAATTATTGATGACAAACCTATAGAAGGACCAGTTTGTTACATCTCAAGACAAATCAAACCAACAGAAGCCAGATATGGTGCAAGCCAAATGGAGTGCTTATTTTTGGTATGGGCCCTTGAGAAATTACACTATTATATTGATGGCAGTGCTTTTGAAGTGATAACTGACTGTAATGCCATGAAATCACTTTTTAACATCAAAAATCCCAACAGACATATGTGGAGATGGAAAATAGCTATTCAAGAATATAAAGGGAACATGACTATAGTTCACAAATCAGGAAACATTCACAAGAACTCTGATGGACTTAGCAGATGGGCATTAGCCAACACTCCTGATAACCCAGCTTATGTACCTTTAGAAGCAGAACCACAGATTCCAATTACAGGAACTAACATAACTGATATTGGGACTGACTTCTTTGAAGACGTCAGAGAGTCTTATACGCAAGACAAGAATTGTCATATCTTGACTTCCGTATTAGATGAAGACTGCAAAGATCAATCTTTAGTCAATGCACTGGATGAAGTTTGGAAAATTTCCTATTCTGAAGGAAGATTTCACTTGTTTGATGGAATAATTTACCACAGAACCAAACATTCTTGTGTGATGACATTGTGTAGTAGACTGCTTATCAATACCATTCTTCATGAATGCCATGATAGCACCTACTATGGAGAACTGTCAGAGGATAGAACACTTGAAAAAGTAAATAGCTGTGCATGATGGCCATCTTGAAGAAAAGAGACCATTGAATATTGCCATTCCTGTGACAGATGCCAAAAAGCAAACAGGAGTACAGGTTAGAAATTTGGACTTATGATCCATATTCAAGAAAAAAAATCTCCTTGGGAAGTTGTTCACATGGATTGGGTCACAGCACTTCCTCCTTGTGGTGACAAAAGCTATAATGCTTGTTTAGTCATTGTAGACAGATATAGCAAGACTCCCATATTCATACCATGTCATAAAGATGACACAGCTATGGATACAGCTCTCCTTCTATGGAGTAGAGCTATTTCTCATACAGGATTATTTAAGAATATCATAAGTGACAGAGATCCCAAGTTCACATCTTCACTATGGACCAATCTTCATAGATTGTTTGGTACTAAGTTATCATTCTCTACAGCATATCACCCTCAAACAGATGGCCCAGCAGATAGAATGATTCAAAATTTAGAAGACATGATCAGGAGATTTTGTGCTTATGGGTTGGAACTCAAAGACTCAGATGGCTTTACCCATGACTGGTGCACTCTGATACTTGCATTAGAATTGGCATATAAGACATCAGTCCATTCTTCCAGAGTTCAAACTCCTGCTATATTAGAAAAAGGATGGAATCCAAGACTCTCAGCAGATACACTGAAGAAAGACTTGACTGACATTCATACTACAGCTTCCAGATTCAAAATAATGCTTGATAAAGTGAAAAATCATGAAAAACAGAGTATGAATGATGCTTTTGAATATGCCAAACAGAAGTGGGACAAGAGTCACAAAGTACCAGACTTCAAAGTAGTGGACTTAGTTTTAGTTTCAACCTTGAATTTTAATAATATCAAAGGCCCAAAGAAACTTAAAGATTCTTATGTAGGACATTTTGTTATTTTTGCCTTACATGGAACCAATGCAGTTCAAGTTGAATTAAGTGGTGAATTGGAAAATAAAAACCCCACATTTCCAGTTAGTCTGATAAAACCTTATCAAGCAACTAACAAAGAATTGTTTCCTTTAAGGAACTCAACTCCTGTGAGTGTACCACCAGTGGAACAGAGTGAAGACAGAAAGATAAAGAAAATTGTAAAATAAAGGAGAATTAGGGGTAAAAATCAAAGAGAATATCTTGTCAGATATAGAAATCCAGTAAATGAAGATGAATGGCTGGCAGAATCAGAAATACCTGACTAAGATAAACTCTTAAGAGGATTTGGACATGAAAGAAGGCCACAAGCCTGAATATGTCTACAAATGTGCTTTAAATTACTTGATCTGAGTAATGTAAAGAGGTTGGACAGTGGAAATTAACCCCCTTTGGGGCCTTTTTCTTCTTTATACCATTGATAAAATTGTAGTACAATTTTATGTTTTGGTGGGAGGGAATGTGAGCCTTGAGGCATATTTTACATACCCCAATAGGCCACAATTATCTTAAAAATAAATTCAGAACTATGCATAACCCATAAGTCATGCATATATTCAAAATTCATCATTTTTGATCTAAGAAAAGATGAATAACTGTTTTATTGGGTAAGTAATTCCATCGATTTAAGGCCAGATTTGGATTCTATACAAACATTCACCTAGGGTAGCTCCATAGGTTGAATAAGCTCAAATCACCTCTTTGAGGTGGTAATATGGAAAATACTTCAATACCACATAAAAGATCCATGAAATTTTTTGTTTTTCTCTATTTCACGCCAAAATAATGGGAATGTGAGAAATCCCATGTTACATACCCACTAAGAATAGTGTTATTCATTTTTTGGGAACTCAATATTATGGTATTCCTACATGCACCTTTGGTACACCCATAGTGGATATCTCACTTGAAGCTTAAAATTCTATTTTGACATAAAAAATAGGCAAGGGGGACAAAAGACATCAAAGAGAGCCAGGGTCCCCAACTTCTGAGGCCTCTGAGGCGTGGAAAGATCCAAAACTTGGATCCATGGCTGATATTGGGCCAATTAGTAAACCAAAACCTTTTGGGAACTTGGTTACCATGTTACAACTTCAGTAAATCATAAGAAAATAGCAAATAACCTGCTATTTTGACATGCCAAGGAGGTAAAGAGCAGCTTAGACTCCTGTAAACATGTCAATTATTAATCAATTTCCATTGATAAACCCCAAAAGAGTAATTAAAACCCTTTTTGGACTATTATCCATTGATTTACCTCATAGAAACCAGCCATAGACTGCTATTTGCAATTCTACATAGAAATGAGGTAAAAACTTCAATAATTCATTAAAAATACAATTCTTAATAAATCTTTCTGAAACTTTCAGGACTAATTAAGAAATTTCAAATAATTTAAGAACAAAAGAGAATTATACTTTTATATGTAAAACTAAAAGGTTTACTTACAGTCCATTTTTGAGGATTCCACATGAAACACAGAATCTTTAAAAATTTACAGACAATACATTCTGTGATGAATTTGCCAATAAAATTGATAACTTTGGGAAATGAATGATTATTCTAGAGTAAAAGAAGATTTACAGTTTTTACTCCTTTTATTCTTAACCATAAATGGGTTGGTAGTCATGTAAAAGCCTCAATTAAGCAATTATGATAATCTTACATGACAACTGATGATGCAATCAATAATAAAAAAAAGGTTTATTGTTTTCTCACTCACTGGATTTTCAGTTTTCTCCATTTCACGCCTCTGTGAGCTGTCTTAGACTTAAAAGAGGCCTCTTCTTGCATTTTTTCCAAATCATCACATTATTCAATTATATCTTTAGTACCAACAATTAAGTATTAGTTATAATTTTTCTTAAGTGTTTTATTCTCTCATAAATCAATCAGAAATACGTGAAATCATAGAAATCAATTATATAGTTTTATTATTGTTTTAAATCAGATTTTATCCATTAAATCCATAATTCTACGTCAAATTGCTTTACTATTATCTTCTAAAAAGTTCATTGGATTAATAGTGAGTGATTTATCTTAATTATTGAAGTTTTTCTCTAGAAATAGTTTTCTTCAAGAGTTATCTTTATAATTACTCTTGTAAAAGATAATTATATATTAAAATAATTTTATTATTTTAATGAAAGAAGTTTTTATTAATGAATTCTTCTTGTAATTGATTCTTGTAGACAATTAGTGCTTACTGTTATAATCACTAGTAGTGTATAAAACGTAAAAGAAAGAACTCTTTAGTTATTTAATTGTGGCTATAATAATTCTTTATTATTATATTTTATAAGAACAGTCATAGTAATGTTTCTTAATACTAATTTTATCAACAGTTTCCCAGACACATCTTACAATGCTGCATCTATGTATAACTTGAATGGTAGCTCAAAGTCAGATAGGATGAGCACAGGTGCATTTGTGAGTTCATGTTTGATGCTCTCACATGCATACCTCTTTTCCTTGGTAATTTCAAAAACTACATATTTTGAACATAACCTGTACAGACTAATAGTTATGTGGGAAAAATCTTTGATGTGGTTTCTATAGTAGTTAGAAAACCCAAGGAAAGATTGCATTTCTTTGATGTTTTTTGGTACTGATTTTTGCAGTACTGCTGCTACTTTGTTCTGGTCTATTTCCAGACTGAGACCTGAGACTTTATGTCCTAGAGCTAGTAGCTCTTGTTGGCCAAAATTGCACTTTTTAAGTGAAATTTTAAGATTAATGGGTGTGCATCTACTTAGCACTCTGTCTATGTACTTCACATGGTCCTTCCATGCCTCTGAGTATATAATGATGTCATCAATATATACTACCATCCAGCCTTCCAATACTTCTTCTTGAAATATTGTGTCCATCATCCTTTGGAAGTGGGCTGGTGCATTCATGATGCCAAATGGCATTCTAGTATACTCATATATTCCCATATGACATATGATTCTGAGTAGTTTCATGGGGTTTGGTTTAACTAAATTCTGGTGGAAGCCTTTCATACAATCCATCTTGGTTATGTATTTGGCTTTTGCCAGTTTGTCTAGGGCATGAGGTATCCTTGGTATAGGGTACCTGTCAGATTTTGTGTAGTTTTTCAGAGCTCTGAAATCTCCACACAGCCTATCTTTTCCATCTTGCAAGGTGATCAGGACAGGAGTGGTGATTTCCACTATTTCATTGTGTCCAATCTTTCTGATGACATCCATATCTAGGAGCTCATTGATGTGTTTTTCAGTTTCTTTCCTAGTCTCCAGACCTTCTGGTTCGAAGGTCTCCTGAGCATAGGTGGATAAGGTTTTTCCACATCTATATATAGTTCTATATCATGGCCTTTAATTTGGCCTAATGGTTCTTCACCAATGGCAAAGTGTGGTCTTTTTTTCCTCAGCATCTTCAGTAAACTAAGTTTCTGTTTACTGGTGAGGAAAGTGCTGAATTGGCCCTCCCTGAACCCATTCAACAATTATTCTAGTGGGTCATGGGTAGATATTTGGTATATGTCAAGTGAAAATTTCTTTTCCTTGTTTTTACCAATAGTAATGTGCCTATTTTTACTATTGTAAATATCAATTCCATAGATCCACTGGTAATCTGTTCTCAGTAAAAACCCTTGGATGTGGGCATCTTCAAGCACAACAAACTCTGGGTTGAGTCTGATAATACCCTTCCTATGGGGTATAATTATCTCTTTGATAATTATCCAATGGAAGTCATCTTCCCTGAAGCACTTTTGAAGTTCTTTTCCTTGGTTGGCAAGAGCTGTTTTTCCCAATTTCAGAAGTGGTTGTTGAGCTAATTTCTGGCCACTATGGAGCAGTGTGCCCCACTGTGAATGATCAATGGGTGTTGAGCATTGTCAATTAGAACAGTCATTTTTGTGGCTGTCCCATGTATGTATGCCATTCCTTTGGTTGGTGTGACCAGAAATGTTTGTGAATCTTGTGTATGTTTGCACAAGTTTTTATTGGCAGTGTCTTGTGGAATGCCTTCTTCCAACTGTATGTCCTGAATTTCTAGTGGTGCTTCCTCTTGGTATTACACTAGAAATTCTTCTCTTGGGTCTTGTTCTTCATCAGATTGTTCTCTTATGGCATCTCCCATAGAGTCTGATTCAGAATCCTCTGTGGGGGATTCCTCCTCTGGGACATTCTCAATGGAATAGACTTTTTGCTTTGCCTTTTGACAGTTTTTGGCATAGTGGTCTGCTTAACCACAATTGTGACAAGAATTTTTCTTCTTAGTTACTTCTGCCACTCTTTCTTTGGGTTTGTCTTTGAACTCCACCCTGAAAGGTTTTTTCTCTTTAAAACCACTGCTTCTGTATGGCGAATATTTCCCTATATTAGTTCTTTTCCTTCCATGTTGTAAGGTATTTGCAATGTCATCTAGAGGGCAATTTTGGTTGTATCTGCATTTTACTGCAAGTTCTAGTTCTCCTGGCATTTTTGTAAGGAGTTTGTGATTCCTCATCTGAATTCTCATTTGAGGATCAATGGCTTTAAGTCTTTTAGACTGTCTAAGACATCATTCATATGGAGCTTTGTCCACTGAATACTTATAATTTTAAAATGACATAGTCTTTTGCCATATCCAAGTACCATCGCTGTACTTTTGGATCATTTGACTCTTCCACCATGGCCAGTTTCTCCTGCCATGAATTTATTTCATTTCTTTGTACCAAATACTAGCATTTCCTTTAAATGCTGTATTAAGTCTAGTAATAATCCAGTATTCTGGTATCCTTGGTACATCAATGAAGAGTCCATGAATATAATGTATCAGTTTCATATGATCATATTCTCCTGTACCAGAGAATTTGGGCCATCTTGAGGCCTCAGGAAGCTATTTTAATTCTTCCCTCTCAGAATAAGACATGCTCTCTCCATATTGGTATTGAGATGGAGACCTTGCCTTATTCTCCAAAAGGGCATCTGTTTTGATGTCTTTTTGGTGATATGTATTATCCATGACATGGCCTTGTGGTTGGGGCTTCATGTTATGGTAGACATTAAACAGTTTGTTTATGTCTTGATACAAAAAATCCCTGTCCCTTCGCTGTGGTGCTGTTCTTAATGTTTTCATCCTCTCATGTCTTGCTTCAAGTTCTTCAAATTTACTTTGAGTTTGCTCAGAAAATTGAGACATTTGTAACCACAGTGCATCACTGTTTAAGTTACTCTCAGGTGTGACAACATTATGTTCAATCTGAGTGGGGGTAATATTTCTATTAATAGGACTACTGATTCTAGAGTTATGTACAACTACTTCTGGTTCTTGTGCATTTCTTTCACCAAATCCAACAGCTTCTGGATCATTGGGTCTGTCTCTCTCTGCCTTTGGTTGAAAGAGGTCTTGTTTTTGCCCTTGTGTCCTTGTCTTCTCCTGGAAACTTCCTGGGATTGTGAAGAATGGTGACTCTTGGCCACTGATATTTTGGTTCCTGAATGGTGTAAAGCCACTGGAGAAGTGGTTTGGTCTACTCTTTGTGAGCCTGAAGGAATCTGAGTATGCCCTGTCTGGGTCAGTTGTTCTTCTATAGCTTGGATAGTGGCTTGATTCTCCCTTATCCTGTTTGCCCTCACCTCCAGGAGTCTGAACTGCCTGGTGGAATTCCAACATTTGGTGATTACCCTAAGGTCTCTGAAGTCTATCTCTTCGAGACAGATCTTCTGGAAGCTTGCTCCAAGTTCTGCCCAGACGGATGCCAGGTTGAACCTCTTGTTGTCCATGCTCCATTGAAAAAGGTCTTTGAGGAGTTGGTGGAGCTGAAGAACTTGGTCCATATCCCTCCAGTCCTCTGGTTTGAGGTTTCTGTTGAATTAGAATGTGAATGACATGGTGGGTATTATTTCCCTCAATGTCTTGCCATCCACCACTGCGTCCAAGGTGTCCTCTTCCAGGTCTTCTGGTTGTGGAAAAGCCTTCTCTGTCCTCTGGCTTGTGCCTTTGGAAACCAAGGTCTCTGAGTTGTACAGGTGACATATCAATATTTTCAAGCAGTCAAAAACTTCATGTTCTTAGGGTATTTAACTTTGACTGTGCCTTGTACAAGTTTGTTGTCTACTGCTTTTGGCAATTTACCTTTAGAGGTTACAACTGGGTTAATTACTGTAATCTTCCCTGTAAAAGTTATTAAGGTTGGTTTACCTTGTATTGATGCAGAGTTTTGTGGTTTTCTATTCCTCTGAGTGGCAATTGGTGTCGACTTTTTGACTGTGATAAGGCCTTCACTCTGCCTCTTTCCTTTGCCCTTGCTGCCCTCTGGTTCTGAGGGTGTCACTGGTGTGTTGGCCTGTTACTGGGTCTCTAGTGGGATGTAGTTTTCTTCCACTGAATCAAACATGAAAGGAGGGCTTAATTTCAGTTAAGACTTCTTAAAAGGCTGTTTGCACGTCTGAGAATGGCCTCTGTGAAATATATTTCTATATTATGCCCTTGAATTATGACAGTGTAATTGAATTAACAATTCCATGTAAAAAAATACAGCTTACAGATATCTGGAACACTGTTTGTATACCAGTATTTCAAAGATTAACTTGTAATCAGCAAGTATAATCTGAGAAAGTGGTTATGTAAGCGGGTAATTGAAATTAACAATGTACCCAACCATTCCTCAGCTGTTGGTTTTACAGTAAGTGGTGCCCTTATTTATTTAAAAATGACTATATTAATGGCTTAATATGTTTAAATATGTAAACCACACCAAGAATAAGGGCTTTGTGGTGATTAAATTATAACCAACCATGCAACAAGGAAAAAATAGAAGAAAACACAGTGGTATACAGCATATACCACTTAAAAAATGAATAAAAGACATATATTTTATTTATTTTTTGATAAAATTTAGGCCAAAAAAAGAAACAAAAGTGTTATAATTAATCAAATAAGAGGAAAAACTCACTTATAAGGTCCAAAAAAGTTTAAAAACATGGCCAGTCCCCCAAAATGTCAGGCTGAGTCTATGATGAAGCTTATTAATAACAATTTACAAGCTTTAACTGTGACTGTGACATGGTGAAAAATGATAATGACTTATTTATTGATGATATAAAAAGTTTAAATGAGAGTATTAGGGGCTTTACTATTAAGTAATAGTGGTGGTGAGCACTGTTGAAAGCCCTGGGTGCAGCGTTACCTGTTGGATTACAATGCTAAAGACTAAAATAATTAAAATCATAATTATACCTCGTTATTTTGAAAGAGTATAATTTCTTTTGATAGTTTTACTACATAGGAGTTCAACAGCAGGATGAGGAAACCTTTTCTGGTGGAGCAAAGGCCTCCTTTTATCCTAAAATGGGGTGGGATGGCCCTCCAGACCATCCACGTAGAGGAAGTGAAGAGTTTTTCACTTCAATGTACTGGCTTGCGGCTTTCATAGTGCCTGCATGCTCTTGATTGGCCTCATATGTGGCTTTGAAACCACATCTGGGCAGTTTTCACCAATACAGGGTGAAAATCTTTATCTGGGGACCACATAGCCCTCGTCTGATGTGTATGACACGTAGAATGCTGTACAGAACCTGTATGGGGCCCCAGTATTGAATGAATTATGAAATATTGAAGTATAAACAGGTTTCTTTGTCTATTTTACACCTCATAATCATACTTATGGGATAATATCCCACAGTAAGACTGTATTGATTTAATTGTGGGATTTTGAGCTTAGAAATGCCATGCATTTGTCAGTTTTTGAGATATAAAGCTCAAAATTGGCTCATTTGTTAGCCTTTGATGGGTTCTACACAATGGTACCTCATTTGATATGGTTATCATTAAGTATGGCAAAGTTATGCCATGTACAAGACGTTTTGTACATATATATGTTTTGCTTCAAAACTGTATAGAGCTTGTTTGCCCCATACATTTTGTTCTAGATGAGATATGAGGAAATGGATGGCACCATCAGATAGTTCTGATTGTGCTCTTTCCAAAAAGACCCCACTTTAGGTATCTCACACTAAAACTGTAGAAGTTGGATGGGAGGTGAATATTTCAATCACCCTTATTTGACTTTATTTTGGTCATAACTTCTGTAATTCTGGTGCTAGCTCAGTTTGGCTAGTACAATTTTATAACCCTGACTTCAAGCTCAATTCTGAATACCCATTTGATGGGGTTAAGCCTCTTCCTCTGTATTTTAGATGAGAGGCCAAAATTAAGGTTTATGCTCAGCAACAACTTTGCTATTATTTTTCCTATGATGATGGGACTTGTATATTTGGAAAGGGGTGACTTTCCTCTTTCTTTTGATTCCGTTTGAGTTGATTTGGCTCAGCCTCATGTTTTGGTGGTATCTTGGCTATACCATTGATTTATGGTATTTGGCTGTCATGCTTGTGCTCTGGTTTTGAGTCACAGACTGACAAGAAACAAAAAAAAATAAGATTAAAGAAGAAAAGAGACAACTACAAACAAGTCTTAGTCCACTGTTACAACCTGTCAGAAAGAATGAGAGTTTTTAATAAGGATATTTCCAATCCTAACTCTACTGAACAGGTGAGGAAATGAAAAGAAAAACTTAATACCAATAAATAAGATATTCCAAGATCAGAATAAGAGTATTTATTAAATCATAAATCAAGTATATTCACTAACTGCAAAAAAATCCCCAGGGGGAGAAAGAGGGGTTTTTATATGTGAGGATCCACCAGCGCTTATCCAAAGAGGGAATTTTATTGAGAGTAATCATTCATTGAATTGATTTTGTATAGTACAGGCCCTATTATGATTCTCAGGGTCTTTACAGAAAGTGTGGTGGGATTTGGTGCTCACATAGTCCCAGATTGATGAATCCAAGGCTGTATTGAGTTAGCACAGCCTGTTTGAATAATAAAAGGCTGTATTGGGGATAACAGGCTGTATTTAGCTCTTTAAAGAAATTTCTGAATCCAAATGCTGATTTGGGCTACTGATTTTCTAGCCTTGTTTGTATAAAGAAAGAGAGGACTCCATACCATTTTACTCTCATTGTGGCTGTGACAGAGTGCACCACCCATATTAAGATTCAGGATGTTTTTCAACACAAAGATTTTAAAAATGAATTTATATTCCTTATTTCTACAGGTTAATCCCACATCTATCAGTACAGCCATCCTCCTATTAGCAAAACTCCTGTTATTTCTCCCTACCATGCCATTATGTCTATGGAAACGATGTAGGGTTGGCTACACCATTTTTTTTATCAAACCAGAGAAATGAATATCCTTTTGAATTTCTGTCAAATTTTGAGGGTCCTCAAATATTTAATATTGAATTTTCAGCCTAAACAAATATTCATAATAAAATTTGAGCTACCTTTGAATTTTTGAATATTTGAAATCAAATTTTGGATTCAATTTTTTTGAATAATGAAATCAAGTTTTGAATTAAAGCTTTAATTTATATATATTTTGATTACAATTACCTTTCATCAGGAAAAGGGAAAATTCTTATTAAAAGCCTTTTCTTGAGTCAGTATGATAATCTCATTGAGAATGCAAATAAGTAATATGTTAGCTATAGCTCTAAGTAGTTTATTAATTACAATTTATTCATGATCTTGACTATAAATTATTGATTAACCATTATTTCATGAAATTATTCATTATTATTATATAATGTTAAGTATAAATATTTTGTTTAATTATTATTATAAACAATCATTTTTTATTATTATAATGAATTGATGAATTACTATTGCATATAATGTCCAAACCTTTACAAAAAAGGAATCATGAATGTGTAATAAAAGTCATCTACATATTATTAGAGCAATTATCTTATAAATTAATATTAAATTTTTCAATAATTGATATTTTTGTTAGTTATTATTATTCTAGTATGATTTATTATCAATGAATTTTTGATGATATTCCTGATGATTAATTGATATATTACTATTATGACTTATTTATTGAGCTTATTAATTATGAATTATTCATGAAACTTAAAATTTATAATTCATGAATCATTTATTGATGAATTTTTGATGATATTTAGAAGGAATCAATTTCTTATTATTTGTTCATTTATTAATTTCTCAATTTCATTCATTTATTGTTTTTCATTATTGATGGTTTCATAATTTTTTATTCCTTTTTATTATTCATCTATTATTTATTTATTTATTTATATTTCTACAATGACTTATTTATTGAGCTTTTTAATTAAATTTTATGCATGGACTTGGATATAACTAATTGATGAATCATCTTTTTATTTTCATAATTTAATGATGATTCATGTTTATTTTTTTTCTTATTTTTTTCATTTTTTAATTATTATTTCTTTATTTGTTAGTATTGATGGTTTAATAGCTTGTTATTTATTGTTATTTTTTATTAACTCATTGGTAATCTATCATTAATTTATCATTTATTTATATGTTTATGGTGAGTTATTCATTTCATTTTCCAATTATTAATGTTGAATGGAGTTGAATATGACTGATTTACAAATCACTATCATAATTGAATAACTGCAAAAAGAACCAAATGACCAATAGTTCCTGATGCCCATGTGTGCTCCACCAGGCTCAATTAGCTTTATCAGGCACACATCCATGAGCTCCCTGATGGAGCCCACATTTCATTGGCTTGATCTAAATCACCCAAAGCCAATGTTACTCCATGGGGCCCAATGAGGGTGACACATGAGTTCTGGCCCATGGATATATATATATACCTTACAAATAACTGAGAAACTCACACTTTTCTTCCTCCCCCCAACATTTCTCCATGAATTCCCTTTTAATCTCCTTTTCTTTCTTTGCTGATGGCATGCTTTCACAGGAAAATTGAATTAAGCCAATGGCTTAGTTACTGTTTCTTGGATTATGTTTTTCACCTCAATTTGTTATAAGTTGGTGATGGTTTGTTTTTTCCCGCTAAAAATAAATGACAACATTTGACTTCTTCAAATTTGTGATATCAAGTACCTGAACCAAACACACTGAAATGGATACTGAATTATTCAATTTGATATATATATGTTCCCACTCAATGAGTTTCAAATCCAACCATCTCAAATATTGCAAGAAAGCGCAAGTGGAACATGTGCCCCATGGACATTTCTTCCTGAACCCCACTGTGGATGACAGATATGGCCTGTCCTGCACTTTCCAAAGGATTCATTTTGAAAGAGTAAGGGAAATTTGGCCCATTATGTTCTGGAGATGAAAATATCAACTTCCCACAATTCCCCTGTATGGTTATTGTTGGCATAACTGCCCAACTGACTTGATGTCATATCAGAGGATTTTGGATGGTATACAAAGGCATGCAACCATACAAGTTTTATTATTATTCAAATTAATTTTGAGGTTTGGATATGAAGCTTTGATAGAAAATAAATTACTTTTCCTGTTCTCAAAATTTGTACAAGGTACAATTCAATTAAAAATAGTAAAACTTATACGCTTTTAAAGAAAACATGATAAATTTTTTGATTTAACTTCATGATTATAAAAGAATGATATTATGAAGATTTATTGTTCTAAAAACAATAAAAATTTATCCAAAGATACTCTACAAGAGATATTTAAGGCTACAAAAGAAATTTCTTGAAGAGCAATTTTAATTGTAATTAATTGAGCAAAGAACTGCAGGCAGTTTATATAAGATGTCAGGATGAGTCTATGATGAAGCAGTAAGAATAGTATTTGCAACTTCAACTATGACTGTGACATGGATAATTATAACAAAAATGGGTGTGAATGATTATATTAAGGTCTTTACTATTGTAGAATAGTGGTGGTGAGCGCTTTTGAAAGCCCTGGGTGCATTCTTACCAGTTGTATTACTATAACAATAACTACAATAATCTAAGATTCAAGGTAAACCTGATTATTTTCCAATAGTATAACTTTTTTTGACAGTTTTACTACGTAGGAATTTGAAAGAAGGATGGGGATGCCTTTTCTCAAAAAGCAAAGGCCTCCTTTTATCCTTAAATGAGGTGGAAAGGTCCTCTAGACCATCCACATAGAGTAAGTAAATATGTTTCACTTCTGAGTGCTGGCTTGTGTGTTGAAAAACGCCTTTATACTCTGTATTGTGCTGAGATGTGGTTTTGAAAGCATGTCTGGGAGGTTTTCCCCAATACAGGGTGAAGATATTCATCTGGGGACCTTACAGGCCTCTTCTGACATGGATAACGCATATAATGCTGTACAGAACCTGTATATGACCCCTGTATTGGCGGAAATATGAGGTATAGAAGTATAAAAAAGCTTATTTGTCTGGTTGACACCTCATAATCTCTCACAACCTTGGAAATCACCCTCTTGGACCTCCATATGGCATATCAATGCCATATCCAATGTATGGGAATTTGGCCAAATTGGTCATCTCAACTTTCATTGCCTTTATGGTCATTTCATCATCTGGGCCTAACATGGCCCCTTCACCATCATAAGGCCTTTCCTGGCCTTTCCCTGATTTTGGGCACCTTTGGGTAGTTTCCAGTCAACAGGGAAAATACAGCCCAAAAGCCTGTATTGGGCTTTTCAAGCTTAAAATACTGTTTTGCACATTTTTTCTGTATTCCGTATTTTATGCCATTTTCCCATGTAATATGGGAAATATGCCCAAATGGCCATATTAGGCCATTTGGGCTTAATTGTCATTTTTGCACACTTTGCGCAAATACAGTTGTAAATCTTTAGAAGCTGTATTTGGCCAAAACACTCAAAGACACTCTTTCACCTCTGAAGCCACCCAAAACCCCTTTCCCATTTATATTCTCCTGGCAACATTTCAAAAAGACCTTTGGCCACTCTCACCCTCCAATAACCAAAGGTGCCATAAATGTTGTTATACACCATTATGAATCTTTTTTCACAAGCAATCCAATGGGGCCAATATCAAATGATTATTTCAGCTTTTCACCAGGTCATCAAGGCACATCATCCAGAGGATTCATCAATGCTCAAAGAAAAGCGTCAATCTCAAATACCAATGACACCATCAAGTAATCATTGGTTATTCTCATTCACAGTATTCCTCCAAGGGAATACTGGCAGTTCATTCTCAAGGGATATTCAAGACATAGCTTCAAAAAAGTTATTCAAGTGTCAGTGCTCCATCAATTGACCTTGGCAGCCACATTCATTCAATAAAGTCTGGATTCATCAAGAACTGTATTTTCAATCATACACCATGGGAAGTCCATCCAACCCAGTTAATTTCACAATTTGGCAAGGTATACATTCCATCATACAATCAGTACAGCTCCCAGTATTCAATACAGATCAGCTTTCAGCCTGAAGGAGTCAAGTTCTCAGTGTCTCACATATACCAGCCTCCTTTGACCCTGGGGGGTTTTCCACCATTTAGTTAATATATTTTGAGTGTATTTTATCTTTATTTATCTTATCTTTTTTGTTTAGTGAATACTGATATTATCAAGTAAGTCATTTAGAGCCCTTTCTTTTTTTCTTTCTTCGCCTTTCAATGGATATTGGTGGTAATATCCTTTACTAATTCAATTGTTCCTTTTGGAAGGGTGAAAAAGTGATTAAGGACTGACTTGGTTGGCTTCTTATTTCTCTTATTGCATCTCATATTTGTACCTGCATACTTCTTAGAGGAATTGAATTCTTTATTTTTATCTTATTTATTCTTTGGAGTCTTCCAAGTGACTTCCCTGATTGCTGAGTGCCAAACCACTCTCTTTTTTTACCAAGAGCCCTTGAGAAATCAAATTAATTAACTCATAATCTCTTGTGATTCTGTTAATTCTTTCTTTATAATTCAATTCACTCATTTCATTGTAGTTATGACTCTTTAATGTTTATGAAATTTATTATTAATCATCATCTCTGAATTTTCTCTCATTCATTCTTCTTTTTGAAAATTGAAAGCTAACCCAATTTTACTTTTGTTTCTCTTTTTAAATCTTTATTCAAATAATCCTTTTTATTTCATTATTAATTCAAGTTTAATCTTCATTTTCATTTGATTTTCAAATTTATCATCAAGATTGTTCAGACACATTCTTCACATCAATATTCATATTGATTCATTATTCAAGAATTTTGATTTTGTAAAAGAAGAACTCACTTGATTTGATTTGATTGATTGATTTTACATACAATTGATATTGACTTCAAGAAAATTGATTGAACTGAGTATTTCATTGATTTTGCTGATTTTTTCCATCAAGAATTTTGACAAAAGTTGAATTTGCCTCAAAAATTCATTTGATTGACTGATTTACTTCAAGATTTTGATTTTGATTGCTTTGAAATATTTATTTATTGACTTGAAGATTTAATTTTGATATTGATTGATTGATTTACCTAAATATTTCATTTTGATCCATTGATTTTTCTTCAAGAAATTGATTTTGAGTTTGATTTTGACTTCAAGGTTTCTGTTGATTTTCCTCAGGTTTTTCATCTTCAAATTTTTGATTTTATTAATTTCATTTCATTTTATTCCTGAAATTATGCCTGTTCAACATTCACCTCCTGCAAGACAGACAAGATCTCAGGCCAGAGCTCAAGCTGTTCTCACTCCAACTCCAAGAGCTCCTCTTGATGTCACCCCAGCAGTTCCTCAACTGAGGGCCCACTTAGACAAAGGACCAAATTTGGAAGCAGCAGCCCCATCCAGGAAGGAAGGAAGAGGGCCAATAAGATCAAATTCTTTCTCAGGAGTAGTTGTCCAGCTTCCAGGACTTTCAAGGACCACTTTCAAAGGTCCTGGTGAAGATGGTGAAGAGGAGGAGGGGAATTCTGTGGAAGAGGAAGAGTCTGATGGTACTGAAGGACCAACTCTAGCCCAGTATAATCAGCCTGTATCTCATCCGTATTAACCATCCTTGTTGGCCATCATGCAGAAAATGACTCACATTATGGCCAACCTTCAAGCAGCTTCATCTTCTGAAGCAGCAAGACCACCAGCCTTCAAGACTCTATCTATGAAGGCACCAGAACGCTTTGATGGGACTCAACCCTTCAAAGCCAGAAGCTTTATTCAGTCTTTTCAATTAGTTTTTCATAATTATATGGAAATTTCTCTCAAGACAGAAAGAAAAGTTCTTTATGTGACTTCATTTCTCATTGGCAGGGCTGAAAAAATGATTGAGCCTTATCTTTCCAATCTTACCAATCAAGACCCAAGCTACCTTCTCAATTATTGGAATTTATCTCAATCTCCAATCTTTAATTTGTTTGGGGACCCAAATGAAGTCAGAAAAGCTGAAGCAGAGTTGGATTCCTTAAGAATTAAAGAAGGTGTACATGTTTCCTTATACATTGCGGATTTCAGAATTTTGGTTTCAAGAATTGGTGATTGAGGTGAAAGAGCTCTCATCCATCATTTAGGAAAGGGATTGCCATCTAGGATTTTGGATCAAGTGGCCTCCCATCCTTCAATAAATGAATCTCTTCAAGACTTAATGGATATTACCCTGGAGCTTGATACCAGGTACCATGAGAGGCAAAAGGAGAAGGGTCATTTTAAAGAGAAGAAGCCAGAAGCTCCAAAGTCAAATTCTTCTCATCCTCAAAATTATTAAAGCTCAAGTCAAAAGAAGAAGAAGAATTTTCAGAAGAGGAACAATGCCCATTATTCTTTGCTGAACAAGGACTTCAAGTTGATGGGTTCTGAAAAAGAAAGAAGAATCATGGAGGGCTTATTTACCTATTGTGGTGGGAAGCATAATCTTGAGTGTTGTTCCAAAAGACCTCAAAACCAGCTTACACAACCATCGGGCAAATTTCCGAGCCAGGGAAAAGCCCGAGTGAATATTGTGTTGTGTTCAATGCTCTTCACTGCTTTCCATCCAGATCAAAATTGTGCATTATGAATACTGGTGTCAGTAATTCTCTTAAATTTTTTGTTCTTTCTTCTCTCTCCGACGTTTTTTGAAGTATTCTCATTTATTCTTGTGCTACAAACTCATTTATTGCAAAGCAGTTTGTTCAAGAGTATTCTTTGCCCATGTCCTAAATCCCAGAGAAGATTATTCTAATCATTCTGGACTCCTCTGATTCCATTCCTTATTTGTGACTCACCATACCAAATATATGGTTGAGATCCCATCCTTCCAAAGCTTTGAAAGAGACTTTTTAGTCATTGATACCCCCAAGGGAGAAGACCTCATATTGGGCTTTGACTTTATTAATCATTTTAGTCCATCTATTGATTGGAGGCAAGGGCTGATCACCTTTAACGCTGATAATAAGGACTATTATGATCCTTAAATATCTTTCAGTAATGACTTTTCTTCTGCCAAATCATGTGAATCTCTGGTTGGTGATTCTAGAACACCATCATTCCCATCTTCTGTCCATATTCCTTCCCTTAGCTCCCATCAGTCATTACTATCCTCCAGAGATGAATTCTTCAAAGAGATTCAAGATGTTGGAGAATATAACTCTGTATCTTCACTTCCTCTCTTCTTTGGGAATATTGACTTCCCTCCTTCATCTTATGATGACTCCCTAGAGGAGTTTTGGGATGAAGAGGAAGAGCCAGGAGAAATAGAAACCATGATGAAGGTTGTTTTTTTCTGCTTATCACCAGTATTTGGATATGTTCTCCAAGCTTAAAGCAGAGAAACTTCCTCCTCACCACGCCTGTGATCATCATATAAAGCTGGAGGGGTCTCTCCCTCCAATTGAGGTGATCTACTCTTTATCAAACCAAGAGTCAGATACACTCAGGGCCTACATTTCAGAGAATGTAGAGAAAGGTTTCATCTGGCCCAGCTCCTCTTCAACAATAGCACCTGTCCTCTTTGTCAAAAAGAATGATGGTGGCCTCTTTTTGTGTGTTGATTACCACAAACTCAATGCTGCTACTAGCAAGAGCAAGTATCCTTTTCCTCCTATGGATCAGCTCCTCACTGTTTTCAATGGCTCTTCTATCTTCTCCAATACTTACTTGCATGGTGCATATAAAATTCTCAGAATCAAGGAAGGTGATGAACATTTGACTTGTTTTGGAACTAAATATGGCAGTTATGAGTATTTGGTTATGCCATTTGGGCTCACCAATGCTCCTGCCTCTTTCCAAAACCTTGTCAATGATATTTTTTATGATCTTCTTGATATTTATGTTGTGGTTTATTTGGATGAAACTATGCTCTTTTCCAAATTTGAGGAAGAACATGTCACTCATGTGTCCATTGTTCCTGCCATACTCGAAGCCAATACCAATTTTTTAAGTCCTCCAAGTGCCTATTTCATGTTTCTAGTGCAGAGTATTTAGATTATATTGTTTTTTCTGAATTCCTCAAGATGTACCAAGCAAAAGTCCAGCAAATTCTCAATTGGCCGCCTACAAGAAACCTCAAGGCTCTTCAATCTTTCCTTGGCTTTGCCAATTTTTACCGCTTTTTCATCAAGAATTATTCAAAGAAAATCATTTAACTCACAAGGTTCCTCAAGAAAGATTCCTGTTTTCCTCTCAATGAGGAAGCCCTTAGACAGTTTCATCAACTCATAGAGGATTCACCACTGCTCCAATCCTTTCTCACTTTAATCCTTCTCTACCCACCATTGTAGAGACTGATGCTTTGGATTATGCCTTGGGTGGTGTACTGAGTCAGTTCTCTGACTCAGGAAAACATCCCATTGCATTTTATATTTGCAAGCTTCTTCCAGCGGAGCTAAACTATGAGACTCATTAATAGGAACTCCTTTCCATAGTCTGGGCTCTCAAGCACTGGAGATCTTGTCTTCTCTCACTTTCTTCCCCTTTTGAAGTTCTCACCAATCATTCTTCACTTCAATATTTTATATCATCATATATCCTCACTTGCAATCAAGCCTGCTGGGCTGATTTCCTATCTGAATTTCATTTTTCAATCACTTCCTGCCCTGACCACTTGGCAACCCTTCCAGATGCATTGTCATGTTGGGACGGAATTAACCCAGAGAGGGGGGAGGATGTCATCAGCAAGAACCAAATGGATTATTAAAAAATAATCAAGCAAGATGAAACTCAAGCCTCAAAATTCTTTGCAGTCAAAGTGGATTTTTTTTGAATGTTGATTCATTCAATTAAGAAGGCATCATGGCAAGATCCTCAATATAGAAGTATTCTTCAAGATTTGGGTAAAGGTATATCTATACAAGATTATTCTCTTGATTCCGCTCCCCAACATCTCCTTTTCAAAGGTCAGGTGGTGGTTCCCAATGACCCCACAATTCAACTCAATATACTTTAAAAGCGGCATGACTATCCTCTATCTTGACACCCTGGCCAAGAGAAGACTCTCAAACTTGTCAAGTAGGATTTTCACTGGTCTGGTATGACTCAATCTATCATGGATTATGTCTCATCCTGTCAAAAGTGTTCAAGAAATAAAAATATTCATCACAAGAAGTTTAGACTCCTCAAACATCTTCCAATTCTGAATGGACCTTGTATTTGTCTTTCAATGTATTTCATCACTCAATTGCCACTTTCCAATTCTTTTAACTCAAGCCTTGTCATAGTGGACAGATTCTCAAAAATGGCAGTTTTGTTTCCAACAATGTCTTCAATAAATGTACTGGATTTGGCCCATTCATTCATCAAGAATATTTTCTCAAAGCATGGCCCTCCTTCAAGAATTGTTAGTGATAGAGATTCTCTTTTGGTTTCTTACTTTTGGACCAATCTTTGTCAGCAGCCAAGATTTCAAGATATCTGTCAACTGCTTACCACCCAGAAACTTATGGACAGACAGAGAGGGTAAATCAGATACTAGAAAAGTACCTTTGGATGTATTTCAGCTATCATCAAAATGATTGGAATAACTGTCTCCCTCTGGCTAAATTTTCCTACAATAATTCTGACCACTCTTTAACAAAACAATCACCCTTTCTCACTGTTTATGGAAGAGATCCTCATTTTGACTCAGCTCACATTATTCAAGATTCTCCTTCTGGAAAGGTATCAACAGAAATCTAATAAGTACAGCATGATTTCAAGAGAGAACTTAAAGTTGCCATAAACATGTTTACAAGGTATTCAGATAAAAGTAGATCAAGTCCACCTGTTTTCAATCCTGGTGACGTGGTATGTCTTTCTTCCAAGAATATAAAATCAACTAGACCCACCAAAAGACTTTCTGAAGGATAGATGGGTTCTTTTCCAATCTTGAAGAAAGTCAGCACTCATGCCTACCATCTCAATGGAAGTCCATCCAACCAGTATTCCATATTTCACTCTTAGAACCAGTAAAGACATCAAAAATCACAAATGGGTACCAAGAGCCAACTCCTACAATTAGTATTGAAGACAAAGAGGAATAGAAAATCTCTCAAATACTGGACTCAAACCTCAAGGGAGGAGAACTATGGTATTTGGTGGAGTGGAAAGGTTTCAGTCAAGACCCAGGAAGATCCACTTGGGAACCAGCCAAAAACCCCAAGAAGTTTGCTGAACTTATCAAGAATTTCTGTTACTTATATCCTGACAAGCCAGGAACCAATTCTTCAACAGCTTGATCCTTTATGGTGCATGGTGGGGAGAGGAATTACCAAACGTAAGTCCCACTCCTGGTATGCACCTTTAGATCTACTCTACCCTTCTTGTTGTACACATCACCTTGGCCACTGTGTGAGCACTCTGTAATTTTTGGACACAGATCTTTGGCCTGACTTTCAACATCAATTCCAAAATTACGGCAATTTTCACTTGGTAAAATGGGCCATTCCTTTACTTAATTTCTTTCCAAGTCGTTCCAATTCCAATTCATTCTTTCAGCAAATCTATTTTCTTTTTATGGTACTGGCTGGAGTGGTAATTACTAAAGGTAAGTTCCTCTCCTGGTGTGCACTTCCCTGAAGGGTCTGGAATCTTTCAAAACATAACCTTGGCCACCCTTTGAGCACCTGGAATAAACTCTTCTTTTCCAGGTCCTTGGCCAATTCAAATCAATTGTCAACAGTGATCAAGATCAGAACCTCCTCAAAATTTATTTCTCTTTATTTCTTTTATTTCTTTATTCTAATTTATTTCATTTTAATTCTTTATTTCAAAATCTTTCTTTCTTCATGTCAGAATAAATTCATGAACGACCATCATTAGTTTTCAAATTTACATCATCCATGAAGCCAATGTCAAAAGAAGATCAAGCATCTCCCGTGTCATATGTCAAGTTCTTAATATCAGTTTCAAATTTTTATCTTAATCATTTGTCTTGAATATCTTTCTCAAATACTTTCCAAATTTTCTCAAAATGCTTCACCTTGTATTGGTGCTTAGGATCTCACCATTTCAAGGTGGGGGGTACTGTTGCAACCATGACAATCACCCTCTTGGACCTCCATATGGCATATAAATGCCATACCCACTTTATGGTAATTTGGCCATATCTTTCATTCTTGGCCAAATTGGTCATCTCAACCTTTATGGCCTTTATGATCATTTGATCATCTGGGGATACCCTGGCCCATTCACCATAATCAGGCCTTTCCTTTCCTATCTCTTCTTTGGGGCACCCTTGGGTATTTTCCAGTCAACAGGGAAAATACAGCGCAAAAGACTGAATTTGGCTTTTGGGGATTGAAAGACAGTTTTGCACATTGTTTATGTATTCAGTATTTTTTGGCATTCTCCCATGTAATCTGGGAAATATGCCTAAATGGCCATATGAGGCCATTTGGGGCTTAATTGTTGTCATGCTGAGTCTATGATAAAGCAATGAATAGGCTAATTAATACTTAAATATGACTGTCACATGGTTATAAATATTAGAAATAAGAGTATTAAAGTATAATTATGGTTTATTATTGAAATAAAAGGGTTTTACTATTGAATAATAGTGGTGGTGAGCACTATTGAAAACCCTGGGTGCAGCTTTACCTGTTGGATTACACTAATAAAGTCTACAATACTTAAAATTAGGAGTATACCTGTTTATTTTCCAAGAGTAGAACTTTTTTTGACAGTTGTACTATGTAGGAATTCAAGAGCAGGATGAGGAAAGCTTTCCTGGCTGTGGAAAGGCCCCTTTTTATCCTGAAATGGGGTGAAAAGGCTGCTAGACCTTTCCACATAGACAAAGGGAAGATTTTTCACACTATAGGACAGGCTTGTAGGTTGAAAAAGGCCAGTATTACCTGTATTGGGCTCAGATGTGGTTTTGAAACCACATCTGGGCAGTTTTCTTCAATACAGGGTGAAAGCTTTCATCTGGGGACCACAAAGCTTGATTCTGATGTGTATGACCTGTAGAATGCTGTACAGAACTTGTATGGGAACCCAGTATTGAATGAACTATGAGGTATTGAAGTATAAACATGCTTCTTTGTCAGTTTTACACCTCATAATCATGGTTATGGGATATTATCCCATGGTAAGGCTGTATTGGCAAAACTGTGTGATTTCAACCTTAAAGCTGCCATAGCCTTGTCAGTTTTTGAGATATCCACCTCAAATTTGGTTCCGTGTGTATCCCTGTATGAGCTCTACACAATGGTACCTTATTGGATATGGCTATCATTAAATGTGGAAAAGTTATGCCATGTACGAGATTTTTGTACACATGCGTGGTTTAGGCAAAAAGCTGTTTTGGGCTTGTTTGCCCTCTAGATTTTCATCTAGTCAAGATATGAGTAAATGAATGACACCATCAGATAGCCCTTATTGTGCTCTTTCCAAAAAGACCCCACTTTAGCTATCTCACAGCAAAACTGTAGAAGTTTGATGAGAGGTGAATGTTTTGATCACCCTTATTTAGCTTGAATTTGGCCATAACTTCAGTAATACCAGTTCTAGCTCATTTTGGCTGGTACCATTGGATAGCCTTGACGTCAAGCTTCAATTTGAATACCCATTTGATGGGGTTGAGCCTCTTACTATGTATTTCAGATTAGAGGTGAAAATTAAGGTTTATGCTCAGCAACAGCCTTGAGAAGGAATAACTTTGTCATTCTTTGTCCTATGGTGATAAGACTTGTATATTTGGAAAAGGTGAGATTCCTCTTTTGTTTTATACCTTTTGAGCTGATTTGGCTCAGCTCCATGTTTTGGTGGTATCTTGGCTATACCAATGGTTTGTGGTATTTGGCTCTCATGCTTGTGCTCTGGTTCTGAGTCACAGGCTGACATACCCTCCCTCTAAAAAAGGCTCATCATAGATGAGACTGTTCAGTCCTCCTAGAGGCTCTGAATCTCCTTGAATGAAGGCTCCCATCTGGTATAGCATCTTCTGCCAACCATTTGTCATTATCAGCTGTTTGGTATTTGAATCTGATAAAGTATTGTCTCTGATCCCTACCATTAAGTCTGATCTTTCTGGCTTTGATTATCCTCTTCATGGGCTCAGGGGAGTCTTCCGCTTCCATTATATCTGGTGGTGTGGGACTCTTCTTCCTGGAGGGGAATTTATCCTCCTCCATTTGGAAGTATGGTTTGACCAAACTTACTGGAAACACTGGGTGTTTCCTGGAGAGCTCCTCTGTGAGTTTGACCTCCACTGCATTCTTCCCTACCAATTTAATGATACTGAAGGGCCCTACAAATGACTCTCTCATCTTCTTAGGTCCTTTGAGATTATTAAAGTTTAGTGTAGACACCAGCACCTGGTCCCCTTCTTTGAAGTCAGGTTCCATGTGTGACTTGTCCCACCTCTGCTTATTATACTCCTTTGCCTCAGCTTTGCATTTGGCAGCTGGGTCACAAGCCCTCTTCCACATCTCATGGAAGTCTTTGGCTGTGGGTGGATGGTTAGAAGATTTTCTTCAAGTGGTCCACAGGTAAAAGGTGATTCCACCCTTTTTCTACCAGTGCAGGTGTTTTTCCTGTGGTAGAGTGCTGACTTGTATTATAAGCCATTTGGACTGCTGGTAGAAGGGTATCACAGTCATTCCTGTATCCTTCATGGTCCTTGTATTCCATGCCATAGGCACAGAACCTTCTAAGGATGTCCTCCATTTTTTGGATCATCCTTTCAGCTAGTCCATCTGTTTGTGGATGGTAAGCTATGGAAAATGCAATTTTAGTACCCAGCATGTCATAGAGGTTGGTCCAAAATTCTGATAGGAACTTTGGGTCCCTATCACTAATGATAATCTTAGGGACTCCACAGGTGGATATTATGTTATTCCAAAATAACAGTGCAGTATCCACGGCTGTATCCTCTTTGTGACATGGTAGGCACCTTACACTCTTGCTGAACCTGTCAACTATGATCAAGCAGGAATTGAAGTTCTCTTTGCCTCTTGTTATAAGTCCTGGAACCCAGTCAATGCTGATGGTTTCCCATGGGTGCTTAGCTTCTTCTATGTGTTGAATTAACCCATACTTCTCCCCATGTTTCTATTTGTCTTTTGGCATCTTTCACAAGTGTTGATGTATTCACTCATCTCTTTTTCCCATTTTGGCCACCAAGCTGTGCTTGCTACCCTCTCCTTGGTTCTGTCCTGACTCTTGCATCCCATATAGGGACAGTCATGGCATTCTTGTAGGATCAAAGATATATGGTCCCTGTCTACTATGGTGAGTGCACTAATGTGATTTTCTCTATGGTAGAGCAGGCCATCTATAAGGAAAAACTTGTTATCCTTATAGTCCCTCAACCAGGGTTCCTCCAACTTAGATTCCAGCTCTTGGCTCCTGAATGGATGGCACCATCAGATAGCCCTTATTGTGCTCTTTCCAAAACTACCCCACTTTAGGTATCACACACTAAACCTGTAGAAGTTGTATGAGAGGGGAATATTTCAATCACCCTTATTTGACCTTATTTTGGTCATAACTGCTGTAATTCTGTTGCTAGCTCAGTTTGTCTAGTACAATTGGTTATCCCTGACTTAGAGCTCAATTCTGAATACCCATTTGATGGGGTTAAGCTGCTTCCTCTGTATTTTAGATGAGAGGTGAAAATTAAGGTTTATGCTCAGCAACAACTTTGAGCAGGAATAACTTGTTATTCTTCTTCCTATGATGATGAGACTTGTATATTTGGAAAGGGGTGAGTTTCCTTTTCTCTTTGATACCTTTTGAGCTGATTGGGCTCAGCTTCATGTTTTGGTGGTATCTTTGCTATACCATTGATTTATGGTATTTGGCTGTCATGCTTGTGCTCTGGTTTTGAGTCATAAGCTGACATACCCTTCCTCTAAAAAAGCCTCATCATTGATGTGACTTTTTAGTCCTCCTAGAGGTGCTGAATCTTCTCAAGTGAAGGTTCCCATCCGGTATGGCATCCTCTGCCAACCATTTGTCTTTATCAGCGGTCTGGTTCTTGAATCTGACCAAGTATTGTCTTTGGTCTTTAACATTAAGTCTGATCTTCTTGGCCTTGATGATTTTCCTCACTGGTCCAGGGGAGTCTTTGATTTCCACTATCTATGGTCGGGTTGGGTTTTTCTTCCTGGAGGGGAACTTATCCTCCTCTGTCTGGAAGTATTGCTTGACTACACTCAATGGAAAGACTGGGTGTTTCCTAGAAAATTCTTCTATAAGTTTGACTTCAACTACATTTATCCCTATCAATCTGATGATAGTGAAGGGCCCTCCAAATGAGTCTCTGATTTTCTTAGGTCCTTTGAGATTATTAAAGTTCAGTGTAGACACTAACACTTGGTCCCCTTCTTTAAAGTCAGGTTCCATGTGTGATTTGTCACACCTCTGTTTGTTGTATTCTTTTGCCTCAGCTATACATTTGGCAGCTGTGTCACAAGCTTTGTTCCACATATCATGAAGTTCCTTGGCTGTGGGCTGGATAGTTAGAATATTCTTCTTCAAGTGATCCACAGGCAATAGGGGATTCCACCCTTTCTCTACCAGTGTGGGTGTTTCTCCTGTGGTATAGTGCTGGCTTGTGGTATAAGCCAGCTGGACTGCTGCTAGAAGGGTAATCCAGTCATGGGTGTAACCTTCATGTTACCTATATTCCATGCCATAGGCACAGAATCTTCTACAGATGTGTTCCATTGTTTGGATCATCCTTTCAGCTAATCCATCTGTTTGTGGATGGTAAGCTGTAGAAGAAGAAGGTTTAGTACCCAGCATGTCATAGAGGTTGGTCCAACATTCTGATGTGAATTTTGGGTCCCTATCAATAATGATAATCTGAGGGACTCCACAGGTAGATATGATGTTATTCTAGAATAACAGGGAAGTATCCATGGCTGTGTCCTCTTTATGGCATGGTGGCACCTCAAACTCTTTCTGAAACTATGAAATATGATTAAACAGGCATTGTAGTCTTCTTTGCCTCCTGAGCCAAGTCCTGTAACCCATTCCATATTGATTGTATCCCCTGGGTGTTTGGGTTCTCCTTTTTGTTGAAGGAACCCATACTTCTTCTGATGTTTTCTATTTGCCTTCTGGCACCTTTCACAAGTGTTGATGTATTCATTCAACTCTTGTTCCCACTTGGGCCACCAAGCTGTGCTTGCTACCCTCTCTTCGGTCCTGTCTTCACTCTTGTGTCCCATGTAGGGGCAGTCCTGGCATCCTTGCAGGATCACAGAGATGTTAGTCCCTGTATACCACTGTGAGTGCACTTGTGTTCTTTTCTATGTGGTAGAGAAGGCCATCTATAAGGAAGATCTTGTTATCCTTAAAGGCCCTCAACCAGGGATCTTCCAGCTGGGGTTCTAATTCTGGACTCCTGTACTTTTTTTGAAGGAGTTGTAGTAATATGCCACACTGTTTGTGTTTGGCATATGTCTTCATTACTGCACTTAAAAATACATTATGCAGTTGTGAGGAACTCATTCCCAATATGGGAGTTTCTGTTCCTTCTGAATCAGTTCTTCCACTGTCCAGGGTACCACTTTCTGGTTCCCATTTAGAAAATCTGAAGTTTTTCCTCCTATCTATTTCCATGAAATGGATTGGGATCTTGGCTGCTACCTCAGGGTCATAAGCTTGATTTCTTTTGACATTGTGTATTGGCCATCTACTGAGGCCATCTGCATTGGTATGAGTCTTACCTTCCTTGTATATGATGTTCATATTGTCTCTATACTCTTGGATGGCTATTTGCCACCTCAACATGTGTCTATTGGTAGTCTTAATGTTCAGTAAAGACTTCAAGGCTTTGCAGTCTGTGTAGACTTCAAAGACTGCACCCTCCAAATACTAGTAGAGTTTCTCTAGAGCCCAGACTAAGCATAGAAATTCAGTCTGGGTGGCCCCATACCTGGCTTCTGAATCTTTCAGTTGCCTACAGATGTAGCATATTACTCCCTCTCTTGGTTCACCATCCACAATTTGTCTTTGGTGAAGGGCTGCCCCCAAGCCTTGGCTGCATGCTTGTGAGCCTTGAGGTATATTTTACATACCCACATAGGCAACAATTATCTCAAAAGTAAATTCTGAACTATGCATAATCCATAAGTGATGCATATATTCAAAATTCATTATTTTTGATTTCAGAAAAGATGAATAACTTTTTATTGAGTGAGTAAATCCATGGATTTAAGGCCAGATTTGGATTCTACACTAAAGCGCACCTGGGGTAGCTCCATGGAGTGAAATTCCACCTGTTTTAAATCCTGGTGACATGGTATGTCTTTCTTCCAAGAATATCAAGTCAACTAGACCCACCAAAAGAGTTTCTGAAGGATGGATGGGTCCTTTTCCAATCTTGAAGAAAGTCAGCACTAATTCCTACCACCCTGAACTTATGAAGGATTTCTATTATTTATATCCTGACAAGCCAGGAACCAATTCTTCAAGAGCTTGATCATTTATGGTGCTTGGTGGGGAGAGGAATTATCAAATGTAAGTCCCACTGCTGGTATGCACCTTTAGATCTATTCTACCCTTCTTGATGTACGCATCACCTTGGCCACTCTGTGA
This sequence comes from Austropuccinia psidii, assembly GCA_023105745.1. Taxonomy (NCBI): domain Eukaryota; kingdom Fungi; phylum Basidiomycota; class Pucciniomycetes; order Pucciniales; family Sphaerophragmiaceae; genus Austropuccinia; species Austropuccinia psidii. The sequence continues at coordinate 61,797,083 of JALGQZ010000003.1, read as the reverse complement.
GCACTCTGCAATTTTTGGACCCAGATCTTTGGCCTGGCTTCCAACATCAATTCCAAAATTATGGCCATTTCCACTTGGGAGAATGGACCATTCCTTTTCTTAATTTCTTTCCAAGTCTTTTCAATTCAAATTCATTCTTTCAGAAAACTTATTTTCTTTTTATAGCACTGGCCAGAGTGGTAATTACTAAAGGTAAGTTCCTCTCCTGGTGCGCACTTCCCTGAGGGGTCTAGAATCTTTCAAAAAATAACCTTGGCCACCCTGTGAGCACCTGGAATCAACTCTTCTTTTCCAGGTCCTTGGCCAATTCAAATCAATTGTCAACAGTGATCAAGATCAGAACCTCCTCAAAATTGCTTTCTCTTTATTTCTTTTATTTCTTTTATTTCTTTTATTTCTTTTATTTCTTTTATTTCTTTTATTTCTTTTATTTCTTTATTCTCATTTCTTTCATTTTCATTCTTTATTTTCAAATTTTCTTTCTTTACATCAGAATAAATTCATGAACAACCATCATTAGGTTTTAATTTACATCATCCATGAAGCCAATTTCAAAAGAAGAGCAAGCATTTCCCATGTCATATGTCAAGTTCTTAATATCAGTTCCAAATTTCTATCTGAATCATTTTTCTTGAATATCTTGCTCAAATCCTTTACAAATTTTCTCAACAAGCTTCACCTTGTATTGGTGCTCAGGAGCTCACCATTTCAAGGTGGGGGGTACTGTCACAACCATGACAATCACCCTCTTGGACCTCCATATGGCATATCAATGCCATACCTAATTTATGGCAATTTGGCCATATCTATCATTCTTGGCCAAATTGGTCATCTCAGCCTTTATGGAATTTATTGTCATTTGATCATCTGGAGATACCCTGGCCCATTAACCATAATCTGGCCTTTCCTTGCCTTTCTCTTCTTTGGGCACCTTTGGGTATTTTCCAGTCAACAGGGAAAACACAGCCCAAACGCCTGTATTGGGCTTTTTAAGCTTAAAATACAGTTTTGCCCATTTTTTCTGTATTCAGTCTTTTATGCCATTTTCCCATGTAATATGAAAAATATGCCCAAAGGGCCATATTAGGCCATTTGGGCTTAATTGTCATTTTTGTGCACTTTGCACAAATACAGTTGTAAAGCTTTAGAAGCTGTATTTGGCCAAAAAACTCAAAGACACTCTTTCACCTCTGAAGCGGCCCAAAACCCCTTTCTCACTCATATCCTCCTGGAATCATTCCAAAAATACCCTTGGCCGCTCTCACCCTCCAATAACCAAAAGTGCAATCAATGGTGTTATACACCATTATGCATCTTTTTTTCACAAGCAATCCAATGGTGCCAATATCAAATGGTTAGATCAACTTTTCATCAGGTCATCAAGGCACATCATCCAGAGGATTCATCAACGCTCAAAGAAAAGTGTCAATCTCAAATACCAATGACACCATCAAGAAATAATTGATTATTCTCATTCACAATATTCCTCCAAGGGAATACTGGCAGTTCATTCCCAAGGTATATTCAAGACATAGTTCCAAAACAATTTTTCAAGTGTCAGTGCTCCATCAATTGACATTGGCAACCACATTAATTCAATACAGTCTGAATTAATCAAGACCTTTATTCTCGATCATACACAATAGCGAGTTCATAAAACCCAGTTCATTTCGCAATTTGGATAGGTATACATTCTATCAGACAATCAATACAGATCAGCTGCCAGCCTAAAGAAGTCAAGCTCTCAGCTTTTCACATATATCAGCCTCCTTTGACCCTGGGAGGGTTTTGCCCTAGTTAATTAATATATTTTGATTTTATTTTATCTTTATTTATCTTGAATTTTTTGTTAAGTAGATACTGATATTATCAAGTCAGTCATTTAGCACCCTTTCTGTGAGCCGTGAGGTATATTTTACATACCCAAATAGGCCACAATTATGTTAAAAAGAAATTTTGAACTATACATAACTCATAAATCATGCATATATTCAAAATTCATCATTTTTGATTTCAGAAAAGATGAATAACTTTTTATTGAGTAGGTAAATCCATGGATTTAAGGCCAGATTTGGATTCTACACAAAAATTCACCTAGGGTAGCTCCATAGAGTGAATAAGCTCAAATTAACTCTTTGAGGTGGTAATATGGAAAATACTTCAACACCACATCATTAATACCACATAAAAGATCCGTGAAAAGTTTCGTTTTTCTTGATTTTACGCCAAAATAATGGGAAAGTGAGAAATCCCATGTTACATATACACTAAGAATAGTGTTATACATGTTTTGAGCACTTAATATTATGGTATTCTTACATGCACGTTTGGTACACCCATAGTGGATATCTCACTTTAAGCTTAAATTCCTATTTTGACATGAAAAATAAGCAAGGGGGACAAAAGACATCAAAGAGAGCCAGGGTACCCAGCTTCTGAGACCCCAGAGGCGTGGATAGCTCCAAAGCTTGTTTCCATGGCTGATCCTGACCCAATTGGTAAACTAAACCTCTTTGGGAACTTGGTTACCAAGTCACAACTACTGTAAAACACCAGAAAATAGCAAATAACCTGCTATCTTGACGTGCCAAGGAGGTAAAGAGCTACTTACACTCCTGTAACCATGTCAATTACTAATGACTTTCCATGGATAAACCCCAAAAGAGTAATTAAAACCTTTTTTGGACTTGTATCCATTGATTTACCTCATAGCAACCAGTCAAAAACTGATATTTGCAATTCTACGTAGAAATGAGGTAAAAACTTCAAAAATTCATTCAAAATACAATTCTTAATGAATCCTTCTGAAACATTCAGGACCAATTGAGAACTGTATTATCTATGGTACAACCAAAAATAATTTCAGTTTTACTAGTAAAATTAAAAGTTTTACTTAAAGTCCATTTTTGGTTATTCTACGTGAAACACTGAATCTTCAAAAATTCACAGTAAATACAACCTGTGATGAAATTGTCAATAGCATTGATAACCTTGGGAAATCAATGATTACTTTGGAATAAAAGAATATTTACAAATGTTACTCCTTTTATTCTTAACCATATTGGGGTTGGTAGTCACATAAAAGCATCAATTAAGCAATTATGACAATTTTACGTGACAACAGATGATGTAGGTACTAATCCAAAAGGGTTTAATGCTTTCTCACTCACTGGTTTTTCAGTTTGCTCTATGGAATGCCTCTGTGAGCTGTTGTTGACTTAAAAGAGGTTTCTCTTGCAGTTTTTTCCACATCATCATCTTATTATCATTTTATATCATTGTTACCAACAAGTAAGTATTAGTTATACTATTATTAAGTGTTTTAAATCTTTCAGAATCAATAATAAAGACGTGAAATCATAGAATCCAACTATATATTGTTGTAATCTTGCTGTAAATCATTTTGATCTCTTAAATCCACAATTCTATGTCAAATTTCTCTACTTTTATCTATGAATAAGTTCTTTGGAGTATTAGTGAGTCATTTATCTTTAATTCTTAAAGTTTTTCTCTAGTAATAGTTTTCTTCAAGGATTAGCTTTATAATTATTCTTGCAAAAAGATAATTATATATTAAAATAATTTTATTATTTTAATAAAAGAAGATTTTATTATTAAATTCTTCTTGTAATTGATTCTTGTAGACAATTACTTACTCACTGTTAAAATCACTAGTAGTGCTTAACACGTGAAAGAAATAATTCTTTAATTATTTAATTGTGGTTATAATAATATTTTATTATTATATTTCATAAGAACAGACATAGTACTGTTGATTAATAGTAATATTATCATTAGTTTCATAGTCACATCTTACACTTTCTCTTTTCTTTGTTCACCTGTCAGTGGATATTGGTCGTCATATCCTTTATTAACTCCATTGCTCCTTCTGGAAGGTTGAAACAGTGATTAAGGACCTACTTGGTTGTCTCTTAGGCCATCTGAATTCTTATTTCACTTATTGCATATCATCTTTGTACCTTTATATTTCTTAGAAAAATTGACTTATTTATTTTTATCTTCTTGATTTTTTGGGTCTTGCAAGTGAGCTCCCTGATTTCTGGGTTCCAGGCCACTCTTGTTTTTCACCAACAGCCCCTGTGAAAACAATAATCAATATGGGATAGTACCCCATAGTAAATCTGTATTGGTACAAATGTGGGATTTCAACCTTAAGGCTGATATAGCTTTGTCATTTTGAAGATATTGAGCTCAATGTTGGTTCATTTTGTAGCCCTGGATAGGATATACACAATGGTACCTCATTTCGTATGTGTAACATTAAGTATGGTAAAGTTATGCCATGTTCAATTTTAGTTATCCAGATATATGATTTTCTCAAAATCTGTACAGAATTTTTTTATTCCATATTTTTTGTTGTATATGAGATATGGGGAATGTATGGCACCATCAAATAGTCCTTTTTGCTCTATTTCCAAAAAAAACCACTTTACATATCTCCCACTAAAACTGTAGAATCTAGATGAGGGGTGAATATTTTGTTCCTCCTTATTTGGCATTATTTTGGCCATAACTTCTATAGTTATTGTTCTGGCTCAATTTAGCTTGTGCCATTGGATATCCATGACTTATAGCTTCAATTTGAATACCCATTTTCTGGGGTTAAGCCTCTTTCTGTGTATTTCATATTAGAAGTAAAAATGGAGGTTTGTGCTCAGCAACTTCTTTGAGGAGGAATAAGTTTGTTATTTTTTTCCTATGATGAGGGGACTTGTATATTTGGAAGAAGGTAATTTTCCTCTTTCTTTTGATAATTTTTGAGGTTGTTTGGCTCAGCTCCATGTTTTGGAGGTATTTTGCTCTACCATTGGTTTATGGTATTTGGCTGTCATGCTTGTGTTCTGGTTTTAAGTCACAGGCTGACATACCATCCCTTCAAAAATGCTCATGATTGATGAGACTGTTCATCCCTCCTAAAGGCTCTGAATCCTTTCAGGTGAAGGTTACCATCTGGTATGGCATCTTCTGGAAACCATTTATCCTTATCTGTTGTTTGGATTTTGAATCTGAACAAATATTTTCTCTGGTTTTTAACATTCAGTCTGATCTTCCTGGCCTTGATGATATTTTTTTACAGGGCCATGGGAGTCTTCTACTCCCACTATGTCTTGTGGGGTGTAGGTCTTGTTCCTGGAGGAAAACTTATCCTCTCCTGTTTGGAAGTAGGGTTTGACCAAACTCACTGGGAATAATGGGTGTTTCCTAGAGAATTATTCCGTTAGTCTAACCTCCACTGCATTTTTCCCTATCAATTTGATGATAGTGAAGGGTCCCACAAATGAGTTTCTCATTTTCTTTGGTCTGTTGATGATATTAAATTTGATTGTAGATACCAACACCTGGTCACCTTCTTTGAAATCTGGTTCCATGTGTGTTTTGTCATACCTCTGTTTGTTGTATTCTTTAGCCTCAGCTATGCACTTTGCAGCTGTATCACATGCTCTATTCCACATATAATGGAAGTCTTTGGCTTTTGGATGGATAGTCAGAAGATTTTTCTTCAAGTGATCCACAGTCAATAGAGGGTTCCATCCTTTTTCTACCAGTGAGGGTAATTTCCCTGTGGTAGAGTTCTTTCTTGTGTTGTAAGCCAGTTGGACTGCTGGCAGGAGTGTGACCCATTTATGGGTGTACCCTTCATGGTCATTATATTCCATGTCATAGGCACAAACCCTTCTGATTATTTCCTCCATTTTTTGGATAATCCTTTCAGCTAAACCATCTGTCTATGCAATATAAGCTGTATAAAATGGAAGTTTTGTTCCAAGAATGTCATATAGGTTGGTCCAAAATTCTGATGTGAATTTTGGGTCTCTATCACTAATAATGGTTTTAGGGATTCCACATTTGGATATGATGTTATTCCAGAATAACAAGGCTGTATCCATAGATGTGTCTTCTTTTTTACATGGTAGGCACCTTACACTTTTACTATACCTATTAACTATTACTAGGCAAGCATTGAAGTTTTCCTTTTGTCCTGGGACAAGTCCTGTGACCCAGTTCATGCTAATGGTTTCCCATGGGTGTTTGGGTTCTTTTTTATGTTGAATAAGCCCATATTTCTTCCCATGTTTTTTGTTTGCCTTCTGCCATCTTTCACAAGTGTTGATGTATTCACTCAACCCTTGTTCCCATTGGGGCCACCAAGCGGTGCTCATTACCCTTTCTTTGGTCCTGTCTTCACTCATGTGTCCCATATAGGGGCAGTCATGGAATTCATGCAGGATCAGGGATATGTGGTCACTATTTATCACTGTGAGGGAATTAGTATACTTCTCTCTGTCATAGAGTAGTCCATTTATAAGGAAAAACTTATTATCCTTATATTCCCTAAACCACGGTTCCTCTAACTGTGAATCCAGTTCTGGGCTGCTGTACTTATTTTGAAGGAGTTGTAACAATATGCTACACTGTTTGTGTTTGTCATAAGTTTTCATTACTGAATTTAAAAATTCTTTGTGAAGTGCAGAGGAACCTATTCCTAGTATGGCAGTTTCTTTCCCCTCTGGTTCACTTAGGTGAGTATTTGGGGTACCACTTCCTGGTGCCCATACAGAAAATCTGAAGTTTTTCCTTCTATCTATTTCCATGAAATGGGTAGGAATCTTTGCATCTACTTCAGGCTCATAAGCTAGGTGGCTTTTGACATTGTCCAGTGGCCATCTCCTGAGGCCATCTGCACTGATGAGGGCTTTTCCTTCTTTTTATATGATGGTCACTTTACCTCTATACTCTTGGATGGCTATTTTCCACCTCAAAATGTGTCTATTTGTAGTCTTCATGTTAAGTAAATACTTCAAGGCTGTGCAGTCTGTGTAGATTCCAAATACTTCACCCTCCAAGGAATAATGAAGTCTTTCTAGAGCACAGGTTAAACATAAGCATTCAGTCTTAGTAGCCCCATACCTGGCCTCTGAATCTTTCAATTTCCTAAAGATGTAGCATATTACTCCCTCCCCGGTTCAGGACTCACCATTGCTCTTTGGTGAAGGGCTGATCTGAGGCCTTGACTACAAGCTGCATCTATATATAACCTGAATGGTAGTTTAAAGTCAGGTAATATGAGGACAGGTGAATTAGTGAGCTCATATTTTATCCTCTCATATGCACCCCTCCTTTCCTTGGTAATTTCAAAAACTACATCTTTTAAACATAACTTCTATATACTACTAGTTCTTTGGGAAAGACCTTTGATGTGGTTTCTGTAGTAACTAGCAAACCCAATGAAAGATTGCATCTCTTTGATGTTCTTTGGTACTTATTTTTGCAGTAATGCTGCTAATTTGTTCTGATCTATGTCCAGGCTAAGGCCTGAGACTTTACTTCCTAGTGCTAATAGCTCTTTTGGGCCAAAATTGAACTTATTTAGTAAAATTTTCAGATCCATGGGTATGCATTTACTAATTACTCTTTCTACGTATTGCACACGTTCTTCCTATGTCTGTGAGTGTATAGTTATATCATAAATATATACCACCATCCAGCCTTCCAATGTTTCTTATTTAAATATTGTGTCCATCATCCTTTGGAAATGCGCTGGAGAATTTTTGACACCAAATGGAAACCTGGTTTACTGTCACAACCATGAAGATTGACCCTCCTCCATGGGTGTTGCGGCAATTCTAACCTGGAACCAAGTTGGGGCCAATTGACAACACCATATCTTTTATGGCCAATTGGTCCCCTCTGGTTCTCTATGGCCATTTGGCCATTTCTGGCCTCAGGCCATATCCTGCCATCATTGGCCTCCTTGGCCGATTTCCACCTCACCAACCCTCAGGACTTCATCTCTGTTTTTGGGCTTGGGGGGTCCCTTTGTCTTCTAGGGGCCTCCAGGCCCCCTAGCCATCCCCATCCATCTTGGGCCTACCCCTTTCATTAGGGGGGTTCTGGCCTAAATGGCCTTTTTGGGCCCTTTAGGCCCCCTACAGCTTCTACGGCCCATGGGCCGTAATTCATGGTCCACGGTCTGTAGGCGAATTAGGCCCCTTTTGGCCTAATCCAATGAGGCCAAAAGGGGGAAACCATCTAGCCTCCAAGGCCAGGTGGGTCCCAAACCACAATTGGGCCCACCTGAGCCAATTTTGGCCCTCAATCCCATGGACACCCAATTTGGCCATAAATCCCTCAGGACCCAAATTTGGCCATAGACAATCAGGAACCACTTTTTGGCCCCTGGCCTCTGGCAACCTTCAGAGGCCACCAGATCAGCTCAGCCAGCCTTTCCCTCAACTTAAGGGGAATTCTTTCCATTCTTCCATGCACCCCGTACTCAAGGTTGCAGGAGTGATGCATATATGGTATTATATACCATTATGCACCAATTTTTCTCAGCAATTCAATGGCGATGGATTCAGGACCCAATTCCATCTTTCCAAATCAAGGTCCCAAAATCCAAAGCCCATTTTGAAGGAGGATTTCTTAACTCATCAGTATGGCAATCCATGGCGGCCATCAGAGGACCATTCAAGGATCCCAATCACCTGGCCCTGCAGGAGTTGGGTTGGAAATTTCATTCAGGAGTATTCCATGGGCATTCCCAGAGGTTATACAGTCTTTAAATCAGTTTTCAAGGCATAAAGTATTTCAATACTCCTTGGACAACCCAATTGGTCCATACAGGCATCCATCAATCAACCTGTATGTACTTGGCCCAATTGGGCCAATTCATCTTCCACTGTGGGAATTCAGTCACACAGTTCAATTTTGAAGATGGCCAGACCTATATTGACCCAATTTAGACAATAAAGCCAGTGACTCACCTTCCAGGATCAGTCTTTGAGCTTTTCACATATACTGGCCACCTTTCAGCACCTGGGGACTTTTTCCCCAGTTAATTAATATATTGGATTTATTATTATCTTTATTTCCTTTTACATTATTAAAGTTAATACTGATAATCTTAAGTCAGTCATTCAGCACCCTTTCTCTTTTTCTTCCTCACCTGTCAGTGGATATTGGTGGTCATATCCTTTACCAATTCCATTTCCTTTTCTGGCAGGTTGAAACAGTGAATTGAAGATTCACTTGGTTGGCTTCTTGGCCTTTGGCTTCTTTTATTATCTTTGGCCTTTTGCTTCTTATCTTTTCTTTATTTTTGGCATACTTGTCTTTCCCCTTTCTTCTTCCTTAAAGAAATTAATCTTTATTATTCCTTTTATCTTTCGGAGCCCTCCAAGTGGGTTCTTGATTCCTGAGTGCCAGGCCCTCTTGCTTCCATAAGAGCCCCTGTGACATTATATTAATTAACTCATAATTTATCTTCTGTTCATTCATTCTTATATCTTCAATTCGTTTGTTTCACGTCATCAAAATTATGACTCTTTAACCCTTTATGATCTTATGATTCATTGTCACTTCTCAATTTTCTCTCATTCATTTCTTCATTCTGAAAATTGAAAGCTGACCCTAGCTTTATTTTTGTTTTCTCTTTTTGAAATTTTATCTCATTTTCATATTCATTCAAATTCATCAAATCCTTCATATTCAGGCTGTCTTTATTGAAATTCAAATTGATCTTTACTATCATTCAGACACGTCTTCACATCAAGATTCATAATTGATCTGTTCATCAAGAATTTTTATTTTTCAAGAAGATTTCACTTGATTTTGATTTTGACTGATTGATTTGATATAAATTGAAATTGACTTGAAGATAATTGATTGACCTGAAGATTTATTTATTTTGCTGATTTTTCACATCAAGAATTTTGACATAAATTGACTTACCTCAAGAATTCATTGTGATTGATTGATTTTCTGCAAGATATTGATTTTGAATTGATTTGAAAGTTGAATTTGATTGATTTGACTTATTTGATTCATTGACTTCAAGCTTTCATTTAATATTTAATTGATTGATTTACCTGAAGATCTCATTTGATTCATTGATTTATTGATTTTTCCTCAAGATTTGATTCTGATTTGACCTTGAAGACTATTTTGGTTTTGCCTCAAGTTGTTTATTCAAATTTTGATTCTTTTCATTTAAATTTTATTCTTATTCGATCATGCCACTCCAACATTCACCTCCTGCCAGACAGACAAGATCTCAGGCCCAAACTCAAGCTGTTCTCACTCCAACCCCAAGGGCTCCTCTTGATGGTACCCCAGCAGCTTCTCAACTGAGGGCCAAATTGGACAGAGGACCCATTTTGGAAGGAGCAGCACCAACCAGGAAGGAATGAAGAGTGCCAAGAAGATAAAATTCATTTTCAGGAGTAGTTGGTGGTTTTCCAGGCATGTCAAAGACTACTTTTAGAGGTCCAGGTGAAGATGGTGAAGAAGAGGAGGAGAATTCTGTGGAAGAGGAAGAGTCTGATGGCACTGAGGCTGCTCCTGCTCCTGTGGGAGCATCTGAAGGCACCAGAGGACCAACTCTAGCCCAGTCTAATCAGCCAGTCTCTCACCATACTGAACCATCCGAATTGGCCATGATGCAGCAAATGACCCAAATTATGGCCAATCTTCAAGCAGCTGCATCTTCTGAAGTTTCCAGACCACCAGCCTTCAAGGCTCCATCTATGAAGGCGCTGGAATGTTTTGATGGGACTCAACACTTCAAAGTCAGAAGTTTCATTCAGTCTTTTCAACTTATTTTTCATAATGACCCTGCAAATTTCTCTCAAGACAGAAAGAAAGTTCTTTATGCCACTTCATTTTTGATTTGCAGGGCTGAAAAATGGATTGAGCCTTATCTTTCCAATCTCAAAAATCAAGACTCAAGTTATCTTCTCAATTCTTGGCCATTGTTTGAATCCCAACTCTTCACTCTATTTGGGGATCCAAATGAAGTTAGAAAAGCTGAAGCAGAGTTGGATGGCCTTAGAATGAAAGAAGGTGGGTGTCAGCCTGTGACTCAAAACCAGAGCACAAGCATGACAGCCAATATACCATAAATCAATGGTATAGCCAAGATACCACCAAAACATGGAGCTGATCCAAATCAGCTCAAAAGGTATCAAAAGAAGGAGGAAACTCACCCCTTTCTGAAAATATAAGTCCCATCACCATAGGACAAGAAATAACAAAGTTATTCCTGCTCAAAGTTATTGCTGAGCATAAACCTTAATTTTCACCTCTCATCTAAAATCTAGAAGGAGAGGCTTAACCCCATTAAATGGGTACTCAAAATGAAGCTCTAAGCCAGGGCTATCCAATGGTACCAGCCAAACTGAGCTAGCACCAGTATTACTTGAGTTATGGTCAAATTCAGGCCAAATAAGGGTGAACAAAACATTCACCTCTCATCTAACTTCTACAGCTTTAGTGTGGGATACTTGAAGTGGGGTCTCTTTGGAAAGAGCACAATCAGGGCTATCTGATGGTGCCATTCACTTCTTCATATCTCAACTATAACAGAAGTTATGAGGCAAACAAGCTCAATACAGCTTTTTGCCCAAACCACGCCTATGTACAAAAAACCTTGTACATGGGATAACTTTGTCATATTTAGTGATAACCATACCAAATTGGGTATCATTGTGTAGAGCTCATACAGGGCTATCCAATGAACCAACTTTGAGCATGATATCTCAACAACTGACGGAGTTATGGCTGTTTGAAGGTTACAATCCCACAATATGGCCAATACAGCTGTATTATGACAAGATACAGTTGTACTCTGATTATGAGGTGTCAAACAGACGCTGAAGCTTATTTATACTTCAATACCTCATAACTAAGTCAAATACAGAGGTCCATACAGGTTCTGTACAGTTTCTGACGCGTCAGGAGCACCAGAATACACCTGTAAAGTCCATTGGTGAAAATCTTCACCCTGTATAGGGTAAAACTGACTACTTGTGGTTCTAAAACCACATTTCAACCCAATACTAGCCTGTATTGAGTGTATAGAACCACAAACCAGCCCACAGTAGTGAAAATTTTCACTCTGTGGTCGTGTGCAGAGGTAAACCACCTCCCACTACCCCAGAACAAGATAAAAGGAGGCTTTGCCTCACCAGGAAGCAAATCCAGCATCCTGTTCTTGATATTCTTACGTGGTATAACTTCTTCAAAAGGAAGTGATACTCTTAGAATTTAACAGGTATACTTTAAAGTAAGTATTGTAGGGTTTGCTATTGTAAACCAACAGGCAAACACTGCACCCAGGGCTATCAGCAGTACTCACCATCACTAAATTATTTTAGTATAGCCCTTTTCACTCATATTCTCACTCTAAATATTATCATTATTTTCGTGTCACACTCAGAGTTATAGCTTTTATTATCTTTTTGAAGCTATATCATAGAGTCACCCTGACATTTTGGGGGCCTGGCCAGGTTTTTTACCTATTTTAGACGAAATTCTAGCTCATTTTCACTATTTTTAGCTAATTTTCATGCCTTTTGAGGCTATTATACTTGTTTTCTTGCTTATTTTCACTTTTTTTAAACCATAAGAAGCCCTGAAGGGGATTCATTTCGTGGTTTTTCTCTATTCTGATTTTTTTACTCAAAAAAAAAAATATTAAAAACATAAAAAAAAAAAAAAAAAAAAACTGTATACATATCCTTTTTTGAAAAAATAATATTTTTTCATTCTTTGAAGAGCTATAAATATATAATTTATATTTATAAAATATTCTCTTTTTATAATGAAATAAAAACCATATTTTATTATTGTTTTTTTTTCATAATATATAGAAATTATATATTATTTGAATTTTTCTTGAAGAAAAACTCTGATAATTCATTTCTTCACCCAAATTGGCGTGAAAAATTGATTATTATCATTATTATTGATAATACCAATAATTATACTTCATAATAAAATAAAAACCATATTTTATTATTATTTGTTTTTCATAAGATATACAAAGTATATTATTTGAATTTTTCTTGAAGAAAAACTCTGATAATTCTTTTTTTCACCCAAATTGGCGTGAAAAACTGATTATTATCATTATTATTGATAATACCAATAATAATACTTAATAATAAAATAAAAACCATATTTTATTATTGTTTTTTTTCATAATATATACAAAGTATATATTATTTGAATTTTTCTTACAGAAAAACTCTGATAATTCATTTTTTCACCCAAATTGGCGTGAAAAATTGATTATTATCATTATTATTGATAATTTCAATAATAATACTCAATAATAAAATACAAATCATATTTTATTATTGATCTTTTTTTCATAATATATACAAGGTATATATTTTTTGAATTTTTCTTAGAGAAAAACTCTTATAATTCTTTTTTTTACCCAAATTGGCGTGAAAAATTGATTATTATCATTACTATTGATAATTTCAATAGTAATACTTCATAATAAAATACAAACCATATTTTATTATTAATCTTTTTAATATATACAGAGTATATATTGGGGAGAGTTGATTGATATTTATTATTGATATTTTCAATAATAACTTGTCCAAAGTGACTTATAAATCCTAACAAAAGGATTCAATCAACTAGCTGAAACTCTCACTTTACAAATCAGAAATGATACCACCTCATTCCAAAGACTTTGGATTTCCAAGGGATTATTCCTTACAAAGAGAAACAACCATCAGTTGGAATAGAGGCCTGGAAAAGAGAGAAGTTGAAGTTGTTCAAAGTCATAATACATGGCAAAATGAACCTTTCTACACCTTCCAAGATGAGTTTCAACAGCAAACCTCCAGGAATGGCTTGCATAGAACAATTTGTTCTAACCCATCAAATCTTCCAAGAAATTCTCCAATGGAGAATGGCAGACAGGGAATTCAAACCAGATTCCCACTACAAACAACTTGTAGAAAGTATTCAGAAGATTTCCCTCAAAGAGATACTCTTCAAAGAACTTATCATAGACAAGAAATGGAACAAGAGCTAACACACTCTGACCCTTTCAGGCTCATGAGGACTGGTAACCCAACCAGACTCCCTAGTGGCTTCACACCACTCAGGCACCAGCAGATCAGTGACCAAGAGTCACTATACTTTCCAATCCAAGATAGAATCCAGGAGAGGAAGAGGATCATAATGCAAGAACAAGACTTCTTTCAACCAGAGGCTGAAAGAGTCAGATCTTATGATCCAGAAATTGTTGGACCTTTTGCAAGAAGTACAAAAAAACAACAAACAGTTGTAAATACTTCTAATGCACCTAGCAGCCCTATGATAAGGAATGATATCTCCACTCAGATGAAACACAATGTTGTGATACCTGAGAGTACCATAAGTAGTAATACTCTATGGTTACAATTTTCCCAATTTGTAGAACAAACTCAAAAAGAGTTTGAAAGACTCCATGAAAGTATGTCAAGGTTACAAGAGGCTTGTACCTTACAAACCAAAACTATTCATACTCTTCAAGAGGACTATATTGAATTATATAAAGCCTCAGAAGATTCCAAAAGAAGACTAAATCAAGTCTTGGAGGAGCAAAATCACTGCAAAAGGGAAAGGGAATACCTGGATCAAGATATTGACAAATTGTTCAATTTCTTCCAAAAAATGAAACCCCAAACACAAGGGCATGTTTCTGGAAGCACCCCATACCACCAGGAAGACATCAAACCAGATTCTTTATTGGTGAATAAGGCAAGGTCTCCATCAAAATACCAGGATGGAGATAATATGTCTTATACTGAAAAGGAAGCCTTGAAACAGCTTCCTGAGGCCTCAAGCTGGCCCAAATTCTCTGGAACTGGAGAGTATGATCATATGGAACTCATAAATTATATTGATGGACTCTTTACTGATGTACCAAGTATACCAGATTACTGGATTACTGCCAGATTAAATACAGCTTTTAAAGGACATGCTAGTATTTGGTACACACAAATGAAAGAAATCCATGGCAGAAAAAACTGGCCATGGTGGAGAAGCCAAATAATCCAAAAGTACAGAAATGATACATGGATATGGCAGAAAACCCTTTCATTTGGAAATGATAGATACACAGTGGACAAAGATCCATATGATTGGTGTCTGAGACAGTCAAAAAGGTTAATAGCCATTGACCCTCACATAACAACAGAAATGAGGAATCACAAACTGTTGACCAAACTACCAGGAGACTTAGAACATGCAGTAAAATGCAGATGCTCCAAAGAATCCACCTTGGATCAAATATCCAATACTTTGCAAGAAGTAAGGATTAGAACATCTATTGGTAGATACAATAACCATAGTACTGGTGATAACAGGGAGAATCCAACCCTGGAAGCCAAAGAAACTCATGATTCAGATTCTGAAATCACAACAGGATTTCACAGCTGTGATCCACCCAATCACTATGCAGAAAATTCTCCCAAAGACAGGGAAGAGATATTTGCAAGAGAGGAAGAAACAACAAAAGACCAAGAAGGTCATGAATCTGACTCTGATAGTGTGGGGAATGGCTGTGGAAATAATTCATACAGTGAACCTAACCCCCATGAGGAATATTTGGTGGAATTGAAGAACCATGAAATAGAGGAAATTGGTTCAGTCCATTCCCAAAGGAGGAAACCAATGACCAAACACCTGGATGGTTTGAAACATAAGCCACCAGACAGGGAGGGTATGACAACAAGAGAATTGTTGGCTCAAGGTCACATGAACCATGCTAATACCTCCAAGAAGAGAGGAAAGTCTCATCAACAATGAGCCTTTTTTTAGAGGGAGGGTATGTCAGCCTGTGACTCAAAACCAGAGCACAAGCATGACAGCCAATATACCATAAATCAATGGTATAGCCAAGATACCACCAAAACATGGAGCTGAGCAAAATCAGCTCAAAAGGTATCAAAAGAAGGAGGAAACTCACCCCTTTCTGAAAATATAAGTCCCATCACCATAGGACAAGAAATAACAAAGTTATTCCTGCTCAAAGTTATTGCTGAGCATAAACCTTAATTTTCACCTCTCATCTAAAATCTAGAAGGAGAGGCTTAACCCCATCAAATGGGTACTCAAGATGAAGCTCTAAGCCAGGGCTATCCAATGGTACCAGCCAAACTGAGCTAGCACCAGTATTACTTGAGTTATGGTCAAATTCAGGCCAAATAAGGGTGAACAAAACATTCACCTCTCATCTAACTTCTACAGCTTTAGTGTGGGATACTTGAAGTGGGGTCTCTTTGGAAAAAGCACAATCAGGGCTATCTGATGGTGCCATTCACTTCTTCATATCTCAACTATAACAGAAGTTATGAGGCAAACAAGCTCAATACAGCTTTTTGCCCAAACCACGCCTATGTACAAAAAACCTTGTACATGGGATAACTTTGTCATATTTAATGATAACCATACCAAATTTGGTATCATTGTGTAGAGCTCATACAGGGCTATCCAATGAACCAACTTTGAGCATGATATCTCAACAACTGACAGAGTTATGGCTGTTTGAAGGTTACAATCCCACAATATGGCCAATACAGCTGTATTATGACAAGATACAGTTGTACTCTGATTATGAGGTGTCAAACAGACGCTGAAGCTTATTTATACTTCAATACCTCATAGCTAAGTCAAATACAGAGGTCCATACAGGTTCTGTACAGTTTCTGACGCGTCAGGAGCACCAGAATACACCTGTAAAGTCCATTGGTGAAAATTTTCACCCTGTATAGGGTAAAACTGACTACTTGTGGTTCTAAAACCACATTTCAACCCAATACTAGCCTGTATTGAGTGTATAGAACCACAAACCAGCCCACAGTAGTGAAAATTTTCACTCTGTGGTCGTGTGCAGAGGTAAACCACCTCCCACTACCCCAGAACAAGATAAAAGGAGGCTTTGCCTCACCAGGAAGCAAATCCAGCATCCTGTTCTTGTTATTCTTACGTGGTATAACTTCTTCAAAAGGAAGTGATACTCTTAGAATTTAACAGGTATACTTTAAAGTAAGTATTGTAGGGTTTGCTATTGTAAACCAACAGGCAAACACTGCACCCAGGGCTATCAGCAGTACTCACCATCACTAAATTATTTTAGTATAGCCCTTTTCACTCATATTCTCACTCTAAATATCATCATTATTTTTGTGTCACACTCAGAGTTATAGCTTTTATTATCTTTCTGAAGCTATATCATAGAGTCACCCTGACAGTGGGCATGTTGCCTTATACATTGCTCATTTCAGGAGTTTGGTTTCAAGAATTGGAGATTGGGGTGAAAGGGCTCTTATTCATCATTTCAGGAAGGGTTTGGCCTCCAGGATTCTGGATCAATTGGCCTCCCATCCTTCAAATATTGATTCTCTTCAAGACTTAATGGATGTCAGGTACCATGAGAGGCAAAAGGAGAAGAAGCCTTAAGCCTCAAAGTCAAAATCTTCTCATCATCAAAATTCTTCAAGCTCAAGTCATAAGAAGAAGAATTTTCATTTTCAAAAGTGGGACAAGCCCCATTCTTCCTTGTTGAAGAAGGACTTCAAGCTGAAAGATTCTGGAAAAGAACTAAGAATCAAGGAGGGCTTGTGTACATTTTGTGGTGGGAAGCATAGTATTGAGTCCTGTATCAAAAGTCCTCAAAACAAGCTTACCCAACCGTCAGGCAGTTTTCCCAGCCAGGGAAAAGCCTGAGTGAAGATCATGTTGTGTTCAATGGTCTTCACTGTCTTCCATCCAGAGCACAATTTTGCATTCTGAATACTTGTGTCAAGAATTCTCTTGAATTTTTTGTTTTTTCTTCTCTTTGTGATGTTTTTTACAGTATTCTCATTGACGCTGGTGCTACACACTCATTTATTGCAAAGCAGTTTGCTCACAAGTACTCATTGACTACATCAGAACTTCCAGAGAAGATTCCTCTTATCATTTTTGGACTCCTCTGAGTCCCCTTCCTTATTTGTGACTCACCATACTAAATATATGGTTGAGCTCCCTTCCTTCCCAAGCTTTAAATGGGACTTTTTAGTCATTGATACTCCCAAGGGAGAAGACCTCATATTGGGCTTTGACTTTCTAAATCACTTTAATCCTTCTATTGATTGGAGGCAAGGGCTGATCACCTTTAATCCTGATCATAAGGACTATTCTGATCCCTCTAATTCTTTCCATAATGACTTTTCTTCTTCCAAATCATGTGCAGCTCTGGTTGGTGATTCTAGAACACCATCATTTCCATCCTCTATCCATATTCCTTCCATAAATTTGCCTCAGTCATTACCATTATCTGGAGATGAAGTCTTCAAAGAGATTCAAGATGTTGGAGAAGATAATTCTGTATCTTCACTTCATCTCTTCTTTGGGAATATGGACCTTCCTCCTTCATCTTATCATGACTCCCTGGAGGAGATGTGGGATGAAGAGGAAGATCCAGAAGAAGTAGAAACCATGATGCAGGTTGTTCCTTCTACTTATCACCAATATTTGGATGTATTCTCCAAGGTGAAAGCAGAGAAACTTCCTCCTCACCGCGCCTGGGACCATCATATTGAGCTGGAGGGGTCTCTACCTCCAGTTGGGGTGATCTACTCTTTATCCAAACAACAGTCAGATACACTCAGGGCCTACATTTCAGAGAATGTAGAGAAGGGTTTCAACCAGTCAAGCTCCTCCTCAACAGGAGCACCTGTCCTCTTTGTCAAAAAGAAATATGGTGGCCTCCGTTTGTGTGTTGATTACCGCAAACTCAATGCTGTTACTAGGAAGAAAAAGTATCCTGTTCCTCCTATTAATCAGCTTCTCAATGTTTTCAATAGTTCCTCTATCTTCTCCAAGATTGATTTGCATGGTTCATATAACCTTCTCAGAATCAAGGAGGGTGATGAACATTTGACATGCTTCAGAACTAAATGTGGCAGTTTTGAGTACTTGGTTATGCCATTTGGGCTCACCAATGCTCCTGCGTCTTTTCAATGATATTTTCCAAGAGCTGCTTGATGTTTAGGTTGTGGTTTATTTGGATGACATTATGGTCTTTTCCAAATCTGAGGAAGAACATGTCACTCATGTGTCCACTGTTCCTTCCAGACTCATAGCCAATAACCTTTTTGCTAAGGCTTCAAAGTGCCTTTTTCATGTCTCTAGTGTAGAATACCTTTGTTATGTTGTTTCTTCTGAATGCCTCAAGATGGACCAAGCAAAATTCCAGCCGATTCTCAATTGGCGACCTCCAAGAAACCTCAAGGCTCTTCAATCCTTCCTTGGCTTCACCAACTTCTACCGCCGTTTCATCAAGAATTATTCAAAGAAGATCAGTTCACTCACCAGTTTCCTCAAGAAAGATTCCTGTTTCCCCCTCAATGAGGAAGCTCTCAGTCAGTTTCACCAGCTCAAAGGGGCTTTCACCACCGCTCCAATCCTTCTCTACCCACCATTGTAGAGACTGATGCATCCAATTATGCCTTGGGTGCTGTACTGAGTCAGGTCTCTGACTCAGGAGAACATCCCATTGCATTCGACAGCTGCAAGCCTATCCCAGAAGAGCTCAACCATGAGATTCATGACAAGGAACTCCTTGGCGTAGTCTGGGCTCTCAAGCACTGGAGGGCTTTTCTTCTTTCTCTGTCCTCTCCTTTTGAAGTTCCCACCGATCAGTCTTCCGTTCAATACTTCATGTCCTCCAAAGTACTCACTTGCCGTCAAGCCCGCTGGGTTGAATTCCTTTCTGAATTCCGTTTCTCAATCACTTACTGCCCTGGCCGCCGAGCTGCTCTTCCAGATGCCTTATCACGTCGGGACGACATCTATCTGGAGAGGGGGGTGGATTTCATCAGCAAGAATCCAATGAACTTTCAACAGCTCATCAAGCAGGATGAAGTCTAACCTTCAAGATATTTTGCAGTCAAGGTGGAATATTTTTCAAATTTGATTGATTCAATTCAGAAGGCTCTATGGCAAGATTCTCAGTACAGAAGTATCCTTCAAGAATTGGGAAAAGGTAAATCCATTCAGGATTATTCTCTTCATTCCTCTTCCCAGCTTCTTCTCTTCAAAGATCGGGTGGTGGTCCCAAATGACCCCACAATTCAACTCAGCATTCTTCAAAAGCGTCATGATTCTCCTCTATCTGGACACCCTGGCCAAGAGAAGACTCTCAAACTTGTCAAGTGGGATTTCCACTGTTATGGCATGACTCAATTCATCAAGGATTATGTCTCATCCTGTCAACAGTGTTCAAGAAACAAGAATATCCATCATAAGAATTCTGGACTCCTCAAACCTCTTCCAATTCCAAATGGTCCTTGGATTTTTTGTTCAATGGACTTCATCACTCAACTGCCACTTTCCAACTCATTTGACTCAATCCTTGTCATAGTGGACAGATTCTCAAAAATGGTGGCTTTTATTCCAACAATTTCTTCAATCACTTCACTAGATTTGGCCCATTTATTCATCAACAATATGTTTTCAAAGCATTCCCTTCCTTCAAGCATTGTCAGTGGTAGAGGTTCCCTTTTTGTTTCCTCCTTTTGGACCAATCTTTGTCAGCAGCTCAAGATTTCAAGAGATTTTTCCACTGCTTACCATCCAGAAGCTGATGGACAGAAAGAGAGGTTAAATGAGATACTAGAACAGTATCTTTGGATGTATGTCAGTTATTATTAAGATGATTGGAACACCTGGCTCCCTCTGGCTGAATTTGCCTACAATAATTCTGATCACTCTTCAACCAAGCAATCGCCATTTTTCACTGTTTATGGAAGAGATCCACAGTTTGACTCAGCTCACATCACTCAAGATACTCCTGCTGGAAAGTTATAAACAAAAATCCAATCAGTACAGCAAGATGTCAAGAGAGAACTTGAAGTTGCCATAAACCGGTTTAAGAGGTATTTAGATAAAAGTAGAGCAGGTCCACCTGTTTTCAATCCTGGTGACATGGTATGGCTTTCTTCCAACAACATCGAATCAACCAGACCTGCCAAAAGACTGTCTGAAAGATGGTTGGGTCCTTTTCCAATCTTGAAGAAAGTCAGTACTCATGCTTACCACCGCAAGCTTCTATCTCAATGGAAATCCATCCACCCAGTTTTCCATATTTCACTCTTGGAACCAGTCAAGACCACAATAATCCCAAATTGGCATCAAGAGCCTCCTCCTCCAATCATCATTGAAGAAGAGGAGGAATGGGAAGTTTCTCAAATACTGGATTCAAAGCTCAAGAGAAGAAAGTTATGGTATCTGGTGTAATGGAAAGGTTTCAGTCAAGACTCAGAAAGATCGACATGGGAACCAGCTGAAAACCTCAAGAATTGTCCTGAACTTGTGAAAGATTTGCATTCTTTTTATCCTGACAATCCAGGGCCCAATTTTTCAAAAGCTTGAATTTTTATGGTGCTTGGTGGGGAGATTAATTACCAAAATTATGTCCCACTCTTGGTATGCACCTTTAGTGGTATTTTACTCTTTTCTGTTGTAAGCATCACCTTGGCCACTCTGTCAGCACTTTGCAATTTGGACACAGATCTTCTGGCCTGGCTTTCAACATCAATTCCAATTTATGGCCATTTCCACTTGGGACAAATGGACCATTCCTTTCTTATTTTCCTTCCCAAGATATTATCTTTTCAACACATTCATTTATCAAAACTTTCTCTTTTTAATGGCACTGGCGGGAGTGGTAACTACCAAAAGTAAGTTCCTCTCCTGGTGTGCACTTCCCTGAGGGTTCTACAATCTTTCAAAACATCACCTTGGCCACTCTGTGAGCACCTGGCATCAAATTCTGTTATCCAGGTCCTTGGCCACTTTCAAAATCAACTGTCAAAATCCGTGATGAAGATTGGACTTCCCCTCAAAATTCAATTTTTCTTTTTATTCTCTTTTACTTTTTTCATTCTTTATATTTTCTTAAATTTCTTTTCTTATAGCTCTTAATGCCAAAATCTTTACTCCAAATAATGTCTTCAACCTTTTCAAAACCAAATGTCAAGAGAAGACCAAGTCAACCTTAATTCATATGCCAACACTTTTATCAGTTCAACATTTCTGTTTTCAAGATTCAAATACCTCTGGAATCCCTATGTCCAATCTGTCTCAATAGCCTCAGCAAGCTTCTACCTTATCTTGGTGCTCAGGAGCTTACCATTCAAGGTAAGGGGGTACTGTCACAACCACAAAGATTGACCCTCCTCCATGGGTGTTGCGGCAATTTTAATCTGGAACCAAGTTGGGGCCAATTGGCCACACCATATCTTTTATGGCAAATTGATCCCCTCTGGTTCTCTATGGCCATTTGGTCATAACAACTCTTTTTGGCCATTTCTGGCCTCAGGCCATATCCTGCCATCATTGGCCTCCTTGGCCAATTTCCACCTCACCAACCCTCAGGCCTTCATCTCTGTGTTTGGGCCTGGGGGTCCTTTTGTCTTCTAGGGGCCTCCAGGCCCCCTAGCCATCTCCATCCATCTTGGGCCTACCCCTTTCATTAGGGGGGTTCTGGCCTAAATGTCCTTTTTGGGCCCTTTAGGCCCCCTACAGCTTCTACGGCCTGTGGGCCGTAATTCACAGTCCACAGTCCGTAGGCGTATTAGGCCCCTTTTGGCCTGATCCAATGAGGCCAAAAGGGGGAAACCATCTAGCCTCCAAGGCCAGGTGGGTCCCAAACCACAATTGGGCCCCCCTGAGCCAATTTTGGCCCTCAATCCCATGGACACCCAATTTGGCCATAAATCCCTCAGGACCCAAATTTGGCCATAGACCATCAAGAACCACTTTTCAGCCCCTGGCCTCTGGTAACCCCCAGAGGCTAACAGATCAGCTCAGCCAGCCTTTCCCTCAACTTAAGGGGAATTCTTTCCATTCCTCCATGCACCCTGTACTCAAGGTTGCAGGAGTGGTGCATATATGGTATTATATACCATTATGCACCAATTTCGCTCAGCAATTCAATGGTGACGTTTTCAGGACCCAATTCCATCTTTCCAAATCAAGGTCCCAAAATCCAAGGCCCATTTCAAAGGAGGATTTCTTAACTCATCAGTCTGGCAATCCATGGCGGCCATCAGAAGACCATTCATGGATCCCAATCACCTGGCCCTGCTGGAGTTGGGTTGGCAATTTCATTCAGGATTATTCCAAGGGCATTCCCAGAGGTTATACAGTCTTTCAATCAGTTTTCAAGGCATCAAGTAGTTCAATACTCCTTGTAAAACCCAATTTGTCTATACAGGCGTCAATCAATCAACCTGTATGTACTTGGCCCAATTGGGCCAATTCATCTTCCACTGTGGGAATTCAGTCACACAGTTCAATTTTCAAGATGGCCAGACCTGTATTGACCCAATTCAGACAATACAGCCAGTGACTCACCTTCTAGGATCAGTCTTTCAACTTTTCACATATACTGGTCACCTTTCAGCACCTGGGGACTTTTTCCCCAGTTAATTAGTATATTGGATTTATTATTATCTTTATTTTCTTTTACATTATTAAAGTTAATACTGATAATCTTAAGTCAGTCATTCAGAACCCTTTCTCTTTTTCTTCCTCACCTGTCAGTGGATATTGGTGGTCATATCCTTTACCAATTCCATTTCCTTTTCTGGCAGGTTGAAACAGTGAATTGAAGATTCACTTGGTTGGCTTTTTTTATTATCTTTGGCCTTTGGCTTGTTCTCTTTTCTTTATTTTTGGCATACTTGTCTTTCCCCTTTCTTCTTCCTTAAAGAAACTAATCTTTATTATTTCTTTTATCTTTTGGAGCCCTCCAAGTGAGTTCTTGATTCCTTAGTGCCAGGACCTCTTGCTTCCATAAGAGCCGCTGTGACATTTACTCATATATGCCCATATGGCATATAATCCTGAGTAACTTCATTCAGTTTAGCTTAACTCCATTCTGGTGAAACGCTTTCATACAATCCATCTTTTTTATGTATTTGGCTTTTCCAGCTTGTCCAGGGCATGATTTATCCTCAGTATAGCGTACCTATCAGCTTTTTTGTAGATATTCAGGGCTCTGAAATCCCCACACAATCTATATTTTCCATCATTCCAAGCAATAAGGACACAAGTGATGATTTCAGCTATTTTATTGTGTCTTATCTTTCTGATATTCAGGGCTTTACTATTGTAGAATAGTGGTGGTGAGTGCTGTAGAAAGCCCTGAGTGCAGTCTTACCAGTTGGATTACTATAATAAGAACTACAATACTCTAAGATTTAAGGTATACCAGTTATTTTCCACAAGTATAATTGTTTTTGACAGCTGTAATACATAGGAATTTGAGAGCAGGATGGGGATTCCTTTTCTGGCAGAGAAAAGGCCTCCTTTTATACTGAAATGGGGTGGAAAGGTCCTCTAGACCATCCACATAGAGGAAGTAAATATTTTTCACTTCTGAGTGCTGCCTTTTGGTTTGCACAAGGCATGTGTATTCTTTATTGGGCTCAGATGAATCTTTAAAACCACATCTGGGCATCTTTCCCCAATACAGGGTAAAGATATTGACCTGGGGACCTTACAGCCTTCTTCTGACAGGGATTACGCATGGAATTCTGTACAGAAAGTGTATAGGACCCCTTTATTGGCTGAACTATGAGGTATAGAAGTATAAAAAAGATTATTTGTCCAGTTTACACCTCATAATCATAGCTATGGGGAAGTATTCCACAGTAAAGCCACATTGGTCTAAATGTGGTATTTTGACCTTAAAGCTGCTATAAGGTTGTCCGTTTTTGAGATATTAAGCTCAAAATTGGTTAATTTTGTAGCCCTGAATAGGGTCTACAAAATGGTCCCTCATTTGGTATGGTTAACATCAATTATGGCAAAGTTATCCTATGTTCAATTTTAGTTATCCAGATATATGACTTTCTCAAAATCTGTATGGAACTTGTTTGCCCCATAATTTTTGTTCTAGATGAGATATGGGAAAATGGATGGCACCATCCGATAGTCCTGATTGGCTATTTCCAAAACAATCCCACTTTGGGTATCCCAAATTAAAACTGTAGAAGCTAGATGAGGGGTAAATATTTTGTTCCTCCTTATTTGGAATTATTTTGGCCATAACCTCTATAGTTTTGGGGCTGGCTTAATTTGTCTAGTGCCATTGGATATCCCTGCCTTAGAGCTTCAATTTTAGTTTTTGTTTTCTGAGGTTAAGCTTCTTTCTCTGGATTTCATTTTAGAGGTGAAAATCAAGGTTTATTCTCAGCAACCTCTTTGAGCATGAATAACTTTGTTATTCTTTTTCCTATGATTTTTCGACTTTTATATTTCGAAATAGGTGAGTTTCCGCTTTTTTTGATACATTTTGAGCTTTTTTGCCTCAGCTCCATGTTTTGGTGGTATTTTTCTGTACCATTGGTTTATGGTATTTGGCTTCCATGCTTGTGCTCTGGTTTTGAGTCACAGGCTGACATAAGAACAAAGTCTTTAAAAATATTTTTAAATAGAAAAAACACCCGAAAGTGACCAAAGTGAAATTGGAAACAAAGCTATAAAGTCAAAGGTGATGATAGATGCATCAATTCACTTATGCAGTGGTTCAAGGGTAAAAAGATTATAAAAGTTACAAACAATTATTATAATTGTTTTCCAAATGGTTAAAAGGTGTAAAATGATTGAAGAAAGTTGGTTTGAATGTTTTATTGATTGGTGTAACAGTATTTACACTAATTATAAAAAAAAAATTTAACATGAAGAGAAAAGAGGGACAAAGAAGAAATGCTTTTATAGCCACCAATTGTCTTACTCCAAAAGTGGAATTTACTCTTGTCAGTCATGAAAAACACTCTCACAACATAAAAGTCAATTACAAATCTTTGAGCCCTGGTTTGCACCAGAAAAGGACTTGTTTTAGCCATTTTTTGCTATTTTCAGCCATTTCAGACCCTTAAATCAGCCATTGCTATAGTGATACCTGATTTCACACCTTCAAAAAACATCAGAATGTGTGTAAGAGATGTCATAACCAGTTAAAACTGGTTTTACTAATATTGTTCTAACTTAAGGGTAGTTTTACCCTCTTGGAAAAAGTTAAAGCTTCCCTGGTTGGTATCAAAACCTCATCATAAATTGAGTCACAGACCCTGTGACTCAATTCCAGTCCAAAAGTGATGGAATGTTGCATGAATTTTGACATCCCATGCCTGTCAGAAAGGAATTTGGGGGAGTCTGACACTCTTGGAGCCAAGATACCCTTTCCCCCATAATTAATCTTTCCGATTTATTTTTTCATTAATTCCTCATCATGTATTCTACTTGTAATTTACATATGTAATTCAATTGATTTTTTAAAGTACACAACTGTAATAATTTATATCTCATATTTAAATTAAAGCTTACTTATGTAATACACACACACATTTTGACGTTTCAATTGAAAATACTTCAATTTCTCATAAATTCTAAACTACACACCACACCTCAGTTTTAACGCCAAAATTGATTGTTGACACCACATTTGGTGTGAATTCAATTAAGGATTTGAGGATTTTCAATTTTCATACAGAAAAGACTAAAAACTTTATTCAAGCTTATTTAGAGTTGAGTTACAGAAATTTCACCCAGAGGTGACCCCACCTTATTTTTTATGTGGAGTCCAATGGTGAAATAATTTTCATAAGTTTATTTATTGGATAAAAATTCATAATAAATTTTGTTTAACTTATTTCAAAAAACATTTTAATTTTAATATTTTTGTTGAAAATTTCTTTTTACTCAATTTTTCAAGAAAAAATGTTTCTTCACAATTTTAAGTTTGCTTCCAATTTTAATTTGATATGTAAAATTTATATTTATATTTTAATATTTGTTTTTATAATATCAATAAGTTGGTTTATTCATAATTATAATATTAGTTGTTATTTGTGGTCTTTTGGGTATATAAAAATACCTCTAAGGCTCACATTCATTCTAAGGGACCCAGAGGAGGATTAGTGGTAACAATTTTCAAACTCATAAAGCACTTTATAAAATTAAATTAAAATCTATTTGACACAAAGCTATTTCAAAACAAATCAATCCTGGTTGAAGCTTTAGCTGACCTGGGTACAGTCAATGTGACCTCTTCATTTGATCCAAAAACCTGCTTCTCCACCCAGGCATAACCAAAGTTTAATACCAATCATCACAAAAATTCAGATATAAGAGTTACAGTGGGTTCAAAAGACTCTTACTAGAAGAAACTTTTATTCAGCATATTACATATATATTTATTAGTATGTAGCCACACCAGCTCTACTAGTGTTTTACTCTCTGAAAATCTTTTGGAAATTTTGATTAGTAATAAATTCCCTTTCACTGAGCGTGTTCTCCAGTCATCTGAGCATACCATCAAACAAAGAACTACCACCACACACGATTCAGCTTATATGCCATAGCAAATTTGATTTCTTCCAAGATTCTTGTTGTAAGAGGTCTCTATGAAATTTTTGATAATATTACTATTAATAAACAATACTATGATTGTTCTTATGTTATAGAATAACAAAATTATTATAACCACAATTTAAATAATTAATTAATTAATTATTTCTCTTACTTTTTATAAACTACTAGTGAAATATAACAGTAAGAAGTAATTGTCTACAAGAATCAATTACAAGAAGTATTTAAATGATAAAACTTCTTTATTAAAATGATAAAATTATTTTTATATATAATTATATTTCACAAGAATAATTTTAAATATAATTGCTGAAGAAAATAAATACAAGAGAAAAATTTTAACAATTAATGATAAACCACTCACCAATATTCAATGAACCTTGGAAAGAATATGGTAGAGATATTTGGCAGATGATTGTGGATTTGTGGGATGAAAATTGATTTATAACAGTATTACAGCAATATATAGCTTATTTCTAGGATTTCAAATCTTTCTTGATTGATTCTGAAAGAATAAAAAATTTCAGAAAAGTTTAACTAATACTTACTTGTTGTTAACCAAGATATAATTGCATAATAAGATGATCTGGAAAAAACAGCAAGAGGAGGACTCTATTAAGTCAAAGACAGCTCACCTAGGCATACCATGGATAAAAATTAAAAACCAGTGAGTGTCAGCCTGTGGCTCAAAACCAGAGCACAAGCATGACAGCCAAAATACCATAAACCAATGGTATAGCCAAGATACCACCAAAACATGGAGCTGAGCCATATCAGCTCAAAAGGTATCAAAAGAAAGAGGAAACTCACCTCTTTCTTAAAATATAAGTCCCATCACCATAGGACAAAGAATAACAAAGTTATTCCTGCTCAAAGTTATTGCTGAGCATAAACCTTAATTTTCACCTCTCATCTAAAATCTAGAAGGAGAGGCTTAACCCCATCAAATGGGTACTCAAAATGAAGCTCTAAGCCAGGGCTATCTAATGGTACCAGCCAAACTGAGCTAGCACCAATATTACTGGAGTTATGGTTAATTTCAGGCCAAACAAGGGTGAACAAAACATTCACCTCTCATCTAACTTCTACAGTTTTAGTGTGAGATACTTGAAGTGGGGTCTTTTTGAAAATAGAACAATCAGGGCTATCTGATGGTGTCATCCATTTCCCCATAGCTCAACTAGAACAAACGTTTTGGGGCAAATAAGCTCAATACAGCTTTTTGCCTATACCACGCAAATGTACAAAAATCTTGTACATGGGATAACTTTGCCATATTTAATGATACCCATATCAAATGAGGTACCATTGTGTAGAGCACATACAGGGCTACACACTGAACCAATTTTGAGGTTGATATCTCAAGAATTGACAAATGTATGGCTTTTTTAAGGTCAGATTCCCACCTGCTGTCATATACAGCCTTGCCATGGGATAATATCCCATAACCATGAATATGAGGTTTCAAATAGACAAAGAAGCTTGTTTTTACTTCAATACCTCATATTTCAGTCAATACTGGGGTCCCATACAGTTTCTGTACAGCATTCTACACGTCATACACGTCAGAATCAGGCTGTGAGGTCCCCAGATGAGAATTTTCACCCTGTATTGGTAAAAACTGCCCAGATGTGGTTTCAAAACCACATCTGAGCCCAATACAGGCTATACAGGCTGTTTGCAAACCACAAGCGAGTACTAGAGGGTGAAAAAGCTTCACTTCCTCTATGTGGAAAGGTCTAGCACCCTTTCCACCCCATTTCAGGATAAAAAGGAGGCTTTTCACAGCCAGAATTGTTTCCTCATCCTGCTCTTGAACATTCTATGTAGTAAACTGTAAAAAACAGTTTTACTCTTGGGTAATAATCAGGGTATAATTATAATTTTAATTATTATAGTTCTTATTATAGTAATCCAACTGGTAAGACTGCACCCAGGGTTCTCAATAGTGCTCACCACCACTATTTTTCAATAGTAGAACCCTGTTATTATATTATAAGCTATTATATCATGTTAAGACTCTTATTTTAAAATTATTTCCATGTGTCACAGTCATAGTTCTAGTTGTAAATAGCTTAATTACTGCTTCAACATAGACTCCAGCCGACAGTGAGTGAGAAAACAATAATCCTTTTTGGATTATGAATTTCATCATTTGTTGTCACATAAGATTATCATAACTACTTCATTAATGCTTTTACATGACTACCAACCCATTTATGGTTAAGAATAAAAGAAGTAACAACTGTAAATATTCTTTTATTCAAAGATAAATATTAATTTCTCAAAACTATCAATGTTGTTAGAAATATCATCACAGGTTGTATTTTCTGTGAGTTTTTGAAGATTCGGTATTTCATGTGGAATCATCAAAAATGGACCATAAGTAAAAGTTTAGATTTTACTTATGAAAAAATGATTCTTTTTGGTTTCTTTATGAGTCATAACATTCTGCATTGGCTTTGAAATCCTCAAAGAGATTAATTGAGAATTGTATTTTCAATGAATTTTTGAATTTTTTACCTCATTTCTATGTAGAATTTCAAATATCACAGTATGGAAGTTTTCTATGATGTAAATCAATGGATACTAGTACAAAAAGGGTTTTAATTACTCTTTTAAGGTTTATCCATGGAAAATCATTAAGAATTGACATGGTTACAGGAGTCTAAGCTGCTCTTCACCTCCTTTTGATGTCAAAATAGTAGCTTATTTGCAATTTTCTTATGATTTGATGAGATTTTAACTTGGTAACTAGGTTCCCAAAAGGCTTTAGTATAATAATTGGGCCATGATCAGCCATGGATCTGAGCTTTAGAGCTATCCACACCTCAGAGGCCTCAGAAGCTGTTTACACTGGCTCTCTTTGATGTCTTTTGTCCCCCTTAGCTATTTTTATGTCAAAAATAGAAATTCAGGAACAAAGACTGATATCCACTTTGGATGTATCAGAGCTGTATGTAGGAAAACCATAATATCAAGTGCTACAAACATGCATAACACTATTATAAGTGTATATGTAACATGGGATTTCTCACATTGCTATTATTTTGGTGTGAAATTGAGAAAAACAAAAAGTTTCACAGTTCTTTTATGTGGTGTTGATGATGTGGTATTTGAGTATTTTCCATATTACCACCTCATAGAGTGAATTTAAGCTTATTCACTCTATGGGGCAACCCTAGGTGAATTCTTGTGCAGAATCCAAATCTGGCCTTAAAGATATGGATTTAAATACTCACAAAAACATTTATTCATATTTTCTGAAATCAAAAATGATGAATTTTGAATATATGCATGACTTATGGGTTATGCATAGCTCAGTGTTTATTTTAAAGATACTTGTGGCCTATTTGGGTATTTAAAATATACCTCAAGGCTCACAATTTTGACATGCCAAAAGATCTTTGATGGCCTCATTTTTTCAAACTTGTGAGTTTGCCTTTCATTCCATATACTTTGGCCTTTTTATGTGCACATACCAATTTGTAAGAAATAATCAGGTGGATACCTGTATCCATTAGTTCCTCCAAGCTCTTGTGGGTATTTTTTAATATCTCATTGTCAGCCCTACCACCTTCAATTGTAAGCTGTGTTGAATGTTGCTTTGATTTAATCAAGCAGGAGGAAAGGTATTCAACTGCTCCCCCTTAAAGTCCCAAATGATCAGGTTTGTTGATGGTGCCACATATGGCTTGGAAGCAATCACATTGTATCAGACTAAAGCAATAGATTCAAAAATAATATTTCCCCAAAAATGTTTAATTTTATTGGAGGGGAAAAGAAGGCTCTGAACCATTTTGAAGAAGGAGTTTTGAGATTTTGGGAGATAATTTGAAGTTCTTTCTGATTCCTTCATCAATTTGAGATTCCAAATTTTGTTATTAAAAAATGCTTTTGTTTCTGTCTTATTAAAAAATCTAACCCTATATATTGCAATGTATATCACATGAGTAAACAGCTAAATCATCATGCATTATTCACAAAGATGAAACTCACCTGAAATCTCAAACTCCTCAAGCCAGGCTGAACTTTCAAGGTCTTGTTTACTGATCACCTTAAAATCAACAGACAGGAACTTATCTGCATCATTTTGGCAAATTTCCCCATAAACCCTTTTAAATACTATTTGCATTATCAAGCCCTCTTTTCCATTATTCTTGAGTAATATTGGAATAATAATTGAAAATGTCTCCAAACTCTTCAATTCAGGATAAAATAATTCCTTGATCATTATCAGAGATTGAAAATTTGGGTTCAGCTTCAGGAATTATTACACTCATGACCCATTGTATCATGTTTAAGCTTCTCATGTTTTGGAATGCTTGGATATTTTGAGGAGAGGTGGGAGGGTTTTCATCATGGATTGTTTTATTGAGTTCCTGGGGGCCTTCATTTTGAGGACCTTCATTATCATTATGGTTGACTTCAAAATTGATAATTTCATCATAATGATCAAGAGAATCTTTTGTGGCTTCAAAGTTACAGTGTTTTTTGTTGTTTTTTTGGTTAAATTTATATTTGGTCTTGTTCTGGAACTCTAAGAACCACTCAAGATCCTTCAGGTAGAGATTCCCTCACCTACACACTTATCCATATACTGTAAGAAGCTGTTTCTATCAATTTGGTATGCAATTAGTAATGGCCTTAAAGCTCAAATCTATCTTGAGAAGGCTCATTGCTTTACCAATCTTTTGGGATACATAATCAGGATTTTTACTAACATTTTGAATTTTTTCAAGCCTGGCAATTTCTTGGATGATTTTTGAGACATATTATTTAGTGGATATAATTTTAACCTCACCACTGAAAATCAACTCATCTTTCCCAGCATCTTCTGTTGATGCACAAGGTTCCAGATTCTTTTCTTTCTGATAGCTCTTCAAATTTGGCTTTTGGGAGCTTGGAGGCTGAACTGAAATAAAGGCTATGAAAGAAATAATGTTTTGAGAGATTACAAATATTCAACATTAATTTATGCCTGCATTCTGGAAGAACTGGTTGATCTTAATTCTTTTTATGTGCCAGGCTCTCTACTTCAACTCCTAATTCATTACTACTGACCATATCAGAGATTTCACTTCCACTCTCTGGTGTGAAAGTCAATAGTTGATTTAATTCTGTTGAAATTCCTGGAGTTTAAGGCATAGTGAAGATAGTTTATTGAGTAAATAGACAGTGAAAATTTTATTTATAACTTTATTGAAAATGGTAGAATGAAAAGATTTAAATTGAAGAAGAAAGGAGGGATTTCTTAAAGGGGTGGAAGTAAATTAAACTCACAATATTAATGATTAATTCTTTTCTAGGTAATATCAATATTTGAGAATTTCAGAAAGCTTGAAATATGTTAAATATCAATTTAAATCAGTTCAATAGTTAGTGAAATTTCTATAAAAAATAATTTTAGAACCACAAGCTCACAAAAAGAAACCTTCCCATCCACATCCTTGGAACCTTCCATCAATATTCATTGAGCTTGTAATGCATTTGCAAAGTTTCATTTGTCAGGAAATTCAAGGAGTTTATGTGTTGAAAATTACTTCATCTAATTCAAAAAAAAATTATCTCCCTGCAAGAAATTCAATAGAATTGACTAGTGAGAGGCCTACTAAAGTCAATTTTTGAAGTATTCAACCCCATGAGGTAAGGACAAAGCAAAGTATTCCATTTGAATGATATGAAATGAAATGGCTTTATGGGAGAAATAAAGTAAAAAATCCCAGTTTAAAATATTCCACTTATTAGGTTTTAATTTTTGAGTCTCATGATCTAAATTCTAACCAAAACATTGTGAATATCCCCACCAATTTCACCTCAGAAGGTGTTGGAAGAGAAGGCCACTCAGCATATTTCTGTAATTGAGGTCATCATGTACACCCACAAGCAATTGTACACTATGGCTTCAAACACTTACTATGATGAAATATCACTCATATCAAATTTAGAGAGAGCATTGGCCATTGGGAATTGGGAATGAGGTGAGACAGGAGGATTGTGAAATTAATTACTTTTGTGGAAAGTTTTTGACACTGTAAATTAATATTAAAGATTTTGATACCAATTTTGCATGGAAATGATGCATAAGGAAATGTTTCTGTGAGAGTAAAGATGGCCAATTGGGGAAATGAAAATCCCTCAGTGTGAGCATAAGGATGTTAAATTGAGAATGGGAGAGGGCAGTGTGGGAGCATAAGCATTCTCAGATGGGGAGATAATGAGACAAGGGTTTAAATGCATAATGATGGTGTACAGGAAAGATGTCAACACAGTGTTGTGTGAGCCAAAAGATGGGAAATTGGGAAAATTAAGTCTTTGGTTCAGAAGCCAATCATTGCGTGAGCATCAGGACTGTAAATTGAGATCATGAGAGGGAATTTATGGAGCATAAGCATGGTAATTTGTATAGATCATGAGGTGGGGTGTGGAAGCATAAGGATGGTATATGGGGGAGATGGGGAGGCAGTGGGGCGCGAGCCAATCTTTGTATAAGCATAAGCATGGGCATCTGGCAGAGATTATTAGCAGGGGGTTTGGAAGCCAATGCATGAATGAGAGTAGGCATGGTAAAGTGGGAGATGATCATCCTGTGTTGTGGAGGTCATCTCATTTATGAGGATGAGCATGCCAAATTGTTGGCTTACACCATGAGTTGTATTTACCCAAAGATTGCAAATGGTGTTTATAAGGGTTTTCTCTTGGAGTGAAATACTCATGTAAAATATTTGATTATTGAAATTGTCTTTATGCAGACCTGATGCTACCTACAAGATCCAGTGACTATAATGTGACACCAACACAAGTGCAATGTGAACTCAATTGCTGGCAATCGACACAGCATTTTCCATGGTGTTAGGTTATTTACCTTTGACTGTTCCTTGTAAATATATTTTTCATCCACTTCTTTGAGCACTTTGGCTTCAGAGGATAAAACTGGGTTAACTACTTCAATCTTCCCTGTACAAGTTATCAAGTTTGGTTTACCTTGTATGGATGCAGAGTTTTATGGTTTCCTACTCCTCTGAGTGGTAAGTGGTGTCCATTTCCTGTTTTTTATTAGGCTTTCACTTCTCCTCTTCCCTTTTCCCTTCTGCACTTCTGTTTCTGAGGGTCCCACAGGTGTGTTTCCTTGTGACTGGGTCTCAAGTGGTATGATGGTTTCTTCCACTGAAACAGAGAGATGAGGGCCAATGTCAGTTAAGACTTTTTGGACTGCTGTTTGCATGTCCAAGAATTGCCTCTTGGGCAATATATTGCTATATTATGCCCTTTTATTATGATGTATAATTGAAATTATCAATTAAATTTTAAAAAAAATGGTTTCTAAATATATGGTATACTGTTTGTATTCCAATATCTCACAGATTAACTTGTAATTAACAAGTGGTTCTTTGATGGACAATTGAATTTATCAATATGTCCAACCATGCATCTGTAGCTTTTATTTAAAGTACAGGGGTATTTTTTTACTTAAAAAGTAAAATTTGCAAGGTTCTTAATTTTTAATATCAAAAACACACCCAATTTCGTCAGTGACAATTAAATTATAATTAAACCATTTTAAAAATTCATAAAAGAAACACAGTGGTATAAATTATATACCACTGGAAAAAATAATGATATATTATATGCATATAATATTATTTTTATTAAAAGTATTTTAACATGGAAAATAGTAATATTATAATGAATTATGGATAAAAATAATGAATACTCACTTTTCTATGGCAAAAAAGTCCAAATAACATGGCCAGGCCCCCAACATGTCAGGCTAAGTCTGTGATAAAGTGATGATAAATGTATTTATAGATTTGACTTTGACTGAAACATGGATAATAGTAATAAAAAATAGTTTTAATATAATATTAAGGGCTTTACTATTGAAAAATAATGGTGTTGAGCGGTGTTCAAAGCCCTGTGTGCAGTTTTATGAATTGCTTTATTCTAATAAAGACTACAATAGCTAGTATTATGGTTATACCTGATCATTTTCCAAGCTTATAAATGTTGGCAAAAAGCTCCCCTACATAGTAATTTAAGAGCAGGATGGGGATTTCTCTTTTGGGAAGAGAAAGGTCCCTTTTTATCCTGAAAATGGGTGAAAAGGTCCTCTAGACCAATTCATTGGGAGGAAAGGAAGATTTTTCACTTCCAACTGACTTTTGGCCTTCAAAAAGCTGGTATTTGGATCAGATGTGGTTTTGAAACCACATCTGGGAAGCTTTCCCCAATACATAGTGAAAATTTTCATCTTGGGACCACACAGCCCTCTTCTGATGTTGTGGAGCTCCTTTTAGTGTGGGATTGGATAAGAAAGTCTTTGAGGGGGAAATAACAGTTAAACAGTTTTGAATTTCTGAAACAATCCTGTAACCAAGGATGCTAAGGTGTATTAGCTGCCCCTCTGAATATACTAAGTAATCTGCCTATAGAGACTACAAATCAATATTTAGAATTGTGGCTTTACAGCTAGAGAAGACTTTCAGAAGTCTCTATCATACCTACTCAATCATTAGATAAATAGTTTTTATGATTACTAGATATATAAAAATGGCTTAATACCACCATTTTATAGGTTATAGGTAATATTTAGATATAAATCTAAGTATTGATAAGATATAATAATATAGATGTATTATATTCTGAGCTATATGTGTTGCTTCATTTTTCTAGTTTAATGATGCTTATTATAAGGTTCATTAATCATATAATATATAGAATATACTTGAGATAACACTATACTATTCTTCTTTTATAATAGAAGGGTGGGTTTTTATATTTATTAATTTATTTCGTAAGGGATCTTATTACAAATATAGCTAATAATCTATTTGATAGGAATATATATTCCTTAATAAATTTGGGATTTAATAATCATAAGCATAACATAGCTATTAATGCTAACTCTAATAATAATAACGTCTTTGAGCAGTACTTTATGACTACTATTGATATTTGTGTTCATAATACTATCTATTTAATATTAAACTCTTTCATTAATACCTTAAATACTTTCTTTTGTCAATAATTTCTTACTAATAATATTTATTATGATAATACAATCTATTAAATATAAAACTCTTACATTAATACTGTAAATACTTTCTTTCATCAATGATTTATGGCTACTAATATTTGCTTCTGAGCTTTGCTACTGAGGTTAAAAATATTTTTTTTGCTAGTTATTCTACTGTAATAGGTATGGATGGATCCTTGAGATTGAGGACCAGATTTTCATTCATTGGGGAAATACTTCCATTAGCACGGGGAAAATGAGGGAGAGGGGCCCTCCATTTATATTCTTTGGGCTGTCCATAGAGGCATTCAAAAACAGGGGACTTAGAGAAATTTTCACCTTGAGGTATATTAGCTGGTGAGTGTTTTTGAAATGGTATCATTTGATAAATATATCACACCATATGTCTGGAATATTGCATCATCCTAAACTCTGTTGATTTTTATGCACAGCCTTGAGCTAATTTTTCTGGTGAGTAATTTTGAGATGGTGTCATTGGATCAAGATATGGCACCACATTTTGGAAATTTATGTTTTAATTAATTGAAATTTAATATTATTATGCACAGCCTCAAGGGAATTTATCCAGTGAGTAATTTTGAGATGGTGTCATTGGGTAGAGATATTGTACCATATGCTTGGTAAATTGCATCATTTCCTGAGTGTTTATGTAATCTGAGGTTTTTTGCTGGCTATTATTATGTTGGATGATGTTATTTGAATGGATTATTGCACAGTTTTTCATTCTTTTGATTATTTAATCTTATTGGACTTCATTTGGTGTTAATTTGTATTTAAGCTGACTTAGTACAATTATTGCATCATTTGTTTGTATTATGATTGGCCATTCATTGAATTCTTTCAAGCCTCTATGGATCTTTCTTTGCATGAAGTTAGTTAAGGTTTGATTTAATTCTATCTTTTTATACAATGGATGTGTATTCTACTTTTTTAGCTGATATTATTACATAAAATTCATTTTGGTGACTGTGAATCTTAGTAACCTAATGTTGTTGTTGTTTTTAGCATGGACTTAATTCTACATTGCTACCTTGTATATGTAATCTTGAACTTCTGTCTGTATTAGACTAAACTTTTCTGTTTTTGTGAAGCTTATATGTAAACTATCCTCTATATCTCCATACAGTTTAATCAATATTTTAATTATTAAATTATGAAAATCTTTAGGTTATTTATAGACTGAATGCTAAATTCTGCCTTTATTCAATACTATCCATGCTACTATTTAACTTATGTGACTTTGAAAGTTTCTTTTTAAATAGTAGGTCCTAAATTAACCATTTGAATCTTGATATTTAAAAAATTTTTACCCTCAATGTGCTTAAAGCTGGTCCAGAAAGCTATGGAATACCACAAGCTGTATGATTCATAGAATTATGTACAGAACCTGTATTGGGTACCTTTATTGAAAAATATATGAGTTATTTCAGTACAAACAGGCTCCTTTGTCTAATCAACACCTCATATTCATGGATATGGGAAAATATCCCACAGTAAAGTTGTATTGGCCCAACAGTTGTAGCTTGGCCTCAAAACTTCCATAAATTTGTCATTTTTCAAGATATTGAGATCAATGTTGGTTCATTGTGTATCCCTGAATGGGGTCTACATATTTGTACCCCATTTGGTATGAGTATCATTAAATATGGCAAAGGTATAGCTTGTTTAATTCCCATTATCCAAATATGGATACTTCTCAAATCCTGTATGAAGCCTTTTTCACCATAGCTTTGGTTCTAGATGATTTATGGGGGAATGGGTGCCCCCATCAGGTAGCCCTGATTGGGCACTTTTGAAAATTACCCCCTTTAGGTATCTCCCACTAAAACTGTAGAAGTTAGATGTGAGGTGAAAATTTGTTCAGTGTTATTTGGCTTAATTTGGCCATATCTTTTGTATTTTTGATGCTAGCTCATTTTATCAGCTTTATTTGACTTAATTTTGACCATAGCCTTTGTAGTTTTGATTATAGCTTCATTTGGCTAGCTCAATGGAACACCCACTTGATAAGGTTCAGCCTCTTTCCCTTGATTTTAGATGAGAGGTAAAAATTAAGGCTTATTCCCAGAAGCTTCTTTGAGTCTGAATAGCTTTGTTATGCTTTTTCCTATAATTATGGAGCTTTCATATTTGAAAAGAGGTTATTTTCCTCTTTTTTGATAATTTTGAGCTGGTTTGGCTCAGATCCATGTTTTGGTGGTATTTTACTCTACCATTGGTTTATGGTATTTTGGCTGTCATGCTTGTGCTTTGGTTTTGAGTCAAAGGCTGACAATTTCAATGACAAGAATCTTTTTCAAAGAAAAAAGTTGAAGAAAAACACTCATTCCAGTATTTTGTCCCAGAAAGAAGTATGAAAGAAATATCATGAGAAAAGTCAAAGATAGAACAAATCAAGAACAAAATGGAAATCACACTGAGTAAGTACTTAAAGCAAAGGAGGACCATATAGAATTTATAGAAAACAAAATAAATCCATAAAACAAGAAAAATAAGGTGAAATTGCAAGAAAAATAATCAAATAATGAGATTTATCTTTATGATTATTTATTCAATCAAATTGAAAAGATTGCAAAAAAAATAAAACTAGAAGAAAAATGAATTGAGCAGAAATAGAAATCTCAAGGAATAATAGAATAAAAGATGAGATAAGAAACTAACACTTTCAAATGAAAATTAGAAAGTAAATAATGAATATGATACAGAAAATATTTTTGGTTGTATTTTGAATGTTGAGCTATGCTCAAAATTTACAGATAACATTGTGAAGAATCTTTTTGGATTAGTCTCTTCCTTCTTTTTATGTAGAAAAAAGAAATCAGAGTTCATTGAAGAGCTTTTAAAATTTTCCAATCTCAAATATCATAAACATATAGATATTTTTTCATTCTCACCAAATCTTCAGTGTGGTATATAGTAGGAAAGCAGTTTTATATATTAAAACAAACTTTAATTGCATTTTTGTTTTTTGAATTAATTTTGATTGAGTGGATGATTGAATTTTTTCTAAGAAATCTGTCTTGAAGGAATTTCATCATTGATTTTCACAGGTTCTCAGTTAAATAAAATCTGAGTGTTGTTATTTGAGGGAAATAATTGGCAAGTACTTTTGAATATGATAAATTGGTTTATGTTTTTCAATTTCAAAAAAACAATATGAAGGTTTTTTCAATGAAAGCAAAATTTTGAAGAGTTTCAATTTTATGATCTCAGCCTTTCACAAACACTTCTCAAAAATATGTGGACTAAGGGTTTTATTAATCAGCAGTTGTTTAAGTAAGTAGTACCACAGTAAGAATGTAAGTACCTGAGGGTGAACAATGAATACAAAAAAAATACTATATAAGATCTGGACATGTGTTTCTGAGGGCTTTAAACAAATAGTACCAGTGTCATAAGAAGTTATTTTAGTAAATATGAGTCAGGATTGTATTTTTGTGTAAGCAGAATACCTTGCACTTATTATTCTTTTATTTCATTTCAACAAATGCTGCTTACAAGTATTGGTAACTTCTAGTACAGTCACACTATCAAGGTATTTCCTTTTGGTCAGTATGGGGGTTGAACTTAGTGCGGCAGTATTGAAGACAAACCACCGTTATCCTGAGTCTTCTTTGAGTATAATGAAAGTAAAGAAAGAGTTATTTTATTCTTTTGACTGTTTTAAACAGAAACAAAGTAAATTACAGGTGTTGCTTATATTTTCAAGGGATGTCTTAATTCCAAGGGGATTATTTAATCATCCGGCGGTAAAAGATCTTTTAGTCTGTTTGTGATCTTAATACATATCTTACTGCTCTTAGGGATGGGAGAATTATTCCAAATTAACAACCACATCTCTAAAAAAACATGTATAAGGTCAAATTCAGTTTATAATTCAAAATATTCAATATTTTATGGCTAATAATCTTCAAGAACTTCTAAAAATATAGTAAATCTAAATCTAAGCCCAATTCAAGTTGTTAAATTGAATATTATCACAGGATGCCAACAGAATTCTTAACAAAAATCAGTCATTTTGAGGGGCAATTTTCTCTTGGAGACAGCCCTAAGAGAACCTTCCCAATTTCTTGGCACACCCAATTTCTGCCTCTTCAAATGACCTTAAGGCTGGGTCTCATCGTCCCCATAGTTGGTCTTCTTCACCTTTATTATTTGCTCTCAATAGACATTCAAAAGTGGTGGGTAAACCATGAAGCGCCAATAGATGCAAATCCATCTTGTCTTTGTAGCAAGAATCATCATCAACACCCCCTTGGCCATTTATGGGAGTGATAGTTTGAGAAATTACAAGAGTTCCAAAATACACCAAAATAAATCTTGGAGT
Source organism: Austropuccinia psidii (assembly GCA_023105745.1). NCBI lineage: Eukaryota > Fungi > Basidiomycota > Pucciniomycetes > Pucciniales > Sphaerophragmiaceae > Austropuccinia > Austropuccinia psidii. The sequence continues at coordinate 61,756,482 of JALGQZ010000003.1, read as the reverse complement.
CCTGGGCGTGATTATTGCAAGCATGAGTGTACTGGGGATGGAAGGGATGTTATGATAAAGGTGTTGTGAGACTGTTATGAATTTCAATCAAAAATTGATGTTCTGGATGCTACTGCTTGGCATGCATTAGCGGTATTTAAGGCTTTTCACCATGGGAATCCCCAACCAATAATCCCATACCACTCCCCTGCCACAATGGAGACCTTTTTTTCCTTACCAAAAGGTCTCCTAGGGGCCAACAGGGGTCAGGCAGGCTCTGCGGGGACCATAAATTTCTGTCCCTTTTGGCTTAACCCCAACCTTTGTTTCAAATTTTTTTATTTCCTTTTAGAAACAATTTGTGTTTTTTTTGGTTCTTAACTTATTATTTTTTCTTTTCAACCTTCTTAAAAGAAGCTTCAACAAAAACGTCATCCATAGCAGCCTCAAACCAAGAAACAATGCCCAGTGAAGCAGACAACACAACACAAAAATCCCTGAACGAAAAAACCTCTAATAATAAGTGCTCCTGGGTATGCCAATACTTTTCCGATTGTGATGAAACTCATGTTGGATGTCAGATAACAAACCAATATGGAAACCCTTTAAAAAGAAAGTGAAGTGAGATTGCACTGGAAAAATGAAGTTAATGAGAAATCATCTTAATGCCCTTCATCATTTGATTAACCCAAAGAAGATGACTTCGACTTCTAGCACACTTGACAAATTTTTCCATCACCACCCAAAAAAGGGTCATCACCTTTCACTTGTTTTTTTATATAGAAATAAAATTATTCCTGACAACTTTTCTCCTTTCAGGCATTATTGATGGAGCCATTAAAAACGGCACTATTCTACTTCATTGCAGAGTGTGATGTACCAATTTCTTTACCAGAATCACCATTATTTCACTCCCTTTTAGGATTATCTAATTCAACTGTAGTGAGCATTCTTGTGAAAAGGGGAGCATTGAAAGCCCACTTATCCAATATTTTTTTCTGCCATCAAGAAAAACTCCAAAGATCAATATCACTCAGAACAATCTGTCTTTCTTTCACAACTAATACATGGACCAGTCCAAATGTGAGAGAATTTATTTCTGTCACAGCTCACTATGTAGATCAAGAATTCCAGATTCAATCAATCCTTTTAGGACCAATGGAAATATAAGGTAAGCATTTGCTTATTTCTAGTTATTTCACAGATTTGCAAAGTGACTATTACTGACTAATAGGGAATTATGAAGCTGATCACTCTAATGTGTCACTTGCAAACCACTTGCTAGCAGTTCTAAAAAAATAAGACCTACATCATTGTATTATATCAATGACTACTGATACTGCTTCTGTGAACTCAACTATGGATCATAAAGTTCAAGCAAACACAAAAGCGTTCAAAGCAGATATTTAGGCCATTGGATGTATGGACCACATGAGTCATCTTGAGGCATGTGATGGATTGAATGTTTTAGGAAAAGAGAGTCATCCATCTGGTCCACAAAAAGATGAAAACATTGGCCCACTTATAATTTCAAATTTGGTGGAACCACCCGATGGGATCCATCTGGATAACAGCTCAATTGTAACACATATAGCTTGTCTTGGCTCCTACTTGCACCACAGCCCTCAGCATCACAAAAGGTTTTTGAAAACCATTCAAATTTTCTGTGCCGACTCAAAATCCAAGGTTCTTTTGACAAATGTCTGTACCCAAGGGAACTAAAAATTTGAAATTCTAGAAGAATTATCGCTAAATGATGCATATAACCAGTTCTGTGCCCTGGTTATTACAGAGAAGTATTGTCTCACCAGTCTTGAATGGAAAAAAGTCAAGGTGATCTTTAATTTTCTTCATCCCCTCTATGAAGCCACCATAATTATTTGTGGCTCCAAATATCCCACAGTCAGCTATGCTTTACCTCTGTATATATTTTTGATTAAATGTATTAATAAGGTAAGTATTTACATGTTCCTTGTGTTGTTTTAATGAAGCTTAGGAGCTTATTTTTAGTCCTGTGATAATTATCATGTGCAACAAATTGGACCCTCTGCAGTTGTGATAACAACAAAGTTGAAAAAATAACTTCAAATACTGCCTCACAAGAAGCCAGCCATCTTTGCATCAGTTCTTGATCCACAATTTAAAATCAAGTTCTTTGAAAATTATAACTCAACTAATACAGCATTTGGGATCTCAGCAAGTAAAATGCCTACTATGTTTGAAGAAGAAGCAAAGTCCTACTTCACTGAAATCAATCCTACTTTTCTTAATACTCAAAAACAGCCAATGGGATTATTTGATGAAATGTACACCCCAACTGGACCGGAGGCAAGTACTTTAGAAAATTAGTTATTACGTTTTTTTTAGAATCTGCCGAGCCTAAGTCAACTGATGTTTTGCAGTTCTGGCAATCAAGAGGAAGTGTTTTTCCAACACTGGTGCAGATGGCACATAAATATTTAGCAATACCTGCAATCAGTGCAGCATCCAAACGGGTGTTTTCTGGTGGGAGGAAAATTATTACTTATCAGCGGGCTACATTATCTGCAATGCATGTAGAGCAATTGGCATGCTTAAAGAATTGGGCTCAAGTTTTTGGCCATCTATATTGTAATGAGTAGTCTTAAATTCTTAATCCCTCTTGTTATCAGTTTCATATTATTTGTTATCCAAAGTATTCAGAGACCTGATTCCATAAGATAACTACCTATCCCCATCCCCTAGGGAGGACACAATGAGTCTGCCCAAAAACGTTTCCCCCGTCCCCCTACCTCAAATGGGTCTCCATCAGGGATTCTTCGATTGACCGACTTCAGGGGATACCCTTAGTGGTATTGCATGCGCAAAAAAACAGCCCGCCAACTGCTATCTGCTATACCATGCCATTTGATTGATAAACTGTACGCAAGAGTACAGTACATACTTAGTGGTGAGTTAGGTTAAAGGTGTGCATGCGCCACTGCCAAAGATTGTTCCGCTGGTGTCTGATGCCCTCCCCCGCTCAGGCATGATTTTAGAAAGCCTTGTTTGCTGTATAGTAGAGTAGGATATCATGGCTTACAGTAGAGCCCAAAAGATTTAAGAAATCATGAAATTTCCCTTGGAATTTGAACTAGGTGACCACGTTTGATCATATCAACCAAAAAATTTAAGTCTTAGGGAAAATGGCTTTTAAATCTTTCAATAATCAACTTTTGATAATTATTATTGCTTTTAATTTTGGTTTAACCCTAGCCAATGTCGTCAAACAAACTAAGCGTTGTGACAAAGAGTTTCTCATGAACCCATCAAAAACTATTTTGTGTATGTCCAAATCATAGCTTTTCACCAGAAGTTTTTGCTCTAGCCATTGGACTTCTAGAGATGCGATGGATTGATTATTTTGATACTCACAGTATGCAAAGGAATAGACGGTTCACAACATCCATTTGGGCTCGGTCATTGTCACCCTAGCGATAATTTGTCACAAGGTGAGTCTTTTAACATCCGGATTAAGTTTGACAGCTTATGAGGTTCTGCTGTTGGAAACAAACTGGGGCATTTGAGAAAGACATCCGAAGTTTCGCCTTTAAGGACTGCAAACCTAGCTCAAATTTGTCACATGGACCAGCCATTCCTGCTCTTCACCCCACTCAATATACTCGTAGACCCGCGAACGAAGTTGGTAAGTGGCTGCGATGGCTCAGGTTATGTTGTGCTTATTTATTTTCAATGATTTCAAATCTCCAATGATATTATACAGTGGTTCAAGCGGGGTACTACCGCGTCCAAACAAAGCAAGGTTTTAGCTGGAAGAATACCACCGAAGAATACAAATGCGAATTATCAAAACCACAAGTCTGGCCAGGTAAGTGTGTTATTTTGTTTAGACTAAAGGTAAAATTAGCACAAGATATTTTTATATACATGTAAGACAGCTATAGAGGTAAGTTTAGATACCTAAAGGTGAATCGCACTTGTGCTCTCAGAAGTGGCACGATAACTCTTCAAGATATAGAGGAATAGACAAGCTCTGAATAAGAAAGAGATGGGTGATAAAGAAAATACAACTATTTGCTCTAATAGTAGAAACTGATTAAGACAGAGACACTGATCTCGTGTCTTCTAATCTTTTTCGAGCCAACAACAATTCTTTTGACTCCACGCAAGTGAGTCTTTATTTATAATTTCTGAGGGATCATGATCACGGGATCTTTTTGCCCCAATGGTCAGTCTCCTCTTTTTCTCATGATTGCAGATCTGTTCATTATCGACGAGATCAGCAACCTAGGTATTGGCACGGCGAGTAGGGGAGTTATTGATTAACTCACCTTATTGATGATGGTAAGTGTTATGATTGCTCATTATGGCTGAAATTCAACAAAGTGGTCCGAATATATTTTGCATGCATGCAATCAAGATATGGTACAAACTTGAGCATACTAATTTAATTTTAACGTCTTGCTTTAGTTTGTGTATTAAGAATCCGTACCTGATCATTATGGCTCGCGGTACTGATTACATTAAGAGGGCTCTTCAGAATTCTTGAAAATTTAGCCTGTTTCACAGTTAAACCATTGCTGCGAAGCTTCTTGCTAAAGAAATTCAGAAAAAAAACCATATCTCCCAGAAAACCGTCCAACGACCATAAACGCATTGACATAAATTTTTTAGCAAAACCGCTGAGCACGGCAGAATTTGAAAATAGCAAGAGGAATGACTTGAGTGTGACCTCTTCGAATCTGGTCCTGCTGAAGTTATGAAAGTAGGACATTTGCAAAGTAAGCCTTTTTCTCTTCAAATTATTGAGGTTTCTATTATCTTCAACCATAATATAATAACAGACCCTCAGAATAGATGACTTCCTCTCAAAACTGCCAATCCTTGAGCGGTATTAGAATGGAATTCTGTATTTTAGTTTATTATGGTGCCTTATGTATGGAACTTATGAATTATAATTTATTCATGAATTTGAATATAACCTGTTTTATTTATTTACTATTTATTTATTATTTATGCATTTCTTGATTTCTTTGTTGATTTATTAGTTTTTGTTATTTATTTATTGCTGATTTTTGATTTCTTCATTTTATATTATGCTCAAAAAATACTATTTTTTCAAACTATTTATTATTTGTTTATTCTTTCATAATTATTCATTTATTTATTTTTCATTAATTATATCATTTTAACTATCAATCATGTATTAATTGTTCAACTAATATTTAAGAATAATTAAAAATAATGAGAATTAATAATAATTGATTAAAATTCATTCAAAATAATTAAAATTACAAAAAATCAATCAAAATTCATTGAAATTAATTGAAATTAAATAAAATTTACTACTATCTGCCAAAATCAGTAAAACTTAATTTAAAATTGAGATTCATTAAAATTTTAGAAAATCAATCAAGATTAATTAATATTATAATTAATAAAAATGCATTCAATTTCAATCAAAATTAATTCAAATTGAATAAAATTGAGTCAAATTACTTAGAATTAATGAAAAGTGATTAAAATTTCAAAATGAATCAAAACTAATTAGAATTGGTTAAAATTAATTACAATGAATTTTTTACTTTTTATTATTTGCTTATTTATTTTTTAGCATTTCTCGAAATTAATTAAACTTAAATGAAAATGAAGATTAATCAAAATATTCAAAAAAAATTAATCTTAATTAGGCTTATAATTAATGAAAATGCAGTAAATTAAATTAATTTTAATTAAAATCAAATAAAATTAAATAAAATTTATTAAAATAAAATAAAATCTATCAGAAATTATCTAAATTCATTAAGATTTAATCAATTTCAAAATAATCCAAATTAATTAAAATTAATTAAAACTAATTAGAGTTGGTTCAAATTAATTACAATTAACACTTTGGTTTTTATTATTTATTTATTAGTTATTTTTTATTTTTTTCTTTCTCATTGATTAATTGTCTGTTTCTTTTGATCATTTATTTGTTATTCATTATTAATCATTTATCTTGAGGTCCAATTATTCTTTATTATTAATTAATTTATTTATTTTATTATTTATATATAATAAGGGATTGGGAAAGCTTACAAATGATACTGATAAAGGTGTTCATTTGGGAGATTGTAGTAACTTTTATGACCGAAGCTCATTTGTCTATAGTTTCTTATAATCAAAGCTAGCTATAAATCTCATAATTATATTTTATTATCATTATCTGGAAACTCTTTAATTGTTTGATACCTTGTGAGGAGTGATCATGTAAGATATGAAATTTAATTTTTCAAATTGAATATTTATGAAATCCAATTTCCACTGTTTTACAGAAATTAAGACAAAAATTATTTGCTATTACTTTGAAGGATTGGATTGAGATTTTTTGATAAATTGACATGACATTTGAGCTATTAATTCCCTTATACAAGATGAATATACATATTATGTATATTTCTCACATATCTATCATTTATTAATCATTCATTCAGCATTTATGTACCAATTATTTATTAATTAATTATTATTTTTGTATTATTTATTTATCATTGATCTACTATTCATCTAATATTTATTTATCATTTCTTTACTATTTATTTATAATTTCTTCTTTATTTTCATTTATTATTTATTTATCAACTTTTAATATTTTATTGGTTATTATTTGGTATTTATATTTATTATTCAGTATCTCATATTTCTGTGATTATTTTGTGATTTTTTTCATTCTTCATTGTTTATTTTCCAGTTTTTATTCATTATTATTGACTCTTACTATTTATTATTCATTTTTTATTTTTTATTATTGACTTTTATCATTTATAATTCATTTTTATAATTTTCTTTGTTATTTCTCTATTTCTTTTTATTATTTACCCATAATAAAAAATATTCATTCATTTTGTATTATTTATTTATTTTTCATTTTTTATTATTTGGTTTTTGATTTTATTTTCTGTTTATCAGTCATTTATTCCTCTGAATGCATCAAATAATCTATATTGCGTAGGATTTTTAAATAGATTATGTATATTCATTGTTTCTGCACTATTTATTTATCATTCATTTATCAAATAAAGAGTATTATTCATTTTTGAAATTTCTACTTTTCATTTTTTATTGTTTATTAATTATAATTCATTTTTCAGTTTTTATTAATTATTATTCATTTAGATTATTTATTTTTATCACTCATTCTTTATTGTACATTTTTTATTATTTATTCATTTTATTTTAATTTACTTTTATTTAAAAATTGTTTATTATTTATTGTTTGTTATTTATCATTTTTACCTTACTTCTTTCTTTTCATTTGTCTTTATTTATTATTTATTTATTTAGTATTATAATATTATTCATTTTTTAGTTTTCTATTTCTTCTTTATTATTCATTTTTCAGTTTTTTTATCTTTCTTTATAATTTATGTTTTGATTTTTTATCTTTTACTTATTTATTATTATTCAATAATTATCTTCTATTCTCGACTTTTTTATTATTTATTCTAAAAATAATATTCAATTATTATTTGAAATTATTTATTTATTATTTATCTATTTTTCATTTGTATTATTTAATTTTTGGATTTTATTATTCATTATTTATTTTTAATTATTTATTTATTAGTAGTTTACTACTTTAAATTCATTACATGACCTATATTGAATAGGAGATTTGATTTCTGTATTATTCCCGTTTTTTCATTATATGCGCAACATCTGCGCATCGAATAGGAGTTGTATCACCAGATAGGGTGTACACCTTGCATTTTTGGTGGAACCACGCGATAGGATACATCTGGATTACAGCTCAATTGCAACACATATAGCTTGTCTTGGCTCCTACTTGTGCCACAGCCCTCAGAATCGCAAAAGGTTTTTGAAAACCGTTCAAATTTTCTGTGCCGACTTAAAATCCAAGGTTCTTTTGACAAATTTTTGTACAAAGGGAACACAACATATGATATTCTAGAACAAGATTTATCGCTAAATAATGCATATAACCAGTTCTGTGCCCCAGTTATTATAGAGAAGTATTGTCTCACAAGTCTTGAATGGGAAAAATTCCAGGTGATCGTTAATTTTCTTCATCCCCTCTATGAAGCCACCATAATCATTTGTGGCTCCAAACATCCCACAATCAGCTATGCTTTACCTCTGTATATCTTTTTGATTAAATGTATTAAAAAGGTGAGTTTTTACTTGTTTGTAGCCTTCTGATGAGAAATAATTCTCCTCCCACCAGAAAACACCCATTTGGATACTGCACTGATTGCAGGTATTGCTAAATATTTATGTGCCATCTGCACCAGTGTTGGAAAAACACTTCCTCTTGATTGCCAGAACTGCAAAACATCAGTTGACTTAGGCTCGGCAGGTTCTGAAAAAAAACGTAATAACTAATTTTCTAAAGTACTTTCCTCCAGTCCAGTTGGGGTGTACATTTCATCAAATAATCCCATTGGCTTTTTTTGAGTATTGAGAAAAGTTGGATTGATTTGAGTGAAGTGGGACTTTTCTTCTTCTTCAAACATAGTAAGCATTTTACTTGCTGAGATTCCAAATGCTGTATTAGTTAAGTTATGATTTTCAAAGAACTTGATTTTAAATTGTGGATCAAGCACTGATGCAAAGATGGCTGGTTTCTTGTGAGGCAGTATTTGAAGGTATTTTTTCAACCTTGTTGTTATCACAACTGCAGATGGTCCAATTTGTTGCACAAAATAATAATCACAGGCCTAAAAAATAAGCTCATAAGCTTGATGTAAACAACACCAGGAACAAGTAAAAACTCACCTTTTGAATAAATTCAATCAAAAAGATATACAGAGGTAAAGCATAGCTGATTGTGGGATGTTTGGAGCCACAAATGATTATGGTGGCTTCATAGAGGGGATGAAGAAAATTAACGATCACCTGGAATTTTTTCCATTCAAGACTTGTGAGACAATACTTCTCTATAATAACTGGGGCACAGAACTGGTTATATGCATTATTTAGCGATAACTCTTGTTCTAGAATATCATATGTTGTGTTCCCTTTGTACAAAAATTTGTCAAAAGAACCTTGGATTTTAAGTCGGCACAGAAAATTTGAACGGTTTTCAAAAACCTTTTGCGATTCTGAGGGCTGTGGCACAAGTAGGAGCCAAGACAAGCTATATGTGTTGCAATTGAGCTGTAATCCAGATGGATCCCATCGGGTGGTTCCACCAAATTTGAAATTATAAGTGGTCCAATGTTTTCATCTTTTTGTGAACCAGATGGATGACTCCCTTTTCCTAAAACATTCAATCCATCATGTGCCGCAAGATGAATCGTGTAGGCCATACATCGAATGGCCTGAATATTTTCTGTGAACCCTGTTGTGTTTGATTGAGCTTGATAAGCCGTAGTTGAGCTCACAGAAGCATCATAAGTAGTAATTGGTATAATACAATCTTGTAGGTCATATTGTTTTAGAACTGCTAGAAAGTGGTTTGCAAGTGACACACCAGAGGGATCAGCTGCATAATTCACCATTAGTCAGTAATAGTCACTTTGTGAATCTGTGAAATAATTAGAAATAAGAAATTACTCACTGTCTATTTCCAATAGACCTAAAAAGACTGAGTGAAGCTGTAATTCTTGATCTACATAGTGAGCTGTCACAGGAGTGAATGCTCTAACATTTGGACTGGTCCACGTATTGGTTGTGAAAGAAGGAAAGATTCCTTTGAGTAATATTGATTTTCGGAGTTTTTCTTGATGGAAGAAAAAAATATTGGATAAGTGGGCTTTCAATTCTGCCCTTTGAGCAAGAATGTTCACTAAAGTTGGATTACATAATTCTAAAAGGGAGTGAAATGATGGTGATTCTGGGAAAGAAATTGGTAGATCACACTCTGAAATAAAGTAGAATAATGCTGTTTTTAATGGCTCCATCAATAATATCTGCAAGGAACAAAGTTGTCAGAAATTATCATAGTTATATATAGAAGACAAGAGAAAGGTGACTACACTTTTTGGGTGGTGATGTTGATTAAATTTGTCAAGTGTGCTGGAAGTTGAAGTCATCTTCTTTGGGTTAATCAAATGATGAAGGGAATTAAGATGATTGCTCATTGACTTCATGCTTCCTGTGCAATCTCGTTTCACTTTCACCTGCAAGGGTTTCCATATTGGTTTGCTACCTGACATCCAACATGAGTTTCATCACAATCGGCAAAGTATTGCCATACCCGGGAGCACTTGTTATTAGATGTTTATTCATTCAGGGATTTTTGTGTTGAGTTGTATGCTTCACTGGGAATTGTTTCTTGGTTTGAGGCTTCTACGGATGACATTTTTGTTGAAGCCCCTTTTAAGAAGGTTCAAAAGAAAGAAAAATAAAAATAAAACATAAGAAATCAAGAAATCAAACCAAAACACAAATTTTTTCCAAAAGGAAACAAAAGAAAAATATTCAAAAAAAGGTTGGGCTTTAGCCAAAAGGGACAGGAATGTCTAGTCCCCGCAGTCCCCAACCAACCCCTGTTGCCCCTAGGAGACCTTTTGGTGAGGAAATAAAGGGAAAAAAAGGTCTCCATTGCGGGAGGCGAGAGCTATGGGGTTATTTGTTGGGGATTCCCATGGGGAAAAGCCTTAAATACCACTAATGAAATCCAAGAAGTGGAATCCAGCACATCTATTTTTGGATTTACATGCACCACAGGATCACCATTCCTTTCTAATAAAATTCCTCCCATACCCAGTACACTCATTCTTGCCATAATCATGCCCGTTCCCACTCCTCTTTTCCCAGAACTCCAAGGTTTATTTTGATGTATTTTGGAACTCTTGTACTTTGTCAATCTATTACTCCTGTAAATGTCTAAGGAGCTGTTTATGATGATTCTTGCTACAAAGAGAAGATGAATTTGTATCTAAAGGCGCTTCTTTGTTTACCCACCATTTTGACAGGTCTATTTAGAGCCAATAATAAAGGTGCAGAAGACCAACTATGGGAACAATGAGACCCTGCCTTAAGGTCATTTTAAGAGGCGGAAATTGAGGGTGCCAAGCAATTGGGAAGGTTTTCTTAGGGCTGTTTCCAAGAGCCAATTGCCTCTCAGAATTACTTATTTTTGTTAAAATTTCTGTTGGCATCCGGTCATCATATTCAAATAAATAACTTGAATTGGGCTTAGATTTAAACTTATATTTAGATTTATGATATTTTTAACAGCTATTCAATATTCTCAGCCATAAAATATTGAATAATTTGAATTCAAAACTCAATTTGACCATATGCATGTTTTTTAGAGATGTAGTTGTTAATTTGGAATGATTCTCCCATCCCTAAGAGAAGGAAGACCTGTGTTGAGATCACAAACAGACTAATATATCTCTTACCTTGGGGATAACAAAATAATCCCCTTGGAATTAAGACAACCCTTGTAAATATAAGAAATGTCCACACTCCACTTTATTTCTGTTCAAAACAGTCAAAAAAATGAAATAACTCTTTATTTCCTTTCATAAAACTCTCATAATCTGTAAGATGTGTCTATGAAACTGTTGATAATATTACTATTAATCAACAGTACTATGACTGTTCTTATGCAATATAATACTAATAATTATTATAACCACAATTAAATAATTAAAGAATTATTTCTTTTATGTGTTATACACTACCAGTGATTATAACAGTAAGCAGTAATTGTCTACTAGAATCAATTACACGAAGAATTTAATAATAAAGACTTCTTTATTAAAATAATGAAATTATTTTAATATATAAATATCTTTTACAAGAATAATTATAATGATAATTCTTGAAGAAAACTATTACTAGAGAAAAACTTTAAGAATTAAGAAAAATTACTCACTAATACTTCAAAGAACTTATTGAAAGATAGAAGTAGAGGAATTTGACGTAAAATTGTGGATTCAAGAGATCAAAATGATTTATAACTTTATCACAACAATATATAGTTGATTTCTATGATTTCACGTCTTTCTGATTGATTCAGAAAAAATTAAAACACTTAAGAAAATATTTAACTAATAATTACTTGTTGGCAATAAAGGTATAATTAATAATGTGATGATGATGTGGAAAAAACAGCAAGAGGAGGACTCTTTTAAGTCTAAAAAAGCTCACAGAGGCATGCCATGGAGCAAACTGAAGAACCAGTGAATGAGAAAACAATAAAACCTTTTGGATTATTGATTGCATCATCAGTTGTCATGTAAGATTATCATAATTGCTTAATTGAGGCTTTTATGTGACCACCAACCCATTTATGGTTAAGAATAAAAGGAGTAAAATCTTTAAATCTTCTTTTATTACAGAATGATCATTGATTTCCCAAAGTTATCAATGTTATTGGAAATTTCATCACAGAATGTATTTTCTGTAAATTTTTAAAGATTCTGTGTTTCACATGGAATCCTCAAAAATGGACTGTAAGTAAGACTTTCAATTATACATATAAAAGTAGAATTCTTTCTGGTTTTTATATGAACTATACATCTCTTAATTGGTCCTGAAAGTTTTAGAAAGATTCATTAAGAATTGTATTTTTAATGAATTTTTGAAGTTTTACCTCATTTCTATGTAGAATTGCAAATAGCAGTCTATGGCTGGTTGCTATGAGGTAAATCAATGGATACTAGTCCAAAAAGGGCTTCAATTACTCTTATGGGGTTTATACATGGAAAGACATTAAGAATTGACATGGTTACAGGAGTCTAAGTTGCTCTTTACCTCCTTGGCATGTCAAAATAGCAGGTTATTTGCTATTTTCTTATAATTTACTGTAGTTGTAACATGGTAACCAAGTTCCCAAAAGGTTTTAGTTTACTAATTGGGCAAAGATCAGCCAGAGATCCAAGCTTTGGAGCTGTTCATGCTTCAGAGGCCTCAGAAGTTGGGTACCCTGTCTCTCTTTGATGTCTTTTGTCCCCCTTGCCTATTTTTTACGTCAAAATAGAATTTTAAGCTTAAAGTGAGATCTCCACTATGGGCGTACCAAGAGTGCATGTAAGAATAACATAATATTAAGTTCCCAAAACATGCATAACACTATTCTTAGTGTATATGTAACATGGGATTTCTCACATTCCCATTATTTTGGCATGAAATAGAGAAAAACAAAAATCTTCATGGATCTTTTATGTGGTATTGAAGTATTTTCCATATTACCACCTCAAAGAGTTAATTTGAGCGTATTCACTCTATGGAGCTACCCTAGGTGAACCTTTGTGTAGAATCCAAATCTGGTCTTAAATCCATGGATTTACTTACTCAAAAAATGTTATTCATCTTTTCTGAAATCAAAAATGATCAATTTTGAATATATGCATGACTTATGGGTTATGAATAGTTCAGAATTTATTTTTAAGATAATTGTGGCCTATTTGGGTATGTAAAATATACCTAAAGGCTCATATAATCAAGAATAATTAGGTAAATTCAAACACGGCTCAAGATAAACATGGTTTTTCTTTAATACTGCTTCCCTAAGTTCAACCCCCATACTGACCAAAAGAAGATACATTTATAGTGTGAATATACCCAAAGTCACCAAGACTCTCAAGCAGCATTTTTTGCAATGAAATAAAAGAATAATAAGTGCAAGGTATGCTGCTTACACCCCACTACATGCCCGACTCCTATTTACTAAAATAACTTCTTATGAGGCTGGTACTCTTTTTTAAAGCCCTCAGATACACATGTCCAGCCCTTATATAATATTTTTGTTGTATTCATTTTTCACCCTTAGGTACTTCAGTTTTTACTGTTGTACTACTTACTTTAACCACTTCTGATTAATAAAACCCTTAGTCCACATATTTTTTGAGAGGTCTTTGTGAAAGGCTGAGATTATAAAATTGAAACTCTTCACAATTTTGCTTTGAATGCAAAAAACTTCATATTTGTTCTTTTAAAATGGAAACACATGAGCCAATTCATAATATTCAAAATTTCTTGCGAATTATTTTCCTCAAATAACAACACCCAGATTTTATTTCATTGAGAACCTGTAAAAATGAATGATGAAATTCTTTCAAAACAGATTTATTAAAAAAATTCAATCATCCACTCAATCAAAATGAATTCATAAAACAAAAATGCAATTAAATTTATTTCAATATATTAAACTGCTTTCCTAATATATACCACACTGAAAATTTGGTGAGAATGAAAAAATATCTATATGTTTATGATATTTGAGATTGGAAAATTTTGAAAGCTCTTCAATGAACTCTTATTTCTTTTTTCTACATAAAAAGAATGAAAATATAAATAAAAAAAATTCTTAAGGATCTTATCTGTCAATTTTGAGCATAGTTCAACATTGAAAATACAACCAAAAATATTTTCTGTATCATATTCATTCTTTACTTTATGACTTTAATTTTATAGTGTTAGTTTCTTATTTCATGTTTTATTATCATGTTTTGTTGAGCTTTCTATGGTTTCTTAATTAATTGTTCTTCTAGTTTTTTTTTGTTGCAATGTTTTCCATTTGATTGAATAGATAATCATAAGAATAAACTTTATTATTTCATTTTCTCTTATTCCAATTGAACCTTATTTGTCTTCTTTTATTGATTTATTTTGTTTTTCTATCAATTATATGTGGTCTTCCTTTGCTTTAAGTACTTACTCAGTGTGTTTTTCATCTTTTTCTTCATTTTTTTATTTTTGATTTTTCTTATGATATTTCTTTGATAATTGTTTCTGGGACAGAATACTGGAATGAGTATTTTCTTTAACTTTCCTCTTTGAGAAAAATTCTTTTCATTGAAATTGTCAGCCTTTAACTCAAAATCAGAGCACAAGCATGACAGCCAAAATACCATAAACCAATGGTAGGGTAAAATACCACCAAAATATGGAGCTGAGCCAAACCAGCTCAAAAAGTGTCAAGAAAAGGATGAAACTCACCTCTTTCCAAATATACAAGTTCCATAATTATAGGAAAAATAATAACAAAGTTATTCAGTCTCAAAGCAGTTCCTCAGCATAAACCTTAATTTTCACCTCTCATCTAAAATCCAGAGAAAGTGGCTGAACCCCATCAATTGGGTGTTCAATTGAGCTAGCCAAATGAAGATAGCATCAAAAATACAACATCTATTGCCAAAGTTAAGGCAAATAAGGCTTAAAAAATGAGCTAGCATCAAAACTATGAAATCTTTGGCCAAAATTAAGCCAAATAAGGCTGAACAAAATGTCCACCTCACATCTAATCTCTACAGTTTGAGTGGGAGATACCTAAAGGGGGTAATTTTGGCAAGGGAAAAATCAGGACTACCTGCTGGTGCCACTTATTTCCCCATAACTCATCTGGAACCAAAACTATGCAGCAAAAACGTTTCATACAGGATTTGAGAAATATCCATATTTGGATAATGCAAATTATTCATGCTATGGCTTTGCCATATTCAATGATACCCATAACAAATGGGGTAATATTTTGTAGAACCCATCCAGGGCTAAATAACAAACCAAAAGTGATCTCAATATCTTGAAAACTGACAAATGTATGGCAGTTTTAAGGTTAAAATCCTGCAGTTGTGTCAATACAACTTTATTGTGGGATACTTTCCCACATCCTTTAATATGAGGTGTCAATTAGACAAAGGAGCCCTTTTATCCTTAAATAACTGATAGATATTTCAATACACAGATCCCATATAGGTTCTGTACAGAATTCTATGCATCATACATGTCAGAAGAAGGCTGTGTGGTCCCAAGATGAAAATTTTCACCCTGTATTGGGGAAAGCTTCCCAGATGTAGTTTCAAAACCACATCTGAGCCCAATAAAGGATTTTTGAAAACCAAAAGCCAGTCATTGGAAGTGAAAAAGCTTCACTTTCTCCATGTGAAGTGGTATAGAGGACCTTTTCACCCATTTTCAGGATAAAAAGGGACCTTTCTCTTCCCAAAAGAGAAATCCCCATCCTTCTCTTGAATTACTATGTAGTAAAGCTTTTCAGAAACATCTATAATATTGGAAAATAATCAGGTATAACCATAATATTAGTTATTGTAGTCTTTATTATAACAAACCAATTGATAAAACTGCATCCAGGGCTTTGAATAACACTCACCACCACTATTCCCCAATAGTAAAGCACCAAAAATTATTATAAAGCTATTTTTTCTTACTATTATCCATTTAACAGTCAAAGTGAAAGTTTTAAATATATTTATCATCACTTCATCATAGACTTAGCCTGACATTTTGGGGGCCTGGCCATGTTATTTGAGCTTTTTGGACTTTTTGGCATAATAAAGTGAGTATTGATTATTTCTTATCTCATAATTTCTTTTAATATTACTATTTTCTATCTTAAAATACTGTTAACAAAAAAAATATTATATAAATAGAATGTATTATTATTTTTTCCAGTGGTATATATCTTATATCACTGTGTTTTTTTATTAATTCTTGACATGGTTTAATTATAATTCAATTGCCACTGACACAATTGGGTGTGTTTTGGATATCAAAAATTAAGACCCTTGTAAATTTCCCGTTTTTAAAGAAACAAGAAGACCCCTATACTGTAATTTTCAGTTAAAGAGGGGTGGTTAGACATATTAATAAATTTAATTTTACATTTTTGGAAATATGATCAAATTCATAATTTTTCAGCTCACATTTACTCTCAATTTTTTCACATATATTTGAAATTTACTCAAGCCTTTAATGTCTCACTTTGAACCATTCAGTGAAGGTTCTGTCATTATTGATTAAGTAATTCACATTTGATTTTAATTTCTCTAATTCTTTGTCAGAATTATTAAATTTCACATCAAGAATGGACTTAATATATCTAATTTCATCCATCCCTTTTGTGGAAAAGTCCTGTTAATCCTTTCTTTCTCCTTAGCTGTGAACTAAATAGGGGTTCTGGCCATATTGAACAAACTTTCAATGGCTGAAAGATCCAATTTGGGAATGCTGTGTCCTTGTGGGTAAGCTCTGTTCCAATTAGCTTTGCCTCCTCCCTTTCCTTGATTGTTCATGGGACCTCTCTGTTTCTTCTGAGGTCCTTTGGGCCTGTCTTTGGACTGTTCTGGAGATGATTTAGAGTACTCTTCCTCCAAATATGGGTTCATTTCAAGTTACTTCTTTTGGTCTATGGATGAAAGACTTTGGTTCTTAAACCAATTTGTTATGTTTTTGACCTTTTATTTGCAAGAAATGGACTCCAACCAAAGGATTGAGCATATTTACCATTTTTCCTCCATGGCTTATATGTACAAGTTTTTGTACTGGGACTGATATATTTCTATGGCTGCCACTTGGAAGTGTTTCAGCCCTAAAAACATCAACTTGAATCAGTTCAGTCTCAGAGTTAATGTCAAAGGTTGTTGTTACAAACCTTGGGAAATGGGGGCAACTCTGGTATCCTCAAAATGTGCCTTTCTTGTGGAAGGCCTTCCAGGTCTCGCCCTGGTCTTGCCTCTTCTTTGTCCAGACCCATCTTCTTACATTCAATAGATGCTTCCATTTCTGATATGCACCAAGCTCACATCAATTTAAGAGAAAATTAAGAATGAAAACAAAGAACATGCACCTTTTGGTGGCTGTCTGGATAGCTCTGCTTTGAAAGAATTTCTTCTGTTAAAAATTTTGACTTCAATACTCTCTTCAGATTCTAACTCTGCAGATTCTGTACTGGTAATATATCTCTTACTGACATTATTACCATCTGCAATATATTTTATTAGAGAAACTAGAAATATTATGAAAGAGAATGCTTATTTTTCATACTTTTTATATTGAAAAGTTATTCTTTTTAAATAAAAAATGAAACTTTCATATCTTTAATTAAAAATTCATTCAGAGTATCTCAAAGAATAATTTTCTGAGTTTTTGGATTAGAAAAGGCCAAGTGTAAAACAATATAAAATGAATCCAAATTCTGCAATGAAAAAGATTTTTGAGACAACTTGAAAAATAAAAACAATTTCAACTTCAAAATGAAAGAGAATAATTATTGTATGTATGTATTGTAGATCTTAAAAATGTATTAATTAAGGGTTCAAGGTTCAACAAGCACAGGCAGCCTCCAAGTGTAAGATTTTTGTAGGTATGGAAGTTTTTAGAACAGAGAAAGGAAGTATAGAATATTATTTAAGTCCAATACTTTGGTTAAAATCACAGCCAGGCCCCTAGATGTAAGATGTGTCTATGAAATTATTGATAATATTACTATTCATCAAGAGCACTGTGACTGTTCTTATGAATTATAATGAAAGAGTGTATTATAGCCACAAATGATTAATTAATCTCCTAATTATTTGTTTTACTTGGTATAAAATACTGGTGATTATAACATTAAGGAGTAACTGTCTACTAGGATCAATTGCAAGTATTCATAATAAAACTTTTTTATTGAAATAATATAGAATTATTTTAATTTATAGTTATCTTTTTCAAGAATAATTAGCATTATTATTCATGAATAAAACTACAAGCTAGCAAAAAACTTTAATAATTCAGATAAAAAATTCACTAATACTCCAAAATTACCTTGAAAAGAATTGGTATAGTGATTTGACAGATGATTTGTGGATTTAAAAGATCACAATTAAATTATAGCAGTAATACAACAATATAATAGCTAAACACTATTAATAATAGTATTTTTTCTTTGATTTAAAATCTTTCTGATTCATCATGAAATAATGAAAATGCTTAAGAAAATACTTAACTAATACTTGTTGGTACTAATGATATGATCAAATAATAAGAAGATTTGGAAAAAAACATCAAGAGGGGGACTCTTTTAAGTCAAAAACAGCTCACAGGGGTGTTTCATGGAGAAAGTTTAAGATAAAGCTAGTTGAAATCCATTTATCCTTTTTGGATTATTGATTGAATCACTTTTGATCACATGATATTATCATAATTACTCAATTGAGTCATTTTATGTGACTACCAATCCATTTATGGATAAGAATTCAAATAATAAGAACTCTAAATCTTCTTTTATTTAATAGCAAAAATTGATTTCCCAAATTTATCAGTTTTTTTTTGGCAATTTCATCACAGATTGTATTTCCTGTGGTTTTTTGAAGATTCAGTGTTTCATGTGGAATCATCAAAAATGGATTGTAGGTAAAACATTCAATTTGAATTATGAATTCATAATTATTTTTGGTTCTCATATTAATTTTCTCTTTCTCCATTGGTCCTGAAAGCTTCAAAAAAATTCCTTAAGAATTTTATTTTTAATTAATTTATGAAGTTTTCACCTTATTTCTTCAAATAAAAGCAAATAGGACAGTAATAGCTGGTTACCATGAGGTAAATGCATGCATACTATTGCAAAAAGGGCTTTAATTACTCTTATAAGCTTTATCCATGGAAAATCATTAATAATTGACATGGTTAGAGGAGTAAGAGCTTCTGATTACCTCCTTGTCATGTCAAAATAGCAGCTTATTTGCTATTTTATCATCATTCAATGGGATTTTGACTTTTTAGCCAATTCCCCAAAACATTTTCATAAACTAATTGGGGCTTTGTCAGCCATGGATCCAAGCTCTAGAGCTATCCATCCCCCAGAAGCTGGTTAACCTGGCTTTCTTTGATTTCTTTTGTCCCCCTTAGCTATTTTAATGTCAAAAATAGGAATTCAGGATTAAATACTGATATCCACTATGGGTGCACCAAACCTATATATAGGAATATGGTAATATTAGGTGCAAAACATGCATAATACTATTCTTAGTGTATATGTAACATGGGATTTCTTAAATTCCCACTATTTTGGAATCAAATTGAGAAAATCAAAAAAATTCACAATTCTTTTATGTGGTATTGAAGTTGTGGTGCTGAAGTATTTTCCATATTACCACCTCATTGAGTTAATTTAAGCTTATTAACTCTATGGAGCTAGCCTAGTTGAGATTTTGTGTAGAATTCAAATTTGACCTTAAATCCATGGATTTACTTACTCACAAAAAAACCTTTTTCATCATATGTAGAATAAAAATTTTTAATTTTGAGCATATGCATTACTTATGAATAATTCATACTTCAGAAGATATTTTGATATTAATTGTGGCCTATTGGGGTATGTAAAATATACCTCAAGGCCCACAATTTTCTACAAATTTAAAGTAAGTAAATTCTGTTTGAGTATTTAGATCCATGTATTTAAGGGCAAATTTTGAACCTACACAAATTTTAATCTATGGTTGCTCCATAAATATTATAAACTAAAAGCTAAATTTATGAGGCATTGAAATGGAAAGAACTTCAATACTCCATCATCAATATTACATAAGACGATTGTTGAAATTTTCTTTTTTTTGGCTTTAATGTATAAAGAATAGGGTTCTGTGAAGAACCATGATATCTATACACTAAGTTCAGGTCTATTAATTTTTTTGAAGCCTGAGGCTACTGTATTTTTACTTAGAATAAAACAACACATACTGAGTATCAGTCTTAAGTCCTGGATTACTATTTTAATCTAAAAATAGCTCAAGGGGACAAATTATGTTGAAGAGAGCCAGGTTACCCCATGTTATGAGGCCTCTGAGTCATAGATAGTTCCAGAGATTGATTCCATAATTCAAAATAACATGTGTAGTTAACTCATACAGTTTTGGGAGCTTTCTACTAAGGCAAAGTTCCATTAAATCATGATAAAATAGAAAATATGCTTCTCTTTTTATTTGCCATGGAGGTAACTATCACTTCCAACTCCTGTAGCTATTAATATTATTTATTATTAACCATGTAGAATACAAAATTGGCTCATTAAAATACTTTTTGTGATTATTATCCACAGAATCACCCATTGGAGACAAGCTATCAACCTACTATTAGCCAGTACCATGTGGAAAATGAGGTAAAAATGCAAAAAATTATGAAAAGGACAACAATTTATGACTCACTTTAAGAGATTCATTTACAATTGAGAGAGTTGAAACTCTGAATTGAAGAAAAAACAAACTATTACTTCACAATTTCAATTGAAGGATACACTTACAGTCCATTTTTGATGATTCCACAGGAAATATTGAGCCTTAAAAAATCTACAGAAAACACAACCTGTGATCAAATTTCTAGTAAATCTCAGATATTTTAAAAAATAAATTTACATTTTGTAATAAAGGAAGATTTGAATTTTCAATTTATTATTCCTCAGCCATAAATGGATTGGTATAAATGTGAGATCACATAATTAAGTAATCTTTATGATTTTATGTAAAAACATATAATTTATTAATAAATAAAAATAAGTTAATTGATTTATAATTTTCATTTATTCGAGCTATATCCTTTAAATGCCTCTGTGAGCTGTTTTGGGGCTAAAAAAGCCTTCTTATGCCTTTTTTCCCCATCATCACTCATCATCAGTGAGTTAAATAAGTATTTAATCAATATAATCATCTATCTCAGTCATAAATCAATTATTTGGTTTTAAAAATGCTTTTAATCTTACAGAAAGACATGAAATAGAATAATATTACCATTTACAATATTGTTTGACTACATTTTCTGTATTTCTGATCTTTTATCTACTTTTTATTCTTTAAATTCACATATAATTCGTAAAAGAAACCTTTAAAATTATTTTCTTAGTCTCATTTGAAGTATTAGTATGTGTTTTTTCATTATTAAAAGTCTTTTCTCTAATCTTAATATTTTTTCTTCAAGTGAGAATAATTACTCTTTTAAAACATGATTTTTGTTTAAAATAGCTTGAAATCATTCTAATAATAATTTCTATTATTGATTAATCCTTATAATTGATTTTAGTAAGCAATAAATGCTTAAAGTTATACAGCTAGTATCATTTAAAAAGTAAAAATGAATTCATTAATCAATTATTTATATGTGTTTATAATCATTTTCCCATTGTATTTTTCACAATAGGATTAAAAGTACTGTTTATCAGTAGTAATATTATCAAGAGCTTCATAGAAACATCTTTGAATTTCCCTTAGCTTGTTACTTTTTAATTTTGTATATGAGTAAAAATATATAAATGTTTCTGCAGGCCCAGCTTCACAAAATGTATACCACAATTTGTTCCATTTATATCTCAATCTATTCATATTGATTATTTAAATATTGAATAGATATCCATCTTCTTAGGCCTTTAATTAAATAAAAATTGTTTCTCTGAAAATTTCTAGCTAAATATTTTTTAATATTTTTCTTAATTATTCATATTTTCTCCCAAATTTCATCAATCTCTGCTTAATTTGGTTATGAATTAATTGAATATTTCTATTTTTAATTTTTATTTGTATCATCTCACTGCTTTTTTTTGTAGCAACTACTATTTCATATAGTTAAATTATATTCTATACGTCATTATAGTTTTTTCAATAAAACAGAAACAACTAAAAAAATACACACCCCTTTATGTATTTTATAACATTTTTCTTTGTCTAAAAACGCTCAAAAAGATTTATATTTGTTTTAAGATGTTTTTAGAATGAAACTCAGCTTTTTTATCATAACTAAGGGAAATTATCTCAATACCAACTCTAGTTATTTCCATCATTTTCAAATCCCAATCCGTTTAATAATATAATTTTTGATTAGTCATTTCTGTAATAACTTTAAAATAGTTTCCATTGAAATATTTATTGGTCTAATAATTATCAATCTGTAGCCTGTTTGTCAACGAAGTTACACATCTTTAAATAGGATCCCGAAGCTGTAGGAAATCGTTTTAAAATTTGATAAGTTATCAATTCAAACCATGTGGAGCATATAGATTTTCTCATCTATTCCATGGATATTACTGAAAAGGTCTGCTAAAATATTCAGATTACAAACATATTCCCCAGTATTTCGAAAGTGATTTTAATTTATCATTAATGGAAAACTGATTTTAAAATTATTTTTATTCTATTCAAACTGTTTGTATCTGTTTGTTCAGATTTTCAATTTACTTTAGGATTTCTAAGAATGCCTTCACATAATCAATGTAAGTTGAACCTAAATTGGAGCCATAGCTGGGGTGAAGGTAAGCCCTAGGTAAAGCGTATGTTGAGCCTTCTGAAACTTTCCATAGGAAATATGCCATTTTTCAATTGTTTTTTTTTGAAAGATAAAGAATATTATTATATTTTATCTTTGGTAGCTTCTTATGAGCCATGTACCATTAAAATCTCCAATTCATTACAGAAATTAAGCCTAAAAATCCTGGTATGTTTTTGAAAATGAACAGAAAACAGGGTATAAGTCTCAAAAATATGAAATACCATTTCATTTTAATTTACTATCTCAGGTACCACTTTTTTTATGAAGCATAGAAAAATATTTCAAAATTATTTAGCATATCCTAATTTAGCAAAACTATCCTGGATATGGCATTCTACAAATTTTATTGATCTGTTAGATCCACCATAACTTTGAATTGGCCACATTTTTTTTCTTTAATTCAATTCCTTTTTTTCAAAATAAGCTCATTAGAAACTGATGTTAGGAATAAAAAGTATTGTTTATCAATATCATTATAAGAATACCTCAAATAATTATAAATATTACCAATAATAAATATGAAAATGACTTGAAAACATTTTGAAAGATGGGTTTCCAATTTAAATATGAATATTTTTCATTAACCATAATATTTTACTACATTTTATTATAATTCAAATAATAACTTTCAATAACCTTAAAATAATTCTGATAATTACAAGTGAGAAGAAATTTGTTAATACATTCAAATACATTTATTTTACTGAGTAATCTCAAAATCTGGAATTGAGACTAGGATCTATAACAAAATTAAGAAGATATGTGATATTAGAAAGTTATTCACCATCTAAGTGAAAAAAGTCTAGAGATTTAAGCCAAAGGTAGACTGAAAACGATTGGAGAGAATCTATATCTTCAAATAGATAAACTGATTATCTCATCATTCCAGCACACTGAGAAGGTATTTTTGAATTTATCAAAATTAATTAATTACATCTTAATTAGTACTATTGTGAGCTTATGAGTTGAGATCTTTTTCGTCACTTGAAAACTGACTACTATTCTATCTGAATCTGATTTGAGAAAATTTTAACTGTGTTTTCCTCTTCTACATTCTGAGAGTAAAATTAATTCCATACATGTGAATAAGATCCATAATAGCTTCACAATTTATTTTCCTTTCCTGATAAACCATTAATTTAGTTATCATTATACCTATTGAGGGGACATCTTAAAGGGAAACTATTAGCCAAAAAAACAATTAAATTATAAAATTCATTTTGAAATTACTGAATAATGGATTGGATTTAGCTATTCTGTGAAAAAAAATAGGTATCAACTTTAATATTAGATTACTTTAAATTAGTGAATTAGTAGGAGCTCGAAATTACAGAATAACTCGAAAGATGTTTAATGTTCTCACTAATTAATTTTCTATAAATATTCAAATTCATTTTCTAGGTATTTTATTTAATTAAAGTGTATCATTTGAAGTATTAAAAGTCCATTTAAAGGGAAATTGATGGAGAAATTACTGATTTTTTGATAATATTTTGCTAATTTTTTTATACTTGATTATTGGGTGGAAGACTCCCTGACTTTATCTAAGTGGATATTCATAGGCTTAATATTAAGATTGACAAAGTGAAATACTTTTTTATTCATTAATTCTGAATTGTGGAATGAACTTTTGTGAAAATTAAAGGGTCAAAAAATGCTTTTTCTGTTTGAAAAACCTGAATGATGAAGATTAAATTTTTGGAATACAGATTCAGGGAGTCTTTGTCATCATATATCCCCGACTTTTTTAAGAATGAGATAGAATTACAATAAATTTAACATTAATCATAAATTTGAAAGATATTCAATTTAGAATTTATATATATTTGTTAATTTCCTTTCTTTGCTAAAATTTATATATAATCTATATAATTTTTTTCTTTGGGGTATTAATTGGCTATAAGTTTTAAAAGATATTTTATTCTTATTTTCAATATCTTAAAATCAATTTTAGACTGAAAAAAAAAACTTAAGAAAAAAATATTAATGAACTGACCAAAATTTTAAAACCAGGTTGACGTGGGGCCCCCAATCCCCACCTCCGGCCATTATTTATACTCTAATAATAAAGAGCCTTTTGAATAAAATCCTTAAAGTATTATAAATTGATTACTTATGGACAACTATTTTGTTCCTCAAGGTAACTTTCATCAATTATGGCTTTTATGGCCATTTCCCTCCATAGAAATTAGACCCCCTTCTAGAAAACTCCACAAACTGGCCGATGGGCCAACCCCTCTATATATGGGAGCCAAGTTTAAAAAAATAGATGGGGCCATTTTGGCCCCTGGTGCATCCTTGTACCTTTATATGAAGAGAATTGGCTAGTGAAATTCATTTAAAAGTGTGATAGAAAATGTTTGAGCTTATTTGTGCACATTTAGTGCAAATCACTCAAAGAAAGGGGAATAGACAGGAAACCTCAAAGATTTACACAATGACAGATGAAGCCAAGACTCATCATGACCCCAGAAGCTCCATCTTCAAAAGAAGGCATTTTGATAAAGTGGGCTTACAAGAACAAGAAAAAAAACAAGAATATAGTCAAGGCCTTAAATGAGGTACTTTTCAGAGGAATTCTTTTGACCCAAGAGCTTCTAGCCACATCATATAACAGGAATCAATTGAAGGGGACTTATGTGGTTCATCCATCAACAGCTTTCAAATTATCCATATTCACCTTGGACATTGCTACAGAACTCCCAAGGAGATGCTTTCAAGAAGAACTCAAAGATATTGAAGTTATGAATCAATTGTATTTTTGAAGGAGGGCCAAAAGGCTTAACCCACAAATAATAGTAACACCAATAAGTAAATAAAAGCTTAAATCAATGAGATGTTTGTTTAATCAATTCACCCAGGTGGTTTAATCCCCTAGGCCTTCCCCCAATCTGGCTAATTATACTCCCAGGTATTTATATAGGATGATTATCAGTATGAAGTGAATCAAGACTCAAGTTTATCACATATGCCAACCCCTATTTTGACACTGGGGATCCTTTTTTCCAGTTACTTGATCTACTGAGATTCATTTTATTCTTAATTTTCTTCCATCTTTATATTTAATAAACATTAAACCAAGTCAGTCATTTTCACTTCTTCCTTTTCCTGTTCTGTGAATATTTGTTGATCATATCCTTACTAATACTTTATTCCTCCTGAAAGATTAAAACAGTGGTCAAGGATCTATGTTGGTTGGATCTTTTCCATTTGGCTTCCCTCTTTATGCATACCTTTTTTTATTTCTCTGTCTGTTGAAGAAACTAATCCTTCATTTTTTAGCTCTTTGAATATTTGTATTCAGAAAAAGGGTTTCCTATTTTCCGAGTTCCAGGATAATTATCATTTTTAAGAGGTTCTGTGATATAATCACTTCTTTTTTAAACAAAATGAAACTGACCAAATAATCCAATAAGTTATCTTTTATTCAATTTTTTTAAATGTTCAAAAAGAAAATCAGTTTAAAAAGTTTTTACAAATATAAAAAAACTCAACAAAATTTATTTTCATTGTGAGGTAAAATTTAGTTAAAGCAAGAAGAAAATCAAATTAAGTTTGGATTTACACTTTCATAAAAAAAATAATCTTTATATTTTTTCTATAATTCAAATTTTAGAAGGATTTTTCAATTTTAAGAAAGCTTTCTACTATCAAAAAAAAACATTAATTAACAAATGTTTCCAATCATTTTCATTGTAGCTTAATCCTCAAAATCTCTTCTATTTTATTCACAGAAGTCAAGCTACCTATCATGATGATCCTATTTTTCCAACAATAGAATTAAGAAATCTCATTTCAAAACGAAAAAATATTATTCTTTTGCTTGAAAAGATTTTCAGAGCTATTCTGAATTTTATGTGAATTCGCAGAGGGATTCCCTTTTGAATTTTCGGTACTCCTTATGTTTCATTGGGTTGATTGTTTTCAGCTTACAAGATGTTGGGCGTACTCTTAAAGTCAATCTTCCAAGACTTTCATGCTGAGTATTCTGAACAGACTCTCTTCAAGAGGAAACTTGCTATCCTTCCTAGATATAATTGGAAAAAATGTTTCTATAATACAGTTTAAAATTCTCAAGATGCTAACACAGCTGCTTGTTACCTTGTCCCCAGCTTTCCTGTGTTTACTTCTAATGGCATGTTCTCATAACTTTTACTTATTATCTTACCCTTAGAGATAGGAAACTTGGTTTTGGTTATTAAGTG
The DNA here is from genome assembly GCA_023105745.1 of Austropuccinia psidii. NCBI lineage: Eukaryota > Fungi > Basidiomycota > Pucciniomycetes > Pucciniales > Sphaerophragmiaceae > Austropuccinia > Austropuccinia psidii. The sequence continues at coordinate 61,729,327 of JALGQZ010000003.1, read as the reverse complement.
TGAAGTCAGGAATCAACTCGAAAAACCCCCGGGACAAAGACGTTCTGTGTTTTTTTCTTAATGTGTGTTACTAAAAAAGTTGATTTATTTACAAATTTAAACACAATTTGCATGAAATTTCTCGAAAATTATGAAAATAATCAAAGCCATCATCAAGAAAGCTATTGAATTCTGCTTCATGAGCAGCTTCCTAGTAAACCTCCTAACATCCTTGGGCCAAGAGGTAGAAAACTAGGCAGAAAGTGTTTTTTGGGGGGCTAGATTTTCACCTAATCAAAAAATTGATTGTTGGGTAAATTACTCTTATCCATGAACATTTCAAGCAAATTTTCTTATTATTTTGAATTTGATTTGAGCAAATATGAAATTTCATGACCTGGTTTGGGTCTTTCCCTTTTCCTCACAAATGAACGGCGAGCAGTTTTTTGAAATCGCATAAATTGAAGGTGTTAAAGCTAAGTCACCGGAGCCTTTTGGGTTCAACTGGTAATTTAGCCTCTGCGCCGTCTTGATTGGTACTTATTCTTGTATCAGGGCATGCCAGGCGGGTGGGATCAGCCTTAGTACCGTTTGCAAATGGAGGAAGAGTTTCGTTTTTTCCTAGCCCGACGTTGATCCTCTTCGCAAGATTGGTAGTTAAACACAGACAGCGCTTTCTCTGATTCATACCGTTCACCACAGTCTCATCAAGACCTTGCCCCATTTTCTCCATTGTGGCTGCTTTGTTATCAAAAACAATCCTATTGGGTTCATTTATTGTCCATGGCTTCCATTCGGGAGAACCAGCAGAGCGAAACGTATTGGGATTCAGGCTTCGCACGAAGGAAATCCAATAATGCTGAACCAGGGACGCCCCTGGAGCGCAAGACAGGGCTTGTGGAGCTCCAAGGCCTAAGCATCCTGGGTCGCCACCATCAGTGTTGTTACTGCCCCAGATCGCATATAGCTCACTAGCGTGCGGGCTAAAAAGTCCCTTTTCGGCAAAGCCACCTGGTGTTTCGTCGAGTATGTTGTAACGGTAGGCAAAGTTGGCAGTTTCGCCAGCAGCAGCAAACATGTCGGAGAAGAAGGCTCCAACACAGTGTAATTTGAGCTCAGTCTGTATGGCTGCATCACGTTGCCATTGTGGACCCTTGCCTTGGCGCAGGGAGACATTTCCACGTGGTCGAACGTTCCGACCAAAAAAAGAAACATCATTCAAAGATGGCGGGTATGCTTTCATCATGACTTCTACTTCTCCATCAGTCATTGATGGGCCTACGGATTCTCGTAGATGCTTCTCAATGTCAGCATCTGTCGACGCGCCTTGATTGGAGATATAGTCGGGTGTGCCTTCATTGGATGTGTAACCATAAATTACTGGAACTTTTTGAAATTTTCCTTGTTCAAACATCTGGTAATGGTGAGCCAAAATTAATTGGCCATCAACTGTGGGACCCCAATAGTCGGGGGTGATTTTGCTCTGAAATTCTGAGATTGGCATCATACGCATACAATCAATGGGATCCTTGGAATTTATGCAACCAGTTGAGTTAAGATTGTTGGTGAGCTCGGCATCTCTGTTAACTGAAAATCCCACAGCCCCCCAGCCTGTGCTCTCAACCATTGCACCAGCAAAAAGATTTGGAAAGCCAGTGCCGTGGGCAGAAAGTAAAAGATCGATTGCGTTCCCCCCGGCGGAAACCCCACTCAAGACTATGTGATTAGGATCACCGCCAAATTTGGTAGCGTATTTTTTCACCCATTGAGCGGCAGCAATGACTAGGTATGATTCAAATGAATCATAAGGCATATGCACGATTTTGATACTCAAAACTACGGGAGACAAACACACTCACTATCATTAAGCCCATTGTTTGGTGCTGCCCCTTTTTTGTCTGAATCAATTAAAGTGCCACCAATGAAGCCCAAAATCCCAACTCGATAATTGATCCGGACCACTATCATTTTCATACCACTAGCATGAACTAGTCCCGAGCCATTGAAATTGCCATTTGAGTTAGACATGAAGCCTCCCCCTTGAATAAAGAACATGATCGGCAGTTTGGATGATTCGGTCGCACCAGCGGGGGCGTAAACTGCCGCAAACAAGCAATCCTCCGCCATTTTTTGACGAGGAGAACCATACTGCAGCCCTTCGGGCTTGTTGGCCGCAAGACATAAAGCACCTTCTTTGGTAGCATCTTGGGTTCGCGTCTCCTGCAATGGAAGCTGAGGCTTTGAAAAACGAAGAGCACCTGTCACTGGTGCAGCAAAGCGGAGGGAAAGCCATTGATTGACGCCACTTGAAAGGGAAAGGCCTTGATATTTAGTGTAGCCTAGGTCAACTGAATAGACTTCGCGTCAGTATTGTTTAAATATCCAAAGCTTAAAAAAACGATCTTGGACAACTGGAGATAGAAGACTGAAAACACAAGCCTTACCAAGGCTATCGACTGCCGCAATAGTGTTTACCAGATATCCAAGGCTTAAAGCAAGTGAAAGATACATTGTGAAAATCATTAGAGGCTAAGATAAGGGATTGTCTTGGAATCAGGGAATAAAATATAGGTGGCTAGAAATTGGGGACGGCAGCGGTGGATTGACAACTTGTCACTCTTTTGAAGGCGATGTGATGCCATTGTAAAGCTCACAAGTATACCTCCTCGTTTTCCTCCTTCTATCAAGTATGGCAGTGAAACTGACTTTGAAAGCCACCCTCTGTCGTGTACAAAATAGTGCCCGACGCCAATTATATATTAAATAAGGGAAAGATAACAAAAGAGTATATATTTCGCATGCGAGAGATATAATGAGTGGGTGCCCCACCCGTTTCACTGGCAATCTATAAAAATGGCGTGCCATTGGCGACTTGACTATAAAGGTGGGAGGCGCCGTTGCTTCAGAGAAACGTTCAGCTGACATCTGGTACCAGTTTACGCTCGTCGAAATCGTGGGCAAGCGTCCAATTCGGAGGAGCAGCTGTTTAAACCAACGCGACTCAGCAAAAGCCACGCATAAGCTTAGCAACGAATTCAAAGACATCTTATATTGTCAACTCATGGCCAGCTGGCAAAAAGCCACGAATTGGTTAGAGTAAGGGCTCAAGGCGACAAGACGATTTCGAACGGACTCTTCAAGCTAGTTTTTGGAAATAACGCTCACAGTGCTCGTCACTAGACTACTACCGTACGCATGTAGCATATCAACCAAGGAAGGATAATAAGTGGATGGGAGGTAGTGGTAACTGGGATGACATGGTGTAGTATGATTGTTCTTGCTTTGCCAAGGAGTTTGAAAAAAAATCATAGGGCCTATGTTAATAGTTCAGGAAAGCCTAGTAACTGCTAGTGGCTGTTTTGGCCATCTTATTTGCACGAAAATTGGTCTATTTATTAGGGCATTGGCACCCTGGTTAGCGATCAAGCCTGATGTAGAAATTGATGAGGGGCTGAAGTTCATTCCGTTTTTGAAAAATTTGTGTTAAAGATCGAATCCGTCTGACTAGAGACCTGTTTGGGTCCTGAATTAGACAAAGATTTGCCTATTCTTTTAATTTGTGGTCTATAAAGTCTACATCTCCACCCAGATTCATGTCAATTCTCATTCCCTAGCTCAATTACACTTTTTTGCGCTTTTTTTGTTTCTCCAGTTTTTTGATAGTATGCATCAAAAACATACAGGCTGTTGCAACTTGAGAAATCCCAAAGTCAAAATCCACAACTTTTGTATATACCGATTTGATTTTTGGAGTTTTGAGAATATCAGAGCTTTTGAGTTGTGGCATTTGACAGGCACAAATTCAACTTTTACGGCCAAATACCATTTTTAATTTATAATCTTGAGCTTCAAAATACCAATACACTCAGCTCAATTCCAATTTTTTTTTCACCCACATATTTTTTCCTTCATCAATGCTACAGTGCGCTGGACACGGAAAACTCAATGTGCATATGGTTTCAGCCCAGTGTGCATTTAGCATGGATTTTGAAGCTGATGATGAAGTCTTTATAATATTCCATTAACAAAAGATCTGTCAGTTACAAATTCCTCCTGATGTCTAAGCATGTTAAGCTTTTAAATGATTGATTGAAATAATCAAAGAAGAGCATATATTCAAGAATAATTCAAGTATAAAAGAAAGCTATTGTAGCGTTCAATTCAAAGATGTACTTCCTCAATTAGACATTAATTAAATGAATTCATATTGTGAGAGAATTTGGACCATTTTTGGGATGTGTAAAGTTAGCTTGGTATTATACACCTAATGGGTTATGCCAGACACTTCAAAAAAGGGGAACATCTTACATGTTCCAATAAAAATTAACAAATTGAAATGTTATGACTCATGAAAGCTGAGGTTTTTCCAGGATTCCTGGGTTGTATTATTGAAATCTTGATTGAAATATATCAAGAACTATCCAATTACATGATTGGTAATTCTTCTCATGAATATGAGCATTTTATATATCTATATATCTGTCTATATATATGTACATATTTTTTCTCTTGAATGAGCTACTTTATTTTTACTTACTCCATATTAATTCATATACTTTGAGTATGAAATCTGTGTATTTCGGGCTCAAACAGAAATCAACATATAAATACGGTTCATAATTTTCAAAAAATAGGCTTTGGATGAATATTCTAAGAATTTTTAATTCATATTCGATTAATTTTAGGACTGTATTGAATTAATTTAGCTTTATTGTAAGAATTTCTTTGAAGTACATAAATTTATTGTTGAGAATAATATCAAATATTCAATATTTTAATATAGAAAAAATTAAAGAGAATCAAATTATCTATCTTGATCAATCAAAGCATATAAAAGTGTTTAATGTGTGAAAATCTGATCTATTGCTTTAGTTTTATTTCATTGAAATCAATAATACAAAATCATATTTTATGAATAAATTGAAATTTTTGTGATTATTTTTCTTTCTTTAAATAAAAGATGAAGTTTAAAATCTACAAAATAAAAATCAAGTACAAGACCAGCAAGTACCATATTCAAAGACATGATGTGAAGAAAACTGGAAAGAAGTTGGATCTCAAGCTCCTACTCTTTCCATTGAGCTATGTTTTAGAGCTATTGCATGATCTCAGAGGTTATTTAAGATCAAAACTGTAAGATTTGTCTGTAAAATTATTGATAATATTACAATTAATCAATATTACTATTATTTTTCCTATTAATAGTATATTGAAGCATGTTATAGCCACAGATCAATATCTTATTACCTGAGGATTTCTGTTGTTTTTCATATACTACTATGAATATAGCAGTAAGTAACAATTTCATAGTATAATAACTTAAAGGAAGTGTACACTAATATGAATTCTTTCAAAGCTTAAATAGAATCATTGTAAATTATAAATATCTTCTACAATATTAATTATGAATGATTCTTTAAGAAAGATACATATCTTAACGAGGGGATTAAAAAATTGAAATTTAGCACTAATAAGCACTCTATGAACAAAGTTTCTTACCTATTTGGGTATTTGAAACATACCTTAAGGATCACACAAATAATTATGAGGTCAAAAAGGTTTTTATAAAAAACTGTCACATGGGATTCAAAAGCATCTTAATGAAAATAATTTGAATAGTAACCTAAGACTGGATAGTGGATAAATATATAAGTTTTATCTTATTCGGAAAAATATTTCACAGAGACCATCAATGGGAAACCAATTCAAGTGCTCGAATTATGCATTGAAATCAACAAGACACACCCTAGTCAATTAAAACCAACTTGACTTTCTGAGAAAATGTGGCATATTTGTTTTTTGAAAGGGTACAGTTCATTCATAATTATTCAAAAATACTCCCGCTGCACTTTATTTAATACGGTTCCATAATTGAGTCCTTATCCTGAGGAATGACACCAAGATCAATGTTAAAATGATATTTTATTCCACACTTAACTTCATACTCTCTCACTTCACTAACCCTTTGGATATTCATGATAGTTTCACAAAGTAATGATAAATAACTTCCTAATTAAGACCCAAAAGGAGAAAATTAACTTACATATATCTGATGAAAATTCTTATCTCAAATAAAATGGTAAAAGATAAATTTTAGAAGTTCTTTTGGAGTTGTTTTCATGGGAATGTGACTTGCAATATTCAAGAAATTAATATTAAAGAAAGTCAGGCTACTGCAAATTATTTATCACCTGAAGCGCTAAAAGTAATTATTGTTGAATAAATAATTAAATCATTTAATTCAAATTCTACTAGTACTACTAAATGCATATTTGAATAGCTTCGGGTCATTTAAATTCAAAAAGCTAGATTTAAATAACTTGATTTTATATTTCAAAAGACTGATCAACCATATGAGGTAATTTTATTATTATTAATCTCCATGAATTCTGATCAAATTGGAAATTATTTAAACACTTCATTTACTAGTATCTCTGGGACCATTTTGTGAGAGAAAAGATGTTATCTGAGAATTGGTAATAATTTCAGAAAAAACTTCAAAAGTTAAAAAATTTGTTACTTCATTATAGAGGAAAATGAAAAATCGAAATACAAAATAAATTTAACTTGCCTTAAATGTGAAAAATATCTATTAGTTTAGAATATTGATTATCCTTTTTAAATTACATGTTTTTAATTTATAAAATTAAAGCTTTTTTTAATTATCTCAATGGTAAAAAGAAAATATATATGATTTAGTAGATCTGAATCTTTTGATTCTTTAATATTACTTCATATTAAAGCCAATGTAATGGATATGATTACTTTTATACCCATAAAACCAATGATTTACAATTTGAAAATTTGTTTTTATCCAGTTAAAAGGCTTAGAAATCTTATAATATAATTCCAATTACATATGTATTCTAAAGAGATTCAGAATTTTCATTTTTTGGAAGCTTTTTATACTTCATATTCATTCAGGATCCATGAAGTCTTTCCGTTTCAAAAGAGAAACTTGATTGATATATATGTTATCGAATCTTATTTTTTGAAATTTAGAAATTTTCTTTGAGAAATATCTTTTTTTCTATTTTTGATTATTTGTAATTGATTGATCTATTTTTGATTATTTTAATATTTATTTTTACAATTATATCAATTCTATATAAATGTATATATATAGAAAAATTAATCAATCCATGTTTAAATCAATTGATGGCCTCATAGAGAACCATTTGGAGTATATTTCCTGACACCAATAATAAGTATTGTTATTTTTTGGAAAAATAGAGATATCAGATATAAAAAAATAAATTCTTTGAATTTTTTTTGAAAAATTACAATTTTCTATCAATATTCCTTTGAACAAGCAAACAGTAATTTCTATATCAAATATTTTCAAAGAAATATCTATTTAGGGTAGTAGTAAAGAAATATAAGAAAAATGGTAAATAAATGGATCCCTTATGTGTATTGATCAAGGGGTAATATTGCCCATTTTTTTAAAATTCCTTCCTCCTCATAAAATTGGGGAATTTTTTACCAAAAAAAAACAAAAACTTAATCTAGATACACTTAACAATCTCAGTATTTTTCACATTGTCTTTTGTCACAATATTGGGTAATCTTGGAATATGTTTGTTATATTCCAAAATAATTTCTTGAGACAAAAGAGACTGAATTTTTTTGAGATTATAAACCTTTTTATTTTGTTTTCAAACTCCTCTTTATAATCTGAGGAGCCCTGAAATAATTTACAGAATTGTTTGAGAGAATAAGTGTTCAAACTGTTGGGGTCAAGATGGAATCTTTTTTCCAGCCACCACAAAGTTAGTGACCATTAAATATTCTTTTTTTACCTCCAATTAGTTTAAAAAGGTCATTTGAGAAAATTTATTGATCTTACCAAACTGAGGAAAGCCTAATGTAACAAGCTGTAAAATCCTCAAATTTGTGCATTTTTTGGCCCAAATTTTGATGAAAATGTCATTGACACTTAAAGAAAACTTACATATCCTTTGAGGGTGAAGTAATATATTGGAAGTAGAAAGATTTCCTGGTAGTAATTAGCCAGCTTATAAGGTTTGACTATGAAAAAATAACTAAATATTAGCAATATTTTACTTATTGTACTATCAATTTCCTTATTAAATTAAAGAACAAGTTAAATAATGATTATAATTATGGAATATAATATTTATATTATTATATAAATATGATAATATAAATTATATTAAAAAAATTAATATAATAAAAATAACTATATTAATATATAATACTCAATATATTTATGGCACTTTATTAATGTTACAAACAAATAATAAAGGCTTAAAAAGCTGTTATTTGATAATAAAAAACAATTTATAACAATAATATTACCAATATTAAAGTTATATATTAACAGAAATACTATTTATATTAATAAAAAGATTATTGGAAATATTAATAAAGAGAAAATTATTATAAAAGATGAAAATAACTTACTTTTGAAACTTAATATTATAATTTTTAATTAATTTATTCCTAAAAAATTTAAGTAAAACTTGTTTAAACTGTATTTACAGTTAAAAAATAGAAGAAATTACAAATATTCTTGTTTTATGTGGAATTAGAGTTTTTACAGAGAAATTTAACAAAAGAAATTGAAAATTGGTTTAATCACATCAATATTGATGATTATAGTGAAGATGAACTTGATTCTTTGAATATATAGTAGTTTTATATAAAAAGAAGAAAGCTTTTACCTTTGGTTTTAATGATTGAAGGTTTTTGTTGAGTCTGAGGGCAAAATGGAGGTAAAAAAGTGTCTCTATGTAGTAAAATCCTCCCTCCTAGAGTCCAGAAGGCTTTTAGTAGACACTTACTGATGGTATCCACTGGAATTGATCAGTATTCTAAGGTTTAGTGATGATTACATCATAATTAAACCATCTTATCTCATTATTACACCATTATTTAGAGCTATCACTGCAACTCTAATTTTTCTGACATAATAGGCTTGGAAGAATACTGAATTTCATGGATTTCATTATTTTGAATTATGATAAATTAGTATTTACCACTTTTATTGCTTATATGACTTTTAAACGTAAATTAAGATTACAGTGAGTGATCATAAATAATCAATTTTAAGGTTAAACTTTGTTTATTAATAACTTTTGATTTATAAATGCTAAATCCATTTAGAAATTCAATTCTGATATCTTTGCATGTCATTATTAAACCTTCAAGAGAATTTCATTACATCATCAAAAATCTATTTTTAATTATTTTTCTTGTAACTCATCTTTTCTGTCAAAATTTACTATTTTAAACTTCAAGCCATTATTTAAAGGGGCTATACCTTGAATATAATGATAATCATTACATAATTATTCATTTATAAGCTATTAAAATCTGAATATCCACTTTTTTTCCATTTGGAACCACTTTATCAACAAAGGGGTCAATGGCTATAATGATTTTGTTCAATAAACCCTTACAAGCTATAATCTTGTTTATAGCTTTTCACAGAAATTTTATATCTGCATTCCTACAGTAATTAAATGGTAGCTTTCCTTTTTTGTTCAGCTCTCTATAATGTATATTTCAAGATATATGAGCTAAAAACCACAAATATATGCACTGATCATAAAAGCTCATATATTCAGGTTATTTCCTTAAGTATTGACTTTACAGATATGACATAAAAATTTTATATGTGTAAAATTTCATGGGGAATCCAATGGTGCAATTTATTATGAATAATGATTATTTGTTTTCTGATATAATCAGGGATTTATGCTTTTTTATGGCATTTTTCACTTATTTCTCAGTAAGTATTAGCTTTACTGTCAGGCTGAGTATATGATGAAGCTATAAGAATACTATTTACACCTTTAACTATGAGTTTTACATGGTGAAATTACTTTAAAAAAGTTTTTAGGATGATAAAAATGGTTTAAAAATGAAGTATTAAGGGCTTTACTATTATGAAATAGTGGCGGTGAGTGCTGTTGAAAGCCCTGGGTGCAGTCTTACCAGTTGGGTTACTATGATAGGAGCTACAATATCAAGAATTAAAGTATACCTGACTTGTTTTCCAAGGTCATAGCTGTTTTTGACAGTTGTACTACGTAGTAATTTAAGAATAGGTTGGGAATCCTCTTTTGGGCAGAGAAAGCTCCCTTTTAATCCTGAAAATGGGTGAAAAGGTCCTATAAACCATTTTACACGTATGAAGTGAAAATTTTTCACTTCAGAGTACTAGGTTGTGGCTTTCACAAGGACTTTATACTCTGTATTGGGCTCAGATGTGGTTTTGAAACCACATCTGGGCAGTTTTCACCAATACAGGGGTAAAACTTTCATCTGGGGACCACACAGCCCTCTTCTGATGTGTATGATGCGTAGAATGCTGTACAAAGCCTGTATGAGACCCTAGTATTTAATTAACTATAAGTTATTGAAGTATAAACATGCTTCTTTGTCTGTTTGACACCTCATAATCATGGTTATGGGATATTATCCCACAGAAAAGGTGTATTGGCCCAATTGTGGGGGTTTAACCTTAAGATTGCTGTACCTTTGTCATTTTTTGAGATATTGAGCTAAATTTTGTTCATTGTGTATCCCTGCATGAGATCTATACACTGGTACCTCATTTGGTATGGGTAACATTAAATATGGCAAAGTTATCCCATGTACAAGTTTTGTTATTCAGATGTATGATTTTCTCAATATCTGTATGGTGCTTGTTTGCTCCAAAACTTTTGTTCTAGATGAGATATGGGGAAATGAAAGGCACCATCAGATAGCCCTGATTGTTCTCTTTCCAAGAAGACTCCACTTGGAATATCTCACACTAAAACTATAGAAGCTAGATGAGAGTTGAATACTTCATTCACCCTTATTTGACCTTATTTTGGCCATAATTTCTATATTTTGGTGTTAGATCAATTTGGCTAGTACCATTGTATATCACTTACTTAGAAATTCAATTTGAATACCCATTTTCTGGGGTTAAGCCTCTTCCTCTGGATTTCAGATGAGAGGTGAAAATTAAGGTCTATGCTCAGCAACAACTTTGAGAAGGAATAACTTTGTTATTATTTGTCCTATGATGATGGGACTTGTATATTTGGAAAGAGGTGAGTTTCCTCTTTCTTTTTATACCTTTTGAGATGACTTGGTGGTATCTTAGCTTTACCATTGGTTTATGATATTTGGCTGTCATGCTTGTGCTCTGGTTTTGAGTCACAGGCTGAAATTTACAAATATGGAATAAAAATGTTATATGTGTATTTTACCCTGGTGAGTTTAATGGTGGAATTTATTTCAGATTTCTATTTATCAGATTCAGAGATAATCAAGAATTCATGTCTCTTTATGGCATTTTTATTTATTTCAAGGTAATAATTTTAATTCTTATTATTAGAATAAATATTGTAAAGTTGTTTTGTGACCTTTTTGGATATGTAGTCATATCTCTAATTCTTACACAGCTCTACTACTAGTTGTAAGAAATGATCTTCCCAATATTAATGAGGAACAGAATTTGGTATTTTTAATTCCTTGGATATAATGCAGCTCAATGGGATAAAGTGAGAAATATCATCAAATAAACAAATAGAAATGGTAGTGCTATGAGCTGGGGGTAAATATGGGAAAATTCTGATTACTTTCTTAATTAATGAACTAATAATATTCTATTACATTTATCATAGATTGAAACATCCACAAAGGAATAGAAATCCACTCACCCTTTGGGTATTGGAAAAGATCTTCATACCTGTAAGATGTGTCTATGAAACTGTTGATAATATTACTATTAATCAACACTACTATTACTGTTCTTATGAGATATAATAATAAAAAATCATTATAGCCACAATCAAATAATTAATTAGTTAATTATTTCTTTTAATTTTTATACACTACTAGTGATTATAACAGTAAGAAGTGATTTTCTACAAGAATCAATTAAAAGAAGTATTTAATAATAAAACTTCTTTATTAAAGTAATAAAATCATTTTAAATTAAAATAATAAAATTATTTTAATATATAATTATCTTTTGTAAGAATAACTATAAATATAATTCTTTAAGAAAAGTATTCCTAGAGAAAAACATTATATAATTAATAATAAATCATTCACTAATACTCCAATGAACGTTGGAAAGAGATTGGTAGAGATATTTGACAGATAAATTGTGGATTTGTAGGATCAAAATTGATTTATAGTAGTATTACAGCAATATATAGTTGATTTCTATTATTTCACATCTTTCTGATTTATTCTGAAAGATTTAACTAATAATTACTTGTTGGTAACAAAGATATAATTGGATAATAAGATGATTTCAAAATAACAGCCAGAGGAGGCCTCTTTGGAGTAAAAATGTAAGATGTGACTATGAAACTGATGATAATATTACTATTAATCAACAGTACTATGTCTGCTCTTATGAAATATAATAATAAAATATTATTATAACCACAATTAAATTATTAAAGAATTATTTCTTTCATGTGTTAAACACTACTAGTTATTTTAACAGTGAGCAAGTAATTGTCTACAAGAATCAATTACAAGAAGATTTTCATAATAAAACTTCTTTTTATTAAAATAATAAAATTATTTTAATATATAATTATCTTTTTCAAGAATAATTATAATGGTAATTCTTGAAGAAAACTAATTTTAGAGAAAAACTTTAAGAATTAAAGATGAATCACTCACTAATATTCCAAAGAACTTATTAAAAGATAAGATAGAGAGATTTGAAGTAGCATTGTGGATTTAAAGGATCAAAATGAATTTATAAAAGTATTACAGCAGTTTATAGTTGGATTCTATGATCTCACATCTTTATGATTGATTTTGAAAGAATTAAAACACTTAAGAATAGCTTTAACTAATACTTACTTGTTGGTAACAATGTTATAAATGATAATAAGATGATGATGTGGAAAAAACAGCAAGAAGAGGCCTCTTTCAAGTCAACAACAGCTCACAGAGGCATGCCATGGAGCAAACTGAAAAACCAGTGAGTGAGAAAACAAGAAACCCTTTTGGATTATTGATTGCATCATCTGTTGTCACGTAAGATTATCATAATTACTTAATTGATGCTTTTACGTGACTACCAACCCCAATATGGTTAAGAATCAATAGAGTAACATCTGTAAGTCTTCTTTTATTCAAAAATAATCATTGATTTCTCAAAGTTATCAATGTTATTGCCAATTTCATCACATCTTGTAGTTACTGTGAATTTTTGAAGATTCAGTGTTTCACATAGAATAGTCAAAAATGGACTGTAAGTAAAGCATTTCATTTTACTGGTAAAACTGTAATTCCATTTGGTCGTACCATAGATCATACAGTTCTCCATTGGTCCTGAAAGTTTCAGAAAGATTCATTAAGAATTGTATTTTTAATGAATTTTTGAAGTTTTTACCTCATTTCTATGTAGAATTGCAAATATCAGTGTTTAGCTGGTTGCTATGGGGTAAATTAAAGGATACAAGTCCAAAAAGGGCTTTAATTACTCTTTTGGGGCTTATCCATGGAAAATAATTGAGAATTGACATGGTTACAGGAGTCTAAGTAGCTTTTTACCTCCTTGGCATGTCAAAATAGCAGGTTATTTGCTATTTTCTTAAGATTTACTGTAGTTGTAACATGGTAACCAAGTTCCCAAAGTGTTTTAGCTTACTAATTGGGCCAAGATCAGCCATGTATCCAAGCTTTGGAGCTTTCCACGCCTCTGAGGCCTCAGAAGCTGGGTACCCTGGCTCTCTTTGATGTCTTTTGTCCCCCTTGCTTATTTTTCACCTCAAAATAGAAATTTAAGCTTAAAGTGAGATATCCACTATGGGTGTACCAAAGGTCTATGTAAGAATACCATGATATTAGGTGATCAAAAAATGAATAAAACTATTCTTAGTGTATATGTAACATGGGATTTCTCACATTCCCATTATTTTGGCCTGAAATTAAGAAAAACAAAAGTTTTCATGGATCTTTTATGTGGTATTGAAGTATTTTCCATATTACCACCTCAAAGAGTTAATTTGAGCTTATTCACTCTATGAAGCTACCATAGGTGAATTTTTGTGTAGAATCCAAATCTGGCCTTGAATCCATGGATTTACTTACTCAAGAAAAGGTTATTCATCTTTTCTGAAATCAAAAATCATGAATTTTGGATATATGCATGACTTATGAGTTATGCATAATTCAAAATTTATTTTTAAGATAATTGTGGCCTATTTGGGTATGTAACATATACCTAAAGGCTCATAAAAACTGGCTCACAGAGGCATGCAATGGAGCAAAATAAAATCCCAGTGAGTGAGAAAGAAATAATAATTTTTGTATTATTGATTACATCATCTGTTGTCACATAAGATTATCATAATTACTTAATTAATGCTTTTACCTGACTACCAACCCATTTATGGTTAAGAATAAAAGGAGTAAGAACTGTAAATCTTCTTTTATTTTAAAATAAAGGTTAATTACTAAAACTTATCAATATTATTGGAATTTTCATCACAGGTTGTTTTTTCTGTGAATTTGGGAAGATTCAGTGTTTCACATGGAATCATCAAAAATGGACTGTGAGTGAAACGTTGGATTTTACTTATGTAACCATGATTCTTTTTGGGTTCTTTATGTTTCATATAATTCTCCATTGTTCCTCAAAAGCTTAAGAAAGATTCATTAAGAATTGCATTTTTAATGAATTTTTGAAGTTTTTACTCCATTTCTATGTAGAATTGCAAATAGAACAATATAGCTGGTTGCTATGAGGTCAATCAATGGATACTAGTCCAAAAATGGTTTTAATTACTCTTTTAATTCTTATCCATGTAAAATCATTAAGAATTGAAATGGCTACAGGAGTCCAAGTTTCTCTTTACCTCCTTTTCATGTCAAAATAGTAGCTTATTTGCAATTTGCTTATGATTTAATGAGATTTTAACTTGGTAACTAGGTTCCCAAAAGGCTTTAGTATACTAATTGCGCCATTACAATCAATGGATCCAAGCTTTGGAGCTTTCCACGCCTGAGAGGCCTCAGAAGGTGGGTACCCTGGCTCTCTTTGATGTATTTTGTCCCCCTTAGCTATTTTCACGTCAAAAATAGTAATTTAGGCTTCAAGACTGATATTCACTATGGGTGTACCAAACATTTATGTAAGAAGACCATAAATTGAAGTGCTACAACATGCATAACACTAATATTAGTGTATATGTAATATGATATTTCTCACATTCTCATTATTTTGGTGTGAAATTGGGAAAAACAAAATTTTCACAATTCTTTTATGTGGTATTGATGATGTGGTGTTGAATTATTTTCCATATTACCACCTCATAGAGTTAATTTAAGCTTTTTAACTTTATTGAGCTACCCTACCTAAAGTTTTGTGTAGAATCCAAATCTGGCCTTAAATCCATGGATTTACTTACTCACAAAACAGTTATCCATCTTTTCTGAAATAAAAAATGATTTATTTTGAATATATGCATGACTTATGGGCTATTCATAGTTCAGAATTTATTTTAAAGATAATTGTGGCCTATTTGGGTATGTAAAATATACCTCAAGGCTCACAATACCATTAATGCCAGTCTAGATATTGTGGGAGTGAGGTAAAAGAACTAATAATGGATTAATAATCAAGTGTATTTTATTAAATATCTTCATAAATACATCTCCTCATATCTGCACATTATTCTCTACATTGCAAATAAAATGGGCCACATTTATGTGACATTACCCAGGACATTTAGGTGGTTTTTATTATACTTCAAAATTGATTTTGGAATATCTGATTCACCATGAGCTTTGAAAAGAAGAACATAAGAAACTTTTATCAATATTATGAATGGAAAATGGGATAAAAAGATCTTGAAGAACTTATCAATTTATTGTTCATTTCTTTGAAAATATTAAAAGATCATATAAATTGAATCAAACTCTTGAAAAATAAGGTAATATCTGGGAGAAATTCTTCAAGTGGTCCTTGTTATGGCCAGTCTTTGTGAGCTTCTGAGTAGGTGATAATTATTTCAAAGTGAAATATGGTTTTAAAAACTGAATTTCTAAAGAATGATAAATGAAATTTCCAGAGAAGTATTCATTTATATCCATTAGCTTGGAGGTAGAAGACTGGTTTATTGAGATTTTAGTAATTTATTGTTTTGAATGGGAGCCTTCCTCTTCCTTTTGAGACCTTCAAAACTTTTGGAATCCTTATTAATCCCTTTTCTTATCTTTTTCCCTAGTGTGCACTTTAATTTTCTTAAATTCTAAGGGCTCTTCAGAATATTAACTTCCACATTTTGAAGAGGGTGAGAGCTGGGAGGTCATCCTTCTAGTCAAAATAGCTTGAAATTTTTGATTGCCTAGTTGGTTTCAGACATTGAGATTTTGAAAAGTTTTTTCCCAATTGGGTAAAATATTTTCTTTTATTCCACTTCTCCTCTCAACTTTTCATTGAAATAATCACCTTTATATCTCTTACAAAAGAAGATATCATAGACAAATCTGAAGTTCAATATTGGGTGGAAGCTTTTCTAGCGATTCTCAAAAGTAATTGGTATTTCATGATCAGAGATAACTTAGAGTAAAAATATGAGGTAAGGAATTTCTTACATTAAGAATCATTTCCTTTGAGATTATATTAATCATTTCAATGAATTTCTTTGAGTATTAATTACTTCAAATACTGTACCAGTGGATTCTTGAAGCCATATTTTGATCATTGTATGAGCTCCTTCAACCATTGAAGGGATGAAAATACAAAAATGAGGGTCATGGCTACCCCAAGAAGCTAAAATTTATTTCTCCAAATGAATCCAGGTATTTTCAAAATTTTGAATTAAAAGTATTTTTAATTTATTTATTCATTTTATTCCACTCATTTCCAAAGACCTTCTTAGCATTAAAGTACATAATCTAATGATGAAAGCACAAAATAATTCTCCAAATTAAAATGAACAAGTTAAGGCAAAAGATAATAGAAATAATTATTAGATTCATTCCAATAGTGAATCGAGTTATTCATTACTTTGATACAAATATGCCCCTTCATTAAATAGCAGGAAACCTCTTTGCTTATAAGACAAATCAAAATTATCTTTTTTGATTTGGGACATTTTCTCTGTTCAATTATTCAATTAAAATATCAAGGGGTGTAAAAATATTTCTTTTTCAAGTCTTAAATTTTCTCTTGTTAATTAGACCAAAGTAACCATAAAGTGTGTTGTTGGAATTGTAAAATAAAACAACATGAGATAAGGGAATTTAATGTATGTTGTTTTTGTATGTAGAATACAAATAATTAACATGTTGAAAGCCCTAGATAAAACTAAGCTGCTGAGGATGAGTTAGAAAAAGGACTTAATGTAATCTTCTTGGTCTCTTTCACAGGCCCTCAAATAATATTCTTTCTGGAGGATATCAATATGAAAATTCATAGAAATTTAACCTTGAAAACTAACTTTTTCATTCTTTCCTTTGGTTATAAATTTTGTGAGGAATTACTGGTTTATATGTCTCACTTCAAGTGAGAAATTGAACTTGGATTTACCCATTCATAAGGAGTTTTTCAGAAAATTCAGAAATTTGAGAGGTTTGAATATTATTTAGTTTTCTAAATGATGGATTTGATTAAATACTCTCAAATTTATCATGATTGTATTCAGAATTTCTTAAATTTAGATTAAATCAATTTTAAGTGGCATATTTTCCGGAATAAATTGAAAAGGTTGACTCAGTATAGGATTTTTCTTTGAAACTCTTTGTGATACTACTATTGATATAGAGTACTGTGAATATTCTTATGAAATTTTCCAAAAGAAATATATTATAACCAGAAATTACTTGGACAGTAAGCAGTAACTGTTAGCCAGAATCAATGACAATAATATTTAATAATAAAGCTTCTTACTGAAACAATATATCATTATTTTGATTAAGAATTATATTTTAGAAGAGTAATTATTATTAATTCTTCAAAAACAATAAAAATATTGGAGAAGAAGCCTTCATTTGATAAATAGCTTACTGATACTCCAAATAAGCCTTGAAGATGTTTTTAAGGGTTATTTCTCATATTATTTGTGGATTTAAATAATTAGAATCTGATACAAAAAGTATTGATACAACAATTTTAGTTAAGGTAATATTTTAAATAGTAATACTATTTTATTTAATTTTTTTATGGTTTATTTGGAAATATACAAATACTCAATAGTTATTAATATCTCATACTTACTCATCGCTTCAAAGATTTAAGGACTTGGCTGAATGATAATGATTAATATTGGAAACAAAGAGGAAAGTAGGCTTCTTTTAACTCTCAAATATCATTACAAGGAATTCAATTTATTTAACTGAAAGCCAAATTAGTGAAACTCAAAAACCAATCAGCTTATTTGAATTAATTTTTAAATTACTTGTCATGTGAAATTATCAAAATTACCCAGATGAGTGAACTACATGGCTACCAACCCATTTATGTTTAATAAATAATGAATTTAACAATTGAAATATTCTTTTTTTAATTTTTTTTGAATTTATTATTTTTATTTGAAATTTTATCACAGGTTGTATTTTCTGTGAATTCATGAATATTCAGTGTTTGATGTGGCATCATCATGAATAGATTGTAATTAAATCTTTTAATTGACATTTTGAATTCATAATTTTTTTATTATATATTGAAATCCTCTAAATTAATCCTATATGTCTTAGAGATATCAGTTTAGTATTGTATTTTTAATTAATTTTTGAATTTTTACCTGATTTTCTATGTGGTTTAAGTAAATAGTCACTATGAGCAAAGTAGCTAAACCTGAAAGCAGGTGTTCCATTTGGAAATCAGCTTGGACCCAGCTTAGACTGAGCTTGGTCCCTTCCTCTGAGCTAGGTTGATCCCAGAATTTAATTTTTTGTAAATATTCCCAGTCCTTATAAGCCACTGGAATATTGAAGAATTTCCAGGCTTGATATTCTATCCTTTCAATTGGATAGAATAGATCTATAGTACATTGTATCCAATGTTTTTAGATCTCGGGATAAATTGAAAATTCTCTTGACTAATTATATTCTATTCATAAAAAAATTATCTACTAAAAAAAAATTCCCTTTCACAATTACATTACTAATTTAAGTACATCATTTTACCTTTTGAAGGCCTCAATAAGTAAAGCCTAGGATTTAGAATTTTGAAATCCTCTGCTTTTTTGGGGTTATTCATCATGAGAATATATTTATTAATATCATTCATTATTTTTTCCTCAAGGGATGACTTACAAAAAATATATTCTAAGTCAGAATCTTTCCTTAAAATCCACTATGATTGTGACTTTTTGAATATAACCAAATTATTTCAAATCAAGAAAAAAAGATAGTCAAAGATCTTTTTGAAAAAAACCTATAAAACCTAAAAATATAGAATATTCATATTTTCCTTGCTTTATTGAATCAGATTTTTTCAATTCCAGGACTATTTTGGTTTTTTTATTTGGAAGTATTTTTATCATTACTCATACTTTAGAAAAATTATTTTCATCAGTAATAGTAATATGAATTTTTGGAAAAAAAACATTATTGACTTGTGTTTTTAATGGGCTTTTTTATTCATTATTTATTTATTAAATTATATTTTATAATTGATTGAAGCTATATTTCATAGTTTTTTAAATTTATAATATATTTATAAGCACTGTACTGTAAAAATGAGAAAGATCATCATTTTTTAAAGTAGTGTACAGTACATACTGTAACTGTAATAGTGTCAACAATCATCAACAATGTTACTGTAGCAGACCTTACTAGCCCTGCTACAGCTCTTTTAAGTATAAAATCAATTCAATAAGAATAAATAACCAAATCAAAAATGGAATAAAATATTCAAAAATTCTCTAAGAAAGATTAAAAATAATCATCAGAATAAAAATACACAATAGAGTTCAAAATAACACAAAAGATATCCTTCTTAAAAATCAGGATTATATATCTTGCTCCTCATTTCATACTAAAAATTGCAAGGAAATCTCATTTTAATGATGAAAAAACAAAATTATTAATTAATAACACAAACCTTTATCTCAGCTGTAATGATATTTTGGGATAATTTTGACCTTTTATTGAATATTCTGAATTAATTTGAATTATTTTCGTTTCTTCATATTTTCTCTCTAAACAATTGACATGAGAGATATTTCATTTGGAAATGCAAAAAATAATCAGAACCAATGAGAAATAGATTTATCAATATACTCCTAATCATTTTAGCTTAAAATCTTAAAATTGTGTTCAAATTCCAAGAAATAAGGTCTAATTAACTCATTATCTGTGCTCTATATGCACATCTTACTGATAGAATTTATCTGAAAATATTCTGAAAAATTTATTTGGCCATAATAATGGTCAAAGAATTTCAACATTCAAATAAAAGAGTGATTTGTCAATCAAAAAAGGGATAAAAACAATCTGGTTATTTCACTAATCTACTCCTAATTTCATTTACAAAAGGAGATAATTTTTTCTTTAAATGAAAAATTACTTCAGAATATCAACAGTAATCACATTCATGGTTTTTAGAGCTCTTTCAAGGAAATATTTCATAAATTCCAATAAAACAAATATGAAAATTTGTGTGAATTTCTTGTAAGGTTTTCAGTAATAAGAGGGAAATTCTTGATAGGTGATTGAGACCACTCTTTGAATCTAGTTGGACATGGCTTACAAGTGATATGTGTATAGATTCAAGCTTTTTTCTGCCTACTCTCTTTCCAGAATACTAATTGAAGCAATAACTAAAGCTCTTTTTTCATTATACATACTAAAATTAAAAACAAGAAATTTTTCCATATTGGAGCATCTCAATACTTAAGTAAGCTGAATGTATTATTTCATGAACCAACATTTGTAAATAGCCCATTATTATCATGTTATTGTTATTTTGGATAATATTACTTCCTGTATTTCATTTCAACTTCTCAAAATTTTCATTAGTTTCCCAAATAAGGATTTGAAATAAGTTTTATAAGACAGCTTCCTCATTTCAGTTATTTCTTGAGACCACATAAGATAATAATTATTAAAAAACAATTAGTTTATTTTGTAATAGCTTAGTGTTTTTGAATTCCTTCAATTATCTATTTATGAATTCTTAATAATATTTTATACAGATGTCCCACATACCTTTTTGAGAATAGATTAAGGTGGCGAAATGATCAAATAATTTCTTGAATTTATTTTTAAAATCTAATTTTGTTAATTTTTTTAGTATTGATACACTAACACAATTATTTTAAGATAATGGAGCTTTTCATTTTATAAAACACAGCTATTATATCGAGTTCTCAAGTATAATAATAACTCTCCATGTATACCAATGATTAAAGGTTAGATGAAAAATGCATTAAACTAAAAAAGTAAAATGTTTTAAAAATTAATTCAACATCAAGAAAGCTCAATGGATTACTTTGAAATGGGAAAATAATCTATTTTAATCAAGTTTAACTATATTCATGTATACAGGTCACCTTTTTCAAATTGAACACATATTTTAATTCTCTTCATACTTACTATTGAAGTATTAGTTATTTGAGATTAAATAACCTATATGATAGACATCCTCCCCTCATTTAATTGAAATAAAAATGAAAAAAATGAAAAGGAATCATCAGAATATATATTTCTTTGTATCATATTAAACAATCTATTATATAGAGAGGGTTGATCATAATCAACTATGTTTTGAAAGGAATACAAAAAGTGATATATTAACTTATTTTAGGGAGGAAAAATATTAATATTTCAAAGAAGAAATGAGAGATATTTTATATGTAGATTGGTTGTATCCAGGAAGCTATTAGGTTATCTGTTTTCTCTGAGGCTCCTAGTCACTCTTAATTCAAATTTTGGGATCTTACAATAGAGAAAAAACATCCACCATAAAATAAAGCCCAAAAATTCTTTAATCAATTCTTATAGATCCCATCTATAAGTGACCAAATATAATTTAAAGAATTTTATGGGCTGAAAAAGTGTAAATATTTATTTAAGAGGTATTGAATTTTGGTAATATTTTCTTTATGATAAATCTGTGTACTTACACTTCAGAGGTTTGTCCAATTTTAAATATATGATATTACTGCAAGAATAGGAGAAAAATCAGGGATATAATTCCTTTCTAAATACAAATTTTAATCATATGAGCCACATTTATGGTGAGATATCTATTTTATATTTTTTCATTCATTTTAAAAGCACCAATCCCTTCAGAGTATTTCTGATTCACTTATAATCCCTTTAAAAGAAAAAGGATCCAAATGTGAATATTACCCAGCTATTTCATTCACACATATTAGATGGAGATAGGATTCATGGTGTTATTTAAAAGCACACCTCAAATGTTGATGTGTTTTTGAATAAACTGGTTTTAAGTATACAAAGAAAAATTTGGATCTTAGAATGAGGATTATTCCTTTTATCCAATATTGTTTAATTCTTTAGCTTTGAAAATTATGAGGACACAGTGAGATTGATCCAATTTAATTGAAGCTTTGTACCTTGCATATGTGACTTGAATTTCTTCCAAAACTTCTATTTATTGCTTAAATTTCTGTTCTATCTCCTACCTGCATCCATTCCATCTTCCATTTTAAATTCCAAATGCAACACCTGCTGTCAGTTGTAGCCAACTTTCACATGGTGAGTGTAGTGAAAGCTGGTTTCCATGAGGTAATTTGATGGATAATACATCAAAAAAGTGTATTAATTGATACTTTTGGATTTATCCATGGATAATAATTAATTATAGGAATGGTTACAGGATCCAGAGTTTCTCACTACCTCCTTGTCACATCAAAATAGCAGCTTATTTCCTATTTCCTCATGATTTAATGGGACTTGGCCTTTTTGGACTGTTCAATCCTCAGAGACCTCAGAAATTGGAGTACCCTGGCTCTCTTTGAGATTTTTTTACCCCTTAGCTATTTTTACATGAAAATAGTAATTTGGGGCTTAAATACTAATTTCCCTTATGAATTTGAAAAGGATCCATGTGATAATACAGTATCATATATTTCTAAAAATATTCATAACTCTCATTTTAGTGTATGTGTAATGTTGGAATCTCCAGAATCCCATTATGTCATCATGAAAACTCAAAAACAAATTACACAAATCTTTTTATAATATTAATGATGTGATGCTGAATTACTTTCAAAATTACCACCTAATAGATTAAATTAAAGATTTCTCACCTTATTGGGTAAATCTAGGTTAATATTCTTGTAGAATCCATGGATTTACTTACTCACAAAAATTCTATTCACCTTTTTCTTTAAAAAAAATGATGAATTTTAAATATAAATATGACTTATGGTTTTTAATATTAAAGTCTCTATATAAGATTATTTTTGGCCTATTTGGGTATCTAAAATATACCTCAAAGCACACATTCAAGTACGTTGTTGTAAGTTTTCTTTCCTGTGAAATGTGAGAAGTGCAGTGAAAAGCTCTTCTAGATCAAATCTTAAATTGTTTGTGAGTAATAGTTGACCTCACAAAGTCAACATCATATCACTCTTCTTTGACCACATTATGTACATGTTTCCAAAGATTCTCAAGTGTATCAAAATAAACCTCTTTTTAAGCTCACATTATTTTTGAATATAGACTCATGGTTTTCAAAGTTGAAAAAACATTTTTTCAAAGAATTTTCACAAATTATAATAGACTCATAAGTAGAAAGAGAAAACTGAAGTATTTGGAGAGCTAAGGAAGACAAATTGGATAGGTTCTAAGGTAAGATTACAATAAGATGAAAATAAATAAACAAGAAGTATTTCATTTTAATTTTTAAGGGAAAATGGAAGATATAAGCTTATTATGATTATTTAGAATGGAATTGTCAGCCTATCAAATAGATTCAGAGAGTTTAAAAGAAAAATAAAAGTCAAAATTTCAGGGAGGGTTTTTTTTGTTACTTCTCAGGGGGATCATAGTTTTTTTGGGTTGTTATGAGTTTTAAGGTTTTTTTTGCATAGGGTTATTTTTGAAAATATAAGGTATTTCAGAAGTGAATTAGGCCCCAGGGACTTCCTTATATATTTTTACCATTACCATATATTCCTTCCTCAAGTATTACTAGTATTATTATTATTATTATTAGAAAATTTAATAATAAAAACCAAAACCTTAAATTTTCAATCAACTTATTTTCATTTATTTAATAAATATAAGCTGCAATATATTAAAACTTACATTACAAATCTAAAAAAAATATCAACAGTAATTCTTTTTGTTAAGAAAATAAAAAGCAAAAGGAACATTATGAAACATTCATATTTTGAGAAATTTTTGAAAAAATAATAAAAATATAAATGGCAAGGGATTTTTTTCAATTTGAAGAATTTGTTTTTTGATTATAATTTTTTCAACTTTTTAGTTTTTTATTGCTTTGAATATCCTTTTTTTCAAAAAAAAGCTATGAATATTTTTCATTTGAGCTTGAGCTTTTTAAATTATTTTTATGAAACTGTATCAAATAATTGAAGTTGTATGATCAAATGCAAGCAATATTTATATACATATATACATGTTAGTCTTTTTATCTTGTATTTTTCTTAATCCTAAATGATATTTCTAGATACATTTTACTCCCTATATATATTTATGTCACAGGGGCTCTTGGGGAAAAAAAGAGTGGCCTGGCACTGAGTAATCAGGGAGCTCACTTGGAAGACTCCAACTATTGAAGAAGATAAATCAAAAAAATAATAAATTTCTCCAAGAAGATATGCAAGTACAAGATGAGATTCAATAAGATAAAAGGAAGCCAAATGGCTAAAGAGCCAACCAAGTAGGTCCTTAATCACCTTTTCAACATGCCAGAATGAAAAATGGAATTAGTAAGGATATTACCACCAAGTATCCACTGACAGGAGAAGAAAGAAAGGGTGAAAATGACTGACTTACAAATATTAGTATTCACTATTAAGATGAAATAAAATAGAGATAGAAATAAATAAAATTATATCAATTAACTGGCGGAGAAAACCTCAGGGTTGAAAGAGAGACTGGTATATATGATTGGTTGAGAGCTTGACTCCTTTAGGCTGACAGCTGGTCTTTATTGATTTCTTGATAAAGTCTATACCTTGCCAAATTTGGAAATGAACTGAATTGAATGATCTTCCCAGGGTGTATGGCTGAAATACAGGTCTTTAATGAGCAAGACTGTATGGAAATGAATGTGGCTGCCAAGGTGGATTGATGTAGCATTGACACTTGAGAATTTTTTGGAATTACCTCTTGAATATCCCTTGAGAATGAACTGCCAGTATCCCCTTGGAGGAGTACTGCATAATTGAAAATAGCCAATGACTGCTTGATGGAAGGATTGATATGTGATAATAAACCTTTCACTTGAGCCTTGTCTAATCCTCCATATGATTTGATTTCTTGAAATTATGAGATGTTGAAATAACCTTCTGATATTGGCACCATTTGATTTCTGGTGAAAAAAGGTGCATAATGGTGTGTAACACCATTTATGGCACTCTTGGTTATTGAAGATGAAAAGTTGCCAAAGGCCATTTGAATGAATTCCAGGAATAGAGAGATGAAAGGGAGTTTGGTTTTCTTCAGGACTTGCAGAAGTATTTTGTGGACAGTTTTATTGTTTTGGCCAAAACAAGCCTAAAGGGCTTTAAAATTGTATTTGCGCAAAGTGTGCAAAAAATTCACAAAATGCACAGATTTTTCAATCAAGCCCTAAATGGCCTCATATTTCCATTTAGGCATATTTCCTATATTAAGAAGAAAAAATGGAATAAAATGGCTAAATGTGCAGAAACTGGAAAAATTGCGCAAATTGCACAAAACTATATTTAAAGCTTGGAATGCATAATACAGGCTTTTGGGATGTACTTGCCCAATTGACTGGAAAATTCCCAAAGGAAGAGAAGCTCCATGAATGGCATGATGATGGTGAAGGGGCCAGGTTGGCCATAAAGATCCATAAAAGTGAAAGTTTCCAATATGGCCAAATTGCAATAAAAGATATATGGCATTGATATGGCATAGAATTGGCCAAGAGGTATCATCCATTTTTGCTAAAGTACCCCCCAGCTTGAATGGTGAGCTCCTGAGCACCAAAACAAGTTAGAGCCTGTTAAGGCTATTGGAAAGAGTTTGAGGTAGGGATTCAAGAGGAATTATCAAGAGAAAGAATTGAAGCTTATACTGAGAGTTTGACATATGACACAGGACTTTCTTTATCTGCTTTTGACATTGGCTTCATTATTGATGTACTTTAGAAAATGAATTATGGTTTTTCATGAATTGAATTTGATGTAAATAAAGCAAAAATCTAAAATAAAGAATAAAATAAAAGAAATGAAAATAAAGGAATAAAAGGAATAAAGAGAAATGAATTTTGAGGAGGTTCCAATCTTGATCACTGAAATTTACAATTGATTTTAATTTTCTGAGGACCTGAAAAAGAAGATTTGATGCCAGGTTCTCACAAAGTGGCCAAGGTCATATTTTGACAGATTTTAGACCCCTCAGGGAAGTGCACACCAGCAGAGGAACTTACTTTTGGTGATTACCACTCCTGCCAGTTCTATAAAAAGAAAATAAACTTTACAAAGGAATAAGTTGAAATTTAAAAGACTTGGAAATTGAATTGAAAAGTGGATGGTCCATTTTCCCAAGTGAAAATGGCCATAAATATTGGAATTGATATTGAAAGCTTGGCCAGAGTCCTGTTTCCAGAAAATTGACAAGTGCTCACAGAGTGTCCAAGGTGATGCTTACAACAAAAAGGGTATAATACCTCTAAAGGTACATACCAGGAGTGGGACTTATGTTTGGTAATTCCTCTCCCAATCAAGCACAATAAAGAATTTGGTCCTTCCTTGTCAGGATACAAAGGATTAAAATTCTTGACAATTTCAGGACAATTCTTGAGGTTTTCAGTTGGTTCCCAAGTGGATATTTCTGGGTCTTGACTGAAACCTTTCCATTGCACCTAATACCATACCTTTCCTCTCTTGATCATGGAATCCAGTATTTGAGAGACTTCCCATTTCTCCTCTTATTAAATAATGATTGGAGGAGGAGCCTCTTGATGCCAATTCGGGATTTTTTATGTCCTGAATGGTTCAAGGAGGGAAAGGTGGAGGACTGGGTGGAAGGATTTCCATTGAGATGTTAGTCATGAGTACTTAATTTCTTCTATATTGGAAAAGGACCCAACCATCTTTCTGAAAGTTGTTTGGTGGATCTTGTTGATTTGATGTTCTTGGAGGAAAGCCATACCATGTCACCAGGATTTAAGACAGGTGTACTTGCTCTACTTTTATCTGCATATCTCTCAAACTTGTTTATGGCAACTTCACGTTCTCTCTTCACATCTTTCTGTACTAATTGGATTGTTTCTGAGAAATTTCAAGCAGGAGTGTTTTGAGTAATGTGAACTGAGTTAAAATGAGGATCCCTTCCCCAAACAGTGAAAAACAGTGATTTTTTGCTGAAGATTTGTCAGATTTATTGTAAGAAAATTCAGCCAGAGTGAGCCAGGTGTGCCAATCATCTTTATTATAATTAACATACATCCAAAGGTACTGTTCTAGTATATTATTTACCCTCTCTGTCTGTCCATCAGTTGCAAGATGATAAGCAGGTGGAGGATCCATTGAAATCTTGAGCTTCTGACAAAGGTTGGTCCAAAAGGAAGAAACAAACAGAGGAGCTCTATAACTTACAATGCTTGAAAGAAGGCCATGCTTTGCAAAAATATTCCTGATGAATAAATGGGCCAAATATAGTGAATCTATTGAAGAAATTGTTGGAATGAAAACTGCCATTTTTGTGAATCTGTCCACTATGACAATAATTGAGTCAAAGGAATTGGAAAGTGGCAATTGAGCTATGAAGTCCATTGAAAGACAAACTCAAGGACCATTTGGAATTTGAAGATGTTTGATTAATGCAAACTTGTTGTAATTAATATTCTTGTTTCTTGAACACTTTTGACAGGATAAGACATAATCCTTGATAAATTGAGTCATTCCAGACCAGTGAAAATCCTTCTTGACAATATGGAGTTTTTTCTCTTGGCCACGATGGCTACCTAGAGGAGAGTCATGGCACTTTTGAAGTATACTGAGTTGAATTGTGGGGTCATTTGGGACCACCACCCAATCTTTGAAGAGGAATCAAGAGAATAATCTTGGACAGATTTACCTTTACCCAAATCTTGAAGGATACTTCTGTATTGATAATCTTCCCATAATTCCTTCTGAATTGATTCAATCACATTTGAAAATTATTCCACCCTGACTGCAAAGAATTTTGAGGCTTGAATTTCCTCTTTCTTGATTATTTTCTGATGATTCATTGGATTCATGCATATTAAATCCTCCCCCCTCTCTGGGTAAATTTTGT
Organism: Austropuccinia psidii; assembly: GCA_023105745.1. Classification (NCBI taxonomy): domain Eukaryota; kingdom Fungi; phylum Basidiomycota; class Pucciniomycetes; order Pucciniales; family Sphaerophragmiaceae; genus Austropuccinia; species Austropuccinia psidii. The sequence goes on along the minus strand of JALGQZ010000003.1, from coordinate 61,700,929 downwards.
CCCATTGTGACAAAGAATCTGGGAGGGATTCCAGGAAGCCAGGGCAGTAGGTAATTTTGAAATGAAATTATGAAAGGAATTCAGCCTTCTGGGCTTGATGGCATGAAGTATTGAAGTCAAGAGTTATCTGTGAGAACTTCAAAAGAGGAAGAAAAGCTCTCCAGCTCTTGAGATCCCAGACTATGAAAATTAGTTCCTTGTCATGAATCTTATAATTGAGATCTTATGAAGGAGGCTTGCGACTATCAAAGGCAATGGGATGTTTTCCTGAGTCAGAAACCTCACTAAGTACAGAACCCAAGGCATAATATGATTCATCACTCTCTACAATGGTGGGTAGAGATGGATTGGAGCAGTGTTGAAAGCCTCTTTGAGTTGATGAAGCTGTCTAAGAGCTTTCTCATTGAGGGTAAAACATTAATCTTCCTTGAGGAGCTTTGTGAGTGGACTAATAATCTTTGAATAATTCTTGAAGAAACAGAGGTAGGAGCTTGAAGAACCAAGCAATGATTGAAGAGCCTTGAGGTTTCTTGGAGGAGGCCAATTGAGAACTTTCTGGGCTTTTGCTTGGTCCATCTTGAGGCCTCAAAAAGAAACAACAGAACCTATATATTCCACACTTGAGGCATGGAAGAGGCACTTTGATGCCTTAGCAAAGAAATTATTTTCTCTGAGTCTGGAAAGAACAGTGGACACATGAGTGCAATGTTCTTCCTCAGACTTAGAAAAAACCATAATATCATCTAAATAAACAACTGCATAAACATCTATAAGATTAGAGAAAGTATCATTGACAAGATTTTGAAAAGAGGAAGGAGAATTGGTGAGCCCAAATTGCATAACAAAGTACTCATAACTGCCTTATTTAGCTCCAAAAGCTGTCAAATTTTCATTACCTTCCTTTATTCTGAGAAGCTTATATGCACCACATAAATCAATCTTGGAGAAGATAGAAGAACAATTGAGAAAAGTGAGAATCCTATTCATAGGAGGAACAGGATATTTGTTCTTTCTAGTAAAAGCATTGAATTTGTGGTAATCAACACACAAACAGAGGCCACCATCTTTCTTTTTGACAAAGAGGACAGGCTCTCCTGTTTAATAGCAGCTTGGACAGATGAAACCTTTCTCTAAATTCTCTGAAATGTAGGCCCTGATTGTATCTGACTCTTGGTTTGATAAAGAGTAGATCAGCACAACTGGACTTAGAGACCCTTCCAGCTCAATATGATGATGACAGGTGCAGTGAGGAGAAAGTTTCTCTGCTTTCACCTTGGAGAATACATCCAAATAATGGTGATAAGCAGAAGGAACAACCTTCATCACAGTTTCTATTTCTTCCTGATCTTCCTCTTCATCCCACAACTCTCCCAGGGAGTCATGATAATATGAATTAGGAAGGTCCACATTCCCAAGAGATGAAGTGAAGATACAAAATTATCTTCTCTAACATCTTGAATATCTTTGAAGACTTCATCTATAGATGATAGTAATGACTGTGGGGAATTAAAGAAAGGAATATGGACATAAGAAAGGAATTATAGTGCTCTCTAGAATCACCAAACAGACCTTCAAATGATTTGGAAGAAGAAAGGTAATTACTGGAAGATTTAGAAGGATCATAATAGTCATTATGATAAGCATTGAAGGTGATCATCCCTTGCCTCCAATCAATAGATGTATTAAAATGATTAAGAAATTCAAAGCCCAATATGAGGTCTTCTCCCTTGGGATTATCAATGACTAAAAATTCCCATTCAAAGCTTGGTAAGGAAGGAATCTTAACCATATATCCAGTATGGTGAGTCACCCATAATGAAGGTGACTAAGATGATTCCAAGATGATAAGAGGAATCTTCTATGGGAGTTCTGACATGGTCAAAAAATACTTGTGAACAAACTGCTTTGCAACAAATGAGTTGGTAGCACAAGAATTAATGAGAATACTTTAAAACACATCAGAGAGGGAAGAAAGAACAAAAAATTTAAGAGATTTTTCGACACAAGTATTCAGAATGCAAAATTGTTCACTCTATGGAAAACAGCTAAGACCATTGAACACAACATGATCTTTACTCAGGATTTTCTGTGGCTGGGAAATATGCCTGATGGTTGGGAAAGCTGGTTTTAAGGCCTTTTGACACAAGCCTCAAGAATATTCTTCCCACCACAATAGGCACACAAGCCCTCCTTCAATCTTCTTTCTCTTTCAGAGCCCATAAACTTGAAGTGCATATTCAGAAAAGAAGAATGGGAATTCTCCCTTGTCTTAAAATGAAAATTCTTCTTCTTTTGATTCAAACTTGAATGATTTTGTGGATGAGAAGAAACTGAATTTGAGGCTTCGGGCTTCTTCTCCTTTTCCTCTCATGGTACCTGGTATGAATCTTCAGGTTAATGTTCATTAAGTCTTGAAGAGAATCAATTTTTGAAGGGTGGGAGACCAATTGGTCCAGAATTCTGGAGGCCAATCCCTTCCTGGAATGCTTAATAAAAGCTCTTTAACCGCAATCTCCAATTCTTGAATCCAAACTTCTAAAAAAAGAAATGTACAATGCGACATGACCTCCTTCTTTAATGCTGAGACCATCCAGCTCTGATTCAGCTTTTCTAAATTCATTTGGGTCCCTAAATAAAGTAAAGAGTTGGGATTAAGATAAGGCCCAGTTATTGAGGAGGTAGTTTTGTTCTTTATTGTTAAGATTGGAAATATAAAGCTCAATCCATTTTGCATCCCTGCCAATGAGAAATGAAGTGGCACAGAGGACTTTCTTACTGTATTCTGAAAAATATTCCTGATCATTATGAAAGATGAGCTGGCAGGACTGAATGAAACTTCTGACTTTGAAGGGTTGAGTCCTATCAAAGAATTCTGGTGCCTTCATAGATGGAGTCTTAAAGGTTGATGGTCTTGAAGCTTCTTGAATATTGGCCATAATTTGAGTCATCTGCTGCATAATAGCCAATAAAGATGGTTCAGATTGATGAGAGGCAGTCTGATCAGACTGGCTAGAGTTGGCCCTCAAGTACTTTGAGATACCCCCAAAGGATCAGGAACAACTTCAGTACCATCAGACTCTTCCTCTTCCACAGAATTCTCCTGCTCATCTTCACCATCTTCACCAGGACCTCTGAAAGTGGTCCTTGAAATGCCTGGAAAAGCGCAAACAACTCCTGAAAATGAACTTGATCTTCTGGGCCCTCTTGCTTCCTGGATGAACAGTGCTGCTCCTTCCATATTTGGTTCTCTTTATAAGTGGGCCCTCAGTTGAGGAACTTCTGGGGTGCAATAAAGAGGAGCTCTTGGAGTTGGAGTAAGAAAATCTTGAGCTCTGTCCTGAGATCTTGTCTTCCTTGAAGGAGGTGAATGTTGGACAGGAATGATTTTCAGAATTAAATGAAATAAAATTAATAAAACTCAAAATTTGAAGGTGAAAGACTTGAGGCAATTCAAAAGGAAAGCTTGAATTCAAAATCAAAATCAATATCTTGAAGAGAAATCAATAAATAAAAATGAAAACTTGAGGTAAATCAATCAATCAAATTTCAAATTAAATCTTGAAGTCACTAGGTAAATGTGTCAAATCAATCAAAAACCCTTCAGTAAAAATCAATTTATGTCAAAATTCTTGATGTGAAAATCAACAGGATAAGTAAATATTAAGTTCAATCAATTTTCTTGAAGTAAATATCAATTTTATTTTAAATCAATAAATCAAATAAAATCAACTCAAGTGAATTCTTGGAGAATTAATAAAAATGAATATTGATGTGAAGAATGTGTCTGGATGAATTTCAATGACCAATTTGAAACTCAAATGAGAATAAGAGCTGGATTATCAATTAAATTGATTTGATGATTTTAATGACAAATTTGAAAGATAAACAAAAATAAAAATGTGTCAGCTTTCAGTTTTCAAGAATGAAGAATGAATGAGAGAAAATTGGAAGGTGAAAATAAATAATTAAGTTAATAAGAATTAAAGAGTCATAATTTCAATGAAATGGGTGAATAAGATAGTAAAATAATGAAGAGAAATTATGATCTAATTAATATAATGTCACAGGGGCTCTTGGGGAAAACAAGAGTGGCCTGTAGCTCAGTAATCAGGGAGCTCACTTTGAAGACTCCAAATATTTAAGATAAAATAAAATATTGATAAGTTTCTCTAAGAATATATGCAAGTACAAGATTAGATTCAATAAGAGAAAAGGGGTCCAAATGGCCAAAGAGCCAACCAATTAAGTCCTTAATCACTTTTTCAACCTGCCAGAATTAACAATGGAATTAGTAAGGATATTACCACCAAGTATCCACTGACAGGAGAAGAAGGAAAAGGTGAAAATTAATGACTTAAGAATATAATTATTCACTATCAATATTAAAGAAAATAAAGATAGAAATAAATCAAAGTATATTAGTTAACTGAGGGAAAACCCCAGGGTTGAAAGAGATGTTGGTATATATTCTTGGTTGAGAGCTTGACTCCTTCAGGTTTACAGATGGTCTGTATTTAATCCTTGAATTTGTATTGATTTCTTGTAAAGTCTATACCTTGCCAAATTGGGAAATGAACTGATTTTAATGATCTTCCCAGGGTGTATGTTTGAAATACAGGTCTTTATGAAACAAGACTTTATGTAAATTAATGTGGTTTCCAAGGTGTATTGATGAATCATTGAAACTTGACAATTGTTTTGGAATTAGCTCTTGAATATCCCTTGAGAATAAACTTCCAGTATTCCCTTGGAGGAATACTGCATAATTGAAAATAATCAATGAATCCTTCATGGTGGGATTAGTATGTGAGAATAACACTTGCACTTGAGCCTTAATGAATCCTCTAGATGACTTGATGCCTTGACCTGATGAGATGTTGAAAGAACCTTCTGATATTTGCACCATTGGATTTCTGGTGAAAGAATGTGCATAATGGTGTATAACACCATTTATGGCACTCTTGGTTATTGAAGATGAAAAGTTGCCAAAGGTCTTTCAAATAAATTCCAGGACGAAAAGAGAAAAATCATTTTGGGTGACTTCAGGAATTGAAGAGGTGCTTTATGGACAGTTTTAGTGTTTTTGGACAAAACAAGCCTAAAGGGATTTAAAACTGTATTTTTGCAAAGTGTGCGAAAAATTTGCAAATCTTTCAATTATTCCCCAAATTTCCTGATATGGCCATTTGGAAATATTTCCCATATCAAAAGAAAAAATGGCATAAAATGGACAAATGTGCAAAACTGTAGTTTGAGCTTAAAAAGTATAATACAGGCTTTTGAGCTTTATTTCCCCTATTGAATGGAAAATGCCCAAAGGCAGAGAAAGGCCATTAATGGCATGATGATGGCAAAGGGGCCAGGTTGGCCCCAGATTATTAAATGTTCATAAAGAGCCATAGAAGCTGAAGTGAAAAATTTGGCCAAGAGTAATGGCTATGGTTGAATTTACATAAAAAGATATATGGCATTGATATGCCATAGAATTTTCCAAGGGGTATTAGCCAGGGTTGTGAAAATATATATATATATATTAGGTGGCTTATAAGTTTCCAAATCCCACTTTAAAATGACATGGGATTTGGTTTCTAAGTCCCAAAATTAAAACTCAGGCCTTCCATGTGTTAATTACTTGGTGTTTTAGCTAATTCCCTTATATTTTAACCCAATCACCATGAAAAAAAGGCTATCCCTTCCAGCGGGGGTAGCAGGTCTAACCCAGCTCCAACCTGCTTTCAAATTGAGTCTTAACCTTAGTTCTAACCTTTAAATATTTTTTCATATACTTTCAGCCAGAGGCTTGGTAGTTCAGAATTTTACTCAATCAAAATAGACGATTCTGTATTTCATATGATTTCTATTTTTTAGCTCATAGATTATACATACACTTTCAATTATCACACTAAAGTGTTTAGAAATTATTGAAAAATGGTAAAGAACTTATTTTAAATATATCTGTGGATGAATCCCATGGGGATTTCATTTCATTTTCTAGTTCAAATAATTCACCTGTCTCACATATTACCATGAACTTCACAAACTTCATATTTGTATTTTTTGAAGACAAGCCTGAAATTTATGGAAAGAACTTTGAAATTAAATGACATATCTTCTAGCTGAAGCATCCACCCCACAGACGTTTAATTCTCTTTGGAACAATTTAAAAATATTTGGAGGTAGAAATCAAGAAGCTTCGATATATTTTGATATATTCAAAATATTTCTCATATTCCTCAGCTATCTCCCCGGTTCATTTGGAAATTATTATTTACACCATTCTTTCCAACTTGAATCCATGATATTAACCTCCAAAAACAATAATAGTATTATTTTTGTCAAATACTTATAAAATTATATTTATTATCAAATATATTCATCGGAAAGTCATTTTCTCATTTTAAAAAGAGATAATTAAAGATTTTTTTCCTTCTTTTGAAATACTTAAAAAAATTAATTATTGAATTTATTTTTCTATTTGAATATCTTTTACTTGTAAGTATTGAGACTGTTGGGATAAAGCCATTTGGTTCCTTGATTCCTTTACTTAAAATTTTCCTTTGAATGATTGCATTTTTTTGAGAACATCTTAATTTTTGATACCAAATCATTATTTTATTCCCAAATCATCTGCATTTAAGCTGGAAAAAAACATTAGTATTCAATTTTAATTTTTCCCATGGCTTTTGTTGACCTTCCTCATTTCTAAGACCATTTGTGTATCTTTCAAAAGATTGATTTCACTTTTTTCATTTTTTCATTGTTTGAAAACTTATCAACTTTGAGAAAAAAATTTAAATCCTCATCCAAAGTAATCTCAGCTGAAAACAACAATGAGATATTCTTTTTCAAATTTCAATTATTATTTTTTGAATTTTTGAATCTTTTTATTTATATTTTCTGTTTTTCTTTTAATTATTGTGAATGAAATTTGTTTTATTCATTTTTCTTCTTGCCCTTATTTGTGTTTAAATTATTTTTTTTCTTCTTTTTTAATTTTGTTTGTGGTTTTTCTATTTTTACTATTTTTTTGATGTTCTTTTCTCAATGAATTTTTAATTTTTTTGTTTTGTTTTGTTCAATTGTATTCCAGAATTTTTTATTTGAATTTCATTCCTTGCATATTTTCCATTATTTTCTTATTATATTTTTTCTTTTTCCAAAAGAATTAATTTCAATTTTTTTACTTTGGTTATTTCATTTTTGTTTCCACCTTTGTTTGGGTTTTTTGTTTTTTTTGTGATATTTTTTTATTTTTATTTTATTTAATTTTTATGTTATTTTTATTTATTTATTTCTTATTGTTGTAATTTTTTATTTTTATTTATTTCTTCTTTTTATAAATTTTCCATTCTTATTTTCATAATTTTTTTTGAGGTGTATCTTCTACACCCATCAAATTTCAAAAAAAAAAAATGAGAAAAATAAAATCAAATTAAAAATAAAACTAAAATTTTATGAATAATAAATAAAAATGAAAAACATGAAAAAAATGAAAAAAATGAAAAAAATGAAAAAAATGAAAAAAATGAAAAAAATGAAAAAAATGAAAAAAATGAAAAAAATGAAAAAAATGAAAAAAATGAAAAAAATGAAAAAAATGAAAAAAATGAAAAAAATGAAAAAAAATGAAAAAAATGAAAAAAATGAAAAAAATGAAAAAAATGAAAAAAATGAAAAAAATGAAAAAAATGAAAAAAATGAAAAAAATGAAAAAAATGAAAAAAATGAAAAAAATGAAAAAAATGAAAAAAATGAAAAAAATGAAAAAAATGAAAAAAATGAAAAAATAGAATACAAAAAAGAAAAAAGAAAACCAAAAGTAGAAAAAAATGAAAAAAATCAACAAAGATTAAAAAAATAAATCAAAATAAAAAAAAAGCTCTACATATCATAAAGAAAGTCACTAAAAAATTAAAAGAATACAAACCTGAACAGTTAATGAAAAATATCAAAAAAATAACAAAATAAAGTCCAATTCTAAGATAAAAGAAATTAAAAAGAGAAATAGAATAAATCAAAGAAAATAAATTACAAACCAACAAAAATTCAACATTAAAAACCCAAAAAAATAAAACTAAGAAAATCCTGAAAGGAGAAAAAAGAAGAAAAAACTGACAAAAATATATATAAAAGCTTTGAAAAATCACTATTCTTTTAAAATATATTCATTAAAGATGAAAATATGTCACAAAAGAATAAAATAAAAAAATGAGAAATCATATGTTGTAAAGATTAACCAGGCTCACATACCACAGGAGTGTGAGCAATATTAAAAGACTGATACCTATGTAAGAAGCCATGTATCTCAATTTTATAAGTCTCTCTGCATCAGAAGAGATGGAATTGAAACTAATTCAACATTTTATTTCAATCCCATCACATCATTCAAAGATCTTGCACAAACATGGAACATCGAGTATATTATTATTTTTGTAATGATTGCAAAGATGATAAATGATATTTCTGTAGGATATTTAAGTGCATTCTATGTTTAGTTAAAGCAAATCAATAATCCAAAATATACTCCAAAGTATCGCATGATTCAATATTTTATACAAAAAATGAATCATAAAATATTCCCATGTCAGATTACTTTCAAATTTGACTCAAACAAAGGTCCAACCCAGGCAGTGGACATGTGTTGGACACAGTTCCGAGCTTTATTTGAGAATAAGAGAACATAAACTTGATCCCGAGAATAATAGAAACCTCGAACCCTTTAGAAGACATACATATTATCTTTTTTTGAAAATGACTACATGTGGATGGATAAATATCCTTGGAATGAAGAGAATTGAAGATCAATATGTGTCATATTCAACAAAAGATGATGAGATCCTGAGATACACTCTTAATCTGATGTAATCCGACGATTGAACACTTTATAATAAGTCCTCTTGTCAAAATATGAAATTTTTTTCTGATTACTAATTATTCCATATAAAAATTAATTAAGATTTTTCTGAAAAATGTACAAAAAAAGCTGCTTGGATTAAGTTTTCAACAAATTTAGTACAAAACCTGAAGGCTAGGGAGGATAGTTATGAGAACTTAATGATAAAATTTGTGGGAATGAGGATTAGAAAGCTTTTTTGCTAATTTACTTACACAACTATTAGGATTTATTGTCTTACCCAAGAGGAATACCAAAAGGCCCTAGCTTAGTATTATTGAATATTTTTCTATTCTTCTTGATCTTTAGGAAATAAAATCTGAAACACAAAAATTTGTGAAAAGAAAATAACACTTTTGAATTCATTCAAAACTGTATTTGTGTGAATTAATTGTTTAAAATGAAAAGGAATCTTTTTAACTTAAATTTTTATATTTTTTCAAAAATTAATAGAAAAAAGTCTTAAAAAAGGGTGGGAAAAATATTTATTTTTCAATTAGCTCCTATGAACTAAACTCTTAGTTTTCTCACAGATTTTTTATTTAGATTTAGTAACAAATTATATTGTTAAAATGAATCCAACCATATATGTAAATTCAACTTAAAGGGTTTGAGTAAAGCTTCTTCCTCAATAAAATCATTTAATAGATCAATAAGAACTATCTAGTTTGAATATTAACTTTAAAACTGCTATTGAGGGCCTCAAGATTCTGAGTAATATCTCCTCTAGATCCCACTTATTCTTTTTGGCTATATGAGTCTTTGCTTTAGTCTTTTGGAATATATTTCTACTCTTGAAAACCCCAAGGAAAAAAATATTTAATATGTTCTACTCATAAGCCACACTTAAAGGGCTCTAATTATGAGAAGATTACAGAGGGTGAGCTTCTTAAAGTAGTGCATTTCACAGTCTTCAGGGAGGAGGAATACATGGTATATCAGAAATATCTAAAATTTCTGAACAAAAGCATCTTTTTGAAAAATATCAGCTGTACAATTATTTCTATTTTAACCAAGATATATGGATATAATTCAAGAAAATTTCTGATAATAGTAATAATGGTTATAGTTTCTATGATATATTTTTAAATCAGAGGGGGATTTTTCAGATGAAGTATGTTTTTCTTACACTAAAAAGTGAGATAATTGTTTTTGAACATTATTATGAAGTTCTTGATCAATTTATATATGTTAATAAGCCTCATTCAATTGATTTAATGGTTAATTTTCCTTCATTATAGTTTTGAGTTTGTCATTTTAGATCATATTTTCTTATCCATATAAATTTAAATCTATGTAATTCGTCCAATAATTTAGCTGAATAAATATTCCTTGTGAATTTCAAGTCATAATGCAAATCATAAAGCATTACAGCTTCAACCATGTCATAATTAGTATAAAAATTGAAATAAAAAAATATATATAATGCAATATTTATATAATGATAGTTGCATTTTCTTAAAAAAATAATTTATATCAATTGAAATTTAATTCCATCGAAAAGAAAAGGAGCTTATTCCTTTATTTTCATATCATGCAAAGATTATTACATAATATTAACCTAAGATTATTATCATATATATAAGTAATTGGGATAAATAAATTCAAAATTTATTTGTAAAATTTGCCATTTTGATCAAGAAATAGCAATTCGTTTGGTTTTTCTTATTGGTCAAATCTACAATGTTTTTAGTTTTTGTCTCTAAAATGAGAAAAATAAACTAGGGTTAATTTTGAGCTCCCCACAGCCATATTCTATAATGGGTGTTTTCTTAGTTATATCCATGGTTTTAAGGAAATCAGACTTCATAATACAATCTTAAAATTAAATTTTGTACTGAATGTTCTATATGTTACATATTTTATTATTTTGTAAGAGAATATCTATGAGAAGTATAAGGTCTCAGGTTATTTCAAGAATGGGAAAAAGGTTTTATGATAATCAAATTTTTGGGTTTGGAAAAATTGTGATAATATTTATTCCCATGTTTCAAAGCAGTAAATGAACTTCAGAGATAAAAATGACAGAGAAGTATAATCAGCTCATGTTTTTTACAAAGAATTTTGTTTCAATTTGAAATCTGAAAAGGATTCCACACACAGTTTTAAAGAAAGAGATTCACTTTTAGCTGTGTCCAATCTCTGTGAATCCCAATTGATTAAGCTTCCAGGAAAATTTTAAAATGAAAAAGATGTATCATTTTCGATTTTATGAGTGGAGGGAATTGATGGTGGGTCATTATTTTAAGAAAATATCTTCATAAAAAGATATTTGAATTTGGAAAAATAAAAATATGATAGAAGAATTTCTAGAGAAAAAATTTCATCAAAGAAAAAATGTGATTGGAGTTACCTAGACATGGACTGTAATTTTTAGGAATTTAAAATAACAATTTCACTCTTATTTTCCCCATATTAATTTGAAAGTTTCTGAATTTTTATCCAAAGGAAATCTTGTAATAATTGAGTATTCAGAAATTCCATAAGACACATAATTGAATTTAGCTGATGTGGATCAGTTTAAGAGCTTGAAACTCTTGCTTAGAATATGACCAAATAATAATAGCAAGTTGGAAGCTGGGTTGGCCCTAGGTTTTACCTGCTACCCCTGCCAGAGGTGATATTTTTTGCATGGTAAATGCTGTGCATCTGGGATTTAAGTTCGAAACCTAACCCACATGAATATTCACAATTAATGATTCATAACTGTACAAAATATTCTTTGAAAATCTGATCAAAAGATTATATTTACTTTATATTTCTTCAGCCATATCATAACTCCTTGAACCAAATCAAACCACATCAATTCAGATATGAAGACCACCTCTGGACTTCCTCATTCATAAGGTCACTTAATATGTACAGATTATTTAACAATAATCAATTGTATTTTAATAAAATCAAATGTTGAGTCATTTTATTGTACTAGTGGCTCAAACTCAATAGGAAGGACCCCTTCATAAAAGCATAATGGATTTCCGCTTATGGCCATTGAGGTAAACAAAGAATCATATCATCACCTAAGCCTTAGTCTAAGCAGCATTTGAGATCAACAAAAAACATCTAAAAAGAAGTGTATGGCTGCTAAAAAATCTGAAGATTCAACTGGGCTGGACTAACTGAAGAAGATTAGAGTAAAGGTATCAAATCAATTAGTGAAAATCTTGAAATTAGGTGTCCTTTCTATGTCAAAATGGCTTCACTCTTTGGCCACAAGTCCAATATCACTCCCATTTCAAGAGATGATTCTCATAAAAAGATAGCTTAAATAATTATTATTAAGATAAACTTTTAATGAAGAAGGTAATTAATCATCTCTTTTTTTTGTTTACCTGAGATGATGAAAGCTCATTTGAATTTGAAAGGGTAATAATCATTTGGAATAACCTCTCAATATCAATCCTTTGCTTAATAATCATGATGAGCTACTTCAGGAAGAAAACCTTAAGGATTAATCTGTCAGTATGCTTAAACCTGATATTTTTAAATTTTAATGTTGACTTTTTCTTCTTCTTCCAGATAAATAAATCTATTAATAATTTGGAACAAAAATGTAATCAAGAATTTACTCCTAACTTGAATGACAAGAGTGGATCTAGGAAAAAATCCATGGATATTTTTTCACCTAAATATATATCTTTACCTTCAACCCAACCACCCACCCAGAACCTCCCAATCTTCACTCCGGGAGGTTCTACACTGGATTGACTGCAAATCAATTTATAACGCATTCCAAAACAATTTTGGACCCCCAGGGGCCTTTTTTAACTAGAATTAAGTCTGATCACCCCCAAAATGCTTTGGAGGCCATCTGATGCCTTCTAGGGGCTCTATCCTCTGTTTAATATTTTTTTCATCATCAAGGATTATGATTATGGCTGATACTTTTTATTTTATTTTTCTCTTTGATTATACAACTCATCCTTTTTTAATCCTTTTCAATTATGAATGATTATGATGATGCTGATTGTTGTTTTTTTTATATCTTTTTATTGTTGATGATTATAATCAACATTTCAATTTCATCTTATGTTAAACAAACATTTATGTTTCTTACTAACACATTTCTTATTTTTGATCTTGAATATTAATGTAAGGATGAATCATTCATATAGGTTCTCCTTTTGTAATGTCATTTCAAAGAATTAAACTCCCTTCAGCTTGAAATTTTAAAAATCAACCTTCTGTTCTCTCTCTCTCTCAAAACCAATCTGATGATTTCATTTCTAGGACTCAACCAGATTTAATACATTATAAGAACAATTTGAAAGATGATGAAATGCCTATTACTACTCTTTATGTAATGGTTTGAACTAAACCAAATATAGAACATCATGAAGTTAGTAATACAGATTCAAATCATAAAAAGAAACTCACCTGAAGTCAAAGACAAAATATCCATTATTTGAAACAAATAACCTCACAACTTGGCCATTTCAACAAATCATATAGAAATATTTCATCCATCTCAATTGATAAGAAAGCTGATGATGAAACATGGTTAAAACTTAAATCAATAAAGACTATTTTTAATTCTTATTTAATCATTGATAAGAACAAAAATCCTTCCTTACTAGCTTGCATTTATGAAATTACCCCATTTGAAAATTTTTCTCTCATCTCTCATATCTTAAACAATTTGATTTTTACTTAAATTAGCTTATCCAGAAATAGACAATAAATAAAAGCAATAAAAATCTCCTAGGTGGAATCATGAAAGGTATTGTCTTTTGCCCAGTTTCTGATTCAGGAAAATCTTAATATGTGTTAAACTGATTAGTTTCCATATTAATTATTAATAATTAATTTAAAAGAATATAGGTGTTTAATCTGAAAAGCTTGGTTTGACCCCTCATGAAATTGAAAAATATGATCTTCAGTGGTAAACACTTGTACACCACAAATACTTCATTTATTCTAGAATTCATCATATTTCTAAATTATCTGAAAATCAAAATCAGGAATTAATGGAAGCTTCTAAATTACCAAATTTCAGTAGTCTTGAATGGATTTCAGCCAATACCAAAGATGAATTAAAATCATTTAAAAATATCATTTTCACTAAAGATGTATTTTTTGATAACCCACATCAAAATGTTAATGATATCAATTCCTGGACTTATGGTATATTTTATTTTGTGTTCAAAAAAGATTTTCATTCACTTCAAACTTTATTCACCCCAAATCAACATGGATTGCACTTCCCCAAATTGGAAATGGAGATTTATTTCTCAAAGAAACCTGTAATCATGGAAGTTCTTTGGAAGACATAATCTGTGAGCCTTGAGTTATATTTTACATACACAAATAGGCCAAAATTAATATTAAAATAAATTATGAACTATGCATGACCCATAAGTCATGCATATGTCCAAAATTCATCATTTTTGATTTCAGAAAAGATGAAATTTTTTGTGAGTAAGTTAATCCATTGATTTATGTCCAGATTTGGCCTAGGGTAGCTCCATAGAGTGGGTAAGCTTAAATTAACTCTATGAGGTTTTAATATGGAAAATACTTTAATACTACATCATCAATACCACATAAATGAACTGTGAATTTCTTTGTTTTTCTCAATTTCACACCAAAATAATGGAAATGTGAGAAATCCCATGTTACATATACACTAACATTAGTGTTATGCATTTTTTTGGTACTTAAAATGATGTTATTATTACATACAGGTTTGGTACACCCATAGTGGATATCAGTCTTGAAGCCTGAATTACTATTTTTGATGTGAAAATAGCTTAGGGGGACAAAATGCATGAAAGAAGGCCAGGGTACCTGACTTCTGAGGCCTCTGAGGCCTGAATATCTCTAAATATTGGATTAATTGCTGATAATTTCCCAATTAGTATACTAAAACCTTTTGGTAATTTGGTTACCAAGTTAAATTCTCATTAAATCATAAGAAAATTGCAAATAAGCTTCTATTTTGATGTGACAAAGATGTAAAGAGAAACTTAGACTCCTGTAAGCATGTAAATTCTTAATTATTTGTAATTTTTAAAACTTAAAAGAGTAATTAAAACCCTTTGTGTACTAGTATCCATTGATTTACCTCATAGCAACCTGCTATAATGCAATATTTGAAATTCTACATAAAAATAAAGTGAAAACTTCCAAAATTCATTTAAAATACAATTCTCGATAAATATTTCTGAAACTTTCAGTACCAATGGATAATATTATTATTCATAAATAAACCAAAAATTATCTCAGTTACATAAGTAAAAGTAAATGTTTTACTTACACTCCATTTTTGATGATTCCACATGAAACACTGAATCTTCCAAAATTCACAGAAAATACAACTTGTGATTAAATTTCCAATAACATTCATAGCTTTAAGAAAGCAATGTTAATTTTGAAATAAAAGAATATTCACATTTTTCACTCCTTTTATTCTTAACCATAAATGGGTTGGAAGTCACATAAAAGCATTAATTTAGTCATTATGATAATCTTACATGACAAAAGATGATGCAATCAATGATCCAAAAAGTTTTATTGTTTTCTAACTCACTTGTTTTTCATTTTTTTCCATGGAATGCCTCTATGAGCTGTTGTTGACTTAAAAGAGGCCTCCTCTTGTTTTTTTTTCAAATAATCTTATTATCCAAATATATGTTTATTACCAACAAGTAAGTATTAGTTAAAGCTTTTCTTAAGTCTTTTATTCTTTCAGAATCAATCAAAAAGATGTGAAGTCATATAAATAAGCTATAATTTCTTGTAATAATTTTATAAATCAATTTTTTATCCTTTAAATCCCCAATTTATCTATCAAATATCTCTAACAACTCTTACCAAGGTTCATTGGAGTATTAGTGAGTGATTTTAATTAATTCTTAAAGTTTTTTTCTCTAGTATTAGTTTTCTTAAAGAATTATATTTATAATTATTCTTTAAAAAGATAATTATATGTTCATATTATTTCATTATTTCAATGAAGAAGCTTTATTATTGAATACTTCTTGTAATTTATTCTTGTAGAAAATTACTGCTTACTGTTATAATCACTAGTAGTGTATAACAAGTAAAAGAAATGATTAATTAATTAATTATTTAATTGTGGCTATATTATTTTTTATTATCATATTTCATAAGAACAGTCATATTACTGTTGATTAATAGTAATATAATCAACAGTTTCATAGACACATCTTACATAATCAATGGTCCATAATATATCAAAACCTCCTTCAAAAATTATAAATCATGAAGAAATTACTCATTTGGGATTTTTTTTTCAAATCAATAATAAATTTTTTAATTTAGGTGAGAAATTTTCAAAAACCAAACCTCCTGAAAGAAAATCAAAATTATATCATCACTTGGAAATAAATAAGCAAGATCAAAAGAGGCTCAAAAGGAAATCTTTTACATAGTTTCATTTTTTCATTCACATCACCTCTCTCTTTTTTAAGCCTTAAAGTTTAGTACATAAGTAAATAATCATTGTAAAAAATTTAGAATTTATGATCTTTCCATTCCAAAGTAATAGGATCATTTTTCTCCAGCATATTTAAAAGATCTTCCCTGTTGTTTATTCTGTACAGATTTTCTAATTGTGGTTTATTATCATCTTCATATGAATCAAACCATTCCTCTCTAATTTTTGTTAACTTGTTATGTAAAATTGTTCAAAAAATGTCCCAACTAACAAATTATTGGATTTCTTGATTATCCCTTATTTGATTTCACATTCCCCTTAGAGAGAAACACCAACCCTTCAGAATTCCAATTTCATTCTAAATTCTTACCCTTGATCTTTCTAGACAGTAATTGAAACTCTGGTTGGCTTCATTTTGTGCCAAAACTCCCTCATAAGCTGGAACAAGCCAAGGAGATCTTGCATATTATGAATTGGCTAGTAAGTACTGATATTTTTCATAAAATATGTGAGGTTTTTTCACTATTTTCATATTTTGATATAAATTTGAATCATGAAGTGAGACAGTACATCCAAAATGTAGAGTAATAAACTGTTTTTTTTTAAAATTTCAAACCAGTTGTCTTGACATAGAATACCTTAATTTTGAATAATAAGTCAAAATCAAATCAATCATTAGAATTCTAAAACTTATCTCTTTTTAAAATCAAAATAGGCTTCACCATCAATGGGTGATTGTTGTGATAATGGTATAAGATTTCCATCAATAAATCCAATTCACCCAGGAAAGCCTTCTACCTGAAAAACTTGTGAAATCTCTCTGTGTTGTTCCATTGTTTCAAACACAATCATTCTTTTCTTTAAGTTTATTAATATACCAATCACTGTTTGAATGTAAAAAACAATATCCCCATGGCTAATTCCAACCAAAATTCTAATTTTCCCCAAAGCCTACTTATTTCCATTTGACCCTAACCTTGATATTGCCATAGCCAATTGTATGGGCGGATAATTCTTTTTTGTGATGAATTTTGAAGCATTTCATCATCTTGAATCTGTGCCACCATTTTACTGAATGAGTCATGCATTATGCAAAAAATTTGGCAAAACTTTTCAGATGATAAGGTTTGTAAATCATTCAACATATACATGTACTGTGAAGGATATTTTCTATGAGGATTGATGTATCTTTGTGATTTTATCATATCTAATAATTCTATATCTTGCTAAATATCTGAATCACTATCCGAGTCAAAAGCATCCATTAACTGCAGTGATTTTAATGTATGAAGTAAAGATACCCTTTGGAATGCCTTTGGAATTTTAAATTATGAAAATTTATATAGAAGATGAAATTTTAAAAAAAAAATCTTTAATAAATTACTATGGTATTCAGATTTTATGCAAGATAAGGGAAGTGTTATGCAATTATACATGCACTTACTGAGGCGTGTATCAAAAAAATGATGCTTTTGGTGAATCCAAAGGTGGGATTTTTGTATCACAAAATGGGACTTGGAGGCAAAAACCCTGGTTTTTTGTACCTTGAAAAAGCACACCTCTTGAGGTGTGGGACTTCCCAAATCCCAAAAACTTAATTTGGGATTTGGAGAAAAAAACATAGGATTTTGAGTGTGGGATTTTGTAGCTTTGACACCCCCCATTATATGAATATATATAAGTATTAATCCATAACCTTATATAGTTTCATAAAAATATTCTAACTACTCTTAAATTGAAATCTTTAAACAAATTTTCAGTTCTAAATACCTTTTTAATATAATTAAAAATACATCTCTTTATTTTAAAAATTATTCAAGTAGAGTAAAGGGATACCTTAAATGTCCAACTTATCTTTATTATATATCTTCTCTTTGACTCTCAAATGATCATAAATCATTTTCTTCTTTTTTTCTTCTGCCCCTCATTTCAATGTTGCTCCAAATCCCATTCCAATATGATTTTAATTCATATTTTTTTAATAAATCAATTATATCTTTCAAAGAAATGGATCAATTCTATCAAAAAAAATGATAATTTTCTTGACAACATACCCATCTTTTTTCAAAAGAACTGTATTATATCTTATATAAATTTATCTTATTTCTTCCATCAATTTTTGCTCACTGAATAATTTTGAAGCTTATCAAGATACATTGTCTATAAATATCATCTCATTTTTTTTAAAAAATTAATGAAATATAGAAGTTTTTACAGGGTTACAGCTCAGTGTTTTTTGATTTCTTTGATTCTTGACAAAAAAAGGAATATTTGAATACTTATTTTTCCCAATTCAAGTTAGGGTGTTCAATTTTGACCATTTGAGGACTGAAAATTGCTTAAATATTGGAACAGTCATGCTTTGAATGATACAAACAAATGTGGCTTAAAACTGTGGAGTTGTCTCCTGTGTCAAAATATTGTTGGAGTGTCATAGCAAGTGAAGAAGTCAGGCCATAAAGCACATTGAAATCCCAAGTGTGAAATCTTGATGAGGTCAAATTGTCTTTGTGATCACTTTTGAAATTTTGTCCTTTTTCAATCCTGAATCCTCATAAATATCTATACGTTTGAATGCATTTATGCTGACCTTCGGAGCTTTCTTCTATCTTTTTTCTACCACATTCATTTTAATCTCTGCTGAAATTGCTAAAATTGATAAATCTATTGGTGCATGGCTCTGTAATAAAATGTATTTTAGTGCACTTTTTAGCTCTTTATGAATAACTAAGTTACATATCCTATATAAACAGCGCCTTTAAAGTAAC
Organism: Austropuccinia psidii; assembly: GCA_023105745.1. NCBI lineage: Eukaryota > Fungi > Basidiomycota > Pucciniomycetes > Pucciniales > Sphaerophragmiaceae > Austropuccinia > Austropuccinia psidii. The sequence continues at coordinate 61,681,869 of JALGQZ010000003.1, read as the reverse complement.
TCTTGATAGTGTGCTGGTTTGCATTAGTTTCCTACTAGTTTGTGTTGCTTCCTGTGAGATGCACATACACTTGCTCTTGTGCATTCTTCACTTGCAGGTATATGCCTGTGATGTTTATGAGAGGAGGATATCAAAGTTAAGAAGTGGCGATTTTGGGGGGCTAAACTTCAACTGAATCCAAAGCTTCGTTGATCATGTTCGATACCTCTATGAATGGTTCTACTAATCCCAACCAATCTTCCAGCATTTCTAATTTAGAATCATCTTGTTCAAGCAACGCACTTTTTAAGTTCTTCAAAAGCTCGTCAGAGATCTTGCCACTTTTATCACAATGACCTGTATAAATCTCGCTTTCTGACCATATCTTCACTTTAGCTCGAGCTCTGGATATCTTAATTCTTAGCTTTCCACGCCATTCGAGTTCTAAGTCTGGTATGGGTAGATTCATCATCATGGCACATCTAGTTGGTTGCTGGAAACGGCGAGTATGCAATTGGAAGACTGTTCGAGGCACCGCACTTAGCAGGATCATCAATAACTTGCGTAAATAGTTATAAACAACCCTTATAGGTGGTGGTAGAGCACTAGAGGTGTAAAACAGCACTCTGGGTTGGGCAGCTTGATAAGCCCTCTGAAGTTCCTCTGAGGTTGGATCTTTTTTCCAATTGATATCAGACTGCATTAGTTCGATCTGTTCAAACAAATTTTTCTTTGTTTAGAATTCGTAGTAATTCTTTTGACATTCAGTGAGAAAGAATAAAAAAACAAAAAAACTTGAGGCTAACTTTGTCTCCATTAGAACTGATGATAAGAAGATTTCCGGGTATATTTTCAGGAAGGTTTCTGAAAAGCCATAACCTTACTTGAAGAGGTTCTCTTTGAACTTCTCCTCCTTGCTTCTCTGAAAAAAGCTGTAAGAGTCCGTACTTGACGGGCCTAATGAGTGGTGATAGACCTTTGGTTGTAATGCGCACAGTTTCCGACCTGGAACCTTGAGGAAAATCACAATAATGACCCAACTTTAAGTCTTCTTCTCGATGAGAAACGCATGCTGGAAATATGGGTGGGGATTGAATTTCGGAGTTTATGACACTCTGTGTTTCGTGGGGGTTTTCGGCTTCTTGGGTTATTTTTTCAGATATTTCTGAAGCCTTCGGGGAAATGGGAGGACTGCTAACGTGATTAATTTCTTGATTATGGGACGCCACCATATCCTGCGTGGATGAGGCTTCATTTGAAGAATTGCTGGTTTTATGAGAGTTTGAACGATCTTTTGTTTGCTTGAAGTTTTGAAAAGCTCCATGGTTTATGATCCCCTCTTGAATCAGAGGAGGGGGGCGAATGTGTGTATCTCTAACTGGTGAGATGGTTTTTTTTGATGCGTTCTTTTGTTTGAGAGTTCGATGGGGATGGGAATCTGTTGAGAGATTTGATATTGGGTCTTGTAATTTAAACGGGATCTCGTTGGGAACCAAAAACTTGTCTTCTTGAGTTTCTGGGTGAGATTGTTCAGAACGTGGTAGACTTGTTGGATGATCGGATGATCGGCTAGTTTCATCAAGTGGAGCTTGTACATGTTTTAAAACAGAGCCTGTAAGACATTTGACGTTTCTATTGAGGTCGGAGTGGATACTGGAATTGGAAGATGCCGAGGTATGTAATGAAGAATCATCATCTACTGAATTATGGGCAATCGAGTGGCTCAAGCTTTGATCTGTCGTTTCGGTTCCTTCGAGTGTTGTTGAGTCAGACAATTGAGCTGAATAACAACTTTTGAGACCGCTGATACTAATGATGCGATTTTTAGAAGCTGACAACTTTGCCCAGCTTTTTGAAAGAGGAAAATGTTTTGGTGCATGTGAGGACTCGCTGGAAAGTATGGTGCTTGGTGGAAGAGGTGATGGTGCTGATACCGCTCGGCGCGTTCCGGCGAGTTTCAAAGACGGCGAGGGTCGAAGAAGGTCCTCCAGCTTGATGAGAGACTTCAAGCGTGGTTTCTCCGTTGGTGGGTCATATTTCTCTACGCTCGGCTCACTCGACGAGGCCAGATTATTGATCACAGCCGCCAATCCGGAATAACCCTTTACGTGCTGGCTCGTCGACGAACCAGGCTCGCAGCCGTCATGAATCCAGCAGCTTGGGTTGGTTGAGCTCAATGATATACGAGACCTTCTTTGCATCTTCAAAAGCGCCGCCAGCCGTGTGATCTAACAAAGTACTCCACAAGTTCTTGGTGGAAAAGCTTTCATGAGAAATGCTCGTTATCATTAACGAGGAAGAAATCTTGATTCCGCCAGCTTGCGATGACGCCTAGCCCTGCCACTGCCACTGGACTTCATCTTTAGCCGTGCTCATGGCAGGTTGAGGAGACGGTAAGCCCTGAGCCTCAATTAGCTCCAAGGCCACCATCGAATGCGCATGGTGCACTCTTATGAATCGATTTCCAGTTGCTGGACCCTGATTGACCAGTAGACGAGTATCCATATGAGCTCGAGCTCCGCAGACAAGACGACCAAAGAGAGTGATCATGAACAGATCCCCTTTGGACGCTAGGATGAGCGAGGATGACTGAAACAAGCCAGGTTCAAAATTCTCGTCAGCGCAAATCGGGAAAGGACCAGCCATCGCCCATCGACAACTCACATCGTTGGATGAATATGTGAAATAGATGACTGGCTAAATCGCAAGCAAGGAAGAGATTGTATCTGTGTCATGATCGGCGGGCAATACTTGGGCATTTGATTGAGTTGCTTGTTAATGTTATTTCTGGTGGATTTTTGGATTTTAAAGAGCCAAATTCAATAAAAATGACTTGGATCTTTCCACGACGCCTAGGGGGAAACAGAAGATTAAAATATCACTCTACTTTTGACTATCAGAATTCATGGCTGGATGATTCATAATATAGCATTTTCTCAAAATAATCCATAAACCACATCCATAACTATTCAAATTTTCAAATATTCTCCAGGCTCACAGGACTATTAAGTTTTCATTAAGACCAAAGATATGGACAATGACAGTACTAGTATTATGTGGTTATGCTGTGTTTTGTTGGATGGCTCAAGTACCCAGCTAGATGTTGCCCAACAATCACCATGAGAAAAATGGCTACACCTGACAGCAGGTGTTGCATTTGGAAATTAGCTTGGATGCTTCCTGTGAACTGGGTTGAACCCAGGATTGAAATGTTTGGTAGTATTCCAAGTTATTCCAAGCTGCTGGAATATTAGAGAATTTCAAAGATTTTCTTCCTTTTTTAATGGGATGGACTAGGTATACAGCACATAATAGGAAAACTGTTTCCATTTGTATTTTGTTGAGATTTGGCCACCGCAATGACGCGACAACCAAATATCTTTCTAGAAAAACATCACTGTAGATAGTTATCCATGCTGCGGGAGCACCATGTGCCGCAGTTGTCTAGTTGTAATTTATAAGCCACTCACTGGATGCTGCAAGGTCTCTTTTCCCCACCTCTCATCATTGGAGGTGACAGATTAGAAACTGACTGGCGAGCAAGCTTTGCTATACCTGGCCCTTACTCATTAGGTTAAAAGCCTGCCTCTACTGAGCTCCAGCAATAGGCCGCCTTCAAGATGTCAGTTTCAACGCGTTCAAAGAAAGCTGCAGACGATGACGCTGGTGCGAAACCTCTCTCCAATGAGGAGGTTTACTCACTTTTGAACTTGCTAAAATCAGAGGTACTATCACTTAAATCGGCATGCAGCTGAAGTCCAATCTTTGTGCATGCAACTGTCGTCCCCACCACCGCCAGGTGCCTCATTTCAACCACTTTTGCACATAAGCACCTCAGCCTATGACCACTTTATGCAAGAACCCTACTGTGCTGCTGATTGTTTTGGCAAGCTACAGGGGAATGGTTCCAAAGTCCCTGAATGGGTTGCATCTCTGAGCCATGTCCTCTGTGTTGCTTTTAACTCCAAGGTGTCTGTTGAGGATTCTCCCTCTCTCCTTGATGGACAATTGAGCGATCTCACACTTCATTGACACATCTATTCCCCACAACTTCGTGCTCTGCATTAGCATCATCCCTTTGTGTGCAACGGCAAAGGAATTCTTTGATGCTATCAAGGCGCGCTGCTGCCCGGGCAGCCATTTTAATAAGCTCAAAGTTGTTCGAGAACTTCTTCAGATGCTCGTGGCCAACGATTCCAATGCCCCTAAATCCAATACCAGTATTGTCCTCTCGCTGTGCCATACTTTTGCCATGTTCAAGAAGTTGGGCATCAAGGCCAACAAACTCAAAGGATTGCTTGCACAGGCAACGTGCTGTGCCCCACCCACTCTTGATCAGACTGCTTTCAACCAACTTGTCAAAGGGGGATGGGAAGCCATCCTTGACGTTTGTTGGCCAAGTGATCATCAATGCTTCACAGCGAGGGGACAAGCAAGCGCAAGAATCGTCTCCTTTCATCTATTGCCTCTCTGACCCGCTAGAACCGCTGGTGTCTTACCTCAGGCCATGCTCACCTTATAATCTGTGTCCGTTGCCTTCGTCAAGTGAGGTGTACCGGCCACCAAATCACCTAGTTAACAAGCTCGGAGCCTCATGTTTTCATTGTGGGAGAGCCGGTCACTGGCATGCAGACTGCCCACACACCAAGGGTGTGGCCAACCCTAATCTGCGACCGCCATCACCTACGCCTTTTCAACCAATGAGGCCAGCCACTCCTGACTGACGTTCCCAACAGGGATTGGGGGAACACTATCATCATGAGCGTGTGTCACAGGTACAATTTGTGGAGCAGGATGCATCTGAAAAGGTTTTAATTGATACGGGTGCGTCCATTCACCTCTCTGGCACCATGCGTTTTGCAACCTGCATACGCAGCATTTCTCCCTTTTGCATTTTCTTCGCTGATTCCAACTCTTCCATTCTCATATCACAGATGACAACCCTTAAGCTGCCCATCAGCAGGGGCTTGGTCCTAGTGCACGACGTGGTGTTTTCCAACAAAATATCAGGGACCATTTTATCTGTTGGCCACTTGTGTACAGCAGGGGTTGTACCTGTTTTTGATGATTTGGAGCTGTCACTATTTGTATGTGGTTTTCTTGTAACCACCACCTTCAATAACAATTGTTGGTGGCTAGACATCTCAGCTGAAGAAGGGACCAAAAGGTCAGCGGCTGTTTCCCCTTCCTGTGTTTTGCCTAAAATTGAAATGCATCCAATATCCAAACCAACTTCTACAAGCTTAAGCTCACGTGAGTGGCATGAGCGCCTTGGTAATCTCGTTTCTGAAGCAACATGTACCTAGCTTTGACACAAAACATTGGCAGCCTTTTTACTGTGAGGTGTGTGCCACTGCAAAGAGAACTCATTGGCTTGCAAGGGTGCGAACTGATATTCCAAAACATGACCCCCTTGATCTCCTGGTTTCCAATATTATGGGCCTGTTTGCTGGCAACATGCAAGGCTTTTGATGTCTGCTGATGGTCTGAGACCACGTTTCCACTTACAGCGTGGTCTACCCTCTGAAAGCTTGCTCTGACACCCCCAATGCAGTGCTGAATGCAATTTGGCAGTTCCAAGTTCAGCTCTGTTTGACTGCGAAGGCTTTGCAGATGGACAATGCAAAAGAATTTACTTCAGAATCTTTTGTTTTGTCACCATCAAAGCTGGGTATTGGTTTCTTCCCTTCACTACTCTACTTGCCTCAGGAGAACGGTGAAGCAGAGCACCTCAACCAAACCTTGGGAGACATGGCACAGGTGATGATGGTAGAAAGCAAGATGCCTGATTGCTTTTGGTGTTTTGCATACGCCTAAGCTTGTTTCCTACACAATCATCTACCAAACTCCTGATGCCTGCACTCCTTGCCACACCAGGTTTTGTTTGGTCAAACTCTGTCAATTTCAACACTCTACCCATTTGGGGCGGAGGCAATCATCCATGTCCCCACCATTCAGCAGAGTCACAAGCTGTCACCTAGGGGGTTAGCTTGTTGCTTGCTTAAACCACTAATTTCGGGTGGCTGGTTGTTATGGGACTCAGTAGGGAATAGGCAGATCCAATCCGCAAGCATTGTTTTTCCACATTTTCAATCATCAAACAACACCCCCACTGGCTGTGTAAAAGGCTTGCTCTTTCACATTGTCAATGCGGCGACGCTGGGTCAGGTGCCAACAGAATGCTATTTCAAGAATGAACTTAAGGCAATTGAAACCCTTTCAGTAACCAAAGACATCGTGATTCCCAAGCACCTTGGTCAGGCATTGTCTGGCCCCCTGCAGCATGATTGGAAAAGGGCGTACAAAGCTGAATTAGTGCAGATGACACTGAGAGATGTATGGGAGGCTGTGGACAAGGACAAAATGATGAAGACAATTGGACACCACTGGGTATTCAATATAAAACACCATGCTGACAGGACCATTGAAAACACCTTGTCCAGGAAATCTGTCAACTCACTCACCTCGCCCAGGGTTTTGACAAGACAATATTTTGTGATAACCAAGCTGCGGTGCAAGTTTTGATCAACAATATCGCAAGAAAATGGATGTGATATCTTGATTGGGATTTCTTTTTCTTCAACAACGCAATAAGGAAGCATGACATTAAAGTCAATTGGATACCCACAGCAAAGATGCAGGCTAACGCACTGACAAAACGCCTTTCTGGGTCAACGCTCTAGCGGGCTATCCCATTTCTATGTGTGGATGAGTAACAGTTAGAGTTTTTTTGGGGGGGGGTGTTGAGATTTGGCGGCCACAATGAAATGACAACCAAATATCTTTCTAGAAAAACATCACTGTAGATAGTTATTCACACTGCGGGAGCACTATGTGCCGCAGTTGTCTAGTTGTAATTTATAAGCCGCTTGCCAGATGCTGCAATCTCTCTTTTCCCCACCTCTCATCATTGGAGGTGACGGATTAGAAACTGACTGGCAAGCAAGCTTTGCTATACCTGGCCCTTACTCATTATATTTTTATCTTAAAGAGAGTATTCTCTTTGATAGAAATTTGAATCTAAGAATATACTTTAAATTTAAATAATTCAATTTTTTTGAAGGCCAAAAGAGTTCAAAGAAAGTTTTACAAATGAATACATATTTTATCTTCATATATTTATGACTTATTATTACTGTATAACAATATGAATTCTTGTTTCTCCTTCAAAAAATAGCTTCAAAATATACAAATCAGCTGTTTTCAACTGGAGCTTTTTCTAAAGAAACTTGATTGTTGAATATTCTTGTTTCAAATAGGGCTGAATTTCTTCAACCTCAGAAGAAAAGGATGAAGGCTTTGAAATTCCTTTAAATAGAATGATTTCCACAAAGTAGATAATATATATATCTATATTTTATTTTTTTATTTGAATTTCTGGAATTTGAATTTTATTTTGCTTTTTTTCATTTTATGATTATTTTTTACCCTAAATCAATTTCATCAATTTTTATTATTAAGGCCAAGATTTTTCTTTTTTAGGCAGGAAATGCCTCATTTTTGCTTGTTTAAGAGTATCATTTTTTAATTCATAGGAAAACTAGTGGGATTTATGCATTAAAGCATCTGAAACTGGAAGAAAGTAAACAAAATTAGAGAGAATTAAAGTACAGGGCCTGTAATTCCTGCTACTGTAAATTTGTCAATGATTGTTGACAAATTTACAGTAGGACTTATTACAGGGCCTGTACTGTAACAAATTAAAGACTTGTAAATAATGTTACAGTAGCAGGCCTTATAAACACTGCTACTGTAATATCAATTGAAAACCAAAAGATAAATTTGAAATTGAAGGGAATTAAAAATGTAAAAAAGGAACTTGTTAAAATTGGAAAAAAAATCATAAAAAAACAAAAAGTTGTGAAATAATGAAAACAGCACATCACCAGAAAAAATTGGTTAAAGAACCCAGAAAAGTCAATATATATATAAATTCATTTAGAATAAAAGAAAGACAGTTATTCTTATTGCCTTTATCTATAAAATATAGAAAAAAAACTTGATCTCAATAACAATAACAACAACTTAAACACACACTTTATAAAAATCTTTATCCTCCATTTTTTGAGCAGATTCTGTCCTTCTATTTGAAATATTTTCTAGAAGAAGAATTTTTGAGATATTCTTTATTGTTTTTGTGTTTATGGTTTTCTTCCAACAATCAAATTGAACAATATTCATTTTATAAAAAAATTTTGGAAAGAAAAATAAGAGTTTGTGCATTCAATATAGTTCTGATAAAACTAATCAATAATGGGGATTATTTAAACTCTTCCAAGAATGAAGGGCCAGTTCACTCAATATCTGAAATATATCTGCAAATATAGCATGGGATTAGGTAAGAAAATTATGAAAGCTTGATTTACCTGCAAGCCTCTTCAAATATTGTCAAGATACATATTGATTATACTGCATTACTTTTTTGAGGATCAGAGAATCTTTCCCTGACTTTCAACTAAACATATTTGCAGATTTTTTTCCTATCTTCATTGATCAACAAGTATGATACAGTATTTTTTTAATGATTAGTACATTCTTTGTAGAAAAAAATTCAAATATGGCTTTGAAAATTCCTGAAAAGACACCTTTTACAACTCTCTATCAAAAATTAAGATTGACTGGGTGAATTTCTTGAGAAATATTTGATATTGAAACTCAACACTTGAGGGATACTTCAGACCATTTTTTGATTCTGATTGGACATGGCTCTGAAATGATATTTGCTCCACTTCAAGATCCATTCCCCAGAGGATACACCTTATTTCTGTGGACTCAAACTTTGAAATATAAATTTAATCAATACTTTAACCATTTTTTAAGGAGAAATACCAAAGAAAAACAAGATATGCCCTCATATTATTTTTCAAAGCACTTGAAAGAGATGCATAAATTTTTTTTTAAGCTTTAATCTGTGAACAGCTTATTATTCTCAATTGATCATTAATTTAGGCTTTATGATCTTATAGATGTAATTATAAATTTAAAAAGCTCACTTGATCTTTATAGATAAGCTTTGAGATATACATTTGTTAAAAGAACATATTTATAGATCTAACTATTAATTAATATTATTTAGGGGTCTTATCATCTTAAATAAAGATAAAGGTGTTGTTTCATTTATCAATAAATATTCAGTTTTTAATTGTTTTCATTGGCTATTGAATTCATATATCTGTTTAAATTCAGTTATTGATAATAGCATAAAAATGTGACCTTTATAAGTTTGATGAAACTTCAATGTAGATAAATTCAAAAACTCCTTTCTGCATTACTCCTGATAATCCAAGTTTTTAATTATGTAGTATTTATAAATTGATAAATCTATCAAATTTTCAGTTTTATATTAAATATTAGCTTTATGCTTGCATGGAGATCTCTCTATATATCCAAATCATTACAGATGTCTTACAGATTAATTGTATTGAATTTAAACTTCAAAAAACTATAGAATAAAGTGAACACAATCAAAAAAAGATGATTCAAAAATATCCATTAATAAGATGATTTTATATAATAAAATAATTTGTGAAAACATTTGTTGGTAATATTGACAGATGAAGGCTACCTTTCTTAAAATATTGAAAAAATATTGCATTATTCCAGCTTGATTTTATTTCTTTATACATCTCTTCTTCTAATTTCCTAAGAATAACAATTCCAATGATATTAGTTTTGCATGTATTCCAGTAGTACATTGAATAAAGATGATGATTTTGGAATTAATAATTTCTCCACAGAAATGTACAAACTGAAGCTAAATTGGTATTAAGAAAACAAAAATCCCGTGATTCACAAAATTTAAGAATATTATGGTTCTATCTTTATGAATATTTGAAATGATGTTATTAGGACATGCCCTTTATATGAAGATAAGAATGGCTTTTAGCTTAAAAAATGGAACAGTATAGTACCAAAGTTCCCAATTCTAAGACTAAAAGCCAAAATTCTACTTTGAATATTTATTTCATCTAGCTATAAGTGGAAAAATTTTCTTTAGATAAGTTTATGGTTGAAAATAGGGGTTATGTCATTTCAACATATACTACATTTTGATTTTCCCCTCCTTAAAATGACTTTTTACCATAAATATACAAAGCTTGTCCCAATTTTAACCAAAATCTTCATCTCAAATGAGAGAAAAAGGAAGGTATATAATGTCTCACAAAATACATCTTTTCATAAAATAAAACAATTAAATGGTATGGTATATTTTCAGGATTTTTATATGGTTAGAAATCCCCAAAGTCCCCAAGACATTTTATCATTGATGATAATCTTCTTTCTAACTAAAAATTTCCAATTTAAGTATTATTTATCTATGGGCTTCCATAATCTAGCTTGAAAGAAAGGTCCTGTTGCAAGTTTAATATATATGCAAAAATCTATGAGGAAATCTCCAAAGGTTGAATTCTTTGTACATGAAATGATAAAAATTTATAAAAAAATGCTTATAAAAAGGGGATAAAGATATAATTCTGTTAATAATATGTTGTTAAATCATTGAGCTTTGAAATTCCTGACCAAACACTGATATTGAACCAAATCAATTGAGAATATATGGCTTGCATATGTGGCTTAAATTTATTCCAAAAATTCTATTTATAAATTGAGCTTCTTACCTATTTCCAACATGAATCCAATCTATCTCCCATGCCAAATTCCAAATGCAACACCTTCTTTCAGGTGTAGCCACTTTGCTCATGGTGAATGAAAAAACCAAACCTCACTCACTGGGAGTAATGTTTGGGATTAGAAATTCTGATTTGTTACAAAACATTAGGAGGTGTTAAAACTGCCAACTCCAAAATGAATTGTTTTAATTTTTTGGGGGGAAAAATCCTGCATTTGATCCATGAGTACCAAATCATGAAAGAATTTCCCAATCTAATTTGGACAATTTGATTTTTCTAATGATTGGTAAATAAAAAATTTGTAACATTTCTTTTCAATTATTCAACCTCAACATGTCAAAGTTATTAGAACAAAGCTCACTTATTCAAGTCAAGACTTAATTTCATTACATTTAGCAAGTTTGTATGAAATTGATGCTGATTCTGGATTGAAGGATTATATCATCATTTTAAATTCAATCCATGTAAGATGGTACCCCATGCCTAGGAAATTTGATACATCACCATATATCTATAATGCTCTTAGTTCTTTGGCTTTGTCAATAGTCAAGCAGTTTTGTCATACCAATCACAAGTCCAATGATGAATTAGCTGATTTGATTCAGGATGATCAAATTTTTCATAATTCATCCACATTCAAACAATAAAGGGTGTCAAATATGAGAAATTTAACATTTAAAATTTGTATTTTGAGGACCATAAGAATAGATATTTTGTATCAAATCAGGAATTTCAACACTCCAAATCTAAGATCAAATCATCAAAAGCCCACTTTTCTTCTGTTTCACACCACACTAAGCTCATTTCTCGGGGAAAAAAAGTCTGTTTTTTGGAATAAATAAAGGATTGCATTACTCATATATAAGCTTTTCTTATTGCTGATTAAGTCTATCTCATCATTTGATCACAAACCATACCTTTTAATATTATTCACCTATAGCTCCAAGGACCTCTTTATAAAACCCATTGAGTAATGATTTAAAATTTCCAAAATTTTATTGATGCAGCCAAACACAATCCTGGAACAGAGTTGTAAGATGATATACCACAACTCTTTATGAAATGAACCCAAATGTCTTTGTGGCCTCAAAAAAAAGCCTAGCCTTATATATACTTCAATAGAACTTTTTAATATTTCATCATAAAAATTGAGCTAACTATATTATATAGTTCATAATGCTTTTCAAATATTGTTAATCAAAGCTAATTATGATCATAAATATAAGAATTGATAAAAAAACAAGAAGAGATATTCATTAATTTAAATGTCATCGACTCTGTTTCTTTTATGATAAAATAGTGATGGTTCACCATTAAACAAAATTGGTATGCTATTTAGTGTGATCAATAGGACAATTATATTATATATACAAATTATAATGAGTTTTTTGATCACTTAGGAATGGACTTAACACTTCTCCAAACTCTCAAACGTTTACTAAAATGTATGAGGTGCGGAAAGCTAAATTATTCCCAGGGTGTTTTGAAATAATTTATGGGAGATTTAGGCCTTTTTATTAAAAGAAAACCAAAGATGGGGAAGAATTTTTTGGCCAAAAAATGTATGTAGTTTGGTTTTTGAGTTGATTCTTAAATAATTTGCAAAGATATTTTAGCTATGAATTTGAAAATATGTTAGATTTGTATGAAATCAGTCTGTGACATAAATAAAATATTCACTGAATCACATGTAGGTGATCAAGGGTCACCTGATTATTCTAATTTCTGTCAAAATATATGAATTTGAAATCTTGTCCTGGATTTTTATTCAAAAACTTGGTATTTACTTGTTAATTCAGCTTATTCCACCTTACAGTAGAGAGTTCCAAAATAAAAAACAGTTGTTTTCAAAACTATATAATAATCAACCATTCAACCAATGTATTGCAAGGTCAAAGTTATTTATTGAAAATGAAATAATTACTTCAAAAGAAAGATGATCTTTCTTGAGGGAGATAAGAAATCGAATGTTGGCTAAAAGTGAAATTGAATGTTTTGTTTACCAAGAAGTCATCTTTATCAGATTAATTGATCTATTGTCACAAATTGAGGACCAAATAAGCAACTTACTGGAAGATAATTATTCCAAATAGCTACAAAGCTTGAATTAGCCAAAACATTTGTATGTAAATATTAATATTCATAAAAAAATAATTCCATAACCCTTAAATTTCTTTGAAAAAGGATAATTATTTCTATGCCAAAAAATTGAAAGGTAAAATATATACTGTTTTTTATATCAATAGAAGCTTTAAGATTTAATATAAATTTTTTTTTCATAAAGATATTTTTGTTAAAACAATTAGAAGACAAACTTAATTTAAAAATTTCCTCTAAACATTGAATAATATCTCATTGAATTCAAATGAACATCCAAAGTAACGGAAAATATTCTCATTTTTAATGAACTAAATTGGACAATAATCTGTTTTATTATTTATTTAAAAATCTTTCCAAAGAAATTATATCATACTTCCTTTCTTGAAATAATAACTTTCAAATATTATTTGAAGAAAATTTAAGCCATGGACAGATGGGATTCAGCTTGTTAACATTGGATAGAAATAGGTTTTTGTCTATTAAAAATAATAAACCAAAGTAAATGGATTAGAATAATTTTAATCTTTGTGTGGCTTATCATAAAATCAATAAGAATTAATTACGAAATTTGGAATTGGAAACTAAGAAAATCCAGGTAGGATTTGGATTATATTTATTCCAAGCCTTGGTTTAAATTCACTATATACCCAATTTATTATGTTAGCTTCATTGACATTTAGAAGAATGTGTATTAATTGGTCAAATAAACATAAAGTAGTTTGAATTTCTGGAGCTCATGACACATTAAGAGTTTCCTGGTTGTGTAAAATCTATGTGATGTTATAAAATGAATTATAAGTCTTTATGTTTTCTTGTAAAGTATCATTTTATGATTCAGATGTCTATCAGAATATTAGAATATCCAATATTGTAGAATTATATTTTCCAAATGGCCAAAATTTCTTATCAGATTCATCTTATCAAATTAATACACGCATTACAGCTTTATATAGAGGAAATTCAGGTAAAATTAAGGATAATAGAAATTTAATTATTTCAATGAAAAGATTATTTTTAGCCTTCAATATTTTAGTGCAAAACTGAGAGGGATCTGATCCTTATTAAGTGAAAGTTAAAAGAAGCTGTAAAGCTTTAATGAGGTGGATAATCTTTCAGCTTTGTTTGTGAGCTGTCCTCCATTAATAAAATACATGAAGTGATAATTTGGAACTTCTTTTAGTGTGGCATTGGAGAAGGAAGTCCTTTAGGGGTAAATCACAGATAAACAGTTTTGAATTTCTGAAATAATCCTGTAACTAAGGTTGCTAAGGTGTATTATCTGGCCCTCTGAATATGCTCAAAAATCTCTCTACAGAGCACACAAATCAATATTTAAGATTGTGGCTTTTCAAATAAAGAAAACTTTTCTGAAGTCTCTATCAGACCTAATCTATATTCAGCCTAATGTTAAAATAATTTCAAAAGATAAATTTTTAAGTTATTTCAGGATGATAAAATAATAATTAAGTAGATAAAAATTAAATATAATAATACTGAGTGGTAATTTAAGTTTTTTATTTTGTAAAAAGTAATTTTGCTAATGGCTAATAGCTTAATATGAGAATATATAGTAGTAGTGACTATAGATGATAGTCTGTTTAATGGTTAAATATTTTTAATTGATAAATAATATTGATTATATGTTAACTATACTTTTGATAATAAGAATAGTGATAGATAATAAGTAATAGGAATAATGGATGATAATGGGGATGATAATAAGTAATAAGATATACTAATAGTAACAGTTATGAAACTATCAGTGTATATTTTGTTTTGGATTTTATGATAATAATAGTAATAAAAATTTTCTTCCAGTGAAAAGAGTATAATATAAATATTTTTAACTTCTTGATGATCAGTATTTGACTAATAGATGAATTTATAATATAGGCAGACCTACTGTTAGCTACAGCTACTTATAAATCCCTATTAGTGTTATGTAATAAAGAATAATTTTTATATTAAACTACTATTAAGGGATGAATAATTATTCTCCTGCTTGGTGTATGATCAATTTCATTGGGAAAGAGCATAAAATGTGGGAGATAGGCCTCCTTTTATGTTGTGAGAAGTAACCATGGGCTCTCCATGTAAAGTTTTGTTTGTTTCCCTTGAAATAATTTTTCAGGTGTAGATTTTTTTACAGAAAGTAAGATGATTTATTTGAAACAATGCATTAGTAAGCTTTCACAGCCTTGATGGATCAATCCTGGTGACTACTACCATGAATTAGTTAGATTTAACAGCCTTTAAGAATTAATTCTTTTGAGTAAAAGGATGAAGATGGTGTAATGTAAATGAGCCCTTTAATAATTTATTTGTAAGATTATGTAATTCAAGGTTCTCATTCTGTGTAATGTGGGATATATTATTGAGTTTTAATTCTTTATTACTGTAATTTCTGTGTAATTCTTAGAGTTTTGGTGTGATTTCCTTGCATGTAGCTAGTTGAAATGCAATTGAGTTCAAATTAATTGTTCTGTGACTTTGTTATGTAAAGAGCTTATTGATGTGGACTGCATAAACCTAATTTGGATGCCTGTATTGTTATGTAATTTGGGGGTTTTAGTGGATTTTCCATGTATTGAGTTGAATTTGATACTGTCGGACAATCCTTGTGTTTCATAAACTTTATTTTTATGATTTTAATTCTTAGTAATATAATCTTCTTTATGGATTTAGGGTGGATATAATTCTACACTTTTATTTTTTGAATGTAATTTTGTGTTTTTTGTATGTATTAAGCTTATATTGTCAATGCTGTAAAGATTATATGTAAATTTTCTTGTATAGCTCCATAAGGCTTGATTCCTTTATTATTCATTTAATAATGGAAATATGTTGGTTATTTTCATGCTGAATGCTAAAAATATTCCTTTCCTTCATACTATTGATGTTATTCCTGGGTTTGAGTACTTTTAATAATGTATTTTGAGTAGTGAATTCCTAAATTATTCAGTTTAATCTTCATTTTTCCAACTTTTAATTTTCAAAAACTTCTTGAAACTTGGCCAGAATGAACTTAAGACCACAATAGCTGGCCATTAGCATAACTTTTATATTGAAAACAGACCACCAGAGAAATTAAATGTCAACTATATAGAAAGGTCATAGTAAAATAATAATTTATCTTTAATAGTGAAGACTTTCATACCAATTGGTAAAATAATCAATTAATTTGGTTTATCATTTTTCTTGATAATCAAAACTATATATAGCTTATTTCTTTATATTCAATTATTAACCTCAATCATAAGAAGTTAGTGAGTTTTAAAGAAAATAAAGCTATCAGAGTATTTATAATATCAAGTTGAAACATTTGTGCCTTTAGAGTGAAACTCATTATTCTCCTGGTGGGTATATGCACTTTGATTAATATATCAATGTGATAAAACTAAAAATTTACTACCAGAACTGTATAATATTCATTTCATGGAACGATTATGGAAAGGATTTATTGTTTTATGGATTGAAATTTCTTTTATTTCTTTTGATTTATGGTGAAATAATTTTTATAATTACCATAAAGCTCCCATTCTAAAATATTCTTTCGATAAATTAATTTCAAAATAAATTTCTTGAAGTAACATTCATTCCCATATTCAGTAAAATTAACTGTAATTCAAGTAGAAGTTAATTGTTAAAATAAAGTGAGAAGCTCATAGATACAAATATAGAGATTATAAACAACAATATAATACCTTTTGTGAATACATTAGATCCTGACCAGTAATATGTAAGATATTTTGGGAATTTTTATGATTAAACCATTCAACAAGTATTGGGAGTTTGATTTGTTGCATAGTTTTTGTATTTTATAGAAAGGGTGGTTTAAAAGTGTCATCCTTGAGTGAATAAATGAGATATAAGATTATAAATGAATCTATTGTTTATTTTACTACTTAACCTTAAAAAAAGCTATATTTTTCATCTGAAATACAACCCAGATAGTTTGAAAACTCTCATACTTGATGAAAGCCAATTAAATTAATGATGACAGATGAAAAATATCTTTTAATGGTATTGGATTTCTACTTCTGGAAAATTGAATTATTTATTTTCCTTGATGTTCTGTGGAGGTCGGATCTTTCAGAAAAATGATTTTAAAAATTGAAATCGGAAAATGCTGTTGATTTTTGATTGGTGGTAATATATTAATCTGGAAGGGATTTTTGTAAGTTGATTTAAAATATAGTATCTTAATCTCTTTTTCAATATATAGAAACAACATAATTAATTTTTGAATTATTTTGATAACCAATTTTTTCAGAAATTATGAATTTTAGAATGAAAAATATTCTTCAGGTGTGAGTATGTGGATCAATGAATTTATTCACCAGTATCAAGTTAAATTTAGGGAGAACCAATGAATTTTTTATTTCATTTTGAGTTGGTTCTATTTATGTATCCTTGTTATCTAACGAGCCTGGACACTTAATTCCAAAGAAAATGTATGAATTGAAAAAAAATCCTCTTTAAAATCAAATTCATTAAAGCGTATTTTCAAAAATATCAGGAATCTTGAAATAGCAAGGAAAGGAATGAGTGCTATCAGTGGGATTAATTAAGCATTGATAACCCAGTATTTATACACTACAGAAAAATGAAACACCATCCAATTGGTGGGCTAAATTATATCCCAATGATTTTGGGATTTATATAAAGTTGATTTTATATAAAGTGGAAATATTGTTTAATCGTAATTCTCAATAAGTTTGGAATTGGTCTTTATGTTTTTTTGGGAATGAATCAGTTGCAACTATATTTTTTAAAATATGGGGATAGTATTAATGAGATGATGGAAGATGGTAAAGATGATAATAGATAATTCTTTGAATATGTGTTTATGGTAATTATTATTCTAAAGAATTAAAATGACAAAATTTTCAAAGAAAACAATATCAGTTTTTGAAATGAAGACAACTACTTGTAATAATAATAGTTTTTTGCAATTGAAATGTAATAATGCTTATTATTTGATTAATATATATTTAATAAGATTTATGATTGTAAAGTTGATGTCTTAAAGATAATTCTGAAAAGAAAAGATTGAAAATGGGAGCCTTTGGCTTTAATTTGATATGCTTCAACCTAAAAATATTTTTCTGTGGAAAACCAGTAGTTCTATAAAACTCAATAGGGTTTCTCTTTAAAATTGAATTTTGTGGTTTGATTATTTTTAGAAGAATGGTTAGAATCAGAAAGATCAAAGGTATTTTGAATGTGATATGAATTAAACAAATTAAACTTTACAATTTTAAAAAAAGCAAAAATGGGGTTTTGGAAAAAGGTTTTGATTTTTGGAGAAATTGAGTACATTTTCTCAATTTGGAATGAAAATTTGAATAAAGAAAAGCTCATAGAATCAAATAAAGGAAACACTAATGAATAATGAACCCCTAAAGTAAGACTATATGTTTCTAATACTTATATTCACCTTTTTCATGAAGCTCTGATAGCCAAGTACATGATGAGAGTATTTATTTTAGAAATAAACTATTAGTTGAATCAATTTCCATAGTATTGAACCTATCAAATATTAATTGATTTGAGATATTCCATTAAGAACCTTAAAGCTTCATTTAAAAAATAATATTAATTTTATGAGAAAAAACCTGTAATAAAAAAAAGGTACATATAATTTTTTCTCTCCTCAAGGTCCAATTAATTCCTCAATTTCTCTCTCTAAAGGTCTTTATTACTTTTTCTTTTCAATATAATATTTTGGGTCCATCCCCTTCAAAGCATGTTCTTGATTAATTTTGGGTCTTGGGATTGCTTTATCCTAAGAAAAATTTTGTTTATCCCACTCTAAGTAATGATATTTGTTAAATTACTACACTTATAATCAGATTTATTTATTTTTTTGTCTATATAGGCATAATTACTTATAGTTTATAAACGTTTTCCACTTATCCATGACTTGAGTATAAAATGGTAGAAAGAAATTCAGTGCAATTTTACAGAGGCCACTTTTCATATTCAAGCTCAGCTTTCTTAATTTAATTTATTTTTCAAATTGTGAGTTCTTTACTATCTATCATACACATAACTGTAAGCTAGTATTAAAGTATGAGGTATAGAAGATTTCCTGTTAATTTCACTTTGAAATTTGTGTTAATTTTACCTAAATCAGAGGATTCATAATTATTTGTTTAAATTTTATTATTTAAACGGATATGAAATTATGGAGTAGTTTATGAAAGAATTTTACATTAAAAAGAAAAAATTAAAATAAAATTGATAGCATTAACTTTCTGGAAATTATCAACTCATTGGTATTCTCATCTTCAGCATATTGAACATAATAGCTTTCCGAAGCTTTCTATTATTTTCTTGTGACCAAAGGAAGTCCATCTATTTAGTTATACCAAGGAAAAAATAAAATTTTGAAATTTTTTATTCATTCTTTTAAGTGAATCACCAGTATCCTTCACATTCAAGTGAACTTAGGATTCATTTAATTCAATTTCCAAGGGTTCAAAGCCATTTTTACTACTTAGCCCAGGATATCCTATGAGGTGTAGTGTGATATGTGTCTATCAAACTGTTGATAATATTACTATCAATAAAAAGTACTGTGACTTTTCTCATAAAATATAATAAATGCAGTCATTATAACAACAATTAATCAATTATTCCTTTTACTAGCTATACACTACTAGTGATTATAACAGTAAGAAGTAATTGTCTGCAAGAAGGTTTTAATAATAAAACTTCTTATTAAAATAATATAAATTATTTTAATGTAGGATTATCTTTTTCAAGAATAATTATAAAGATAATTCTTGAAGGAAACTATTATTAGAGAAAGAATTTAATAATTAAGCAAAACACTCACTAATACTCCAATATTACTCTGTAAGGAATTGGTAGAGTGATTTGACAGATTAAATGTGGATTTAAAGGATCAAAATTTGATTTATAGAAGTAATACAGAAAATTATAGTGAAAGACAATTGAAAATAGTTTCTTTCTATTATTTCATGTCTTTCTGATTGATTCTGAAAGAGTTAATGCACTTATGAAAAGAATTAACTAATAATCACTAGCTGGTACTAAAGATATAACTGGGTCATAAGATGATTTGGAAAGACAGCAAGAGGACGCCTCTTTTACGTAAATAACAGCTCACAGAGATATTCCATGGAGCAAAATAAAAAACTTGTAAGTGAGAAGCTATTAATCCTTTTTGGAGAATGGGTTACATCATTTATTGTCACATAAGATTATCATAATTAATTACTTTATTAAGTCATTTTAAGTGACTACCAACCCATTAATGTTTAAGAAATAAAGAAGTAAAACCTGTAAATATTCTTTTGTTTCAAAATAATCATCAATTTCTCAAATTTGTAAATTTTATTTGGAATTTCATCACAGATTGTGTTTTCTGTGAATTTGTAGAGATTCAGTGTTTCACATGGAATCATCAAACATGGAGTGTAAATAAAACTTTTAAGTTGAATCATGAAGTCACAATTATTTTTGTTTTTTATATGAGCTATAATATTCCCCCTTTTTACCAAAATTTTAATAAAGATTAGTTAAGCATTGTATTTTTAATAAGTTTTTAAAGTTTTTACCTTATTTCTACCTAGGATTGCAAATAGCACAGTTGTAGCTGGTTGCCATGAGGTAAAGGTATTGATACTAGTACAAAAATTGTTTAATTACTCTTTTAGGGCTTTATCCATGCAAAATCATCAATAATTGACATTGTTACAGGAGTCAGAGTAGCTCATTACCTCCATGTCATGTCAAAATAGCATCTTATTTGCTATTTTCTTATAATTTAATGGGACTTTAACTTGGTAAGCAAGTTCCCAAAAGGTCTTAGTATAATAATTGAGCTATTATGATCCATGAATCTGAGCTTTAGAGCTTTCTATACTATAGAGGCCTCAGAAGCTGGGTACCCTGGCTCTCTTTGATATCTTTTGTCCCCATTAGCTATTTTCACATCAAAAATAGTAATTCAGGCTTAAAGATTGATATTCACTATGGGTGTACCAAAACTGTATTTTTAAGCTCCACAAACATGCATCACACTAATTTTAGTGTATATGTAACATGGGATTTCTCAAATTCCCATTATTTTGGCATGAAATTGAAAAAACAAAAGTTTTCACAATTCTTTTAGGTGGTATTGAAGTATTTTCCATATTACCACCACATAGAGTTAATTTAAGCCTATTAGCTATATAGAGCTAACCTAGGTGAATTTATGTGTCAAATCTTAATATGACCTCAAATCTATGGATTTACTTACTCATAAAAAAGTTATTCATCTTTTCTCAAATGAAAAATGATAAATTTTGGATATATGCACAACTTATGGGTTATGCATAGTTCAGAATTTACTTTAATATTAACTGTGGCCTATTTGGGTATTTAAAACATATCTTAAGGCTCAAATGTAGCTTTCTATTCCAAATTTTGAGCTTTAACCAATTAGTTATGTACTAATTATCATGATTTGTAAGGGCACTGAAACAAGTGAATTTAAGTGAAATAATTTATGAGAAGAATTGTGATAATATTTTTCTTAGATATTATTGTTTTATGAATTAATTTTGGCTATAATTTCAATAAGATAAAGTAGATGTTGGTGTATGTAAAATAATTGATTAAAAGAGCAGGTTTGGAAAAATATTTGATTAAAATGTGAAAAATCAGTATTACAAAGATTTAAGTGTGGTAAGCTGAAATTTTTGAAGAGATGAATTTGTTTTTTTGGAAATTACTAGGTCTTTTTTCAAAATACCCAGAGACTCAAGTATAAAAATGAAAATTATGATTTAAAGAAAAGGTTTTTTATGTGGTCTTTGGGGGATACATCCCTTATTATTTCAATTTAGATTTTTTTAACTAAGATAAACCCTATTTTGAATGATTCAAAAAATATAAACTTAAGAAGATAATTAAGAAAAATTGAATCATCCAAATTGAAAAGAAGTTAATATAAAAAAACACGGAGGAAAACTATGGACATTGTTCTCCTTTGAAATATCTTTCATATAGACAAAAAGGGGGAAAAAAGCTGAAATAAGTTTTTCTCAGAATGAATTTTTCATAAATACTGCAAAAAATCTAAGTTAATAATTTTCTATAAATCAACATATCATAGCCTTTTTTATTTGAGAAAGATAAAAGTATGCTACGAAATATTTATAATCTACATTGAGCTTTACACATGGTACATAGTTGTAACTCATACTTATTCAATTCAATAACGTCACAAAATCGATGCACTTTTGGGTTTACAGAGTTGATTCTGATTAGAAGTTTTCCACAGCCAGTTAAACTCACAGTACACCATATCATGAAGCTTCAATTCAAAAAATAAACAAAGAGCTTTAAGAAACTAACATTTTCAAGAGATTTTGGCTTTATTTTTTGACGAGTAAAATGGGTGAGTCTAAGACATAAGTCACAGATGGATGAAATAATTTATTTGGTAAATGCTATCTGGGTGATAAATGATATAGATTTTTCAGGATATAGAACAATATTATATTAATTAGTCTTGGTTATCTATATAAATTCCTATTATTTATCAAGATTCATCAAAAAACTCCCCTCCTACCCCTATCCTGAACGTTTCCCTACTTTTATATACAAGATTCTTTAAACCTTTTTTTAGCCAGGAAGCATCTGAGGGCACTTCCCAGATAGCTTATTACCTCCAATTTCTTCAACTATTTCCTCAATAAATACCCTTTCATATTTGAATCCCTCGTTTTATGCCAAATCTGTCGATTTTTTTTTTCATTATGCAAGCCTTGATATCTCTTCTTTTTTTTCCTGAAATAGAAATCTCAAAAAGTACCTCCTTCTTGATTTATTGAAATAATCTATAAGAAACCCTTTCAAATTATGAAACTCCATCTGATCTACAATTATATTTTAGGTTAAAACAGATGACTTGTAAATTAAATAATTTGAGTTTACTTTGAAATTTCCGCTTTAGCTTTACATATTTTAATTGATCCCTTTTCTATACTATCATGCGATATGAGTTTTATATATTTATCAATTTCGCTTCATTATATTTTGATTACAGATTCACAACTAAGAATCTTTCCTGGCCCACCCATCTTGACGTTTATATCCTATAAAGCTGATAAGAGCACCAATAAATCTAATAAAACATATTTATTTCTATATTTTCAGATTAATAAAAGGGTTCTGTAACATTCAATGCGGTCAATTGTGGTATAAAAGAATTCATAAAAAGACTGTAATATGATTGAAATGGCAGTAAAGATACAGTTTACAAGAAAACAACTGAAATACACTGTATAGGGAACCAAAACTAAAAAAAACATATGAAATACTCGGAAACTTCTCTAATATTTTAAAATTATGAATAAAAGCTATTTTTGTACTTGCTTGAGTAAAATCACCACTGGCCAACTTCTCTTGCGGATAAACCTTCAAGCTCAAGGCCACATTCTTTGTTTTATTTTGGCTTGTGATATGGTATTATCCCTCACAGAAGAACAGTATTTTTGAGTTATAAATGAAGCTTTAATTCCATCACAATGACGATACCAGTTCTTAATTGAAACATCTTATTATTAGTTTATGAAATAAGTTCTAATTTCCTAAAGAGGACATCTTCAAAATGATAATAAGAGCTTACAATGGTGCTTTCTTCATTACCATTCATTATGAAATCTTATTTGAGCTTCATTGGATATTATTTAATTACATAAAAGCCATACATATTTCTTTTAAGAACTAATTTTTCCTTTAGTCAAGGTTTTGATTTGAGAATTATTTACTTTGGGGATTTAATCAAGCTCTTGCAGCAAAAAGTACCTTTATTGAAATAAGACAGAATTACTCCTATAACAAAAAATCATCTTCATACATTTATAAAATTATTCTTCAAATGATTGATCTTAAAAATTCGGATAAATTCCTGGAAAATAATTTACTTTTTAAATTAAATTACATTTAATTATTGGATCACATTTCAACTCTTTCTGAAATAGATGGAATTTATGGACTGGCTTCTTTCCATACCTCTAAAGCTCTGCAACTACTTGAGCTGAATCAACTAGCTACACTTCCAAATTTTTTCTTAAAATACTCAGCTATTCCAGTTTTAAACATTAATAATTATTGGTGATATGTTTCATGGTTGATCCAAGGTTACTTGTGCAAAAATCTATTATTAAATGTTTTTGAAAAATGAAATTCCCTGATGAGTACTGGAGCTATTATTTTCTTAGAATGTTTCTGAACTAATATTGACTCAACACAATGAATTGTTAGAATTTGTGTCTCATAGTAATATCCATTAAAGGCCTATAGAAAGTGAACATAATATTTTTAGTATCCAATAAAACATTCCAATCATAATTTGTATTTATCAAATGATTGATCATTGAAATCAACAAATTTTGTCTTTGAACAGAATTCATTCTTGTATTTAGCTTCCAGAAGTTTTAATATATCATTTCTGGACATTTGTGCCATGTTTACTTTAGCTCAGAAAATATACCAAATATATTCAAAAAAATTAATTCTCAAGGCACTGGTAATCCTAAAATAAATTGCCAACGTCCCCTTAAAGCTAAGTCACTTATATCTCATAATTCCAATCTTAAAACCTGTGTAAAGTAGCATATATATTTGTCTTAATTTATTCAGAGAATATCAATTAACACTCAAAACCCACAAATCTCATCCCATACCATATTTCTGAGCCATAGAGTTATTTCAATATAACCAAAAAAACCACAAAGCAAAAGATTGGAATTAAAAGATTTTTTTAATTGATTGAAAAAAATTTGGAGGAAAATATATCAAAGAAAAATTACTTAAGAAAATTAATTAAATCAAAAAAGAAAGCAAAATTGAAATTTTTCTTATAAAAATTATGCAAAAGATAATATTATATTAAAAATCTTGAGAGAATTGTATGAGATTAATTACAGTTTTTTAGCTTACAGAAAATAAAACCAATTTCATTTTACTATTTTTTTCCTCAGGAAAATTTACCTGGGGTCACCTCTGGGTAAATTTCTGTAACTTAGCTTCAAATAAGCTTAAATAAAGTCTTTAGGATTTAAATTATTCAAATATGAAAATAATAAAGAAGTAATCTTATGGAAACCACACCATTATTTTTCAAGTCAAAGATAAATTTTTTTTAGCCTAAAAGAAATGAGAAAACAAAGTGTTTCATACAGTTTTACAGAATATGTGTGTGTTTATTTTGTAACTGAACTTTGATTTATAGGTGATTAAGTTGAATATAAGCTTGTGTATTATAAATCTTCAAGTTAATTACATATCTAAAGCTCTGCTGATAAAGGTTTTGGAAGACAAAGGTAAGAAAGGTGTTGGTAAACACACATACCTTTTCATTAAAAACATATAAGCTCTTATGTGTTTTTAGCAATTTATGGACAAAAGCATGCAGTTTTATGGTAAAACATAAAAAAAAGGTATTTTTTTGAAAGGAATCCTCAATAATTTAAATTATGTTCTCCCAATTCTTTGTTTTGCCTTTTTTTTCTGTGATTGCTTCTTGAGCACAAATAATGATGCCATTTTTTCGGATTCATCATTTAGAAAGAAATGATGAAACAAAAATATGGCACGATTCTGTGTGCTTTAGAAGCCACCACAGAACAAAAACTAAGGAAAGTTTAAGTTATGTCCCTTAACCTATTTGGAGTATTTATTTTGAAAAACACCTTGTTTTTATTTTTTACCATAAAATTTCATGTCTTTGCCCATAAATTGGTAAAAACACATAAGAGATCACATTCTTTAATAGAAACCTTAGGTGTTTTTACCAACACCCTCAAAAATGGGAAGATTGATTTTCAAGGGGAGAAATAAATATTTTCTCAAGAGGTGCAAGACTCACCTAAAATCCTTTGATATGTGTGTCTAACTTTAAAATATGTTCAAAATATTGATATTTTTGGCCTAGGGATGATTGACGGGGTCTGTGACTCAATTGATTATATTTTTTTTAGCAACCAGGTAAGTCATAGATGTTTACAAGTGGGTGACACTACCATTAAGCTAACACAAGCTTCACTAAAACAGCTTAAGCTTTCCCAAAGTTTTTGAAACACATGATAATCTCTTTTTAATATTCGTAGCCGACAATTCATATCCCAATGACCTATTTTGAAAACCTTTCTTTCCCCTCTTTTCCTTTCATATCATAGTCTTTCATTTTTCGAGATAATCTACAATAACTTTAATTCAAGGAAGAAAAATTCAGAACATAATTTTTGAATCACTTCATTCTTTTAAACCATGATAAAACTCATTATATTCTCTTTTTGTAACTTTTATAATAATTTTTTCCCTTAAGACACCCCAAATATTGATTAAATCATCCTTCATAACTGTAAACTTTCTCACTCTGGTGCATTGTGTGCTTGTTTTATCCTCAAAATCTTGAGGGCCTTCTTGTCATATGAATTTATTTAAGCCCTTTCCTCAATTTTGTAGAGATTATTCCATATCCTTGAATATCTCTTTAAGAGTATTTTTGCATAAATTTTCATTTTTGGTAAAATAATCAATCCTTATGATATTAATTTTCATCAAAATACAAAAAAAATAAATCTCACATTCATCTCTTTTAAAACTATTAATTTTACTATTTTTAAATAAGCTTACCTCATAAAATTCTTTTGGTAAAAAAACCATACTTAATCAGAAAACAAGTTTTCATATCCAAACCTTCAATTTGGGGGCCCAGCCATTATTCATTTTACTTTGAAATTACTTTTCCTTTATTAACTTTTTTCCTCTAATTAAGCTATTAAAAATCCACAAAAAATCTTTCAATGTCAAATAATTCATAAAAAATGGTTTTTCTACTATAATTAAGGCTTGAAATCTGATTCTATTTGTAATTTTATAATTTCTGAATGTATTATTATTGCAAATAGTGCTCTAAAACCTTTCATGTTTAATATATGTAGAGGCTATGAGGCATTAGTTGAAATATTTGAATATGACTGTGAAATGAAAAATATAGTGTAATAATAAAATTGAAGGGCTCTACTATACAGAAAAAACTTTGGTGAGTCTTTTAAAGTCCCTGTTAGCAATGAGTATTAATTGAATTATTACTATAAGCACCAAAATCAATGATATTATAATTATATCTCAAATACTGTAAGGGCTACTTTTGTGTAAGACAGTCTAACTGTGAAATAATAAGCTGATAAGATGATGGGGGGTTTTTCTTAGGGAGGAAAGCCTCATTATAGCATAAATCATATTGGGAAGAGGTATATAAGCTTTTGAAATGATTATGGAATTAAAAGTTTCACTAATTTGTGTTTTTTGTGGCTTTAAACAACCAATACAACCTGTATAAATGCTAAAGTGTGGCTTCAGATCCATCTAAACCTTTTTTACCCACATATGGTGAAGAGTTTTACCAATATAAGATTCAGGTGTGTTCTACAAACCACAACCAAGCCAATGATGAAAGACTCACAGATGGGGGACCCTTATTTCCCAAGCTATGAGTAATCAATGTCCAAGCACTGGTTAAACTTTCTTGGCACCTCACAATTCAATTGTATGGGATAGTATCATATAATACCAAGTGGTGTGGGAATATAGGCTTATATCCTTAATAAATCTGTCAGTTTGAAGGATAAAGAGCCCAAAAGTATCTCAAACTGTAGCCCAAATGGATCTCTGCAAGATTGTTTCACTCATGGCCCACTTTGAATTCAGTGTGCCAAATTGATACAAGCTCAAATTATTTTTAATTTCCTGTAAAAAAGTATTTTTCTTCCTTTAAGAGAAAAATGAAAATAACTTTTGAGCTGTGAAAGATACAGGAATAAGGGCTAAATTACTGAGTATCTCTACTCCAGCCCTTACACAAAATATCTTACTTGAAAAGTCTCTCATAAAAACTATGGAAGTTAGATCAGAGGTAAAAAATAGGGTTATTTTTCCAAGTTGTTCAAACAATATTTGTATGGTAGTTTCTTATCCAGTGGCTCTACAGTCTTGGAGGTGGTACCATTAGATAGCCCTCATTAATAAAATAAATAAAAGACACTACTTTGTTTGGCTGTGGCAAAAAATATAATTTTTAGATGAGAGGTGAATATCAAGGTTTATGCTCATAAATAGTTTACAGCCTTGATAAGTTGGTTAATTTTTATTGTTGGGTGATAATAATAATATTTTATTAAAGGTGGTATTTCTCTATTTCAGATAGTCACATCCACAGACCAGCTTTGTTAGGTTCTGGGTTTTTGTTTTTTTGACCTCATTGTACTTTTATTTGGTTTGATAAAGGCTTAAGGCATGAATTGCACTCCTTCTTGTGTGCACTCCTTATGGTAATTTTGAATCCCATAATTGTGCTCTAGTCTTGAGTGACAGGCTAACAGTAACTTAAAATATCAAGAGACCAATTCCTTTTGAATTGGTGAGCTGGGACATCAATAAAGCCCTTAAAATCTCCCAAGCTTTAAAATTATTAAGTTTTTCAATGAAACATCACTATTGTTGAGTTCATCAAAAAGGCATACATTCATCAAATTATGAAGTTAAAAATACCATCTTACCTGCAAAGAGAGCTGGTAACCCCACACAAAGCCTCAGTGGACATATAAAGATCCAATCAGAAGGATTAAAAATTTCTTGATAACACAAGGGGTATAAAAGATTCTCAGATATTTGAGATACTTGCATTAAATCTTACCTTAATTTTAGGAGGCTTCTGGTTTATACCAAAGCTTGAAGTATGTGTAATGAATGAGAATAAATTTTAGGAAAGGAATGATATGACTCCTCTGGCCCTGGAATGCAGTAAATCCAACACGGAGCCTATCAAAATAACTCCAAAATTAACTTCCAAAAACTCTAAATATAAAGATTAAATGAAATTTCAACATGAAAAAGCAGCCAAAGCCAAAGTAAAATATCCATTGAAAAAACCATACATAAAGGGCTAAAGGAGTCTGAACCTCTGACAAATTCTCATGAAAAATAAACCTCAGATGGCCAGAATCATTATGGAAATTCAATACGGAGGAATCAAGATTAAACTACAAGGGATTTGTTCTCAATTTTTATTCAAATTTCCATATTTTTATTTAGTGTTTGATGAAATTAAAAAGCATATTTCACATTCCAATTAAAGAATTTTTGAGAATATTGACAGAAACATTTTAATTTTAATTCAAATTAATGAAACACTAAAGTGCTTAAAATTAATCCCAAAAAAACCTCAATCTTTTAAAACAGAAAAAATTATTTAGGGTCAATTGAAAATTCATTTAAAAATTATCATTTATTTGAAAAACAAATATTTAAAATACAATTGAAAAACAAATTAATGAAGCCATAAATATTATCAAAGAGGATAATAAAACATCCTTGAAGATATCATGCATTCAATTTCTTAATTCAAGAAGGATAAAATTTATATGGAAAATATTTTTGATAATTCATAAGATTCACTATCAACATCAAACTAGGTTTCCTCTGGTAAAAATATAAAATAAGTACTATGGAAAGAGAAAACTATAAAAGATATTTAAAAAATTGAATTAATAAGCTTATTTCAAGGTATTTAACCTTAAACGAAAAGCTTAAAAAGGTCAAATAACAGAAAATGATTTGAAATTGAAAAATTGAATCACACCTTTCAAAGAATTAATTTGAAGGATTAATTCATATTGCAGCCAAGAGATGTTGAATTATGGCTCAAATTAGAAATTTAACATGTAAAGGAGTGTTAATAATAATTATAAGGTATCTGCTATTATGGGATAGTGATTATTAGTCTCCTGAAAACCCTTGTTTCAATAACTATAAATTGTTTTCATTTCATAATGAATAAAATGGTTAAAAATACAATTATATAAGAAACTCTTAGGCTTAATTTCTTTTCAACACAGCTTAGCAATATAATGAGTGGTCTGATAAGGTGATAGGGGTTTTCTCCTAAGGAGGGAAGCCTTTTCATCTCACATCAAGTGGAAAACAGGTGTACAACCTCTTACCACATTGATATAGTGAAGATCTCCACTCTTTCTTAAATTTTTGGCTAAGAAGCCTAATAAAGAAAGTATTTGAACATAGATGTGATTTTGAAGTTATATCTTTCTATTTTACATCTATATGGTGAAGTATATCACCAATACACAGTGGAGATGTTTTCTGACAACCAGGACCCATCTGAAACTCCATAGAACATGTCTTAAGGAATCTTATTGTTCAGGATATTAGTAATAAAAGTATACACATAATTAAAATTGAGTTTACACCTCATGAGTCAATTTCTCATGAGATTACATCACAATTACAATTTTTACAAGAGTATGGGGTATTATAGCCATAAATCTGTGATAGGTTAGTTGATTTCAACACAAAGGGGTCAATGGTGATTTAATTTTTATACAAGTGAGCTCTGATAGGTGAATACACATTTATCCCACTTTAATAAGAGTATGTAAAATTCATACAGAGTCAAATTATTTTTTCAATTTTTTTAAAAAAGTTTTATTTCTATTTTATAAAAACCCTTGATATCACTTAAACTGTATGAAATATGGGTATTTTTGTAAGATTTGTCTATGAAACTATTGATAATATTACTATTTATCAGCAGTCCTATGACTGTGCTTATGAAATATAATAATAAAAATTATCATAAAAAAAACTAAAGAATTATTTATTTTTTTATTTCTTTTACTTTTTATACACTACTAGTGATTTTAACAGTAAACGGTAATTTTCTACAAGAATCAATTACAAGTACTTAAATAATAAAACTTATTTATTAAGAAAAGAAAATTATTTCAATATATAATTATTCTTTTCAAGAATAATTATAACTTTAATTCTTGAAGAAAAATTACTAGAGAAAAACTTTAAGAATTAATGATAAATCACTCACTAATATTCAGTGAACCTTAGAAAGAATATGTTAGAGAGATTTGGTCGATAATTGTGGATTTAAGGGATCAAAATTGATTTATAACAATATTTAAACAATATTTAGTTGATTTTATATGATTTCATGTCTTTCTGATTGATACTGAAAGATTCAAAACACTTAAGAAAAGCTGTAACTAATACTTACTTGTTGGTAATAATAGTATAATTGGATAATAAGATGATTTGGAAAAAACAGCAAGAGGAGGCCTCTTTTAAGTTAAAAACAGCTCAAAGAGGCATGCCATAGATAAAAATGAAAAAACAGAGAGTGATAAAACAATAGTCTTTTTTGGATTAATAATTTCATCATCTGTTGTCATGTAAGATAATCATAATTACTTAATTAAGACTTTTACATGGTTACCAACCCATTTATTGATAATAATAAAGGGAGTAACAGCTCTAAATATTCTTTTATTTAAAAAGAAACATTAATTTCTCAAAGCTATCAATGTTATTGGAAATTTGATCACAGGTTGTATTTTCTGTGAATATTTGAAGATTCAGTGTTTCACTTGGAAATATCAAAAATGGATTGTAAGTAAAACTTTTAATTTGACTTATGAAACTTTAATTCTGTATGGTTTCTTTATGGATCATACTGTTCCCCATTTGTCCTGAAAGCTTAAGAAATATTCATTAAGAACTGTATTTTAAATGAATTTTTGAAGTTTTTACCTCATTTCTATGTAGAATTGCAAATAGCACTATATGGCTGGTTGCTATGAGGTTAATCAATAGATACTACTCCAAAAAAGGGCTTTAATTACTCTTTCAAGGTCTATAAATGGAAAATAATTAATAATTGATATGGTTACAGGAGTCTAAGTTGCTCATTACCTCTTTGACACATCAAATTGGCAGCTTATTTGTAATTTTCTTATGATTTAGCGGGACTTTAACTTGGTAACCAAGTTCCCAAAAGGTTTTAGTATACTAATTGCCTCATGATAAGCCATGGATCCAAGATTTACAGATTTCCATGCCTCAGAGGCCTCAGAAGTTGGGTTCCTTGGCTCTCTTTGATGTCTTTTGTTCCCCTTAGCTATTTTCATGTCAAAAATAAAAAATTCAGGCTTCAAGACTGATATCCACTATGGGTGTATCAAAAATGTATGTAAGAATACCATAATGTTAAGTTTCACAAACATGCTCAAAACTATTCTTAGTGTATATTTAACATGGGATTTCTCACATTCCCATTATTTTGGCGTGAAATTGGAAAAAACAAAACATTTCACAACTCTGTTATGTGGTGTTGAATTATTTTCCATATTACCACCTCATAGTGTTAATTTAAGATTATTCACTCTATGGAGCTAGAATTTTGTGTAGAATACATATGTGGTCCTAAATCCATGGATTTACCTACTCACAAAGAAGTTATTCATCTTTTCTGAAATTCAAAATGATGAATTTTGAATATAGGAATGACTTATGGGTTATGTATAGTTTGTATTTTGAATTTAAATAATAATTGTGGCCTATTTGGGTATGTAAAATATACCTGTAAGGTGTGGATATGAAGCTTTGATTAAAAATCAAGTACTTTTCCCGTTCTAAATATTTTTTTGAGGTAAAAATTGATTAAAAATAGTATGAAATAAGATTTTCAAGAGAAGACACACCAATTTGATTTTTCAAACTTTATCAGTATAAAAAATTGAAGTTATAAAGATTTATTGTTTTACCAACAATAAAAATTTATCCAAAAATACTCTATAAGATATTTGAGGCTACAAAAGAAATTTCAATTGGAATTGATTGAGCAAAGGACTGCAGGCAATCAATATAAGAACAGAGTTTTTAAAAATATAATTAAAGAGAAAAAATGCCCAAAAGTTACCAGAGTGAATTTAGAAACAAAGTGACAAAGTTAACAGTGATGAAAGATGCTTTAATTCACTTATGGGGTGGTTCAAGGGGTAAAAATGATTATAAGAGTTACAAACAATTATTATAATGATTTTTTCACATCGTTAAAAGGTTAAAAAATATTTGACAAGGGTGGTTGGAATCTTTTATTGATTGGTTTAACAGTGTTTAAGCTAATTATAAAAGGAAAAGATTCTAACATGTAGAGAAAAGTGGAGCAAAGAAGACATTCTTTTATAGCCATCAATTCTCTTACTAAAAAAGTAAAAGTTTCTCTTGTAAGCCGTAGAAAAACACTCTTGAAACAGAAAAGCCAATTATGGCATCATTGAACCCTGGTTTTAGCCATTTTGGACCCTCAAATCAGCCATTGCTATAGTAATACCTGTTTTTAAGCCTTAAAAACATGTCATAATGTTGGTAAGAGACGTCAAAACCATTTGAAACTGTTTCTACAATGTTTTTTATCTTAAGGGTAGTTTTACCCTCTTCGCAACAGTTTCAACTGCCCTGGTTGGTATCAAAACCTCATCATCAATTGAGACAAAGACCCTGTGACTCAATTCCAGGCCAAAAGTGATGTTCTTTTGTGTGAGTTTTGACATCTCATGCCTGTCAGTAAGTAATTTGGGGGAGTTGGGCACCCTTGGACCCAAGATCCCTTTCCCCCCAGAATTAATCTTTCCAATTTATTTTTTCATTAATTCCTCATCATGTATTATAATTTAATTTACATATGTAGTTAAATTGAGCTTTTACAGTAAACAACTGTAGTAATTGACACCTCATATGTAAATTAAAGTTAACTTATGTAATACATGCACACATCTTGACATTTCAATTGAAAATACTTCAATTCCTCATAATTTTTAACATACACACTATACCTCAATTTGAGCACAAAAATTGATGGTTAACACCACATGTGGTTCAGCTTAAGTTAAGGTTTTGAGTATTTTCAACTTTTTTACAGAAAATACTAAAAACTTAATTTACGCTTATTTAGAGTTGAGCTGCAGAAATTTTACCCAGAGGTGACCCCATCTTATTTTTTATGAGGAGTCCAATGGTGAAATAATTTTCATATGTTTATTTTTAGGATAAAAAGTTATAATAATTTTTATTCAACTTTTTTCCAAAAATATTTTCATTTTGGTATTTTTGTTGAAAATTCATTTTTACTTAATTTTTTCAAGTAAAAATGTGTTTTCACAAATTCAAATTTTAATGAAATTTTATTTTGAAATTCTAATCAAATTTTCATTTTTGTGTATAAATTTATATTTATTTTTTGATTTTTGTTTTTGATAATCTAAATATCTCTATTTTATGTATAATTGTACATTGTTTTATTATTTGTGGTTTTTTGGGTATCTGAAAATACCTCTAAGGCTCACATTCCCTCCCCCTAAAAGAAGAATATTAATTTTTAATATTGTTCTTTATAGTGTGTCTGAGCCTTCTGAGAAGTTTAGTAGCTTCAGGTATGTCCTTTTCTGCTAACCATTCATCTTCACAAGCTGGGTCACTGTACCTAACAAGTTATTCCCTTACTTCCTTGGTTCTTAACTTTCTTTCTTTGGGAACTTTGGTTATTTTCCTAGTACAATAAGATTAAATAGGAATTATATGCTGGGGAACTTTATTTCTTGAAGGAAACTTCTCAGAATCACTAGATTTATATGGCTTTACCAAGCTTACTGTAAATGAAGGATGCTTATTGCTAAGTTCCTCAGATAATTCTACTTCAATTGCATTTTCCCAGTTGGGGATTTAATAACAAAAGTTCCTGCAAAGGAGTCTTTGAGATTTTTACATCCCTTGATGTTATTGAAGTTAGTGGTGTATTTAAGTACTAAATCTCCCACTTTGAAATCTGGAGTGGCATGTGATTTGTCCCATTTGTCTTTGGCATATCCAAATGTGTCATCCATGAACTTTATTGCATGCTTTCTAGCTTTTTCTAGAATCCCTTTAAAGCTACCAGCTGTGGGATGTATTTTAACCAAATCCCTCCTTAATAAATCTTGTGGTAATTTGGGATTCCATCCCTTCTCTAGAATATCAGGAGCTTGATTGGTACTGCAATGAATGGATGTTCTGTATGCCAATTCCAGTTCTGGTAAGAGAGGACACCAATCATGGGTGAACTTGTCACAATATTTAAATTCAAGGCCATATACACAAAATCTTCTTACCATATCTTCCAAGGTTTGGATCATTCTTTCAGCCAGTCCATCAGTTTGTGGGTCATAGGCTGTAGAGAAGCACAAATTTTTTCCAAATAATTGGTGAATATTTGTCCATAATACTGAGGCGAATTTGGAATCTCTGTCACTAATGATATTTCTGAATATTCCAGTCCATGATATTACTCTATTCTATATTAGAAGCGCTGATTCCATGGTTGTATCATCCTTGTGACATGGTAGAAAGATTGGAGTCTTACTAAATCTGTCAACAATCACTAGGCATGCATTATAACTTCTATCACCCCTTGGTGGTAGGCCAATTACCCAATCCATATGGACGATTTCCCAAGGTTTGCTGGGTTCTTGGATTTTGATCATATTTCCAAGTCTTTTGCCAGTGGATTTATTAGCCTTTTGACAACTGTCACAGGTTCTGCAATACTCTGCCACATTTGCCTCCATATACAGGTCTTTATCTTTTTGCTTGTCCTGAGAAGGGGCTGTCATGGCATTCTTTCAGTACAGGATTTATTAAGGACCTGTCCACAACTGTAATTACACATGAAGGCTTAGTTCTGTTGTAAATTATACCATCCACTAAGTGGAATCTTCATCATATGATTTCTTCCATATTTCATCTAAGGCATGTATCAAAGAGTTGTCTTTACATTCTTTAGTAATCAATTGGCATAGGATGCTACAATTAATATCTTGAGTATAGCTGTTTCTTGCTTTCTCAAAGAATTCTTTGTTCAGATCTGTAACACTGATTCCTTATATTGATGTCTGTGGGGAAGCTTCTTCTGGCACATAAGTAGTATTATAAATATTATTTGGCAATGGCCATCTGCTCAGTCCATCTTCATTTTTATGAATATTTCCATCTTTGTGAACAATAGTCATATTACCTCTATACTCCTGTAGGGCTATTTGTCATCTGAGCATATTCCTGTTAGGTGTTTTCATGTTTAAAAGTGATTAAACAGTAGTACAATCTGTTATTACTTCAAAAACACATTCTTCTAGGAAGTAATTGAGTTTTTCTAAGTCCCAGACAAGGCATAAACACTCCATCTTACTTGCCCCACATCTATCTTCAGTTGGTTTGATTTGCCTGGAAATGAAACATATGGGTCCTTCCGCAGATTTATCATTTATATTCCAGACCTGATGAGGTGAATCACCTAGTCCATCTACTGATGCATTAATACAAAGCTTAAAGGGCAGCTTGAAGTCTGGCATCAGTAATAGTGGAGCAGTGGTCAAAGCATGTCTTAAAGATTCAAAGTATTTGAATCTGTCAAC
Source organism: Austropuccinia psidii (assembly GCA_023105745.1). Classification (NCBI taxonomy): domain Eukaryota; kingdom Fungi; phylum Basidiomycota; class Pucciniomycetes; order Pucciniales; family Sphaerophragmiaceae; genus Austropuccinia; species Austropuccinia psidii. The sequence continues at coordinate 61,645,817 of JALGQZ010000003.1, read as the reverse complement.
AGTCATTTCAAATACTGTGTCCTTGTCACATAATTCATAAAAATGTCTTGCTATGGATGCAAAATCTTCAATATGCTTCCTGTAATATCCTGAAACCCCAAAAAATGAATGATTTTCTTTTTCTGAGGCATAGTTTTCAGTAGCACTTCTGCAACTTTGTTTTTTTCAATTCCAAGGGATAAACCAGATACTACATGTCCCAGTGCTTTGAGTTCTTTAAAACCAAAATGAAATTTCTTTGAATAAATTTTCATGCTTACAGATTTAATTATGTTAAAAACTCTGGATAATATGTATATATGTTCTTCCCAGGTCTTGAAGCAGACAATAATATGATCAATGTAAATGATTAACTATCCTTTTGAAAGTTCTTCAGGGAAGATTTCATTCATTATTCTTTGGGGGTGTGAAGGTGCATTATTGATACCAAAAGGCATCCTTAAATATTGATACACTCCACAATGAACAAGAATCCTCAATTATTTTCTTGCCCTTGGTGTCACCACATTTTGATGAAAACCTTTAAGGGAATCCATGGTGCTTATATACACTTCTTGAGATATTTGGGTAAGGGAAATTTGGATTTTTGGTATTGGGTACCTGTGAGCCTGTGAGGTATGTATAACATACCCATAAGGCCACAAATAACTTTATACACAGTTAAATTTGTCTTAAACAGACTTTTTAATTGAATTTAAAATAGAAAATAACAAAAAATAAGTATAACTTTTTTTTTGATAAACAAATTTATAGATATTATGTCATTTTTGGATTCTACACCAAAAATAACCTATGGTACATCCATAAGGTGTTATACCCAAAAACACTTATTTCTTATGTCAGGATGAGTCTATGTTGAAGTGGTAATAAAGCTATTTACAACTAGAACTATGACTGTGACATGTGGAAAATAGTTAAAAATGTTTTTATAAGGGTTAAGGATGGGTTAATTTAATAATAAAAGGGCTTTACTATAAGGAATATAGTGGTGGTGAGCGCTGTTGAAAGCCCTGGGTGCAGCTTTACCTGTTGGGTTACAATAATAAAGACTACAATACTTTGAATTAAGAGTATACCTGTTTATTACCCAAGAGTAAAACTGTTTTTGACAGTTTACTATGTAGGGTATTTAAGAGCAGGATGAGGAGACAATTCTGGCTGTGAAAAGCCTCCTTTTTATCCTGAAATGGGGTGGAAAGGGTGCTAGACCTTTCCACATAGAGGAAGTGAAAATTTTTCACTCTCTAGGATTGACTTGTGGTTTGCACACAGCCTGTATTCCCTGTATTGGGCTCAGATGTGGTTTTGAAACCACATCTGGGCAGTTTTCACCAATACAGGGTGAAAATTTTCATCTGGGGACCTCACAACCTGATTCTGATGTGTATGACACGTAGGATGCTGTACAGAAACTGTATGAGACCCCAGTATTGACTGACTTATGAGGTATTGAATTATTAACATGCTTCTTTGTCTATTTGACACCTCATAATCAGAGTACAACTGTATCCTGTCATAATACAGTTGTATTGGTCATATTGTGGGATTATAACCTTCAAATGGCCATACCTCTGTCAGTTTTTGAGATATGATGCTCAAAGTTGACTCATTGGATAGCCCTGTATGGGCTCTACACAATGATACCCAATTTGGTATGGTTATCATTACATATGACAAAGTTATCCCATGTACAAGGTTTTTGTACATAGGCGTGGTTTGGGCAAAAAGCTGTATTGAGCTTGTTTGCCTCATAGCTTCTGTTCTAGGTGAGATATAAAGAAGTGGAGGGCACCATCAGATAGCCCTGATTGTGCTATTTCCAAAAAGACCCCACTTCAAGTATCCCACACTAAAACTATAGAAGCTGGATGAGAGGTGAATGTTTTGTTCACCCTTATTTGGGCTTAATTTGACCATAACTCAAGTAATACTGGTGCTAGCTCACTTTGGCTGGTACCATTGGATAGCCCTGACTTAGAGCTTCATTTTTGATACCCATTTGATGGGTTTAAGATTCTCCTTCTAGATTTTAGATGAGAGGTGAAAATTAAGGTTTATGCTCAGCAATAACTTTGAGCAGGAATAACTTTGTTATTTCTTGTCCTATGGTGATGGGACTTATGTTTTCAGGAAGAGGTGAGCTTCCTCTTTCTTTTGATACCTTTTGAGCTGATTTGGCTCAGCTCCATGTTTTGGTGGTATCTTGGCTATACCATTGGTTTATGGTATTTTGGCTGTCATGCTTGTGCTCTGGTTTTGAGTCACAGGCTGACATCTTATGTTATTGGAAGATTTAAGAATCTCACAGTACTAATGTAACTTTTTTAACATTTTTTTAAAATTGTTAAATTTAAGCTTAAATAAGCTTAAATTTAAAATTGCATAAGGTTTATGCAAACTTACCAAAATTTTAGTTAAAATTGAGGTGTTGTGTATATTTACTGAATTGGCTAAGGATTTGCCATACAGAATGTAAATCCTGCGTGAGCTCAATTCAAAAGGGTTTAAGGCCATAGTATGGCTTTAAATAAATAAAAGGGCAAAATCCACGCAGAAAGGTGGGACAAAGGAAAAAGACCAAATAGAGCTGGGGTACCCAACTTTTTGGATCTGCAAGGATTCAATTGAGGCTTTCCACCTGTATTGGAGGATTTTCAACCTTATTTAAACTTTAAGATTATACTTTGATCCAACATTAAAGTTTAAACTGGTTCTATCCCAATTTAGACAGGAATTTCAAGCTGCCAAAGGGTAAATCCCAAATGCAGGCTTGAATTTAGGGTTTTAAGAACTTTCAAAACTTAATTAAGCTTAAAAAAGCTTAAATAAGCTTAAAGCTTTAAGGTTACAAGAATTAAAACCTTATCAAAAGTTAAGGTTTAGTGTGTATTGCTATTTTACATGGAAAAAAAGTAATAACTTCAAAAATTCATTAAAAATCCAAATCTTAATGGATTTGCTTGAACATACACACAGCTTACAATTTAATACTATCTATATATAAATCAAATTTGAAGTATTTTTTATAAATAAATTTCCTGGGTATTTAGCCTGGAAATTAACTCTTTTAATTAAAGCTCAAAGAAAATTATAATTTCTTTAAAATTTAATTAAAAATTGAGTTTAAGAGATTTCTGCTTGAAACTCTATTTTGAAGTTGTTCATGTGATGAACTTTAATATGAATAAGTTTATTTATATTAAAAACTTGAAATAATTAGTTTAAATGAGGATTGAAGTTACATGGAGTTAAGAATAACACTGATAGCTTTAAATTGGAATCAAAAATAAGTTACCTTAAGTTAAGAGCTTTATTTTTAAGCATGGTTTTTCAGTTTTGACCTGGGCACGCCCTCTATATTCATTATGAATCATGAGAGCTGCTCTGAAGACATAAAAAGAGTCTTTTCATCACCGTTTTTGTCCATCATTCATTATCAATCCAATCATATTAGAAATTTAAACAGGTAAAGTTTTATTGAATATAAAATCTTATTATTAAAGTAATTCTTAAGTTATTTTATTCTTTATTAATTAAAATTAAAGAATTAAAATAATAGAATTCAGATTATTGTTGTAATCACCAATAATACATTTTATTATATAAAATTATCATCTTAAATATCTTTTAAAATCCACAAATTCCTCTTAAAAACTCTTTAATTTTAATTTTTATTATAAAAGGTTGTTTTATCTTTAAAATTATTGATTTTTGGCGTGTTTTTAACTTATAATTATTATTTAATATAATAACTGTTGCTGTTTGACTTGTTGTATTAAATAAATATTATGAGTAAGTTTTCTCTAAAGTTCTATATTTTTTTATCTAGTATTAGTTTTTATATAGAATTTTATTCTATAGGAATTATTTCTGCACAGTGTGTGTTTTAATTCTTTTATAAATAATATTTATATTATTTATAAGTGGTTAATATTCATATTTTCCACATGTAATTGTCTCATTAAGAGCTTTACACTTCTTATTGTTATAACTGTCAGTGACTATAACATTAATAGAAAAATTATAATTTATTATAACTATTATATTTTTTCATTATTATATTTTATAATAATAATTAAATTTATTTTTTTATACTTATTTTTAATAATTATATTTAATTTTGTGGTTATAATATTTTGTTATATTATATATTTCTACTGAGGACAGTCATAGTACTCTTGATTTTGCTACTATCATCAAGAGTTTCATAGACAAACCTTACATTTGGGGGACTGGCTGTGATTTTAACCAATTTTTAGGACATAAATCATATTTTAGACCTTATTTTACTCTTTTTTGACATAAAATTGCCATATTTATCTTAATATTGGCTTTTTTGGGACTTATCCCTTATAAATAATCTTTATAATATTAATAAAGTTATTTTTTCTTAAGAATATTGTTTGAAACAATATACTATTGAGTGACTTGGAATAAATTTATTTTGTCTAACTAGTGGCTTTTTCACATCACAGACTTGAAATTTATTCTTTGAGCTATTCTAGTATAAAGTGAATAATAATACAGTTTTGATTAATAAGCTTGTTAATTGCATAATTATTATTTCTTTAAAGAAAATAAAAGATCAAATAAAAAAGTTAAAAAATTCAAAATCTTTACTAAAAATTTTTTTTCTTTTATCTTAGACATTTTTCTTTATTTTTGACGTGATTTGCCATAAATTACATTAAAACAACTTTATTCAATAAGTTGAGTTTATAAGTTATTTTCATTATTTGATAAAATAACTTATATTTTTAATTTTCTCTAGTGTCTTCCATCAGAGAAAATTCTTCAGACTCTGAAACCTCAGAGTCCAGTATTGAAATTCAAACCAGTCCAGCACCAAGGGGTTTGATAACCAAAGAGCCCTTTAAAGGTCCTGCAGGTGAATTCAATTCAATTTTACTCTATTTTTTATCAAAATTGACATGAAATGACTCCTACTAGAAGTGGAAGTAACTACTCCATCCAATCAAATGGATCTGGACCAGGACATTCCAGCCACAAATCCAAAAGGCAAGAATGTCCTCCCAGAGGAGAGGCACAAATGGAGGATGCCAGAACTTCCACCAGTTCCCAAAGGTTAGCCAGCACCTTTGAACCTCTTATTGAGAGTCCAGAAGCTGACATAACTGCTATTGCTGTTAGACCTGAATCATTTCTGACAGGCAGCAGTGGAGATTTACCAGTCTCAGTACAAGAATTGGTTTATGGCCGCAAAACAGCAAGAGTGGGAACTTCTCCCAAGTCTTTGGATAGGCATAATGAGCTCTTATCTCCAAGTGAAGAAGTTAATGGTGCCAGAAAAGACAGAAGAACTTCTGAAGGGTTGGACACCAATGTCTTGCAAAGGACAATTCCAACAAATGAAAGCTTGGTTGAAAAACCAAAGCATGTTATCAGAGGATCGGAAGAAGAAGTTGGCCCAAGGCAAGGAAAACAGCCCAGTGGAAGCTCCCCAAGCATCCACCAGCAAAAATCTGCCTGAACAAGTGCCAAGCAAGCCCAACCAAGCCGCAAAGACCAAGCAGAAGGGCAATCAAAAGGCAAAGGGAAAGGCAAAGCCCAAGTGGAACAAGCCTTACCCACAGAATTACAGAATCCCAAATAAAGAAAAGACAGCCATGGACAATGTGTTCAATATGGCAAGAACTCTGATTGAATTCAAAAACAAGGAGGAGGAAAGATTGGACCAAGCTTTCCCAAAGAAATAGATCTTGTTAAGCTTGTAACTCAATTTGAATCTTGTAATAAAGAAATTATAACAAAGTTTAAAACATTTGAGTATATCCAACAAAAGCTGGGTAATGAGATATTACAAGTAAAAGACCATTATTGGACTTGAAAATGCTAATAAGGACAATATTGTGTCTTTGACGCAAATTTGTGCAAGAATTGAGTCTAAAGTTACTTTCCTCAATCAACCAGATGACAACTCAATTTCTTTTATAACTGGACAGTTAAGAGAATTGAAATTACAAGTTCAAAACTTGGAAAATTCAACTGGTCACAATGCAGCTCTTTTTCAAGAACATTTGGAAAAAATTGATAAAGCAAGACTTGAATTGAAAGAAGACATTCAATCAAGTATTAATAATATATCACTAAAAAATGAATTGCCAAGGCAATCCACACCAATTCTTGACAGAAATGTTCTTAACTTGAATAATGATTTACATCATACAATTTCAAGTAATGATGTGGAAACTGCTTTCAATTTCAAAGACATTCCAAAATTAGAGGAATGGCCAACCTTCAATGGTGAAGGAAAATATAATCATATGGAATTTATGAAAACAATTGATATGTTTAAAGAAGACTTTAACATACCAGATGAATACATAAGTGCCAGATTACACTCATTATTTACCAGATCAGCAAAGAAATGGTATTAAAAAATGAGACAAGACCATGGTAAACATTCTTGGCCTTGGTGGAAAGAACAAGTTATTTCCAAATGGGCAAATGATTCCTGGAGATTTAGAATGTAAAATTCTTTTGAAGAAGCCATTTTTAATATTGAGAGGGACAGGCCCATGTCTTGGTTTCTTAAACAGAAGGACAGATTAACTGCCCTTCATCCTTATATGTCTGAAACAATGGTACATAAAAGGATATTAAGAAATGTTGGTGGTGACCTTGAGCATGCTATAATAAGCAGATGTATTGAGCCTTGCTCTACAGAAGATTATATCAATGCTATGGAGGACATCACTACTAGAACAAAAATTGGAAGAAATTGGTCCAAATCCCCAATAGACAACAAGACTAATGGGAAACCAATTTCAAAGCCAAATAAGCCACAAGACAGACTTCCTTTGAAATGTCACAAATGTGGAAGTACATCTCATTTAGCAAACACTTGCCCAAAAAAGACAAGAATCAATGAGATAACTGTTGAAAAAGTGGAAGACACAAAAGAAACAACTGATGTATCTTTACATGAGAGTGATTCTGAGCCTTCAGAAGAAGAAGAAGTACCAGAAGAGCTTAGTATAGAAATCATTAATATTTCTTTTGAAGTCACTGAGGTACACACTCATTTACCACAGTATAGTGATGAATGTATGGATCTCATACATGTGCAAGATGCTAAAATGCAGAAAACCAAACCTTCCAGAGGTAAAGGTTATACAGCTGGTTCATCTTCCATCACTAATATTGTGATAAACAACACAGAAGCCAAGATACACCTTGACTCAGGTGCTTTTTGCACTTGTGTTAGAAAAGGTTATCTTGACAAGGTTTATACCAATTGGAAAGACAAATTCATTCCAATTGAAGGTATACCATTCAGCAGTGATAGCCAAAATATGCACCCCTTGGGTATATTTGAGGCAGCAATCATATTTCCTCATCCTATAGGAAGTATAAGATTGAAAGTTGAAATTGTTGTCATGAATAATTTTACTTCACAACACTTTATACTTGGGAATGATTATCTCAATATTTATGGTATTGATATTAATAATCATAAAGACAGGTATTTCACTATAGGGGAAAATAAAAGACAAAAATTTGCTTTTCCTCCAGAAAAAAGAGAAATTACTGTCATTAAACAAGTGAAAAATGTTAATAAGGAAAAATTTGTGTCAAGTCAATTGATTGAAGCACAAATTAGTCCTGAATTAACACTAGAAATGAAGGAAGGGCTGATTGAAATTTCATTTCAATACAGAGAAGCCTTTGCTTCAGATAATGAACCACTTGGAGCTATAAAAGGCCATGAATTGGACATTATGCTTAATGTGGAAAGGCCTTATCCTCCACTATTAAGAAGACCAGCTTACCCAGCTAGCCCTAGGGCTAGAGAAGCATTAGAAAGTCATATTAATGAACTAGTGAAACTGGGAGTTCTTAGAAAGGTTGGACACAATGAGGAGGTAGAAGTCAAAACTCCAGTAATCATTACTTGGCATAATGATAAGTCAAGGATGGTTGGTGATTTTAGAGCACTGAATACCTATACTATTCCAGATAGGTATCCAAACCCTATAATTCATGAGACTTTGACTCAATTATCGAAAGCAAGATTCATTACTTCCATGAATGCTCTGAAAGGCTTTCATCAGGATGTTTTGACACCTCATGCTAGGAAATTATTAAGAATAATTGCTCATTGTGGAATTTATGAACATTTGAGAAGGCCTTTTGGTATTAAAAATGCACCTTCTCATTATCAGAGAATTATGAATACCATCTTCCCACATGAATTTTCAGAAGGATGCTTAATCATTTATATTGATGACATGATCATTTGTTCAGAAACCTGGAAATTACATTTAGAGAGACTTTCATTAGTACTTAGAAAAATTCTTCAAGTGAACATTAAAATATCTCTGAAGAAATGTAATTTTGGATTTCATGAGTTAAAAGCTCTAGGAAATGTAGTCTCAGGACTGAGCCTTGGTGTTGACAAAAACAAAGTGGCTGCAGTCTTACGGAAACAAATGCCCCAGAACAAAAAAGAAATGATGTCTTTTTTAGGGTTTGCCAGTTATTACAGGCAACACCTTAAAGATTTTGCAATCCCTGCCAGATCATTATACAGAATTTGTGATCAACAAACTGTTTTTGAAATGATACAGGAGAGGATTCAAGCATATGATAAAATCAAGTATGCCTTGACCAATGCACCATTATTCTTGATGCCATACTGGAAACTTCCTTTCAAGCTGTATATTGATGCATTTGGTGAAGGTTTAGGAGCTGCTCTTCATCAAGTTCAAATTGTCAATGACAAACCTTATGAAGTTCCAATTTGCTTTATTTCAAGAAAAATTAAACCTACTGAGGCCAGATATGGAGCTAGCCAAATGGAGTTCCTTTGCCTTTTTTGGGCTTTGGAAAAACTTCATCACTATCTTGATGGTAGTGTGTTTGAAGTAATTATTGATTATAATGCAGTAAAATCACTTCTTAACATAAAAACTCCAAACAGACACATGTTAAGATGGCAGATTTCTATACAGGAGTGTAGAGGCAATATGACCATAGTACATAAAGCTGGAAATATTCATAAGAATGCTGATGGCTTAAGTAGATGGGCATTACCAAATACACCTGATAATCCTGCCTATGTTCCTACAAGTGCAGAACCTCAAATTCCAATTGAAGGAATTAATATCACAGATGTTGGAACAGAATTCTTTGAAGAAGTTAGAGAAAGCTATAAGCAAGATAAGAATTGTCATATTCTTGCTGCTCTACTTGACAAATATTGCAAAGATGTAGCCTGGGCTAATTCTCTGGATGATATTTGGAAAAAATCTTATGATAATGGAAGATTCCATTTGTTTGATGGTATACTATATCATAGATCTAAACACACATGTGTCATGGTCCTATGTAGTAGAATGTTAATTAACACCATACTACTAGAATGCCATGATAACATATATTCTGGAAATCTGTCTAAAGACAGAACTATGGAAAGAATTAAGACATGTGCCTGGTGGCCATCTTGGAGAAAAGATGTCATTGAGTACTGTCACAGTTGTGATAGATGCCAGAAAGCCAATAAAGCTACTGGTAAAAGATTTGGTTTAATGATCCATATTCAAGAACCAAGTACCCCATGGGAAGTGGTTCACATGGATTGGGTAACTGCCTTACCACCTGGAGCTGATAAAAGTTACAATGCATTTCTTGTTATTGTGGACAGATATAGCAAAACACCAATCTTTTTACCATGTCACAAAGATGACACAGCTATGGATACAGCTCTTTTGATCTGGAATAGAGTAATATCCCATACTGGTCTCTTTAAAAACATCATTAGTGACAGAGACCCAAAATTTACATCAGCCTTATGGACTAATTTACATAAGCTTTTGGGTACAAGACTATCATTCTCAACAGCCTACCATCCACAAACAGATGGGCTGGCAGAAAGAATGATTCAAACCCTTGAGCAAATGATCAGAAGATTCTTTACTTATGGCCTGGAGCTTAAAGATTCTGATGGCTTTACCCATGATTGGTGTACTCTTATACCAGCATTGGAATTAGCCTACAGGACCTCCATCCATGCTTCAACAGGAAAAACTCCTGCAATGTTGGAAAAAGGATGGAACACCAAACTTCCAATCAATACTTTGAAAAATGATCTGGTTTATATTCATCCAACTGCTTCAAGCTTTAAGTTATTGCTTGATAAAGTAAGACATCATGCAAATCAAAGCATGAATGATGCCTTTGAATATGCTAAACAGAAATGGGATAAGAGTCATAAGACCCCAGAACTCAAATTAGAGGACTTAATACTAGTTTCAACCTTGAACTTTAATAATATTAAAGGCCCAAAGAAATTGAAAGATTCCTTTGCAGGACCATTTATTATTAAAGCCCTTCATGGGACAAATGCAGTACAAGTAGAGCTGACAGGAGAGCTGGAAAACAAACATCCAACTTTCCCTGTCAGTCTAGTAAAGCATTACACTTCAAGTGACAAGGAATTATTTCCTTTGAGAAATGAAACACCCTTAGAAGTACCCCCACTAGATCAAAGTGAGGATAAAAAGGTACTAAAAGTCTTGAAAGAAAGAAGACTTAGGGGAAAAAATGAAAGAGAATACTTAGTCAGGTATAAAAATCCACAACATGAAGATGAATGGATTGTAGAAAGCAAAATACCTGATTCCCAAAAGTTTCTCGGAAGATTCAGACATGAGAGAAGACCAATTGCTCAATGAAAAGCTTGAATTGTGTGCTTTAAATACTTAAAAAAGTATAAGTAGAGAGGTGGGACAGTGGATTATACCCCCCCCCCCAAATAACTTGGGGGTATACTACAAAAGAAAAATTGTGGTACAGTTTTTTTTGGTGGTAGGGAATGTGAGCCTGTGAGGTATTTATAACATACCCATAAGGCCACAAATAACTTTATACACAGTTAAATTTGTCTTAAACAGACTTTTTAATTGAATTTAAAATAGAAAATAACAAAAAATAAGTATAACTTTTTTTTGGATAAACAAAGTTATAGATATTATGTGATTTTTGGATTCTACACCAAAAATAACCTAGGGTACATCCATATGGTGTTATACCCAAAAACACTTATTTCTTAGGTTATTGGAAGATTTAAGAATCTCAAAGTACTAATGTAACTTTTTTAACATTTTTTTAAAATTGTTAAATTTAAGCTTAAGGTTTATGCAAACTTACCAAAATTTTAGTTAAAATTGAGGTGTTGTGTATATTTACTGAATTGGCTAAGGATTTGCCATACAGAATGTAAATCCTGTGTGAGCTCAATTCAAAAGGGTTTAAGGCCATAGTATGGCTTTAAATAAATAAAAGGGCAAAATCCACGCAGAAAGGTGGGACAAAGGAAAAAGACCAAATAGAGCTGGGGTACCCAACTTTTTGGATCTGCAAGTATTCAATTGAGGTTTTCCACCTGTATTGGAGGATTTTCAACCTTATTTAAACTTTAAGATTATACTTTGATCCAACATTAAAGTTTAAACTGGTTCTATCCCAATTTAGACAGGAATTTCAAGCTGCCAAAGGGTAAATTTCAATAGGCAGGCTTGAATTTAAGGTTTTAAGAACTTTCAAAACTTAATTAAGCTTAAAAAGCTGGAATAAGCTTAAACCTTTAAGGTTACAAGCATTCAAACCTTATCCAAACTTAAGGTTTGGTGTGTATTGCTATTTTGCGTGGAAAAATAGCAATAACTTCAAAAATTCATTAAAAATCCAATTCTTAATGGATTTGCTTGAAAGTTTCACACAGCTTACAATTTAATATTATATGTATATAAATCAAATTTCAAGTATTTTTTATAAATAAACTTCCTGGGTATTTAGCCTGGAAATCAGCTCTTTCAATTAAAGCTCAAAGAAAATTATAATTTCTTTAAAATTTAATTAAAAATTGAGTTTAAGAGATTTCTGCTTGAAACTCTATTTTTAAGTTGTTCATGTGATGAACTTCAATATAAATAAGTTTATTTATATTAAAAACTTAAAATAATTAGTTTAAATGAGGATGAAAGTTACATGGAGTTAAGAATAGCACTGATAACTTTAAATTGGAATTAAAAATAAGCTACCTTAAGTTAAGAACTTTATTTTTAAGCATGGTTTTTCAGTTTTGACCTGAGCACGCCCTCTATATTCAATATTAATCACAAGAGCTGCTCTGAAGACATAAAAAGAGTCTTTTCATCACTGTTTTTGTCCATCATTCATTATCAATCCAATCATATTAGAAATTTAAACAGGTAAAGTTTTATTGAATATAAAATCTTATTATTAAAGTAATTATTAAGTTATTTTATTCTTTATTAATTAAAATTAAAGAATTAAAATAATAGAATTCAGATTATTGTTGTAATCACCAATAATACATTTTATTATATAAAATTATCATCTTGAATATCTTTTAAAATCCACACATTCCTCTTAAACACTCTTTAATATTAATTTTTTCTTATAAAAGGTTGTTTTATTTTTAAAATTATTGATTTTTGGCATTTTTTTAACTTATAATTATTATTTAATATAATAACTGTTGTTGTTTGACTTGTTTTATTAAATAAATATTATAAGTAAGTTTTCTTTAAAGTTCTCTATATTTTTTATATAGAATTCTATTCTATAAGAATTATTTCTGCACAGTGTGTGTTTTAATTCTTTTATAAATGATATTTATATTATTTATAAGTGGTTAATATTCATATTTTCCACATGTAATTGTCTCATTAAGAGCTTTACACTTCTTATTGTTATAACTGTCAGTGACTATAACAATAACAGAATAATTATAATTTATTATAATTATTATTATTTTTTATTATTATATTTTATAATAATAATTAAATTTATTTTTTTTATAATTATTTTTAATAATTATATTTAATTTTGTGGTTATAATATTTTGTTATATTATATATTTCTACTGAGGACAGTCATAGTACTCTTGATATTGCTACTATTATCAAGAGTTTCATGAACAAACCTTACAGTACCTGTCTGGAACAGTGTAAGTATTCAGAGCTCTAAGTTCCCCAACCATTCTAGATTTTCCATTATGAGATTCCACTATGACTGGTGTAGTTATTTCTACCTCCTCATTGTGGCCAACCTTTCTTATTACCCCCAGGTCTGGAAGCTCTTTAATATGGATTTCCAGAGCTTCTCTTGATTTAGGACTTGCTGGATATGCAGGTCTTCTCATTATTGGTGGGTAAGGTCTTTCAATATTAAGAACAATTTCAACCTCATGACCAAAAATTGCTCCCAGTGGCTCTTCATTGGATGCAAAGGCTTTCTTGTGGTCATATAAAAGGGAATAAAGTTCACTTTCTTGTTTATTAGTGAGATGAAGACTTATTTCAGCTTTATTAAACTGTTAAGACTTGAGCTTTTCTAGCTCTAAGCTAGCTTGTGATACTTTGTTCACTTTAATTTTTCTTTTAAATGGTAAAAAGGCAAATTTTTTACACTCCTTGTTCCCAATAGTAAAGTATCTGTATTTATTGTTATGTAAATCTATGCCATACATGATTAAGTAATCATTTTTCAATATAAAATGCGTGCTGGAGCAGTTTTCCAAAACAAAAAATTCAACAGTTACTCTTAAATTCCCATTGATATGTGCAAATATGATAGTAGTTTCAAATATGCCCAATGCTTTCATGGGATTACTTGCACTGTTAAATTTTATTCCATCAATTGGCAATAATTGATCCTCAAAATTTGCTACACAAGTCTTAAGAAACTATTTTCCAACACAATATCAGAAGGCTCCTGGATCAAATAAAATCTTTGTGGGTTTGTTGTCAATTACCACTTCTGTCATACAGCAGCTACCAGCTGTATAACCTTTTTCCCTGTTTGATTTGGTTTTCATTAGTTGTGCATCTTGAATTCTTGATAAATAAAGTTGACCATTGCTCAACTGTGGCTAATGGGAATAAAATTCCATGATATCAAAAATTGCAATTGATATTTTCTATATCTTTTGACGATTCAGAAAATATTGATGATTTATCATCTGAATTATCTTCATTTACATCACACTTTTCAACATCAGGTTCCTTTTCAATGTCAATTTCATTTATTTTCCCCTTCTTGGGGCACGTATTAGCTAGATGTGTAGTGCTTTGGAAGATATGGCACTTTCTCATTACATCTGTAGATTTATACTCGATATTATCAGAATTTTCTTTGGGATTTTTTTCCACAGAATCTTTCCAAGGTGTATTAAACCTTGTTTTGAGATTCACCCTACTAGAACCAATTCTGGTTCTGGTGGTTACTTCTTCCAATATATTAATTTTATCTTTTTCTGAAGATTGTTCAGTAGTCCAAATTTTGACAGCATGATCTAAGTCACCTCCACATTGTCTTAGAATTTTTCTGTGAATCATAAATTATGACATGTCAGGATATAATGCTGTAAGTCTATCTTTTTGTTGGAAAAACCATGGTAAAGCTTTGTCTTTGTCAGAATTAAATTTAGCAGATTCAAAGGCTGCTTCAACTTCAAATATCCAAGCACCATTGGCCCATTTTTTGATAATTTGCGTTTTCCACCAAGTAAAACTTTGGTGCCCATGTGCTTGTCTCAATTTTATATACCATCTGTGGGCTGATCTGGTAAACAAGATGTTGAATCTTTCTGTTAACAATCTGTCAGGTAATTCAAAATCTTCTTTAATAATGTCAATACCTCTGATTAATTCCATATGGTCATACTCTCCTTCACCACTGAAGTGAGGCCATTCTTTAAGTTTTGGTACTTCTTTCAAGAGTGCTTGGCCCATTGATGGTTCCAAGTTATGAAAAGAAGTAGAAAATTCATTTTTAGCTGTGAATTTTCAACATCCAATACTTGTGGATTGGGAATTCCTGCACCCTCATTTTAATTCAGAGGTGTAGACATTTTAGGTAAGGTGTGCAATAATTGTTCAATATCATTCATTTTCCTGTTGCTACACCTTTGAGAATTTCTGAACTCATGTGTAAGCTCTGTATTGAATTTATGACTTCAATTTTATACATATCTTCCTTATGTGTTAATTCTTGAAATAATTCTGTCTGTCTAGTATTATCAGAAGTTACTTTATTCAATTTCATTGTTAATTTTGATACTTCCTGTTGTGAGGTGTCAAAGCACTTTTTTAAGGAAATTGTATATGTCTTTACTTCAGTAAATGAATTTGCAATATCATCAAGGAATTCCTTATTATCTTCTTTGATAATATTTATGGCTTGTTTTATTCTTATTTCAATTATGTCATCAATATTTAATATAGAATATTTGTCTGTTAATTCTTCAATAATTGAAGATTGTTCATTTAACTTATTTCCAAATGAATTTTCATTATTGGAAGTTTTGATTGTTCTTGAAACTTTTTCAAGGGGTCTCATTTATTTGACTCAGACTTAATTTATTTGTCTTAATATTGTTACAAATTGATGAATTCTTATCAGAAATTTTACTTTTCATGTCATTTGTAGCTACATACAAGTTTGGAATTCCATCTAGGATATCAGAAGTCATTTCTGATATTTTAATCTGGCTTCCTCCTTTTTCTACAATTCCATCATTGTTCTGGCCATCTGAAATACATTTTGCATGGCATCCTGCTAAATCTTTGTGATTCCGTATCCCTGTCTGTAAGTTTTTGTGGCTGGTGCTTTGCCTTTGCCCTTGTTCTGAGCTTGTGGCTGCTTTTTCATGTTGGAATTGCTGCTGCTGGCTACTGGGGCTGTTTTTGGAACTTGCTTGGGTGGTGGAGGGTTTTTTTCCTCCATTCTGCTGTTCAAAGAATCATGTTTTTCTTTTCTATTAATGGATGCCATCCATTGAGTAACTTGAAAGTGTTGGGATGGCCCAGGAATTTTCTCACAGTCAGGTAAGAATTCATGCAGTTTTTCCACAGATCTGCAAGGATCTGGTACTCTTTGTGCTGCAATTCATTGTTTTAGGCCTTCTGGATGGCTTTGTATATGTCCACTGAGGCTTCTTGTGGCAGTGTCAGCTCTGTTTGAAGGTAAAACAGTATTATCACCTTCAGAATGGGATAATTTGCTGGTTTGGGATCCATTTACTGACCCTTGTCCTCCTGTAACTGATTGGCTTATGCCATAATCATGTCAAAAACCTTTTTGGGAGCTTCTTGAGGGGTTATAGCTGGCTCCTGCTCTGGTTGGAGGCATATCTTATGATTAAAAAGCTTAAAAATAGTAATTTTATGTCAAAAACTTACTATTGGCCAGATTTGTTTCCTTTTGAAGGGTATTACTTATGTCCAAGTTGATTAATTCAGAATAAATTTGCTCTGGCTGATTGTTCTGAGTTATAATAACTGGGCTATTATAGTCAGAATTGGCAGTACTGGCAGGAATAATGCTAGTAGCTGTTGATGCAGTTTCAATATTTTCTTGTCTTACCACATTGTCAGACACTAAAATTAATGAAAAAAGCAATTATTTAAGTAAAAGAAGTATTTTTAAAAAGAGAAATAAAAAATAAAGCCTCACTCATAATATGAAAAAGTCTTAGTTTTTATGAAATTTTTGAATTATAAGTATTTTTTATGGTTTTTTTAAATTTTTAAATATGAGAAAAGGGATTTAAAAAGGCTAAAAATATATGTCACAGGTAAAATATCATGGCTGGGCCCCCAAATGTAAGGTGTGGATATGAAACTTTGATTAAAAATCAAGTACTTTTCCTGTCCTCAAAATTTGTTTAAGGTAAAAATTGATTAAAAATAGTATTAAATAAGATTTTTAAGAGAAAGCATGCCAATTTTTTTCAACTTTATTAGTACAAACCAATAAGATTATAAAGATTTATTGTTTTACCAACAATAAAAACTTATCCAAAAATACTCTACAAGAGATATTTAAGGCTACAAAAGAAATTTCTTCAAGAGAAATTTCAATTTGAATTAATTGAGCAAAGTAATTCAGGAAATTAATAGAAGAACAGATTTTTAAAAAGTAAATTAAAGAGAAAACATTCCAAAAAGTGACCAGAGTGAATTTGGAAACAAAGTGACAAAGTTAACAGTGATGAAAGATGCTTTAATTCACTTATGGGGTGGTTCAAGGGATAAAAATGATTATAATAATTTTCTCACATGGTTAAAAGGTTGAAAATTATTTGGAAAGGATGGTTGGAATCTTCTATTGATTGGCTTAACAGTGTTTAAACTGATTATCAAAGGAAAAGATTCTAATGTTAAGAGAAAAGTGGGGCAAAGAAGACATTCTTTTATAGCCATCATTTCTCTTACTCCAAAACTAAATTTTCTCTTTTCAGTCATTAAAAACACACTCAAAACAGAAAAGCCAATTATGGCATCATTTAACCCTGGTTTGGACCAAAAAAGGGCTGGTTTTAGCCATTTTGGACCCTCAAATCAGCCATTGCTATTGTGATACCTGGTTTTAAGCCTTCAAAACACATCAGAATGTGTTTAAGAGACGCCAAAGCCGGTTGAAACTGTTTTTAAAATGTTTGTTTTATCTTAAGGGTATTTTTACCCTCTTGGCAACAGTTAAAACTACCCTGGTGGGTATCAAAACCTCATCATCAATTGAGACACAGACCCTTTGACTCAATTCCAAACCAAGAGTGATGAGCGTTTGTGTGGGTTTTGACAACTCATGCCTTTCAGCAAGGAATTTGGGTGTCTGGCTCCCCCTTGGAGCCAAGATTCCTTTTATCCCCAGAATTAATCTTTCCAATTTATTTTTTCTTGAATTCCTCATCATGTATTATACTTATAATTTACATATGTAATTCAATTGAGTTTTTACAGTACACAACTGTAATAATTGACACCTCATATTTAAATTAAAGTTCACTTATGTAATACACACGCACATTTTTACATTTCAATTGAAAATACTTCAATTCCTCATAGCTTCTAAACTAAACACAACACCTCAATTTTAACACAAAAATTGATGGTTAAAACCACATTTGATGTGAATTAAATTAAGGTTCTGAGTATTCTCAACATTTGTACAGAAATTACTAAAAACTTAATTCAAGCTTATTTAGAGTCGAGTTACAGAAATTTTACCCAGAGGTGACCCCACCTTATTTTTTATGAGGAGTCCAATGGTGAAATAATTTTCATATGTTTATTTGTAGGATAAAGATTTATAATAATTTTTATTTAACTTTTTTCCAAAAATATTTTAATTTTGGTATTTTTGTTGAAAATTCATTTTTACTTAATTCTTTCAAGTAAAAATGTGTGTTCACAAATTTGCATTTCAATTGATTTTATTTTTTAATTATAATTAAATTTTCATTTTTGTGTATAAATTTATCTTTATATTTTAATTTTGGCTTTGATAATATATATAAATATATTTTTTTTATAATTGTATATTATTTTATTATTTGTGGTCTTTTGGGTATCTGAAAATACCTCTAAGGCTCACAATACCTCAATTCTCACCATTTTTGTTATATAATTGGATAAACCTACTTTGGATCTTAGAGAAGATATTTCCTTTTTTTATGTAATGAAACCTTTAGAAATTATTTGAAGGTTTAAAATAACATTTATTTATTTTTTTAATTTTAAATGGGTGTAGTATTGTATTTTTTCTAGTGATGCTAGGTACTTAAAAATAGTATTACTAGATATTCATCTTTTAATAATCAAATAACAGAGCCCACATCATTGGAATCTTCTCTATAAAAAAAGCTTTTGAAAGAAAAGTGAAAATTAATGTTCATTTAAAGTCAGATTTCACAGCCTTAATGACTTTCTTACTTCCTATTTTTGGTAATAAGAATATAATTTTCTATAAAATGTATCTTTCATCTTTCATATTTTCACATGTACAGGATTTATCTTCTTAGTAATTTTCTTTGGGGTTGTGACCTTATTTCTCTTTTATTTGGCTTGAAAAATTCAAAATATATGTACTCAACTCTTGTGATAAGCTACCATCTTGTATGTGATTTTTAATTTCAGTCTTTTGCTCTAGCTTTGGTTAAAAGTCTGACATTTCTACATCTATATATTAAAATTAATAAAAGGTTAATTCAAACTAAAATTTATTTTATGTAGAATATTCACAATTAAAAATTAATTTTAAACCTCTTTAAACAATTTAAATTAATAAATGGGTCAATTACTACTGGAGGAAGTGCCAAAATTCAA
This sequence comes from Austropuccinia psidii, assembly GCA_023105745.1. Lineage (NCBI taxonomy): Eukaryota > Fungi > Basidiomycota > Pucciniomycetes > Pucciniales > Sphaerophragmiaceae > Austropuccinia > Austropuccinia psidii. Next base: position 61,626,657 of record JALGQZ010000003.1, on the reverse strand, counting down.
AGAATGGCCTAATTTCATTGGTCAAGGATAATATGAGAATATGAAATCTGTAAGAGGTATTGAAATGATTCCAGAATGCTTTTGATCACCAGGAATATTGGTCACAGAAAGGCTTAAAATCTTATTCACTGGATAATCTCATAGATGTTATATCAATTTAACACAAGTAAATGGAGACCAAAGCTGTACTTGGTAAAAAAACCTCAATCATAAATAAATGGGCTGATTCTTCTTTGAGATTAAAGGTAGAAACAGAATTTTAATCTTTCATACTTCCTTATGGCAGAGACAGAGCTTTAAAATGGTTCTTCAAATAAAGATAAATAATAAAATTAATTTACTCTTAAATTTCAGAATTCATGATCCATGAAAAAATCACGAGAAATTTTGAGGGAGAATTAGAGCATTCTTTGAAAAAAAGACTAATTATCAATACTCAGAAGGATATATCATTAATATATTAAAATTAACTTCTGGAAATAGAATCTTCCAAGTAGGATTAATATTCAAACAAGATTTAAAGCATCCTAGAAATATTAATTGTATTTAATTGCCAAATAAAACTGGATTAATATGAAAATTAATTCTGGAGAGAAATTAAAAAATTTCCATATTTTTCGAAGTAACACACATTCAGTAAATATATGTCCAAAAAGGGAAAATTCACTGATATCAGCCTTGATGAGGAGCCAGAAGAAGACATGAATTATTAAACCAAAGAGAATTTGGATTACATATCATAAATATTATAGGATTATTCTCAGGATATGTAGAATATCAAGTATTAACTTTATATGATGAAATCTTACTCTCACTCTTACAACTACAAAATCCCCTGAATCTCTCCCATATCCTTCCAGTTATTCTACACAGGTTAATTAACTATGTTTCACTGTTTGGTTGAACAAAAATCCTATTTTTTATTTTTTGGAAGTATGGTACATCTTCTATGAGGATATTACCTGCAACATATAACACATACTTCATATCAGGGAATTATATTTTAATCAAATACCACAAAATGATCTGAATCTCAGTGGCTGTAAAGCTTTATTCTTATTGTGTGCATTAAATAAGGAATTTTCTACAATCAAAAAATGCACACTGAACTGGGATGGGTGTTACCCAATAATATGAAACAAAATATTAAACATTTTTCTAATTAATTATTCTCAAAAGGAAGTATAGGTGGATGAAGGTGGTGGTTCCCAATTCAAGTTTTTATTTCCCAAAGTTTTGAAAATTATAAAAAAATTTATTTCATTTGAATCCCAGAGAATCTTATTAAATGAAAACTATAAGGATACATGTGATTTTGTTTTGAAAATGACGGAAATCTCATATTTTTTGGGCAAAAAGAGCTTTTAATAATTGGAGTTCTAAAAGGGTTTTGTGTCATAAAATTTCTGTTTTTCTATTTTAGTTTGATAGGCTGTATAGTAGTTCATTGGCTAAAGAAAGAGGCCAATAAATTACTAAGTTTAATAATAAAATTGATTTCTCCTGGAGGACACTGTATCTCTATACCCGTATACAATCAGTATTAGGGAAAATATATCAAATTATTTCGGATAATTACTATCTGACCATGATTAAGCTTTGGGTATTTCCATTATATAGCCTATATCAAATTCTTAGTAGAATCCAGTGCTATAATGGGACGATCTGAAGGTTAATGAGGGAAAATATACTCAATGGATTAATATAAATCCATGAAGCCTTTTGAAAGGAATGAAATTATTATTTTATTGGTAGAATAAATAGTAATAATACAAGCTTTAGGAAACCGAAATCAAATTAAAGCTTCATTTTTGAGAAAAAAAAAACACCAATTATCAGCTTAATTAAGCAATTAAAGTGGCTTATGAATGCTTAGAAAGCTGAGATTTATAGGTAAACAGGATAAAAAAGATAAAATAAGCTAACAAAATAACTCTAAGTGTATTTTATAGAGCTTGAGTATATTCTTGTTTGATCAATAAGAGCTAAATACTTCATTTATCTCGTTAAGGGTATTTTGTATAGATTTGTCCAACCCCTTTGAAATGCATCATAATGGAATATTTTTATGGGAATAATGGGTAGGTTGTCCACAAAATAGACTTCTCTATTCTCAAATGAGATTGACATATTTATTCATGTTTTTTGAATTTTGGCTGTTCAGATTTTTGGAATTGATTACAGCTTAGAAGGGGATATATATGGAAATTGGGTTGAATTTTATTTGTTTTAATTCAATTTCAAGGTTTTAACTATGTATTTTTTTTAATAGAATTTTTATGTGTATTTTCAGGTTCCACATTCTTATTATCATTATTATTATTATTATTCAAGAGGAAATCTTAGAGGGTTGGTATCTTCTCATTATTTAGCTCTCATCCATATCCAAATCACGCGTTTCCTTTTCCCCCAGAATTATTTCTTTATTTATTGTTTGTTATTTTATTCTCAAAAAAATCTTGAGTTTTGACTTTTACTCTTATGATTTACTATTTTTTGAAAACCTTTATAAATCAACCAGACCCATGGGAGTTTCCATTTGTAAGTGTTTTTTCTCAATTATTCATAAATTTTTATCTTTTCCCTAGCCAAATCATGCAATAGTTCAAGAAATTTGCTAGTATAAGAATCTGAATTTATAGTGAGAGTATCACCTAATCTTTTACTTATCATAAATTTAATTATATGTATTTTTTGGAGAAGTTCCTATTATTTTAACTCACTTTTGAAGCTGATTATTTGAAAAGTTCTTGGCATAATCAGAAACTGACCAAAAAGGCCTCATTTCATAGTCAGCTAAGTCACACTCAGGTAACCTATCATTAGCTTTATCGTGTCCATCATCTTCCTTTTGTCTTCTACTTGAGCATATCATACCTATCCCCCCTTTTTATGGTAAGGTGATCTAAAAAATGGATTAAATTTGGATTCTAGCCGAATACGACGTGTTATTTAGGCTTTTTAATAGTCTCTTATGCTATTATTTTTTTTATTATTACTAAAACCAGTCAGTATTCTCTAAATCACTTTGATTTCCATCAAATAAATATTTAACCTATTACTCCGTTCATTGATTTCTTATCTTCCTAATGAACCGTATCTTAACACTCTTCTAGGCCACTCTTCTCATAATATTAGCTTTTTCTGAAAGGAATAAAAAGTTTCATCAGGCTCTTTGCTTGGCCTTTCTAGCCATGCTCACACTAGGTATTTTTCAATACTTGAATGTAATCATTCCATTTTTTCTGTGGCTTATATTAATTTTTTGATTGGAATGGTGGGTCTTTATTGTCGTGAGAAAGATTTTTGAATTAGTAAATTTGACATGATTGTTTTACCAAAAATTGAGCCCATGGATTTGTGGCTGCCTCTTTTACATCCACCTCTCATCTCCTCCACCACCCCTCCTTCCTTCCTTGGACAGACATTTCATCATCACTTAGAAATCAACTTTGCCTTCAGCTTTTGCAAAGTACCATGGTTTTTTATTTTTCAATTGAATATTGAGTTACTTCTCATAATACATCACAAATTATTAACTCGACGGCCACAGCTAGACTTATTTTATAAATATCTTCTAGACAGTTTGTGCTAGAGCTCAGCCTGATGATGCTTGATCAGTTATTTCTTCTCAATGGCGCTCTCAGGCTGTGAATTATATTACAACCTTACCCCTTTCTGATCAAATAAATAAAACTTTCATTAATTCTCTTTAAAATCTTCAGCTATTAGTCGAAATATTTTTTATAAACGAAATTAATATTGGGCTGCATCCAATCGCACCAGTAATAATTCTTTTGTCCTTTATCCAATGGATGGATAATGGTGATATTATCCTTCATGAATGGCTTCCAATAGGTATGATTCTGATAATGGATAACCATCATCATCATAAGCAAAATTTATATGTGTTCCGACGTCTCGAAGTCGATTAGAAGCCACGGCTTATATTCATCAACCGAGTTATGCTATAAAATGAGGTGAATAAAGCCAAAGTCAAGATGTATTCCTTTCTTTTCCCTCTTTAACATATTCTCGACAGACCCATAGAGCATTGCCTGTACCCACTAAAAAATGAAAATCTCATTAAAAACACCTTGTAACAGATTTTTTGCTGGATAATTTATTGATTTATCTTTTATGGAAATTAAAATAATAGCAAGAAGTGGTTAAATTGACTGTTGTTAAATTTTTGAAGTAGAATTAAAAATTAAAGATAAACTTATTAATATGAAGCTTTTTTAACTAAGCTCGTAAGATCAATGGCTCATATACGTGGAAGCTGACCAATTGGGATATATCTAATGTATCTGAAGAGAAACGCTCATTGTTTCAAATGACCCTGATTCCACCACTATCCAGTCCAGCTAGGGCTGGTACTCATTATAGAAAAAACAACAGCTTCATTACTCCCGTTAAAAATTCAATTCTCCCTTTCCTTAATCATATTTTTCTTTCTGCCTTCAATGCTTTTGTTTCTGTTTCTTAATCCCAAAATAAGTTCCATAAATTCATGATTTTTTTTTCACTTTGTGAATAGGTGATCTACTCTATAATCAATATTAATAATTAATTAAGAAAAACTATCCGACAAGAGAACTTTTTCCCATCAATTATTCTAGCATTTTCAATAATCCTGATTTCTTTGTTATTTGTAAACCAATATTACACCATCAAAATCATAACCCAGATAAAACTGCTATATTCTTTCAATCTAAATAAAGATAAAAACATTAAGCTCATCAGCCATATTACAATGAGCTTTATTCTAAACCTTGATCAAGATTGAATAACCCCAATTTTGAGAAAATAAAACCATATAGTAGAGATAAAAAAATGCTCCTTTTTCTTAGAGAACAAGAATACTCACACCTTTAGAATAACATTAAAGCCAAAAATTTCTTCCTAATTCCAACTTTTAAAAATAATAATCTTAATTCAGCTTTTTTAATATCATCACAACTAAAGATAGTCAACTATCTATATATATTTATTTATAATTACAAAATTCCCTTCTTTCCAATCATTATTCATGAATTTCTCCAATTTGGAGCATCCATTCTGAGGTATCATTATATAGAGAATATTATCACTCTATAAAGTAAACTAGCCAAAAGTATACAAGATATCACCACTAATTGAAACCTGATATCCAGCCTGATATCTAGTGTTATAATGTAATACGATTCCATAAAGAGTCTTTTTAAATAAAATGAGCTGTTATTATAATATGTAACAGGGGCTCTTGGGGAAAGAAAGAGTGGCCTGGCACTCAGGAATAAAGGAGTCACTTGGAGAGCTCAAAAGAATAAAGAAACAAATGAAGTATATATTTCTGTAAGTAAAAATAAGAGCAAGTACAAATATTCCAAAGATAATAAAGAATCCAAAGGCCAGAGATTATAAAGAAAGCCAAAGTCCAAAGAGTTGACCAAAAGAATCCTCAATTCACTTTATCAACCTTCCAGAAAGAACAATGAAATTAGTAAGGGATATTAACACCAATATCCAATGAAAGGAAAATAAAAGATGCAAATGAATTAATTATAAATATCAGTATTTACTTTCAATAATGAAAATAAAATAGTAATAAAAATAAATTCAATATATTAATTGACTGGTGAAAACATCCCCAGGGGTGGAAAGGTGGCCAGTATGTGTCAAAAGTTGAAAGACTGATTCTGGAGGGTTAATCACCCAAATTTATTGACTTTTTTGTTTCAATAAAGATCTTTCCATCTTTAGAATTGAACTGTGTTCTTGAGTTCCCACAGTGGAAAATGAATTGAACCAAAAGGGTCAATGCCCTACAGGCTGACTGAGTACAGCCTGTATGGACAAATTGATTTTCCCAAGGAGTTCTGGATCTCTTGATTAATTGAAAACTGATTTTGATAACAAAAGTCTCTTGAGACTTCCCTTGAAGAATCCTGTGCCAGTATTCCCTTGGGGGAAAAATGTTGAATTGAAATGACCAACAACTGATGGTCCAGGTCATTGGTGTCCTCAAATGGTCTTCTGGCTCCTGCTACAAATTTACAGATTAAGTTTTTTGTCATCTTCCCTTGAAATGGATTGGTAGACTGGGACATGACTTGAGATGGAAGAATTGGGTCTTGAAAAGGTAATCATTGAATTTCTGAAAAAAATGGTGCATAATGGTATCTAAGACCATATATGCCCCATTCAAGGTTCCTGCAGCCTTTGGGTCCAATAATAGGAAAAGTCCTTCCCTTTTCTTGAGGGGAAGGACCTGGGAAAAGGTGTCTGATGTCCTCTGGTGATTGCTGGATGGTACCAAGACAAAGGCCAAATTTGGCCAATTGAGGTTTTGGGGCCATAGTGGTCTTTTGTGACTTGTGGCCAAAAATGGGGCAAGGTGGTCCAAAGGTTGGGCCCCTTTTGGAATCATTGGATTTAGGCAAAAAGGGGCCTTAAATGTCCCATGGTATGTGGCCTATGGACCACAGCCTGCAGGCCATAGAGGCTGTAGGGGGCCCAAATGGCCAAAAAACCCCTAATCAATGGGGGTGGTCCAGAGGCCCTGAAGATGGATGAAGGGTCCAAAGACACCCCCAGGACCGAATACAGTGGTATTGGCCAAGGAGGAAAGGAAAATTGGGTGTTTCCCAAAAGCCATTTCACACCACCAGGGGCCAAATGGACATAAATTGGGTCAGGCTAGAATTGCTGTAAACACCAATTGGGGTGTTCTTTCCCATGGTTTTGAAATAATATTAATACCATATTCCCCTTTGTCAAATGAACATACTAATCTTTTCCTTTCTCATAGGAGTATATTCCAGGAATAATAGAATTTCTTTTTACAAAAATAAGTGAACACAGTTCTCCACACTTGAATATTCAATAAGACTATCATTTTCTACTTTTGTCAGAGTCCCTGGAGCTTCTAAAGCCAATTTCTAATAGAATAAAACTATTACTAAATAATAGAACCTCCAAGATCTTAGCCAAAGGAAGTGTAATCTTAATTGATCCACCCAATCAGCAGAATTGTTGAGTTTATTCATAGCTCAGGAATGCTTCTACAATATTCCTTATATAAATCAGAAGGATATGGACCCATGAGCTTATGGCTCATTTAACTTCATCAACTGATACATATTTTATCCTTTCCAAAATCTTTTACAGACTCTTAGTGATGATATTCATCATTTTGGATGTAAATACAAGATCTCGCTTTCAGAAAAATCTTTAAATATTGAAGATTTTCTGAAAGACCCTATTCAAAACCATATTTCATATACCTTTATTACCTAGTCAATCTTTGTTTTCAATTATGATTTTCAACTTTGTAAAGTAACTTCAAGGCCTAAATACCAAGGCTCTTAGCTTGAGGATATATTGTCAAGCTATATGTAATTAAATAGATAAAGAAATCATTTTCATTAAAAACAAAAAATTTGGATTCCTTATATAAGCTTTTTAGAATTATTAAAGTATTTTTATTCTTGTAATTAAAAATTATAAGCTATTAATGTTATGAAGAATCATAAAAATTTTCTTCATTTATCATGCAACAAAGAAAAATTCATTTGTTTTATTTTATTGAAATAATTATTTTAAAATTTCTTTTTCTGATACTCATGAATATTTTTTAAGTCAGTTAGATCATAATTTCAATGAAGAATTACTTCAATTACAAAAATTTTGAGAAATAATTTCTTTGAGTTTGTACAAGTAACTACCAAACTCAAAAATTAATGAACGAAATTAGTCTTTTTCATTTATTTACCAATCTCTCTGATAGAGAAACAAATTCCTTTTATATTTATTATTTAGTTTTCCATAGGCACTCATAATATCTCCACAAAAAGATTTAATTTAGGATTCTCTTCAATAAGGTTGACATATCCCTTCTATTCCGGTACTGTTCATATTGATAATTAATATTCTAAGTCACAAATTAATTTGTTATCTCATGAGATATAATTACATTTTTAATTTTAAATAATAATACTTTAGTATAAAATTGAGTCATTAAGTAATTATTTACAGCACACATCAAATTAGAAGAATTTTTCTAATTCATATTACAGACTAATTGCATTTAACTTGAGTACCTACATTTAACGCAATCAATATTGATATATAAGTAATTTAGTTATTTTTATATAATAACCCTCTATGGTAGAATTATTATTCTACCTCATTTAAAAGTTATTAAAGTAATTGAACCAAAATACCACTTATAAATCCTATACATCTGGGGGATCCTTCTTGCATAAGCTTGAATATCTCAATATAGCTAGTCTAATTTTTCCGTCTGATGAAATTAAACTTGGGACTTGATATGACCAAGCTCATTTATTTTGTTATATAGAATAACTTCAATTTTCCTGAAAAAAAAAGAAAAAAACTTTCTTACAAGGCCACATCATTACCATTAAAGTCTAACTTTGATAGTGCCAAGGCCAAGTAATCTTGTGGATCCTTTTTTTCAACCTTGAATCATTCTGGATGATGACATAATCCCAAAAATTCATAAACTTTCTTTTAACTTACTAATATATCATTTGACCTAGTTTCAAAGGCTTAATTATACTAAGATATATGAATTTTATTTTATATATACATTTGGTGTAAGGTTAAATTTGCATTACTTGAAATGGTGGTCTTCACATACTCAATGTAATGCAATTTGAAGAGAAAAAATGAGCCAAAATTATATCATAAGCAAATTGGTCCTTTTGATGAAATGTATATGTGCCATATTATACATTCAATTTTGAAAATAATTTTCTGCTTTTGGAGGAAGTATAATGTAAGGTGTGGATATGAAACTTTGATTAAAAATCAAGTACTTTTCCTGTCCTCAAAATTTGTATAAGGTAAAAATCAATTAAAAATAGTAAGAAATATTATTTTTAAGAGAAAACACACCAAATTTACTGTTTATAACTTTATTAGTATAAAAAAATAATATTATAAAGATTTATTGTTTTACCAACAATAAAAATTTATCCAAAAAATACTCTACAAGAGATATTTTAAGGCTACAAAAGAAATTTCTTCAAGAGCAATTTCAATTGGAATTAATTGAGAAAAGAACTGCAAGCAATCAATTAAGGAACAAAGTCTTTAAAAAGAGTATTGAAGAGAAAACACGCCCAAAAGTGACCAGAGTGAATTTGGAAACAAAGTGACAAAGTTTACAGTGATGAAAGATGCTTTAATTCACTTTTTGGGGTGGTTCAGGGGTAAAAATTATTATAAGAGTTACAAACAATGATTATAATGATTTTTTCATGTGGTTAAAAGGTTTAAAATGATATAAGAAAGGTGGTTGGAATCTTTTATTGATTGGTTTAACAATGTTTAAACTAATTATAAAAGGAAAAGATTCTAACATGAAGAGAAAAGTGGGGCAAAGAAGAAATTCTTTTATAGCCATCAATTCTCTTACTCCGAAAGTAAATTTTACTCTTGTCAGTCGTGAAAAACATTCTGACAACAGAAAAGCCAAGTAAGGCATCATTGAACCCTGGTTTAGACCAAAAAGGGCTGGTTTAAGCCATTTTTAGCCATTTTAGACCCTTAAATCAGCCATTACAATAGCAATACCAGTCCCAGAGCCTTCAAAACACGACATAATGTGTTTCAGAGGCTTAGAAACCAGTTAAAATTGTTTTTACTATGATTTTTTTATCTTAAGGGTAGTTTTACCCTCTTGGCAACAGCTAAAACTACCCCAGTTGGTATCAAAACCTCATCATCAATTAAGTCCACAGACCCTGTAACTCAATTCCAGGCCAAAAGTGATGAGCTTTTGTGTGAATTTTGACATCCCACGCCTGTCAGCAAGGATTTTGGGGGTCTAGCTCCCCCTTAGAGCTGGAGTTCCTTCCCCCCCCAATTTATTTTTCCTTTAATTCCTCATCATGTATTATACTTATAACTTACATATGTAATTCAATTCAATTGTACAGTACAATACAGTAATAATTTACAACTCATATTTAAATCAAAGTTCACTTATGTAATACACGCGCACATTTTGACATTTCAATTGAATTCAATTGAAAATACTTCAATTCCTCATAACTTCTAAACTAAACACAACACCCCAATTTTAACACAAAAATTGATGGTTAACACCACATGTGGTGTGAATTAAATTAAAGTTTTGAGGATTTTCAACTTTTGTATTGAAAATACTAAAAACTTAATTTAAGCTTATTTAGAGTTGAGTTACAAGAATTTCACTCAGAGGTGACCCCACCTGATTTTTTATGAGGAATCCAATGGTGAAATAATTTTTATATGTTTATTTATTGGATAAAAAGTTATAATAATTTTTATTTAACTTTTTTCCAAGTTTATTTATTTTTTCACAATTTTGTTAAAATTTCATTTTTACTTAATTTTTTCAAGTATAAATGTAATTTTACACTTACAAAATTTAATGTATTTTTATTTTTAAATTGTAATTAATTTTTTTATTTTGAATATAATTTTATATTTATATTTTGATTTTTATTTTAATAATATAAATAAATTTATTTTATTTATATTAATATGTTATTTTTGTATTTGTGGTCTTTTGGGTATATGAAATTACCTCTAAGGCTCACATATAACTTCTGTGTACTTCAGGAACAAACATATGTAAAGAGAATTTGTGAATTTTTACAACACCAAAATGAAATGTGGTACCAAAAAACCTGTTTTTTAAAATATTGAATTATTATATCTTGGGAAGTGTAAGATTTTTGAACTTCCAAAAAATACTTGTTAGATTTGAGGAAAAAAAACTCAGCATTTGTAATGCAGGCTTTGTAACTTTGAGATCCCCTATCAATCAATAAGTAATTTGATGAATGGAATAAGCTATTATACCCATGGAATTCGCAGATTATTGAGAAAATATCATTAAATAATATTTTTCCTCCTCAATTTAATTAGATACTTAAGTAAGTAGTCAGAATGATTTTTTGAATATTCAAAGAGAATTTGACAATTGTAGTCTTTCTAAATGATATGTTATTTCTTCATTACATGATTAAATTACATATTCCAGTACTGAAATAATTTGAAATTTCTTATTTATACTCATGAACTGATTTTTTCCGCTTCTGTATCTGAAAATCTAACTATATAAATATTTTGTTTGCTTACATATCTCATGAGGGAGAGTGTAAGGTTTGACTATGAAACAATAAGTAAAAATTACTAATTTATTACTTATTGTACTCTGAATGTCCTTATAATTGAAATAAATAAGATTAAAATAATAATAATAATAAAGAAATATTATTATTATGGCGTAAAAATATCATATTATTAAATAAATATAATAATATAATTAATATTATATGAAATTATAATATTATAAATAATATATTAATATAAAATAATTAATATATTATAAAGCTCTTTATTATTGTTACCAACAAATAATAAAGGCGTAAAAAATTGTTTCTTATAAATAAAAAACAATTAATAACAATAATATTACTAATATTAAAGTTATATATTAATATAAATACTATTTATATTAATTAAGAATTATTAAGAGTAATAATAAGAGAGAAATTATTATAATAAGATGAAATAACCTACTTTTAACACTTAAAATAATAATTTTGAGATATTTTACGCCAAAAGAATATAATACAACTTTTTTCAAATTGTATTTACAATAAAAAATAAAGAAATTTACTAAATTTCTTGATTTTACGTGGAAATGAGTTTATAGAGAGATTTATAACAAAAACAATTAAAGAATTGATTTAATCACGTAAAAATAGATGATTATAGCAAGGTGGTCTTTGGTCTTTAATAATATAACAGTTTTATATATAAAGAATAAAGAAATTACCTTTGATTTAATTGATTTAATGTTTTTGATGCGTCTGAGGGGAAAATAGAGTAAAAAGAGCTCTATTTATAGTAAATACCTCCCTCCTAGAGTCCAACAGGCTTCTAGTAGACGTGTACTGATCATATCCACTGGAATTGATCAATATTTTAAGGTTTGAGGGTGATTACATCATGATCAAACCATATTACATCATTATTACACCATTATTTAGAGTTATCACTATAACTCTAAGTTTGATGACATCAGAGGCTTGGAAGAACCCCAAATTTCGTGGATTTTATTAGTTTTAATCATAAACTAATAGTATTCACCAGTTTTATCACTCTTAAGACTGTTAAACTTAATTTAAGGTTACAGTATGTGATCATAACAGCTCAATTTAAGCTCAAACTTTGATCCTTAATAACTTTTAAGGTTTTCACGCTACAGCAATTCAGAGAGTGAATTCTGATAGCCTGACATAACCTTATTATGCTGCCAAGAGCTTTTCATTACATCATCAAAACTCTAATTTTGATGATTTTTTTTGTAACTCATCTTTTCTGTTGAAATTCAATATTTTAAACTTCAAACCTTGATTTCAGGGGGTTATACCCTGAATTTAATAATAAAAATTACGTCATTCTTCTCGAATAAACTAGTAGAATCCAACTGTATACTTTTTTTTAAGTTTGGACTACTTTCACAACAAAGTGGTCAACAGCTCTGTTGATTTTTATCAATATTTCCTCATAAGTCTTAACCTTGTTTATAATTTGCAAAATAAAGTTCATATCTGTGTTTTTACAGTAATTACGTGGTAACTTTATTTCTGGTTCATCATTCTAGCATGTATAGTTTAGAAGATATTAGCTATGATCCCTGAATATATGCGTTGACCAAAAAAGTGCATATATTCAGGATAATTCCTTAAGTATTGATTTTGGGAATTAGCTTATTAATTGTTTTATATGTGGATTTTCGTGGGGAATCCACTGGTTCAATTTATTTCACATGTTGTTTCATTAGTTTCTGAGATAAATAAGGTTTTATGGTTTTTATAAGGTATTATACCTTATAATTCCTTAAATATTGACTTTACAGATATGCCATAAAAGTGGTATATGTGTATTTTTCCATGGGGAATCCAATGGTATAATTTATTTTACATGTTGATTCATTGGTTTTTAAGTTAAACCAATTTTAATACCAATTTATGGTATTTTTTGTATATTTAAGTAATTATTCTTAATGTATATTTATTCTAAGTAATTTTAATATAATTATGTGAAAGTTATAATTATTCTGAGTCTTTTTTGTGACCTTATTGGGTATGTGGTCATATCTCAAAGGCTCACAGAGAGGCATCATCAAAACCTCCATGACTTCAAGTTTAGGCTTCTTGTTCTTGAGATGGATTACACAAAAATACAAAAATAAATAATAATATGATTTTTTTCCTTCATTTTTGAATTTTATTAAGGATCAAAATGTAATATTCAAAAAAATTTGAAGTTTTTTTCAGTATCAAATTCATGGTCATAAGCTCTTGAATTGGCTATGAGCTTGAAACTGCATTATTTTAGCTCTGCTTTTTCCTTCAATTTTTACCAAATACATTTTAATCTGGAAAATTCGAGCATACTTTCTTTATTTTTAATTTCATACACTTTAGGTCAAATTCTTGATGTTTTCTCCTTTTCATATTAATCAAAATTATTGATTTGAATATAATTCTTGGAGATCCAAGGTGGAGAGTGCAATTAGTCAAATGAAATGAGATTGATATTTAACTTGGTTTTTTGCTAAATTGACTCTTTTTATTTTATTTTCAATATATAAAAATAATTTTCTTTATGAGCAACAGTTTTCTGAATCCTAGTAAAATGTTGATAACAAGGGATATGCCTTCATCTGAGAAGTTTTTTATGAATTTTTTTCTATTAGTGTCATTGATTCTTTTTCTCAAATGCATTAAAATTTTCTAAAATAAAATGGGACTTTTCACTGGATTGCACTTGATTGTGTCCACAGAAAGCTGATGAGAAAATAACCAGTTGTGCTTGGATGTCCCAGAGGGTGTGGATGAGTAGTGCCGTGCGATAGAGACTAGAGTCCGCCGCAAAGATCCGTGGTTGCCAGTTGACCATCGTCCAGAATCCATTCTCCTGAATCTTCATCTTAGCCTTCATCCGATTCTTAGGTTCATCGACCACAGACGAAAAAGGAGATGCCAGCACCCAAGAAAAATCGAGCTCTCTTGCCTAATTGTCATCCGACGTCATCTTCAAGCAAAGACGCTTCTGGTTGGGTAATTGATTCTTTCTCATTCATCGCCAGTCGATCAATCAATCTATCATTCTGATTTGGCTTTGTTTGTTTTCTGCCATTTCAGGCTTTGAAGAAGGCCGATGGTCAGCTAGCTTTTCCCAAGAAAACCTCCTCAGGAACCGTGATCAAATGCTAATAGTTTTAAAAACTATGCTTTCAGGCGAGATGTTTACGAGGGCAGACATTCAATACGATCTCATGAGTGATATCTTGTGATCCATCTTGCTTGTTAAATTTCCTGCAGCTGTGATCTTACTTTAGCATGGCTCATTGATTGTATCTGCGTCGATCTTTCATTAATTCAGTAATGACAGGACCTTCCAGTTCACCAGTCCTCTCGACCAACGGGCCGTTTCTTTTAAAGAGTTATACGTTGAAAGCCTTTCAAAATTCAGTAAAGCTGCAAAAAGTACCATTAGGCAGCTGGAAGAAAACCCTGTGGTCAGTCAGATGTCTTGATTTGCTATCATCAGTCAATTTATGCTTGATTTCATCAAGGTTATATATACCTTATCACCCTACATTTTGAACCATGAACATTCTTCTTAATTTTACTTAATAGTGGGCGACCAACTTTTGTATCGCTTCCTTTCTCATAAACATTGGCCGCATCAATACCACCGTTGCGTGTCAGTCATTCGTCTTGAATCCACACATTTCCTATCTGGGCTCTCGCTGAAATCTTCGATGTTCTTTTCTTTCAGTTTACCCCGAACTCAGAGCTTATATGAGAACCTATCATCCCATCCCATGCCTTCAAAAGGATGAATATTGTCAGACTAATTTGCAAGATGCTCCCAGGATTAAGACTATGCTGAAGACTTGTGTATTACCTTTTGAGCCAAATAAAGACAGTGATTCATTAATGTCTATCGCCCACCGTAGTGTATGTAGGGCTTCTTAAAATGTGCCCGTATTGACATTAATCTTGACACTATCGTTTTCATCTAAAGGCACAAGGATACAGGCCCCCTACAACGGTTGTCAACCTTATCTTTGAATTATTCAACAATGACCTCGCAAGTTTTTGTTGTCGTTTTCAATCTCTACTTTTTGACTTCACATTGACCGATGTTTACTTGACTTTCAGTTTATCAGTCGAAGATATTTTCCTGAAGGTTTTGTTTTACATGACCTCTTTTCACCCACGACGTAAGTCGCTCTGACCTATCCTCCGCTTTGATGCTTGTCACTTATTTTCCTTTTTTAGGATACCCACCAAATTGAGAGCCTACGCGTTTCTCTGGCTCATGCATCATTTCTTAGAGGATCCATCATCCTTTGTTGACTTCGAGGCCGATAATAAAGTTGGTGCCTTTCAATTAGCACGACTGGAAGACCTTCACCCAGGTGCTATGATTGGCAACATGAATGAAAACGTCGATACGGAGGAAGAGCTAAAGTGGGGCAAAGATATGCAACTCTATCGATTAGAATTCCTTAAGAAATGGCGAGGAGAAGAAGGCATTGGATTCGTTGACGACTTAGTTGGTGGGAATATCGCTGGGCTGACTGAAGATCGTAAATGCCTACCAAAATCCGAACGTTTGTTCATGCTTTTATGTAGCTGACGCCCCTGGTTTTTATTAATTTAATTTTCCTCTCCTCATTCGTTCATTCCAATCCATTATCAGCTAGTCTTACCAAAAAGCAAAAAGTTATGGTTCAAAACTTTGCTCAATCCACTCTTGACGCCAATGATCAGCACCAAGCCACATCCACCTTGTCTGGCACCCAACAATCTGGCTTACTTTCAACCATGACTAATTCTACTAAACCTGATCAACGCAATGGACCTTCCAAAGAGCATGGAAAATCCCTTAAAGCCAAGACCGTCACAAAGACTCGAATCACTCACGTTGAACGATTGCAGAGCTCTTTAGATGGTATGATTACATCTGACTTGCCATCTTTCACAACTAGTCTGATGGCGATTGTTTTACTAATTGCCTTTAGCAATGGCCAAGTATGGTGATGATAGCGACTTGGACGCACTGGAGGA
Source organism: Austropuccinia psidii (assembly GCA_023105745.1). Classification (NCBI taxonomy): domain Eukaryota; kingdom Fungi; phylum Basidiomycota; class Pucciniomycetes; order Pucciniales; family Sphaerophragmiaceae; genus Austropuccinia; species Austropuccinia psidii. Next base: position 61,610,500 of record JALGQZ010000003.1, on the reverse strand, counting down.
TCAACTCACACCCATTCAACGTAGGTCTTTTGTAGCCTAGTTCTCAGCATCCTTCAGGAAATTATCTTACTGTGTGGTACCACTGGTTGACTGAATCACAGTAGCCTGGCAAAGAAATCAAAATGATTTGCTTCAAGACCGAGATGTTGCCTATGATTCAGATGATCCAACCCAGCACGCACTCCCAGATTGGAAACCTAAAGAACTTAGTTGGTGTTTTTTGTCCTTTCTTGAGTTTTATCTAAAAATGTCTGGCTTTGAATTAATAGCCTTGCCCTTTTTATTTTTGAAAATTCAACGTTTTTGATTAGAGCGCCGGTTGATAGGGTTTGCGTTTCCTGTTGAACCGGCTGAAGGACCCGAAGAAGAAAGAAAAGATAAAGTAATTCGATACGTTGGCGTAAAAAAACGCAACCTTCAGCATACAGTTACGGACGGTCATAGCGGAGGGATCGGTGGTGGTGGTGGTTCAGCTGTTGGAACTTCACATCCGATCAATCCCACCGGCTCTGGGCAAGTGCCGCCTGTCAAACAAAAACGCAAGCGTCGCGCCGTCGTTCCTCCTCCTCAGACCCAACCTCCACCAACCACCGCTATGTCAACTGAAACGGATCAACGTACTTGGTATCATGCGCATTCACAACCCGTTCCCGTTGAATGAATAGTCCACACCCTCATTTCGCCACTGAGATTGTAATAAAACGGGGTTTTTAGTCACTGTATGCTATGTAATGTTAATCATTAATATTTATAACTTCAAATTGTACTTCTAGTCCTTACTCCCCTCTTGGTGATATGAGCCAACTTGGATAGATGTGAATACAAGAAATAAAGGAATGCTGACAACTGTTATGATGGAAAGGGTTTGTGAATATTTTGCGACAAGGTGTTTGTTCCTGTATTTTTGACTAGTTTTCCTTCAGTGAAAACCATTACATTATGGTTATGAAACAGAGAAGAGGATAGTTGGATAGGGGGACATCAATGTCTTTTGAGTTGCGATTAAGGAGCCTGATTAAAACTAAAATGGGCTGACGTACTTATTTTAAATGACTAGTGCAACTTCGTAATTCCAAACATAAAATCACAACTTGTTACGGGTGGGAATGTAGCCAATAATCGCTTCCCCCCATTTGAATCCAAGATAAAAAAGCTTATACGAAATCCAAAATCTTTCTTGTCAATGGTAGATACTTGAAAAGTTTTCTTAACCTTTTTAAACCAGGGAGATTCTCCGAAACTGATTGCTGTTCTATAGGGCTTAAATGCTAAACAACCCCATTCTTTTTTTGTGCTAAATGTGTGTTGTGAATTTTGGTTTGAAAAAATTAATCAAACCTGTATTGGTTACAGTTTTCAATCTAATGAACAAAGACCAATTCATCATGGAGATAGAGATTTAAGGTTGAATAGCAAGCATGTTTTTTTTCTTTTTAGAAAAAGACATCATGATATTCAAAAGTATTCCCCTCAACTAGATATATTGTACAACGTTGGACACGAAAGTGATCAATCACATCTGTTTTTTTAAAAAAAACCTCGTGGTTGTTTTTCTTGAAGTTAACTCATGATTAACTTAATAAAACTCATGAGTGCAGTAAGCTTTCTTTTAAAGATTTCAGTCAACTCAAAATTGAGAAATTATTGAGTAATTGAATTTTTGTTTTTCTTTATGAATTCCTTTTTTTTCAATTGTTAAAATTAATGTTGACTAATAATAGTATTATGGTCTATCAGGTTTGTTTAAGCAACTACTCAAATTAACTTGAGATTGTTCAAGCAGGTGTGACTTCTATCTAACTCAATTTTTCCTAGTTTTCAATGAGAAGAGTAATTCGTCGAATCTCATTAGGTCAGTTTCAAAAAAAAACTTAGCCATATGTTAACTTGTTTATGATTTTGAGAATAATTAAATTAAAAATATTCCCTTGTGTCTCCAAAAAAAGATTCTTATTTTGATTTTTAAAAATCAAATAAGTGGATCTGGTTGACCAAAAAACAAAAATTCACTCCCTGTGAATTGGCTTTCAAAGACCATTTGTCCAATCATAAAACCAAATTACCTGGTAGCAAGATTTGGCTTGAGAATTGACCAAATGAACCTAATAAGTCATCTATAAGAAAACTCAAACTGGACTAATCCTCTCTTTTTTCTTTTCAAAAAAAAAGACCTAAAATATTTTATTAGTAAAGAGTTAAGGAAATGTAGAAGTAAGTTTTTTTTCATTTTTTTCAGATTCCCCTCCCCTAAAAACCAAACATGAAAAAATGTATTAAATTAACCATCTTAAAACATTTTCATATTATCTTTAATCAATTTATTTTATTTAATAAACTTATTTTATTTAATTTTAAAAGAATGAAACTCAATCAAATATACTTGAATAAAAATTTTATGTTAATAATTACAATTTTTTTTTAAAAAATGAAACAAAAATAGATGAAATAAATTAATAAATGGTTATTTAAAAAAAAGATAAAAATGTCAATGAATAAAATTTTTTAAATGGATTTTCAAAGAGTAAAAAATAGTGAATAAAAAGTAAATAGAAATTTGAATATAAAACTTATTTTTCTTTTTACACAGAAAATCCCATTACTTCCCCCTAACTCCTTTATACATAAATTGATATTTTGGAAATTGAAAACATCTTTTTAAGAAAAACAATTTATTTGAATGTTTTTGTTTTCTTTTTTTATAAAACTCATGATCAATTAAATTCAAAAGGGAGAAAAAGAAGCAATAAGTTTTCCAACACATTACTGAGAGCTTTAATTGAAAGCTATTTGAAAGAGAGAGGTTTTTCATATACAATAATAAGTGCTGAAGTGAATTGACTAAACTAATGGCCTCTGAAACAAAATTCATGTCCAAATATAGTGTCAGTTAATAAATAGGAAAGTCATAATTTTCATCAGCCTGTGATTCAAAACCAGAGCACAAGAATGAAACCCAAAAAATCTACAGCATATTTTGTCTAATCAAAAGAGTGGAGCACACATATTTTGACTTTATTAAACAAAATAAACTACAAATGAGGTCATGAAAGTAAAAGGTAGGAATATAAAATTACAGCCTGTACATGTAACCATCTGAAAGAGTAAAGCTCTCTCTTCCAGAAAATACTATTACATAATAAAAAAAATATTAATAAACAAAGTTGTTAAGGCTGCAAACCATCACTGAGAATTGAAGTTAAGTTTCACCTCTAATTTAAAGACATTGGTATTCATTTCAGACACCTCAGATGGGGTCTTTTATTAAAGAACTGAAAGAGGGCTATCAAAGGGTAACATTTTGGATTGTTTAGAATCACTAGATCAAAAGATACCAGAATACCACCACTAAAGATTGTAAAACAAAAAAGATGTTATTTTCACCTCTCATCTCACTTCTAAAGCCATTATTATACAATCAAAAAACAACATAATGTGCTGTTATTCCAAAGGAGGGATATCAAAAGATAAAATATAAATCCCTGTATTGCATACAGATAAATAGATATTAAGGGTTCTCTCTAAAAGTAAGAAACTTATGTCTTTACAAAAAGTAAAAGAAAATTTGCAAACATATAGCCTTTCAATATTTACTTGAAAGTGGGTAGAAATCCTAGGATCTTGTAGAACTCAGCCAGTGCTACACTCTGAGCCATCTTAGAGCTATTTATCTCAAGAATTGAGTGGGATATCAGGCCTTTAAGGCTACAATCCTACATAAACATGAAAAGTTCCATTATGCAGGATATTTAGAAATACAATTGAGTTATGAGGCTTGAACCTTCCCCAAAGTATTTATAAGCTAAAATTATGTATTAACTAAACAATAAGAGGATCCCAGAAAAATATCTTACAGTTTCTGATGTGGCAAAATCATAAGAACATGTCTGCAGAGTCTGTAGAATGAATTCAACCCTGTATGTGGTAAAAATGATACCCTGTGATCCCATAGCCACATCCCATCTCAATTCAAGGCTTTATTGAGACAGTGGGACCACAAGTAAGCCACATAAGTGAAAAATTTCACTCTTTTGTGATGTGAAAAATTTCAATAATCTCCCATTAACTTGGAGTAAGATAAAAAGAGGCCTTATACCCACTGAAATAATGTTAGCCTGTGAGATATGTATGATATACCCATAAGGCCACAAATACATTTATATACAGTTGATTTAGTCTTGAACAAACTTATCACGTGAATTAAAAATAAAAAATAACAAAAAATAAGTATAACTTCATTTTTTATAAACCAAGTTATAAATATTATGTCATTTTTTGGAATCTACACCAAAAATTAACCTAGGGTAAAACCATAGGGTGTTATACCCAAAAATGGCTATTTCTTATGTTATTAGAAGATTTTAGAATCTCACAGTAAAATTTCAACATTTAAATTTTTTTTTAATTTGTTAAATTTAATCTTAAATAAGCTTAAATGCAAAATTGCATAAGGTTTATGCAAGCTTACCAAAAATTTAGTTAAAATTGAAGGGTGGTGTATCTTTACTGAATTGGCTAAGGATTTACCATACAGGATGTAAATATTGCATGGTCTTAATTTAAATTGATTTAAATCAATAGTATGGCTTTAAATAAATAAAAGGGCAAAATCCATTCAGAAAGGTGGGACAAAGGAAAAAAGCCAAATAAAGCCAGGGGAACAAACATTTGGGACCTTAAAGGAATCAATTAAGGATTTCCACCTGCATTGGAGGATTTTAAACCTTATTTAATTTTTAAGATTAGAATTTTATTGAACATTAAAGTTCAAACTGGTTTATCCCCAATTTGGACAGGAATTACAAGCTGCCAAAGGGTAAATCCCCATATTCAGGCTTGTAAAAAAGGTTTTAAGAACTTTCAAATCTTAAATAAGCTTAAAATTCAAATTTATAAGTGTTAACACCTTATCAAAATTCAAGGTTTGGTGTGTATTGCTATTTTATGTGGAAAATTAGCAATAACTGCAAAAATTCATTTAAAATGAAATTCTTAATAATGTTGCTTGAAAATTTAACACAGCTTACAAATAAATTTTGAGTATCTCTTTTATGCAGGATTAATTGGTGATAGGCCTTGAAATTACCTTTTTTAATTATTCTTAAAGAAAATAAAGATTTCTTTAAAAAATAATTAAAAATCCAGTCTCAGAGATTTCCACTTTAAAATTTCTTCTTAAGTTTTTAATGTCATGAAATTTTATATAAATAAAATTATTTCATATTTAAACTTAAAATAATTAACACAAAATATTATTAAAGCTACTTGGAGTTAAGAATAACACTGGTAACTTTGAATTGGAATGAAAAATAAGTTACCCTAAGCTAAGAGCTTTATTTTTAAGCATGGCTTTTCAGTTTTGACCTGAGAACTCCCTCTATATCCATTTTTAATCATGAGAGCTGCTATGAAGGCATAAAAAGAGCCTTTAAACCACTGTTTTTGTCCATCATCATAATGATTAAATCAATCAAATTAGACATTTAAAGTGGTAAAGTTTTATTAAAAGTAAGTCTTAGGTATTTTATTCCTTATAGATTTTAAATTTAAGCATTGGAATTATAGAATTAAGATTATATTTTTGTAATAACCAATAATAAATTTTATCTTATAAAATTTTTATCTTAAATATCTTTTAAAATCCAAACATTTACTCTGAAAAGTCTTAAATCTTATTTCATAATAAAAAAGTTGTTTTAGTCCTTTAAAATATTAATTTTTGGTGTTTTTTAACTTATAAACATTATTCAAAACTAGAACTGTTTTTGTTTGACTTATTTTATTGAATAAATATTATTAGTAAGTTTTCTCTGAATTTCTATATTTTTTTTATCTAGTATTAGTTTTTTTTATAGAACTTCTCTATAAGATTTATCTCTGCAAAGTGTGTGTCATATTTTTTTATAAGTAATATTTATATTATTTATGAGTGGATAGATATTACAATTTTCCACATATAATTTTCTCATTAAGAGCTTTTATATTTCTTATTATTATTATAATTTTCAGTGACTATAATAATAATAGAATAACTATAATTTATTATAATTATTGAATTATTTAATAATAATTAATTCTTTTTGCATATAATAATTTTCAATAATTATATTAATTTGTGGTTATAAAATTTAATCATATTATACTTTATACTTATTACAGTCATATTAATCTTGATATTTGTTACTATTATCAAGAGTTTCATAGAAAAAAATTACAAATAAGAAATCATCTTGTTTTTTATTGGAATTTTTATGAAATGAACCTATAAAAAACAGTAGTAATTTTAGAGTCAACCAGATATAGTCTTTACAGCAATCCAGCTGATAATTAGGGAAAAAGGGCTTTTAATAGACTCATCATTACTGTATTGTTATAGCAGAGCCCTTTTAATATCTTCTCAAATACTAATTTCATGGAACAGTAAGAATTATAACTTTTTATCACTATATAATAGAGTCATTATGCATGTTGGATTCACTTTCTCTTTACATGAATCAAATATGTATCAGAATATGAAAATAGCAAGATCCCTCACCATTTTCCTTCAAACAATCAATAATTCCTTTCTGATTCTGCTTATTCCAGCTCTATGTAGATTTTACTAATATATAAAGGAGGTATGGCTCATGAATATGACAACAAAAATTTTAAACTTTGTTCTTCAAGATCAAGACTGTGAATTGAGAATAAAAGAGGTTTCTATAAGGGCCAATGGTGGATCCTTAGGGAAATGCATAATAAAATGTGTAATTATTAAGAGATTCAGAATTCTATCAACTTGGTAATTGCCTATGTAATTTCAAATAGCTTATGTGAGAAAATTGGTTATCAGTAGGAATATTTGTTTCATGATGAAGATACACCTGTTCTACAGAATATTAATTAAAATGGAAATTTGGGGAAATTATGACTATGAGTGAATGGGTGAAGCCCTTGACCTTAAAATGATTTAAATCACAGTATGTGTAATGATAAAATTTAACATGAAAAGGAAATCATGTTTTATAATTAGTCTTGATTCATGTAATAAAATACAGAGTAGAATTTGAATGGTAATTAAGTTAATTTACAGAAAGTGATTATTTATCATAATTGTTATATTTTTAAGGATTGAAATAAATCAAAATATTGAAAACCAATACTTAAAATAAGAGAAGTTTAATTTTTTTTAATCCTTAACATTTTTTCTGTGAATCAGTGTAGCTTTTTTGAAAATCAAAAGGAGTGAAAATAAAAAAACTATATTAATGAGAAATATTTACAAAGTTAATTTTTATCAAGTATTTTTAAATATTGTTGAGTTTGAATTTTTTTTATTAAAGGTTTTTTTTGAATTTATTCAGGTCATAATTTGAGAAATAGCTCACCAAAATTAAAAAGTTTTTAATCAATTTTAAATGAACAATCAAAAATTAGCTATGGAGTTGTTATTAATTATTTAATTTAATGGTCTTGTGGTTTGATTTAATATTGGGGAGGTTTTCAAAAGGAATTCCATGACTCCAGGTTGTTTTGAGAAATTTAATTTCATCTTGACACCAGGAAAGTGTAGGCCATTTACAGATGATTGTAAAAGAGTTGGAATTTGTATTAAATCTTCTTTTTTGAAAAATTAAAGTAATCAATAAGTCCAGGGATTAAAATTATTCTCATAAAAATGAATCTTATTATTAAATCTATTCTTGGTAATGATAACATTTGTTTTTTTTTAAATTTGTCCTTGAAATTCCATTTTTTTTGACTAAAACTTTGAAGATTTTCTTCATTAATCACATCAGAATTAGATTTACAGGCTGAATTTTAGAGAAATTTTATTCTTAACTCAATAAAGTCTTAAAAACTTGAGAGATTATTCCATTAATTAATATATTTTTGGATTCATTTCATAGTCAATTCTAAGTGTCTTGAATATGTGCCTGATTATTTGCTAGAGTCACATCCTTACTTAAACCCAATTACCCTCATGACTCTTCCAAGAAGATTTGTTTTTTTACTAATCTCTTGTCTATTACTAGCCAATTTTTTCAGTGAAATGATAATATCTCTGAGTCTTCAAAATAAGGAATAATTACTCATAAAAGGATTCATTTTTTAGATAATAATGAGTAATTTTTCAGGAGTATTTTCATCAATGATGATATATGAATGATTGTGAAGATTCAATGGTGGCAGTATGAGCCAAGAGTCATTCTATTTTTTTGGTAGATTGAGAACTGAATGATTAATAGATTTTGTTTCTAATTATGGAACAATCTTGTAAATTGAATATCTTTCTTGTCCAATACATCTTCTCTGTTGTCTTGTAATTGAGGAGTATGATGATTTTAAACATGGACTAACATTGGTTTTGTCAGAGCCATGCCATAATTAGTTATATTCATGTGCTGAATTGGATTTTTAGAGGAAGAAGATATTTCAAGTTAATCATTATCCTCAAGGATTTGATTATGGACTAAAACTCCTTTGGTCATAACCATTCCATAAAAAAACCCTTTGAAGTATTGGAGGTAGTAGGAGAAGGAGAAATGGAATCATTTTGGGGAATTATTTTTGAATTTGAAAGATGAGGAAAGTCATGGAAAAATAATGAAGCTATTAACAATAGTAAAAAATGAATAATTAGTCCCTAAAAAATAAAGAAAACCCTTTTCATAATAACCATAATAATAATAATGATTAGTGTTAGTATTATAAGCATCAAAAAAAGGGAAGAAATGAGTTTCAGAAGTGATAATTGAGTGAAATTGATGGTAAAGTTAGTGAAATGAAAGATATGAATAATGCTAAAAGGGATTACAGAAATACCCAGTTGTTTTTAAAACAATTAATAATCCTTTTTAAAAAAATCATGATTTGTTTTTAAAACAATTACAGATTTCTTGCGATTTAATTTTAAAACAATTTTCCATTGTTTTAAAATGAATTGCTAATGGAATTAGGTGAAAATTGTATTGTTTCAGAGATGGAGGGTGGGTTAGTGAAGGATTAATAGAATAAAGAACAGAGTTCATTATGAGTTTAAATTTCTCAATTAACTAAGAAAAAAGAATAGTGATTTGAAATATTCAAAAAATATTGTTAAATATGTTACTAAAATTGAAAATATTTGAGGGGAGCTGAAACAAAGCAATAAAATAAAGGAAATTATTAAATTAGTTTTGATAGTTGTTAAAAGAGTCTTTAAATACATGCCTAAAATGAAAATTGACTTATAAAAGAGAATAATTACAAAAATAATGAGGTAGTTAATTTTGGATTGGAAAAGTGAAGCAAAGGAATTGAAATTGAAAATTGCGTAAAGTGTTTAAATTGAAAAAATTATTAAATAAAATTCGATTAAATAATTTAAAAAAACAAAAGAAAAATCCACACAAATCCATCTTTTATTTCTAAAAAAGAAAAAAATTAATTTTGTGTTGAGGCTTAAAAAAAACAATTCAACACATAATTTTTTCAAATTAAAAAAGAAAGAAATAGATTTATTTGTAATTTAAGAAAGCACAAAATTAAAAAAATCACTTTTAAAACAAATCAACTGAATTTTGTGATGATTTTTCAAAAGCAAAAACAATTCAAAAAATAACTTTTTTCTGTTTAAAAAAAATGATTCAAAAGTTAAATTAATAAATTTATGTTGAATTGTAAAAAAAGGAAAATTGAAACAAAAGAATCTTTTTAATTTTTTAAAACAGAAGAAAAAATAATTCATCATGTAATTCTTAATAAAAATTGATTCAAAAAAATAAAAAATAGAGTTGTGCTGAAACTTAGAAATAAAACAACAAATGCATGATAAAAAACATTTTTGATTTAAAAAAAATTCATTTGAAAAGGAATCTAATTCATTCTTCAATGTTTTTGGCTTTTATGGAAAAAATAAGATCAAAGAACTTATGGCGTTGCATTTTTGGCTACAGTCATTCGTAATTATACTTTGTTTGCATGATTTTAGCCAAAAACGCAATTAAATTTGTGTTGTGCCATCTGGTGTATATTTCAAGTTTTCAATAATTTTCTTTTTGAGTTTTAACAAGAATTATAATCAATAAAAACAATAAATGATGTTTTTAATTTATCTCAAAACCACTGAAATCAAAAATACTTCAGATTTTTTCCCGGAAAATGATAATACACAGAGTTGTGTTGTTATTATATCTTGTATCTTTTTGGACATTATGTTACAATTATTTTGTTTGAAAAATAGATTTTTATTTACAAAATAGAGCCTCCATAATTTTATTTTCAAATAAAAACCCAAAATATAACCCATAGTTTAAATTAGAATATAAAAACACGCCCAAAAAATGAAATGGTTTTGTTATTGACTGCTAAAATTTGAACCAATACCTAATTATTTGAAAACTCTCAATAAGATTCAAAAAATCACAATTTTTCAAAAAGTAACCATTACGAGTCATTTGCACTTCAACTTAAATTTTTTAAAGAAAATGAAAATGAAATTGGATATGGGAGGCAATAAGCAAGAAAAAGTACATGCTTGCACAGTTACTTTAAAGAAAATTATAGCTTATTAATTAAAGAAAAGATTCCTTCCATTTCTGCCAATGGCCTGGTTGAGCATAACATGGGTATTGTAAGGTAATTCTATTTCTGGTTGCCTTTCACCCCTATTTTTTTCGATTTTAATTTCTCAAAATGATTCTTTATCTGTTCATGATGCTCTTGAAAATCCATCCGGTGTTGTAATTTTCTCTCCTGAAAATTTTAAGCATCCATTTTTCCTCCCTTTTAAAATTGGATTGCATCTCCTTAAGTAACTTTTCCTGTTCCATTTTCTTGATTTCAATTTTTTTATTTGTCCATTTCTCCCTCTCCCATTCTAAATGTATACTTTCATTTAATTCACATGCTTCAAGAAAAGAAATCAGAATTGGGTGTTAAAAAAAGAATGAAGACTGGCCTACCATTTTTCTGGGTTTCTAATAAGTGAGTGTAGGAAGGTGAAAATACACTTGAGCTTTTTTTCTGTCCACCACTATGTGCATTTAGTTTGATATTGGAAGGAATTTTATGACTTTCAATTTGGTTGGCGGAAGGCCTCTTATGACTTTCAATGGGTCTGAATTAGAGTTTCTGTGCTATTTCATTCCAAATAAGTATAATAATCATAAAATAAGAGTGATATAAAATGAAACAAAACTCACATTCTGATCACCCAGATTTGAAATCTCCACTGTATTATAAAAATAATTGGTGCCTTTATTATTTTCAATTGGGATAGATAAATAAAAATATGGTATTAACTAATAAATATATAGATTTGGACTTACCTGAAGGTTTGGAGCTATTTGTTCATCATTATTATTAAATGACTCATATTCTTGCAAATCAAAATTGGTGATTGGGGTAATTTTTGGTTTATTGCCAAACAATACATCCATCTCATTATGACATAAGAACCTGATTTCTAACTTGTTGGACATTGTATTTATACCACTTTTACCATCATCTTCAGTGATTCCAGCTCCAGTAAGATTTTCAAATTTCTTCTTATAAGTTCTAAAACTGTCCAAAATGCTTGCTACTGTAGGATCAAATTGGTTTAGTGAACTATTATTTACCTTGAGAGCCATCAATTGAAAACAATCCTGTTTTCTTGAAGGAGGCTGTCCAATACTGGTGGTTCCACTAGTACTAAAACATACATTGTAATTATATTTCATCTTCAACTAATTAATTATGAAAATATGATTGGCCTGAGTGAGATTCCCCAAAGAATGTTACTGAGATTAATTGAGCCAACTATCTTTTTGTTGTTTGATTTTAAAGAGAATGGGTGTGGAGGAAGAATAATTAATTGGAATCAAATAGATAAATAAAAATTCAAGGTGATTGAATATAATATGGGTTGAAAATGAAATTGGCTGTAATTTTGTGAAATGATTGTGAGAATAATAAATTGAAGATAAATAGAAGGATTTCAAATAAATGAGATTGAGGTCAAAAGGCTAAATTATCTCTTTTATGGCTAGAAATTATGGGACACTCGGCTGAAAAAATATCATATTTTGTTTGTAAAACCCACATTTTTTGAAGGTGACTTTTGTAAAAAATACCACATTATTTCAATATGGAATTTGGTAGGTTTGAGACCACATGATAAGATATTTCAGAATTTAATAAGATAGAGTAAAAGATAAATAAAAAGGAAAATATTCAAAGTAAAATTAAGGCTAATCTGGAATATTAGGGATTAATTTTGATATAAAAAGTGATAAAATATTTTAGAATATTTTTCCCAAGCTCCAGTCAGAAAATGTTTTTACTCATAGGTTTCAGAAAATATGGTTGTTGAACTTATTTTATGCAGATATGGATATCAATAAATCTCATTCTGAAAAAATGAGTTAAAAATTAATTTTTATAGCTTTCAAAAACAAAAAACTGATACTTTCTTTCTTAGTCGAATAATAGAAAATATTTTGCACTCAATTTTTTGAAGAATAATCATGAGATTTATATAGCTTTTCTTATATGATAACTTTCTATTTAATAATAATAATAAAATATTCATACCAAATTTCATTTTGGTAAGAAAAAGGTGAACTTCTTCTACCTTACTTAGACCCTGTGGATTTTAATATTTTGTTTTTTCGGACCATTTTTAAACCCTAAATTAGAAATATTTTAAGCCAATTTTACCAGTGAATTTTTTGAAAACGAAAATAGGGTTCATATTAAAATTAACACAGATAGTTCAAAATTAATGATATTGCTGATGAATTTTAGGTTTGGAAACACATAATCTAAGAAAAGCCCATTTTCTTGATGACAAACTCCAATGTTTTTGGAAACAATATTTCAATCAAAGATAAATGAAGAAATTAAATCTTGGAAGTATGAGTTAATATAAAACTGTTTACACTTAAATTCATTCAATGAAGACAAAATTTACTATGAGGTAAGATTTTTAGGCTTATTTAAAGTTTTTTATACATAATATCAAGAATTTGTTAACTCTTTAGCATTATAGCTTAGAAATGGCCAAGATCTGAATCCCATGGATTTGAAGATTGAAGAGACACTGTGGGCGCGTTTGTGTATTATTGAGAATGGTGTAAGAGTTTAGTTATTATCGATCCTTCTATTTCAATAAAATAACCAGTATAAATAAGCTAAATAAAAATTGTGTTAGTATAATTTAGTATTGATAAGAAGAGTATAGAATAATCAACTTAGGATATGTCTATATCTTTCAGTATAATTATTTTGAATAGAGCACAGAGTTGTCATGAGGATCTTTAAAAAACTAATCTAAGCTTTTACGTCATGACATGTGATTGGGGGAAGTAGTCAATTAGAGTTAGAAATTTTAATTTACCTCAAGAGTAAAAATTCTATTTTCCTTCTAAATTTAGACAAAGAGAATTAGGAGATGTAATAGGGAAGAAGACAAACAATCTGACTATATTGATATAAATGTTTCATCCTGTAGATTTTTCATTGAGTAAGTAATAAAGAAGCATAGCTACGTAAAAACAATATTTAAACTGATGAACTGAACAAATAGTAAGTAGATGATTGAAGAAATAAACTATAATGAGTAGAATAAACGTTATATGCCTAAATTACAGGCATAAATTAATGTTTATTTTTATCTTTGAATAATCAGGTTGATACTTGTTTCTTTACTAATTTTCACAATGATTTAATTTAATTCTTAAATAGTGATCTTCGCTTGGTGAATGGTTTTTATGAACCACATTATCAAACCTTGTTTCATCTCATCCCTCCCTCTTGATTCAATAAATCAATTTTGTAAGAGATTCTTGAAGACTTAGAAAAGCTATAGGTTTTGTAAGAATATCAGATATCATGTCTCTTGTTGAAAGTTGAGTAACACATAGTAGATTATCCAAAATCAGTTGACATATATATTGGTATCTTAATTCTATGTGCTTAGTGTTGGTATTCAAAGTGGATTTCTAGGAAATGGTTAGGCCCTCTCAATTATAACTACAAAACCCATCTTAGACATATCAACTCCCATATCTTGTACAAATAGCATTGATAGCCAAATTACCTGTTTAGCATATAAAATCATGGAGATGAATTTGGCTTCTGTCATTGATTGCAAAATGGCTGAATGTTTTTTCCTTAGCAAATATACTAAATTTCTGAATACAGTGACTATATTTAAAAATATCTACTTATGGTCAAGGATGCAGTTTGCATAGTCAGAATTGGCCCATCACTCAATTACGAGTTGATTTTACTTTGGGTTCTCAATTGTAGCTTGATACCAGATCCCCCAGGTTAGTTCTCCCTTAATTTAACTAAGTATATGTTTTATTTGATTCCAATTAATTGTTTTAGGTTTAGTTGAGAACCTCGATAGCTGATTTATGATATATGATAGATCTTTTCTATCATTCTTAGAAAGATAGCTAATTTACCCAATCGCAAATTGATCCTGGGATAAAAATACTGTGCCATTATTCAGGAATTTCATTTTGAATCCAAGATTGTGAGCTGGATGATTCTTTGTCTTTAATTTTCAGGATTTTCAGGGAATTGTTTAGAGGATTAAATTTTCTTATTGTTCCATGCTTCAATTAATCCAAAGTCTACATGGATATGAAGAAAAAACAAGTTTCCTGGTTTTCAAATAGTGACTCATCAAACTGGGCACTGAAGAGCTCTACTTCATTCAGAGTTTGTGTGAGCTTTTGCTTCAAATTTTAAGAGCCTTCTTAATTCCATAAAGGTAATTGTTTGATATTAAACCCAACTTCCAGGCTGAGTCTATGATTTAGCTATAAATATGACCGTGACATGTAAAATAGTATAAATAATTAAGTAAAAGAGCTCCAATACTGAAAAAAGTTGTGATGAGTATAGTGAAAGCCCTGGTTTCCCCAATTATCTTCTGGATTACAAGAATAATTGAAACCATAATCATATCTAATATACTTTAAGGGTTACCTCTTTGCAGGAAAGTGTAACCACATTAGAATAAACTTAATATATGATGGAATTTTTCTCCTAGTCCAAATATTTCCATGTTGATGGAGTGAAAACTCTCACTCAAGTGGTTGTATTGTGGTTTAGCACAACCAAAACCACATGTATGGGTTCCCAGATGTGGTTTTAAACCACATCTCACCCTTTTATGTCCATACAAGGTGAAAACATTCACCAATAGAAGTTCAAGGAATTTTATACCAGACAGCACATGTCCGATCATGTTAAAAACAAATCTTGGGGACTTTGATTGGTAATTTTATGAGCAATTAGATTATAAAACCCATTTGACTGGTTTTGATGCCTCATAGTTCAATTATATGAGAGAGTATTCGATAATACCACTCTATACAAGAAGGTGTGTGGATTTATAAAATAATTTATGCTTAATCAATCAATATGGTATTCTTATGGATTTTAAACCCCATAATTAAATAATCTGAGACAGTATCCCACAATGACAGCTTGTATGGGATTATAACCTTCAAAAATTCATTATTTTGTCAGTTTTCAATATAAAGGGATGGAAAAATGGCTCAAATTTTGGCCACACATGATCACTGAAGTATGTATAAGCCTTTATACACTTTTATAAAAGTATTACAGAGCTATACAGGCTAAATTTACTTTTTACTTTTTTCAAAAAAGTATTTTTCTTGCTTTAAGAGAAAAATTCTGATGAATTTTTATCTGTGTAAGATAAAAGGATAAGGGTTATATTTATATATAGCCCTTCAGTAGCCCATTTGGAGAATTCAACACTTGGTGGGTCTCCAATCAAAGCTGACAAAGCTAGATGAGAGGTGAAAAATAGGATAGTTTTCTATGATTTCTCAAGGAGTAATTATGTGGTAGCTTTTGATACAGTGGTCCCACAGTCTTGAAGCTGGTAACATTAAATAACCCTCTTTGCATTATTTAAAAAAGACCAGAATAATTTGTTCTGTAATCTTAACTCAAGACTTTAGATGAGAGATAAAGATCAAGGCTTATTATAAGCAAGATTTTACAGCCCTAATAAACACGTAAATTCTTATTTGTTGGTAATTAGAATGATATTTTTTTAAAGGGGAGATTTCCTCTTTCAGATGGTCACATGTATAGGTCAGCTCTGCTAAGTACTTCATTTTTTTTCATGGACGATGGACTTGTTGTACCTTTATTTGGTTTAATGAAGGTAAAAGTTGTGTATTTCACTCCTTCCTTATTTACCATGGTTATGGTATTTCTGGATGTTAAAATTTTGTAATGACCTTTAGCTATAAGCTGATTCTAGTTCTATTTACCTTGGGACTCATAGAATTTTACTTTTTTGAGATATACAGTTTCTTTCATCCTCTAATTTAGAAAGGCAGTTTCTTCAACAAACTGATAGGCCACCAGCTTGCAATTTACTATTATTTACAGCAGCCATTTCAAGTTTACATTAAGAATTACTGAAGGTAATTTTTTCAAGTAATGGATGATTTGCACTTGATTATTCACAAGTGCAACCTATCACTATCTGTATCTGCAGTCTTCCCAAAATGAATTATTCTTTTTACTAACCTCCACATACAACCAATCACTTTATATCCACATTTTGGATATTGTAATAGATGATGGGTGTTACTTTGTGTTATTGAATTTAATTAGGAATAACTATCTTCCTACCAGATTAACCTTTCTTGAGGGATAGCTAATGCCTTGGAGTATGGTACTATGTTGGTGAGTAATTTTTGATTACTCCTTATGATTTTTGTCATGATTTTTCCAGAATATTCTTTTGATACATTTTACTTCTGAGGCTTTTTTGTGGCTTATCATCACACTGAAGATACGGGGGTAGGACCTATCTATTTGTGATTTGTCTCTCCAGGTTAACTGAGAAAGAAATTGAATAATATCTAAATCTGTATACCCCAGCTATCTCAGATAAAAATTTAACTAAAGTTCCAATATGTATCTCCAATTCCACTCAATATCAACTGCAGCATATCTCCCTGGTGGAATTATTGAGGGACCTAGGTTTGGGCCCTTGAAATCAATCTTAGCTCATATATGTAAGCTCCAAATCCAGGTCTTATAAATCTTCATAGATTAATATCTAAATTCTCATATTATAATATAATTGTTCCACTAGGGTATTATATAATTTCTCAAGAAGAAGAAATAGGTCTTGATATAAATATAGTCTTAGATTTACCCTTGTATTCTTGAGATCTGCGTGTGTTAAGTTTTTAATAGTTTATTAATTTTTTTGTTTTATTCCTTATAAAAATTAAAAGTCTCTTAGCTTTAATAACAGATATTTGAGATGATAACATAAGAAATCAATCTCTTCAATTTTCACTTGCAATTGAGAGGTTTTCTTAATTGAATACATATATCATTTCATAAGATAACATTAATTTTGCAACAATTGATCCAATTTCAGGAAAATTCCTGATTTTCTACAGTACATGCACTATAAGTTCTGAAAGGAATATAACTAAATTCTCTTCTCCCTTTTTCTTATATTTTTTCCGAATTTCTGTTTCTTATATACAGCTTAATGGTTTTTATTCAAGCTTTAAGGATAGTTGATGGGGCATACACCACTACCATTCAATTTCATAATTTGAAGATGAAAGAAATAGAGACATTCTCATCATTGAGTATTTGTTTGAGATTTGTAATATATTTTGCGTCTACCTACTAAGGTTGAGAATGGATATAAAATTGATCTGAGGACTTTTCTATTTAAAAGAAAGGATTAAGGGTTACTAATTGAAAATGAATTTAGGATTTGGATAGAAAATCAGAGTTTGAAAGATTTAGTTTTCAGAAGAGCTATTCTGTACATAGTGGATGTGTCTTTGGAGGTATTTGAGAGAAAATTCAATATTTTTTCTCTCATTTATTTCTATTTTGTAAGCTAGTCCTATGAGGTGAGAATAAAAGAACAAAAATTCAAATTATTCTCTTTGAATTTCCATTAAGATTAAAATTTTCAGAAATTCTCTCATATCGAATTCTGAAAACGAAGTGAATTTTGAACCTATCTTCCTCAATAAAATGTACAAATAATCACAAAGAGTCTGATTGATATTTGAAATTCTTATTTTGTGATCTGAAATTCATTCAAAAAAGATGTCCTAAATTAATGCTATAGAGGTGTCTTATCTCAAATAAATTTCTTTTAATAATATCTTTATAAAAATAATATAAAGGGCTATGTGTTTGGAATAACACTTGGAAAGGCTCACGACAATTTAACTTCCTACTGAAGGTCTTCTCACAAAGGTTCATTTTTTGAACCTATACATCTAATCCTTTAAGATATGAAAGCTTAATGTAAAACACATAATTAATAAGATTTGAAAATAAATTCCAAAAAGCTAAATACATCAATATAGAATAAACTTCAAGAATGGAATGTATGTACACATAATGACCTCTGAGATACCTTAAAGTATAAATGCTGAAGTATTCCATAATAATTTATATCTTATGAAGGGATAATTATAATTACTTTTGAGATATATACCTAGAAATATGGGGAAAAGAATATCATAGGAAAGGTAAAACTCTCCTTTTGAAAACTTGAGTTCTTAATTTTTGTAAGTAAATATTTTCCTACTAAATAGAAATCTTCATGTACCTGAATTTTACAGCATACCTATCTGGAGATAGCTGATATAGATACTCTTTAAAATATCATTATATTCTTTTTGAGTTTTCATAATCAATTTTGGGTAATTTTGCCTCAATTACCTCAAACTCCTACCCCATGTATGAGTATAGTTTAGCTTCCAGTAACACAGAAAATCTTTGAGATTTAAGAAGAATAAGCTTCCACAAGTACTGAGAAAACTAGCTCCTATTAATAATTTGAAAGATTTATTTTATTTCTTCTTTCTAAGAGAGTAATTAACAAAGTCATATAGCAACATAAAGACTTAGATCTTACATAAGCTCAATAAATATCACAATGCAATAATTATCCATATCTATGTTTCATAAAGAGTTTAGATTGTTTCCAAGAGGTAAGTTATATTAGTTCTGTTGGAATTGTTTTGCAAAATGTGAGATATATCATAATTTATGAGCTAATTTAAGGATTTTAATAGTTTACTTTCAACAACAGCATTGAGATTATAAAAAAGATAGGGGGTTCAAATTGACCAATTCCTTGGAATACAGATCTTAGTATTCTGGTTCTTTTCTTCCTCCCAGTTTTGTAAAAAATGATGCATTTTAAGACAATAACCAGATATCAATGAAAAGTAACAGATAGTTTCTTTGAATCATCTAAGAATGTGTAGTTATTTTTGCTCTTGAATAATTGAATTTTGAGATCAATAAAATACTGAAAAGAGATAAATTAATTCCTCAGTTCCTGATATATAGTGAAATAAGGAACATGTGTAGGAATTTCAAGCCCCAGGAAATCTTTGCAGCTCAAATATAAAAAAGGATCTTTGAAATTCTTTGGTATAGTTAAATTAAGTATTCTTGAAGACCTTCACAAAAAGAAAATCATTTGAGATAAGATACACAACCATTTTAATCAGGTGCTTTGAAGTCTTCAGTTGTTTATGAACATAGATAATCTCATGTTTAAAAGAGTTATATTTATTTTACAGGAGTTGGGCTTACTATAAGTCATAATTGGAATTTGAAGGTTCAATTTAAAACCAGAAATCTTCTTTTTCCAAACCAAGAAGAAAAATATCATTTAAAAAGTCTTAATTATCTAGCTTGTGTTGAATACAAAGCAGAAAAATCTCTTTTCTTGTGATATATATATAATGAATTGATCCCCTGGAGCCAGTATAATCAAAGTAAATATAAACACATGATTCACTTTTTAAATCTCTGTGATAATAGAATGAATCACTAATATTAATAGCTTTCTGATAACTAAATTCCACTAATATAAAAATGGAATTTAATAACTCAGGGACCTAAAAATGGTGCATTCATGTATGCTAATCCAAAATTGCGCCCTCAGGAAGACCTGAAAGCTCAATGAACTTAATAGGTCCTTCAGAAAGCTATTAATTTTCATAAAAATCTAAATTTCTTCGCAATTTCTCTAGTGTTTTTCAAAATCCTAATTCATATGAATGGCTTCATGTTAAGAAACTCCCATTAATGTTAAATACTGTGGGAACCCCTCCTGTGTGGGATAAATGAGGCAGTACCTGGAAGGGGAAATTACAAGAGAACAGTTTTTAATTTCTGTTCAAGCTTGTAACCCTTGCTCTGCTTGTGTGCTAGAATACTCTACACTTCCCTTCCTAATAAGGCTGAATTATCTTAACTTGAGTTCACAATAAATTTCTTTTATTTGATGAGGGCTAGTCAGAAAAGTATATTCAACAGACTCTATCATACTTTGTTTCATCTGGAAACAATGGTTAGAAAGATTTAAAACAAGTAAATAAATATATAAAACTGGAGAGAAGACTTTTTTTAAATTCTTTTAGTGAGAACAGTAACACCTTGAGGTATTCCCAATTTTGATGATAGCACTGTTGATAATATGATAACTAATAATAACAAACACTACCATTTTTTTAAGGGTTTGATAATTTTATGATGATAGTTTGGGATAACAGAAACTATTATTGTCAAATTTACTACTGAGCTTGGCTACTGAGTAAAGAACTTTTTCAATGGGATGGATTCATAAAATAATGAAGACCAACTGTTAACTACTATTATCTATAAAACACCCAGACAATGTTACTGAGAAGATTTATGAATGGAGGTAATCAATGAGATGATTTTATGAATTAAAGTAGACCAACTGTTAACTACTATTAATTATAAATAACTCAGAAAGTGCTACTGAGCTTAGCTACTGAGAAAATTCAGGAATGGGGTAACAGTATCAATGGGATAGTCAATGAGTTTAATTTATAAATCAATGTAGACCAGCTGTTATCTACTATTAATTATATAAAGAAGACACAGACAGTGCCTCTGAGCTTAGCTACTGAGCAGAACTTAGGAATGGGGATGGGATAACTTTACTTCTGAGCTCAGATACTGAGTATTCCTAAACATTAGGATAATGTGAATGGATGGAGGGGATTTCCCTCGGAAAAAATATTAAGAAGTTACGTTTTTGTGATGAGCCTCTGTCTAGGCCATGAGGAAAAAAGAATTGTGGGGGGTGGGACCTCTATTTATAGTTTTTGGGGCCTCCATGGGAGTGTCAAAAAAAGGGGACTTAAAATTTTTCAGATCTCCAATTTGGGCTTTTGTCATGTGACCTGTATTATGAAATAAGGTTTGGTGGTGTTGGATCATGAGACCTGTATTTTCATTTGAGTTCTTGAAATTATGGGGAAATGATGTCATTTGATTATGTAATCAGTTGAGTTTCCTGGGATCCTTATCTCCATGATTAGTAGTCCTAGTTTCATTCCTGTTTATGTGTCATTTATTATGTAATCAATTGAAAGCCCTGGAATCCTTATCTCCCTGAGCACTGTACTGTAGTTTTCCTGTATCATGCTGTCTTTCTCTGTAACTAGATGGCCTGTACCTGTAACTGTATTACAGTACACCATTGTGAAACTTCTTTAATCTTTCTCTGAACCTGCTGTAATACTTCTGTGATATATCTGATGTTTAATCTCTTCTTCCTAGCCTATTTTCTTTCACATTTCACACCATTTTACCATCTCTCTGCACCCTAAATGTTGAATTTCTTCCTTCTAACATCACAATGACCACCTTATCATTATCATAAGCTTATCACCAAGTTTTTAAAGCTGTTAAACTCCTTTCTTTAAGGAAAGACTTTCTCAAAGGAGTCAGAGAATACAATACACCTGTAATTTTCTTGTTTCAATGATATCCTAAGCCTGAATTAAACATTTTTTCTAGATTTAACCCCCTAAATTTAATATTCATTGCCTTCTCAAAATTAATATAAAGACTAATTTTCATCTGAATACCCAATTCTACCTTTTTGATATATAAATGAACTTCAAATTAATATCTATGACCCCTATTATGCTACAACTCTGCGCTGAAATTTGATTCCATGCATCCTCATTGTAACTAGGACCTTCTGTGCTGTCGTACATGTTTGTTGATTTTTATTACCCATAATATTTAAAGAAAATTGAAGTAAAATAAATTAAGAAATAAAAATATATAAATAAATAATTGTTTTAGGTCAACCAATACCTTGAAATTTAATTTCATCTGGGTCGTGCATTGGGGTGTCACATCATAATTTTATAGTTTGTTCATTAACAAAGGGTATTTATTGGGCTTTAATGGTGTTAGTTCTTCTTGTGATTTATTTTGAAAAGGAATGAAAACTATAATATATTAGGAAAGACCTAAGGAAAATTGAAAAATATTACTGCTTAGTTTGTCCATTAATCCAAGCTGGTACAGGTATACCACAATAAAACATTTAATTTCTCAATGGTTAATGCATATAAAATATTGGATTTCCAGAACATTGATAGTATATATATATATACAAAAAAGTCCATGAAGGTCTATATAATTGGTTGAATCAGGTTTTGTGCATCATTTCCCACAAGGAAACTTCCTATTGAGTCAGATACATGTCTCACTATCTCTGGTTATTAAAAGATGTTACATCATTGATGGACGTAAAAAGCCTCTTCTTGAAGCTTAGATTGATATTATTTGACAGAATTTGAGCTCATTAGGGGTTAAAATGTGGTGGAATTACAATCAAAAATACATAATCGCACCCCAAGGACATCATGAGAGGTAATTTATAGAATAGAGTGATTGGTAATATTCTATAGGGCTAAATAATTCTCTTTTAAAGAATTATATGCAAAGAACCTTGCAATAGGTGAGATACACAGGCTATTATACCCGGTCCTTTGAAAATGTGTAATTATGGAGTAGAATCAATATCTCAATCTTATAAGAGGAATTTATCTCTTTTGAAATCGTCTAGGCTGAAAATGAATCATGAGAATAATTTTAAAGTGAGGTTTGAAATGAGCGAATTGGCTTTTTGATACTAAAGCGAATGATATCATAAAATAAAGGGGTCCTTTATGAAAGCTATATGTGAAGAGAATAGTAACTTATTATCAAAATGGCTGGGATTATATATGTAGATAATAGATCCAGTGGGGAAACAATACTATGGATTCAAAAAAAATGAATAATTTCTGAAATTGGTTTGCTCTTGTCCAATAAATGAACCATATTGATAGTTTGATTGAAAAGATATCCCATGAGCAAATTACTTGTTTTATACTTTCAGGGACTTAAAGAGTGTTCAAATACTTGTTCCTGTGCATAATTGAAGCCACAGAATGTCCTGAGTCCTCAAATAATTTGATAGCTTCTTTAATCACTTGCTTATGTCTCAATGATGTCTTAATGTGTGGAGCCACGTTATTCAATCAATGGAAGTTGTTTTAGAGCTCTGAACCAATATTACATATGAATGACTGCATGTAAAAAACTGAAGCTAATTTATATTAGTAGTATTAATGCACCAGACACTTTGAAATGGTGAAAATCTGTACAGTATTTCAAGACTTTCTGAGAGTTCAAATGTCTTCATAAAAATTTCAAGCAATCATTTAGGTCTCACTTATTTCTTAATATTCAGGGCTACATGAATTATCACTAAAGGTTGTTTGAGAACTTGAAATGAATGTTTTATATGGATGAATGACTGTCAAGAGAGCCTTAATTCAATCTATAGTAGGACAATCAAAGAATTAAACAATTGGAAATGGTGCAAATATTTTCTCCCGTACATAATTTCACCCCAAGGCTGAACCGAGAGCTCAAATGCATTCATAAAAACTTCAAAGACTCATATAAGTCTCCATGATTTCTGAATATTCAGAATCACATGAATATTTTTGAGATATTTTGAAGAACTTTGAATCAATATTATCTATAAGTTACTGCATGTAAAAAAGTCTTGAATTAATTCATAGTAGCATAATTATTTAACCAGACACTTGAAAATGGAAATTATGTATTCCCGTACATGATTTGCCCCCAGGCCATAGTGAGAGCTCAAATGCCTTCATAAAACATTGGAACACTCATTTATGCTCCAATGAATTCCACATATGAAAAAAGACATGACTAATTTCTAAAAGCTTTTTGGGAAATCCAAATCAATACTCTGTATAAATTACTGAACTTCAAACATACAGAAGATTCTTTATATTAGAAGAAATATTTAACCAGACACGTCAAATTTGGGAGATTATGTATGGCTTTACATAATTGCAATTCAGGCCATACTGGAAGCACAAGCTTCTCCATATATCCTTAAAAACCCATGTATTTCTCATTTCTTTCTGAATTTACAGAGTAACATGAATAATTTCTAAGAGTTGTTCAAGAAATCACAATTAATATTTTGTATGAATTTCAGAATTTCAAAAAGGAAAAATCTACTTTATAGTAGCAGAATTAATTTAGAAGGAGCTTCGAAATGGGGAAATTATGTACGCTTGTAAATTATTTCACCCCCAGGACATAGTGTAACCTCCAATTCCTTAATAAAGCTTTAAAACCCTTCTGGAATTCTATGTTATTCTTCAATATTCAGAGCCACATGAATCATTTCAGAAATTTGTTTGAGAAATTAAAATCAATTTTCTATATGTCTGAATGAATTTCAAAAAAACTGAAGTTATTCTATAGTATCACCATAAAATCACAGAAACTTGAGAATGGTGCAATTATGTATCTCCCCAGGACATACTGAGAGCTGAAATGCCTTCATAAGAACTCCAAACACTCGTTTATGTCTCAATTGTTTCTCAATATGCAGAATTACATGAATTATTCCAAAAAATTGCTTTATAGCTTCAAATAAATGCTCTATATTAATTAGTGCAGATTAAAAACCCTTAATTTACTCTATAGAATCACATACTTGGAAATGGAGCAATTATTTATGGGCATAATTGCACCCTAAGGCCATACTTGGGGCTGTAATGAATTGATACAACCCTAAACTCTAATGTATGTCTCAGTTATTTCTTCATATGCAGAAGCACATGAATCCTTTCTGAGAGATTTTGTGGAACTCTAAATAGACATAATATATGACTTAATGCACGTCAAAAAAACCTGAAGCTACTTTTCAATAGCACCATTAATTCCCCAGACACTTAAAAATGGTGCAACTCTGTATGTCAATGCAAATATGCACCCCAAGGGAATACTGGGAGCTCAAATAGCTTCATACAAAATTGAAACATTCATTTTTTCCTATTATCCCTTAATATTAAGAACCACATTAATTGTGTCTCAAGGTCCCTTCAGAATGCAAAATAAATCATTAATATGAGAAATTGTATGAAACAAAGCTCCTATATCCTAAAAATATTTTGTACAATTCCTCAAATCCCTAAAAGTGATACAATTATGCAGAGGAATAAAGCATTCAACACACAGAAGCTTTTAAGAGCTCAAATATATAAAAAGCTCCTTAATATTGATTTTTTTCTTACATGATATGTTATTTTATACTCTCACCCAAAGAAATTTGTATTAAGTCAAATCAACACATCATCCACTGTTCTGCATATAAAATTTGCAATTCAGAATAAATATGAATTTCTCTATATGTTTTAGAAGACTCATTGATATTGATTCATTTGAAAAAATTGAATACAGTTAAAAAATAGGATAAAAATTTTAAATCTGTATTTGAATTTCAAAGTAGATTACCTTTTACAACAAAATGAAGTCTACCATTCAAAGACAAAAATACAAAGATAATTTTATGAAATGTAAGGTAAAGCCCCTTCCAAGTTTGGTATTACTTATATATTAAAGGAAAAGGTACTACAGATACATGAAGCTAGTCATTAATAAAAGCACATTTATAATATCTGAATAAATACTGAAAGTTCGCAATCAATTAGTTATAAAGATAACTTTATTTTAAAAGAAGTTCCATTACTGTGAATGTATACATTATTGCTTTTGAAAGTTGTGAATCATGAAATTATGTAAGCCCATACATAATTACACCCCCAGAAGACACTGTGAGATTAAATACATTGATCGGAAATCTCCTTACTTCTTTATTTCTCAATACTTTTGTATTATTGAAGCCGGAAAGATAATTTGTAAGATTCTTTTGAGAGTATCAAATTAATCCTCTATATCAGACAAGCTGTGTTGAAAAACTCCAATTACTGTAAAAATAGAACAGCTAAGGATTCATATACTTAGGAATTTGTCACTTAGGTATGCATGTAAATTATTGAACCTATTGGGAATTTTTATATAATGGACATAGAGAAAGCTCCTCTAAGTTTCTTTCATTTTGTTGAACAAGGCGTTTTTTGAATAATCTCCCGCAAGAGAAGTCATTTTGATTAAAATAAAAATATCATTCTCTCTGATTCTTATAGGATTTTCCATTATGAATTAACATTAATGATCTTCTTTTGAAAGAGTGATTTATATCATTCTCATGGAATGCTTTCTTACTAGGAATTATAACCAAGATTTTAACAGTTAATTATTAATTAAAAATTGATTTATCTCCTATATAGAATATAATCTATCATCATAATGAAAAGGCCCTATGTATCAATTTTTCCAGATGTGAGACACAGCTCCTTCTTCTTAGGCCTTTAGCTATGTAGGTAAGTTAATTTCCAATAGACACAGTACTAATAAGCAATATAAACACATAAATTTATTCTGAAACTCAGTCTTCATTGTCCCAATGATAATTATACTGAATAATTTTATGCTCCATAATCTCTCATTGCAATAAATATAAACATTCTGGATTCAGGGCCTTATAAATATTATAATTATGTATTTAGGAATATTTTGCGCTCCCACGACAGCCAGAATTCTCAATTTCATCCACTGTCACCAAAAAGATTGATTATTTCTCGTTTATATCTGCATTTTCTAGATATAACACAAGGCCTTTTTGCTAATTCAAAATTTCAAAAGAAACTTTTATCCTTTTTCTAATAAAAAGATACCTAGTATTAAAGTATGGAAGACGCATACATTACTTCAATTACGTATAATATCAAAAATACTTATTATCTTGTTTTGGCTGATATCTCTTAATCAGAAAGCCTCCAGATATAAAGACCCAAATCTACCCAAAAACATAAATTAATTCTTCAAATACTTCCAAAGTGTGAAATTATGCATTTTAATGAATATTTTGATGCTAATACGTAACCAAGACCCAAGATAAATGGATTTCTCTCCCAGAGAATATCAATAATTAATCTATGTGAGCACTTCAATAAGTTGATCCTTATGGCTTATTGATAGGTTCAATGCAGAAATGGGGTTCTACACTGTTCCTTTGTGGTTCAAATCAGAATTTGCATGAATAGCTCCATTGAATAAAGTGAATATGACCGGGGATACAGAAAGAATTTATATAAATATTTGAAAAATATGATGCATAAAAATGCATTAATCATTTCTTTGATAAATTTTGAGAAGAATAGGAATTGCCTTTTTTATTTTAATAGTTCATCTTAATTGATTCATTCATATCTTCAAAACTCCAAATAAAAGATTTACTAAGAAATAAAGAATCCACATATAAAATGTTTTAGGTATGAATCACAACTCATGACTCTTTTTGATTGGATCATATAGCTACTCATGAGCTATTATCAAGGAAGTGAGCTAGTTATCGGTTGAAACATAGCCATAATTTCTGGTCATCTCTTTCAAGCATTAATTTTCTGATTTATTTGGAGGATTTCATTCTAAAGAAAGCCCTCCACTAAAGAGACATGGACTCATTTTTTGGGTCATTAAAAATGGGGTAAATTATGTATGTGCATACATAATTGCAACACAGAACATTCTTTGATCTCAGATGACAAAATAATCACTTCTAATAAGATTTTTGCTTTATATTTTGAATCATCACGGATAAATCCACTGAAAGGGAGCCTATTGATTCAAACACAAACACAGCTTCTATTTTTATTGGTGAATTCTTAAGAGCTCTTCAACATGAAACATATAATTTTCAAGCTCCCGTTCCTTATATTTTGGCTTATATACTATTTAAATGGTGTGATAATTCAACTTTCAAAAATACATTTGAAATTACAAATAAATTTGTTTACCCACCAAAAGGAAACCTATTATCAAAACTAAAAATGCTCATAATTTTCAGTCTTTTTATATACATAAAAGGTACAGGCTCTCTTACCTCCAATAGTATCTTGAAATAGAAAATATTATAAATTAAGAGGAATAGTAATCTGCTTAAAAACATAAATAACTGACAAACATGCTTTAAAATGTAAATTTTAGAATGCATCCCATTAATCATCTGTTGAATATTTATGATTAACTAAAACTGAAGTATTCAATTGATTACAAACAAGCGGTAGGTTTCTATTATATTTATTTACCTTAAGAAGCTAAAGTCATCTCTTATCATAAATATCCTTTTTTATGGATATAAACATTTACATTTTTTTTGTATTTTATATTTATCCTTAATAATGCTGAATTTAATTGCACCAGGAATGAAGAAATTCTAAATATTCAGAAAGGCTGGTAAATCTTATCAGTATCATTGAATTTATCCCTTTTTTAAGAATTAATGCTTGGTTCCTTTCCCCATGGGAAGGTATTGAGACAAATAGAGATGCAATTCATGAAGGTCATTTTCATGGATAAACCAAGGTAAGGAGGCTTATTTAAAATACTGTTTCTTTGAGAATTTTATAGAATAACATGGAGAATTTGATTATATTCAAAACTTGATATTTCAAAATTAAATTAAAAAGAAATTTTTCTAAACCATCAGAAAATATTTCATTGAGAAATTTGATATTTAAAGGGGATTTGAAAAAAATATCAAATTATTTTTAATAGACATAAATTTTTGAATTAATATCAAAAAGAATAGTAATGAAAGGAAGTCATTTTCAATTAGGGTACTTAAAAAGCTCATTAATTTTGTATCAAAGGGTTAAGGAAAACCAAATTTTATTAACATCATTCTTTCAAGCTTATTATTCAGAATAGAAGAAATAATTTTCTCATGTACTACAAATATTAAACTATCTGAGCTCTATTGAAGTGTATTACTTATTTGGTCATCATAAATCCGATTTGTATTGAAATGTAATTAAATTAGGAACCTACTGTTTTAATATTTGACAATTCCAAAATGATATTGATTTTAATTACAGAATCTATATATTAGTAATTAATTAATTTGAATTTGATCATTTTACAACTAATTTCAAGAAATAAATAATCTGAACACCATGGATTTATGGAAATATAGCCTTTAGATGTGGTTGAGATGATACAAAGTTGATCCTAGAAATACTGTAAGGGACTTTGGGGTAAGTACCTACTCTTTTTCTATAGTGTCATAGTGTGTAAAATATTGCCATTTTTTTGACTTTGGGATTTATTTTAGTGAGATTGGATACAACTTGAATAACTTCAGTTTTATCTCCCATTGCTAAGCTCTTTTAATTTGTTTGTCCAATGTCTGTTAATCGGTCATGTTTAACAGGAGGCTGGGAGACCAATTTTGGCAGTAATTTAGTTGGTTTTCTTTCCTTGGATTATTTTTCATCATTTGAGCTTAGAAAGTCATGACTTGTCTTAATCTTACCAGATTCAATATCTAAAACATTTATTGCATAAAAGTACCTTTAAAATGTGAGTGCTCTTGAGGTTATTTCTCAAACATTTTGAAGGGTTGTATAGATTTGGTACATGAGTCTTTTACCCCAATCGGGGAAGTTTGTGATATTTAGATCTGGCTTCATAATCATGTTACAGGACTTTGACTGGCTTACAGAAGTATCAAGATCTAAGAGCTTATGAGAAGTGTTATTGACAAATAAAAATGAATGTGAGGAGGCTTCATCACAATATCCAATGGGTATCTTTAATTATCATAACAGACACTCAATCTTGGATGAGGTGGAAAGATTAAAACATTTAAAAACTTCATTTTTCTGTGGGGAGTTTGGGCCCCCTGCTCAAAAGATATTTTCAACTCAAGCCTCCTGATACTTAGGTTTGAGGGGGTGAATTCTCTGTCACAATATGGATGAAAGTATACAGGAATGACATTTAATTTTTTATTTAAATTGAAGGAGAAGTTGATAAACCATGTTTTCTGAATTATACTTACTCTTTATAAAGTAAATAGAATTTAAGCTAGTATAGTTATAAATTGAAACAAGTATATATCTGAATACTTTCTTTGATGGGGGTGAGATTTCCAGAGTGTTGGGGTGGAGTTTGTGGATTGAAGAATCAGTTAGGGGTGGAAGGATTTTACAAGTTTTCTTTTTAATATTTGATTTACCACATATTTCTCAGTCTTTGGACAGTGTAAAGATGTTTCTCATATATATTCAATTTAGCTATTAATTACTTTACGTATTGATTTCTTGGATTTACATCTATAATGTGTAGCTCATTGGTTTTTTTTTCTTAAGCTAAATTAATTTTTGGTTGGTTTTTATTTGAGTAGAGATTTCCTTCTCTGATGAACATGGAAATAATGGATTTTCCACGTTTAATAAAAAATGTATCATTATTTTAGTAGGGTCCTATTCCGTGATAAATGAGATGAGACATGGATATCAGATTCAAAGGCCCCCTTAATACAAAGAAGCAGGTGATATGTAGAGCCCAAACATTTTCAAGGTGCCTTGATGGGTTACTTCACCGGTTTCTACAAATTTCCTTACAATTTTCTTAATTTCTTTATATTTTTTCACAACGGATCTTCCACATCCACTATTAAAGTATAGTGTGTTTTTTCCTGATATCAAATTGGTAATTCAGTTTCTTCTGATGAAAAATATGTGTTGCTTTGGGATTTGTACTTATTTTTGGAGGTATTTAAATCAGTAATTGATCCCAATGAAGCTAAATTTTCTGCATTTTTTAGAAAGTTTCTCAGTAATAACTTATCAGGTTTTTCTATTTTCTTAGAGATACTGTCTAATTTATTTTTTTCCTTTTCTTTTATCATTTTATTATTATTGAGATTTTTTCTTGTTATTAATCTCTCCAAGCGTTCATTTCAAGTTTCTTATTTACTGAGTTACTTTTCTGAACCCAGTTTGATGATTTTTAGGTGCTGTATTGATTGTGCATATTGCTTCAGAAGTGACATTATAACTTAAACATTTATCTAAAGAAACTCTTTTAGTGATAGTAGAAATATATAATTGTTGAATATAATAAAATTTCTGAACCAGCGTACTTAGATCATTATATTTGTCCAGACTCTGCAAAAAAAATGCAGCAGCCATTTTGGGGTTCAGCTCCATTTTGGCAGTGGAGCTGCGCACAAATGATTTGTAATTAGCCTATAGCTTGAAGAAATAATCAATTTGATGGTTGAGGGATTATCCTATTTCATAACTGAGAGGTTTCAATCGAGTGAGATGAGAGCTTGAAAAACGGTAACTGTTGAGCTTTTTCCACATGTTTCACCCAAATAATTCCAATCTTTGATAAAAAAATCATCATTCTCAAGAAGTTTTCCCTGAAGTCAATCACAGACACTAGTCCAGAGGCTTTTTAGTCCGTAATTTTTTTACACTTTTACTTCGAGCTTCATATCTCAGAGTCAGATGGTTTTCCAAGTATTTTGCCATATCCACTGCCCTTTAGATATTTAGTCATATTAC
Source organism: Austropuccinia psidii (assembly GCA_023105745.1). Classification (NCBI taxonomy): domain Eukaryota; kingdom Fungi; phylum Basidiomycota; class Pucciniomycetes; order Pucciniales; family Sphaerophragmiaceae; genus Austropuccinia; species Austropuccinia psidii. Next base: position 61,578,860 of record JALGQZ010000003.1, on the reverse strand, counting down.
ATTTTCATGTAACAAAATTTTTATGGCTCAATTTGACTATCCTGACCTTCATGCTACCACTTATGTATGAATCATCATTGATTATTGGACTTTATTTTGAAGGTAAAAATTGGAAAGGACTACACATAGGGCTCTTTTTTAAAAAAATTCTTCATGGTAAGTGAATTAAAGAATAAATTATTAATTCAAAGCTAAAAGGTAATGTAAAACCTCAGAAGGGTGATCAAAAAGCCTTTGGTGTATTGAAAAATTGTTTTTAATTTTTAATGGAACCACAATATATGAATCCTTCAAATGAAGGGAAGTTAGAAATTGCATTAATTTCATTTCATGATATTATATAGAACCCCAATGGATCATATCTGGATGCATGCAATGCATGCTTTCACTAAGATATTAGGCTAAGATGATGTGGAATATTTCTTCATCACTTGGAAAGACTGATAACTTGAGAATGGCTGACCTCACTACAAACATACTTTAAATGGTTTTTCCAATTCAAAAAAATTCCACTTTTTTGTGAGATATAAATCGATATAGTTCAAAATCGTCCTCTGAGATAGCTTGCCTTAGATAATTGATTTTATTGTTCTCTATGTGGCTTTGATTTTGTAGTGCTTGATGTTTTTTCTGAACTTGTTATTTTTTGATATAATCTCCTTTATTTAATTTTAGTTCTGTTAAGTCTCGGGGAATTTTGGCTTATATTGACTTTATTCATTGAAGAAACTTGGGTTTAACTTTGATTGCTAAAAAAGACAGGTCCGCCAGAGTTTAACCTGTAATATTTAATAGTATATCAGTGATAATTATAGTAAAGAATATTTAGCCACTGTTTGTAATTTCTCATGATTATTTTTAAGAGTTGTTTCACTTGAATTATTCGAACAATCCAATGACCTTTGAGCTTCCTTCATGTATTGCTATTTATATATAGATCTTTATATAGTATTATATGTCATTTATTGATAAAATAATAACGGTAAATGATATTTTTAGGAAAAAAATATAAGGCAATTACCATAGAGATATGTGTTAGATAGTCTCTTGGATGGCCTTTGATAAATCTATAATAGTAATTAGTCTAATTTATACATCTCATGTCAAAAATAGAGGTATGATACCCATATAGAAAGATTGCCTAGACATTATATGAAGCTTTAAGAGTCACATTATTTTCCCTTGTGAAAATGATATGAGACTTATTCCTGTCCAGTCCGAGTAAGGAAAATAATGAAAAGGTATTTTAGATCTTATATAAAACTCGGATATAGCTTATCTTATGCAATTTTATAAGTCTATTTTCCAAGCTCATAGCTCAATAAATGGTCCAGGGTATGCATTTTTGAATGCTTTGGGGATAAATATTAATATTTTTCGCATTCACGCGCCACAGGGATATTAAAAAAAATCAATTTTCTGCTTTTTTAATTCACTACATGGAAATAAGAATAATCAAATTTTAAAAACCCCTTATCACCCATTCAACTCAAATAAATATCTGTATGTAAATATCTTCTTCATTCACCGGTTAATAAGATTTTAAATACATTTTTTTTATTTAATTGTCTTATATATCTCACTTAAGATATCATTTATTACTGATTTTATATGAAGATAGTCATATTCAGCTCAGAAGCCAGATTTACTTCAGAAATTTAGGTTAAAGTACAGAATTAACTATATAAATATACATTGAGAGGTTCTGTAAAGCTTTTGAAGTAAAAAAAGAATCTACATATCAATTTACAAAAACAAATTCCAAATTTATGCCTAGTAGCCCAAAAAACTATTGAATAAAGCTCAAATCACCTTTCACCTGATATGAAAGTAAGTATTAGCCAAAAATTTATATTAACTAGAGCATTGGATCAAAAACTTAAATTTCCTTAAGCCCAAAATTCCTTGATTGAGATCCCACCCATTCTTGCTAATATTTCCAGAAGGCTCATATTGGTAGACTAATTCCTTGTTTAATCCCCCTTCCCTCTATTCTATTCTGAAGTCAGTGTGCATATTCTCTTTTTAATTGTACCCCATTTCTTTCTTTTAGCTCAATCTTGATTTTCTTTGCCAACATAATTGATACACCCAAGACTTCCTTCATATTTTTATTCCTGTTATTAGTTAAACCACTTTGTTCTTGTGCTGATTTTGTGGTTGGAGTATTTTTTGTGAACTGATTTTTTCTCACTTTCAAAGAATCATCAAAATCTGAATAGCTTGCATCAAGAATACCCCCCTTCCTTCTCTTATCTAGATTTCATTACTCTCTTCATTTCCATCCTTATTAATAACTCTCTCTTGATCAAATCTTCTTTCTGTAGGAAAATTGCCTCATTCTCACCTGCTCTCATTTAACCCTAAATTTCTCACATGAGATTCTTGAAAATAACCATATGTTTGTAGTTTCATAACACCAATTTCATCATTCATGAAATTATGAAGAAATATAGCTTACCTCAATTGTCAGGTGATTTCATTATAGCTATGCATACAGACCAGCCTTTCCTATTGTATTTCATACGTCTTCGATAAAGTATGCTAATTACTTATTTGTCATTTGTTCAAGTTAGTTTTGGAAAATGTATTGCCCTAAAAGTAGACATCAATGACTTATATCACCACTCTCATGTATCAAATTCCAAATATTTCATTAAAGGATAATTTTCCCTTGCATCCTCATGATTTTTTAAGCAAAAATACCCAGGAATAACTCTTTTGTTTTGTCTTAAGGAATTCATTCTCAACTCTATCGAAATTTACACCAGTTTCTTTGTTGCCTCTTCCAACCAAATAAATCAATTTTTCTGGTTCTTCCCACTTTCTCAGCAAGACACACATTTTTCCCTTTTTTGCATGCAGAGAGTCTCTGCATTAACCTCATTATCTATTCAGTTTTGGCATTTTAGTAAGTGTTTGTGTTCCAGTTGTTGATGATACAATACTACCTCCTCTTCTATGTGTAATTTTGACCTTCAGGTGGAAACTGGATTCACTTTCTTCCAGATCACCTGCTAAATTATTGACACATTCATGAGGTGGTTCAACCTCATTTTCTTGACTTTCCTCATTGATATATGTATCGCTGGGCTTCCCAAGTATCCGTTGGTAATACTTTTAGTCTGATAATTTGCAGTCAGGTGTTGGCTCTGACATAACCTGATGAGATGAGAATAAAAAATTAAGATCCAATAAAAAAAATCAAAACTCAATCATCAAGTTTTGAATACAAAGCCAAATGGTTTTTAATTGAAAGTTCATCATAGTTCTATACCAAAACTAATTAAAAAAAATTAAACTGAGCTAAAAATCCGATCATAAACCTCACTTGAATTTCAAAAAGCGCAGAATTTGAAATACATTATTGCACTTTAAAAAAAAGGACAAACCAAAAAAAATTCATGTAAGAATTTAATTTTTCACATATGAATCCTCATTATTAAAAAATATCAAAACATTTTTTGCAGTTTGTCAATACTGCTATTGAAAATTTCATCAATTTTTTCACCTTTTTGACTGATGCATGGTGACAAACTTGGTATTTCGAACTTCAAAAGTCACTTCAACTGACGATTCCAACTTTTAAGATTTACTTGAGACCTAAATCAATCAGTTTCTTTGGGTTCATTATTTATTGATCATTAGAAATTGACTTCATGGTATACGAATTGTCTCTAGGGTCTCAGTGAATTATCCTTAGAGCTCAATTTTCAACGTTCATGAGATATAAAACCACTTTTCAAGAATTGTGGAACAATTTCCCTTATGACACTAAAAAACTAATTTTCAGGGGAGATTTGCTTTTGCTTGGCCTCGTCTTCTCAGACTCTCACCAAAATATCTGCAGGGACCCTCTCAGTTTAATAAATGCCTTTCCAGTACAGCCATCAAATTATTCTACACGAATAAAGCTTCGGTTTGACTTCGAAATCCTCTTTCTCGAACTAGGCCTAGAACAAACACTACGGCGAGGATCTTCAAAGAGCTCGAAACTGCTACAATCTTGTTATTCTATCTTGCGGTCTCACTTTAACGTTGACTTTTTTTAGGTTGATCAAACGGCTTGATTATTTTGATAAATTGAAGAAATAAAAAGCAATAAGTCGGGAAAAACGACACAGAAAAGTGGACATGAAGACCCGAGACCCAATTGCAATCTAAAATGCCATGGCGATCTGATTTTCAAGCTCCACCGCTGTTGATTAGAAAAATTTGATCGCGTTGAAACCAAAAAGCCACAAAAGTCAGAAATGGTGTGAATGTTAATAAAAGAATTCCGGCTAGATAACACTTCAAAAAGGAAGGCATACACAAGAATTCCATTAATAGGAATATGAATCTATAATTAGGATGACCAGCACCAGCCCGAGTACATATGTCAAACGAAAATATTTCAGCGTGTAAATAATATAGAATTGCGGTTTAAAATTATTTAATCAGAATACTAAGCCAGTTGATTTGAATATTGACGATTAGAAAATGAAAATGAAAAGTTTCAGGTAATTACCAATTTAACAAAATATCCAATAAAACCCATCAAGGCGAAACCGATGGCGACGGCCTTACAGATTTGTGCGAATTCTAATACGGTTCAAATTTTGACCACGGCCCAAAGAAAAAGCGCAATAAGGTTATCTTTGTCACGTTACAAAGAAAGCTGAGAAATCTCGCAAGTTTCATTTTATTTGTATGTACCTTTTTGGTCTGGTTTCGTACATCGGTTGATGAACTAAAAAAATAAATGCAATTTGTGAGCAAGTCTTCAAAGCCAAAAACAAAAGATGTCATTGCAGCAAAATAAGCAAACCTGAGTGCCCTCCTTAATGAACTTCTGGGGGACTTCTGTTAGTTCTTTGACTTGATCCATGTCCCTGCTAAGTTCCCAAAAACAACGATAGTATGACTTGAAAGCAGACGGAGGTTCAGTTGATAGCAGCCAAGGATGTGTTGAGGTTGGCTTTGGGTCCTGATGTCGTGTCAAAGCGACGCTGGTGTGCCTCTGCTGCGGGATCTGGCTGCGCCTGTCCGGGAGCACACCCCGGGGCGGCGGGGGCAACGGGTCTCTGCCCAGGCCATTCCAAGTGTCTGGCTGGCAACAGCGACATAAACTTCATGATATAAAGACGGAGTTGAGTTCATCATGATAATTAGGAATACTCTGATTTATATTTAATTAAGGCTTTTAGATTATTTCCAGTGAGTCATTTTGATAATTTGAAGGTCAATTTCCTGTCAATCAAAGCTTCTGTAATACTTGAAAAAAACTATGAAAAATTCTTCATCTCTTCATAATTCCTTATGTATTGAAAGAACTGTTTGGAGATATAATTATCAATAATAAGAAATTTGGATATACTCAAATAATCCCTCACTGTAAGTAATATAGACCTCTTTTATCTGTATTGAAGTGTTTAATATCTTACATTAATATGATCCAAAGGCATCATAAAGAGCCACCATACTTTTGCTTATTTCACTTATTTCTTATATATGTCATATTACTTATATGATTTTTTCTGTTATTTGAATTTATATCAAGATATTGCTTTATAATTATTGGGTATTAATTCCGTATGACTGATTGGCTCATCACAAGATCAAATTTATTTTGAATTCTAAAGTAAAGTAAGATGGGTTTTCAGAGTTGGAGTCTTTGTTTATACTATTAATGAAAACAGGGAATAGTGTGGGGTAGTATTTTGAATCAAAATGGAAGAAAAAAATAAATTTTTTTCTATTTAAAAGTATGCATTAAGCTTCAGAGTGGGTTAAGGTTGATATTTTTACTTCTGTAAGATTAGCAGAGGTCTAATTTAAGTTTATTCAACATCTTCTACAATATGGGGATTCAATCCCTGGAGGAAAATGTTCAATTTTCGCCGCAATTGTGTCCGGATTTTCCCAATTTTAATTCTTCCCCAATCTGAATATCTGATATTTAGATATCTGATAAAACCAGATGCAACTACCTATGCAATTTTTCCCATGGCTAACGTTGAATATGGTCTGCCACCATGGTTTCCTCCATGCATCTCTTGGATGCTACTTTTTTTTATTTGAATTTCTCATGTTTTTCGATTTGTCATAACTATCTCGAACATTTCTTCTTTGATCACTTGACTAATCAAAAAATGCACCTTTGCCCATGACAAGCATATTTTGGATTCTTCTTTTTTTTAAATTGTTATAAATTCAATAATTTATTTTTAAGTTCCATTTTTTTTACCTTTTATTTGATTTCTTGGCTAACCTAACAATAAATTCTTTTATATTTTCATTTTTTTGGATAAATAACTCTTTGATTTGGTGAGTACTTTCACAAATAGGTTGTTGACTATGTTACTAATCTTTTCTGTTAATAATTGTCTGTATGACAATATTAGACCAATTCAAATGCCTCATTACAATAGAGTTAATGATGGATGTTTCAACCCTAAGTACCATAATTCTGGGGTAGTTGGTCCTACCAGAAGCCGGAAATTACCTCATGTTTTTGGACATAAAAATAAGGGGGAGTCTGTAGGAGTTACTGGCTCACAATCTTCAGCAAATTATGGTTGAACTAATTTTAAACAACATAATTGTGCAATACTTAGAAGCCAAATGTATTTATAAGATAATGGCCAACAGAACTATTAATGATCAGATTTATCACTGATTCTATTTCCAGAAAACTCAGCTAATGATTCCAACCCCATTTTTGGTGCAAGAACTTGGTGTTCACCCTTTCATTTATGGAAACCCCCAATTGAGACTAATCAAAGCAGACATTTTACTGGTTAAGCTAACCATAAAGGAATAAACCCAAATTTATTTGTGTCTTTATTAATGTTTTTGGATGCATTATAAAATTTTCCAACCTGCTAGTGTATTTTCAAATGGATATCGCCAAGTACAAACAACTCCAAGTGTCATTACCCAAATATTTTCACAAGTTCACTTGACACCATTGACACCTTCCAGTGGGATTAAAATAAGGAATTTTCCAACTTCGGTGGAAGAAAAAAAGAGAATACTGATTATGATAACCAAAACTGGATGGATAAACAATGAAAAGCTCTTAAACCAAAGTGCGTTTGAGAGACAAACCCAAAATTTACTTGTATGAATTAGAATAAAATTTCTACATACATCAAATGTCAAGATAATTATGACCGATTATTTGGTAAAAATGCCAATATGAGAATTTTCAAGTGTTTGATTACTTGTTTTGGGGTATACAAAATGTTTTTGAGATATCTTAATTGTCTAAATTAATTACTCTAACTCTGGGAGGCATTTTTCTCAATGCTTTGATACTTAAAAGAAGTGATATTTGGCCACAGGAGATGGGCATGACACTTCCTCAAAGGTTGAATTTCCTCTGCCCTTGTTATTCACATATGAATCCAATTTTTGGATTTAAGGACATTTTTGAGGCATTCAGTGAGTTAAATATAGCTAGTGTTGGGGAAATAATGGTGGATATTGAGAGTAAAAGTAATTTGGAGGGAAAAAATAACAGTATTAAAAATGGTTTTATGTCAGAAGATGAATAAAGAGCGCAAGCAAGCAAGAAGAAACAGATTAGGAAAGCTAAATTTCTTGAAGAATCAAAAAACTCACAAAATATTCCCATTCCTATTGAAGTTTCATCCAAAGGGAAATCCCAATTTTCCTGAAAGGAAAAGATTAAATATGAAAAATGCCAATTAGAAGCAAGATAAGTAATTGTGTCAATCATGTCTTAAGATCATAGAAGATTATGTTGCTTTACAAGAAAAAATGGGTGGAAAATACAGAATTCAACGGGAAATGGAGCACTTTTTAATACAATTTCTTGCAAAAGAAGATAAATCGCAAAGATAGTATAGAAAAAGCAAAAACGTATTTAAAAATATTATTAGATCAAAAAAAAGAGGTCCACAATTCTTTTGTAAAAAGTGATTTAGATTCAGATATAAAAAAACAGAGGAGTCAAATCTTATATGAGATTATCATATGTTTAGATCAATTATTCAACATTTTATTCAATAATTATTTCAATTATACGAGTATTTTATGATACTGTTTATCTTCTGTAATCTCTCAAGTCTATTGATCTGAGAATAATTTCATCTGTGTGGCCTCAAATCTTGTGCTGTGTTTTTTTATATGTTGTATTTTAAGATCTTATGTCTTGCGAATTGGAACAATTTTATTACTGTGTTATCCGCTTGTTTGTATTTATAGCTGGTGTTTTGCGATAATGTCTGAGTTTTTGTTATCAGAGATGTGCTTTGGTACAATACCCTCTGAAATTTCGTGTCTTTTTATAATTAATCATTTGAAGTAATTGAGCCAGTGGCACAATTAATTTGAAACAAGTGATATAAATAATTAACCGTGAGATTAAATTTAATAAGTTTATTAGCACATTTAAGAGTTACTGTTAATTTCACCTAAGACACAACGCCTTTGAAGGCAATAAATTGTGTCATATTAATTTGTCAAAAATGGCTCCAATAATATTAATTTGCTAGTGACAACTAGTCGCTTAAAAATTTTGAAATTGCATTTGAATTACATATAGGACTTCTGACCATATTTAAATCAGAGAAGTCAAGTATTAATTACTTTTGAATTAAATAATAATGTTTTGTACATTAAAAGATCATCCAGCGTTTTTTCTCAAAACAAAAAATAAATAAATTCATCTTAATAATAACTAAAGAGTACCCATATATGAAAAAATCAAAGTAAAATTACTGCAATAAGGGGATATATAAGCCCCAGTATTGAAATACAAGCGAAAGGTATTCACATTCTTGCGTCAAATGTGAGAATTATATTGCATCATTCTGCCATTAAGATCCCAATACTGAAAGTCCTCCTCCTTAAAAGGAAGCTCCCATTTATTTCCCAAGTTAAGGATAAAGCTACGAAACAAAGTAAAAATACAAATCCATTTTTTAATTTAAATGATAGTACTCCTCTTGGAGAAATCCAATTTTAGGAATTTGAGAGATCCCCACCATCATTTCCTTATTCCAATCCAATTTTAAATTTTTAACCTTGAATGAACAATAGAAAAGTTGAGTTTCCTAATGAAGATATAATCCATGGCTTCCCCCTCGAATCAAGGTATACAATTATTGCCTAAGGGATAAGCAGAATCAGCCAATAATTATTGGTTTTATTGTTCCTGATTAGTCCATAAAATAAATCAAGATCAACAGACCAAACGTAGCACTCTCACCTTCTGAAAGGAAACTTTTTTGATTGTGGGTACAATCCCACTTTCTTATAAATTGTGCTATCCGCACAAGACCCAGGACAGGAACGAAACATCCCAATGATTCACTTATGATGATTGAAAGCTAATTGTTCATTCAATGAGTAACAGCTCTTATTATCAAAGACCACCTCGCCATCTAATCCATAAAATTAATATAGAGGAAATGTTATGCTCTTCAAGAAACCCACAAAATAAAGGAAAACTTAACCAGACATATATGAAGCAATTTTTTCACGTTACTGAAAATTAGGCCACCATAAGTAATCACCAGCTATTTGATAAATTTTTTCACTTACTTTTCTTGAGGCCATCACTAAGCCACCTTTCATAATTCTGTAAAAGCTTGCTAAATGTCCTACAGAAGCCCCAGTGCCATTGATTTTGAGCTGCTGCAAGGTAAGTGCTAGTTTTTGGAATATAAAAAGTTGTGGAAAAGCGCTAGTGGTTTGAAATGAATTTCTTCTCGTGATGATATTCTAGATTCCCAAAAACCCTGTTGCAAATTCACAGGACTCAATGAAAAGAAATTTCCAAGGCTTTACTACTAATGAGAAAGTCCATTGATATGACTAGTAAGATAACCCATAATTATTTTCAGAATTCAAAATAAATTCCAGGAAGAATTTACTAATCACTAAATATTAATCAAAATTTGAAAAAACCACCCAAATCATATGCATCACTAAACAGGAATCGAAAAATCAGAGCCATTACTTCTTCATCTTCAGCCAAAATACCGATTGAAGACCATTTTGGAAAAACTAGAATTTCCCCCAATTGATCCATTTTTTTTATCTTCCAAAATTTTCTTTTTATTTTTCAATTAACCAATCCATTTTTGTTGAGCTGATCGTTTAGGAATTGAATTTTTCAACATGGCCTTTTTGAGCACACAACAAAATATCACCTTTGTGAAAAAACGTTGTACTATATAAAAACAAACTTGATTAATTTCTTGAAGGCCAAATTGAAAAATGCTAAGCTTTGGAATATAATAATACATTTTTCATTTGAAAATTATTTAAATTTTTTAAAAATATTAAGTTAACTTTCTATTATCAATTACCCAACAATATTGTAGCTTTTAAAAGGACTTAAGAAGTCTTATGATTAAAATTTTCTTAGTTGTCCAAATTGAAGATGCTTTAGAGTTATGAATGAAGTATAAAAATGTATTTTCTCAATTTAGAAAGATTTAAAAAAAGAAACAGAATCAAATTTTCAAAGACAAAATTTTATGAAATATTTTTCAAAATGATAACTGTGATTTCTGCAGGTGTAAAACTGAATTAAAAAAAAATAAAAAGTTTGAGATTTTGAATCAAAATTAAGTTTTTTTTTTTCAAAAAATAAATTCAAAGTGAAATCAAATTTTGTAGAAAAATATACAAAACATGGAAAGGAATTTTTGAAAAAATTGAAAATTGAAAATGAATTTATTTTGGGTGTTGGTAAACCCACGTAAGCAAATTGGTAAAAAGTCGTAATTTTATCGTAAAAACAAGGAAGGGGTGGCTTTCAAATTAAATATGCCTATTTATGGAATTTCTAATGGCATTATCAATGCAATAAAGGGCATTATTAATGCCATTAATGGAATTTTGAGGGCTATTGATGGCATTATTAATGCCATAACTGGCATCATCAATGCAATGAAGGGCATTATTGATGACATAAATGGCATTATAAATTCAATAAAGGGCATTATTAATTCCATAAATGGCATTGTTAATGCAATAAATGGCATCATTAATTCCATAAATAGAATTTTTAATGCTACAAATGGAATTGTTAATTCCACAAATGGAATTGCTAATTCCACAAATAGAATTGTTAATTCCACAAATGGAATTGTTAATGCCACAAATGGAATTGTTCATGCCATTTATGGTATTGTTAAGGCCATTAATGCCATTGTTGAGGCCATTCATTCCATTGTTGATGGCCTTAAAAATGGCATGAATGGCCTTAACAAGGCCATTGTTAAGGCCATAAATGGCATTGCAAAGGACATACAATTCCATTTATTGCATTGTTGTAATTCCATTGATGCCAATGTTATGGACATAAATGGCATCGGTATGTCATTCTTGATGCCATTTATGGCATTATCATGTCATTTGTGATGCTATTTATGGAACTGTTAATGCAAGAAATTGAATTTTAACTTCCACTAATCATAAATTACATTTTGAATTCAATTTATTTAATTAATGTCATTTTCAATTTAATTACAAACATGAAAAAAAACATAAAAAAAGGGACTTTTTGGGCCTACAATTGTCCTGGAAAAAAAATCCCAAAATTTTGGGCTTATGGGTTTTTATTCTGAAGATTTTTCCCTTTATTTTCTAAAAAAATATGGAAATTTACAAGTGGGAACAGATTCAATAAATTTTTTTCAAAAAATAGGCCATTTTCCCAAATTGGCCAAAATGGAGAAATTGGGAAAAAAGAAAAATTGAAAAAATTTGGGGACCTTCACATCCCATGTTGGAAAAAATATGGCGAAAAATAATTATAAAAATGCTCAAAACTGAGCTTGAGGAATTTTTTCAAAAAAATAAGTCACTTACGTGTTTTGGCCATAAATTGGTAAAAACATGTAAGGGCTTACATGTGTTTACCAACACCCTTTATTTTTTCAAAATATAAAATAAAGAATGAAAAATTTAAAATAAAATAAATATCAATTTAAAAAACAATTTTGGGAATAGGTGTGTATGGGTATGGCAGATCTGTAAATCCAAAGTGCCTGAAAAATAAGTCAGCTAGGTGGGTCTCCTGATATCATAAAATAAGATGAAAATGGGGTTGAATCCCCCTAACGGTAATTAACTGTTTCAAACTGCACTGTTTCACTTTTTCTTAGCTGGAGTTACCTTTTTGTAAGTCTTGGATTTGACTTTTATTCACATATTTTTAGCCAATACAGGTATTCAAGATATTTGTGTTGAAAGTTTTTCCTCTTGAGGTTTTAACTTGAGGTACAAGTCTGTTGAAAAATATCAGTGTGTCTATTTTATTATATTTTTTAATGAGAAATTTACCAATAATTCTTGATTTAATATTGGTTTCATTTTTCCTTTGATGAAACTTTGAAAAGTCCCTTAATGATAATACTTTATTTAATAAATCAATCAGATTGTTGGCTTCTATTGATGGTGAGAGAGCTTTATATCTTTCCTTCAGAATTTATGAGGTAGAAAGGGGAGTGGAGTCAGGGCTGGAGGTTTCAAAATACTTTTGGTGGTAAAATAGACATGAGAGGTCCATTTGTTAAGATTTTTCTTTTCTTAAAAAAGTATCAAGAAAGATATGATTTCAACATTTAATATTTGAAATATTGAATAACTTTAGCTCCATATTTATTATCAGCTAATATATCGTTATTCATAAAACTATATATTATGGAATAATTAATTTAGGAGTCTGGGAATGAGGAATACTAATTGACCTTTGTCATACGTATAAGGGAAATAGAAAAGATATATTTACCTAAGTGGAATTCAAATGCATTTTGGTAAAACTCTCATTAAGCTTTTTGTATTTTTGTGTAGAAATTATATCTTTTTGACTTTTGGTGTTCCTATAAATGAATGAAAATCTTACAGATCACTGAGAAGGGTATTAAATAGTAAGATTCAAATCTACTCAAAAAACAAAAATAAATAAATCAGAAGAGCCCATATAATGATAAAGGTTTACATATCTTAGAAAGAAGTATATAGCTCTCGAGAATGATTTGGAATATATTACTCCTGATTTTTAATCCATAATGATTGGTTGCCTTTGTCTAACAAGAAATAGTTTAAAAAGTGTAATATTTTTTTTACAATATTTATTTGTATTTATAATCTTTCTCAAGAATTATATTTTGAGAGACTTAAGATACAAATAGCGGTTATAAATACTAATCAACATATCTCTTTAAGCTTCTAAGCATTCTTATCCTCTCAAGAAAATATCGCTTTTGTAAAAGAGGGAAATCTAAATTATTTTGAATATACAAAACTCTCTTTCAAAAACTTGAGCGTTCATTTTTGGAAGTTTGATTTATAGTAGTATTAGAAGTGAATTCTGACGGAAAGTCATTCATTTGATCAATTTAGGCTCAAATATACAAAATGAATATATATACCTAATATTAGTATATTTTGATTTGGCTTGATTACCCAGTTTATATAAAAAAGGTATTCATTTTACAAATGACTTCTTATATTGCCTCGATTCTTTAAGTAGGGAATTTTTTTAGTTTTTTTTTTGTTTAATAAGCTCAAAAAATGATATCTATAAAGAGCTTGAGGATACTAATAGTATTGAGAGTGTTTGGAGAAGAATTATGTAAATATTTTTTGAAATAATTAAATAATGTGAAATAATACTCCTATTATGGATTAATGAGGGAAAATTGTGTTATTGTTTTATGTATAGTTTCTTATTCGGAGAATGTCAAATAATGAAAGAAAATCCAATAATAAATTGCCATGTCTTAGAATAAACCTAATAGATATCTAAATCTAGCTATAAGCTGTCAAATTGTGTGCTAAGGAAGATTGCTTTCCATATTATGTACCCAAATTGAATCATTCCTGATAAAATCATTTTGATATGAATTATAGCTCCTTGAAGTTCTGCCTCATCTTATTCGATATAAACTAGAAGTCACAATAATGAGAAAAGACACATTGTCAATTTATTTTTCAAGATAAAGAGATATTTGGAAAATAAGGATGTAACGAAAAGGAATTAATTTAGAGTTTTTTCTCGAATAATGATTTGAATTTATTTATAAAAGAAGGTTGTTGATACCATTCTTTCAATCAATAGATATTCTAAGTAACAGAAGAGGTGCAATATACATATTTTGGATCCTTTCCCATTGCCAAGAGTTTAGTACAACCATTCTTTTATAAATCTATAATATCAAACAATTTCTTACAGAATGACCTTTTTCTGGTGAGATGATCCTTTTTTTCATCCCCAATACCCTTAAATAGGAAAAATGGAGTATTCAGACAGGAACTTTGGTAGATTGAATTTCATCTTCTAAGTCCTTCCTTGTATTTTTCCAGTGTTATAAAGAGATTAGAAAGTAAATATACCAGTTTATCATGGTAAAAGGATATATAATATTGGATTTGATTATATTTTTCACCTACCATAGGATTAAAGCTGCAAAAATCTTAGCATATGAAGCAGTTGACGGGTTGAATAATCAAATTAAAGAAATATGGCATGTTGGAAGCTTAACTATCTTCCAATACATAAGATTTAAATTATCAATAACCCAATTAGCTTTAATTATGAGACATTAATACCTCATAGAAGGATTTTGAACCACATTTACTAGCTTGAATCAATACACAAAATTGATTGTTTCCTTTCTAAGCATGAAATTGGTGATAAAATGAAAACTCCTTATTACCTATCTTTAAAAAGGGAAAAAGCTTCCTGTCACTTCCTTTTGGACTATAGTTTAATTACAAGATTCAAAAAAAATTCTTTTATTAGTATGATTTCAGTAAGCTTAATAGATCTTTTTCTAATAGAAAAAGGAAATGAACTTATTAAAATGTCATTAAATTTAAGAAATCAATCATGATAATAGTTCTTGAATAACTGAGAATTATTCATAAATATATAATACTACTTATGAGAATGAATGAATGGAATAATTTTTATAAATTATTACATTATACTTTTGAAGATTTTTAGTGTGCCCAAAAACATTTTGAAAATTATTTAAAGAATAGATTTTTTTTTGAAGAAGTAAAATATTCTATTTGAAATGGACTATTCTCTGGAGAAAAGTGCTTCAAATCTCGGGTCCTTAAATTTCTAAATAATACCATGTATCTCAAAAATAAGGTGAATTAAAATAAATATTTATTGCATGTGTTTATGTCAAATCTGTTGTAATTTAGATAAATGCACTTCTGGGGTGTATTACAGAAATGATATCTTAATTATTTTGATAAATACTTGTTATAATTTCTTTTATTTAGTGGAATATGTCACAACCATGGCAATTCACCTCCTTGGATCCCCATATGGCATATCAAGCCATAGTTATTTTATGGCCAATTGGCCATATCCATCACCAGTGGCCAATATGGCCACTTCATCACCTTATGGACCATTTATGGCCATTTGTGTTTTGAGGCCTTCATGGCCCTTCACCTCAATCCAGAACCCATAGCGGCAATTTATGCCCAAATGGGTATTTCTGGTCATTTCCCTCAAAACCAGGGGAAATGGCCCAAATGGCTGTTTTTGGCCATTTGGGCTCATAATGCGCATTTGCGCATATCTGTGCACATTTGCACATTTTGTGCATTTGCGCACTTTGACGCAAAGTGTCCAAAAGACACTTTCCCGCCTTTTGGGCCAGTTTTGGCTCAGAACACAAAAGTGGCCAAAAACCCCAAAGGGCCCAGAAACAACCTTCCAAGCTCTGAAGCCATCACATCCATCCTTTTCCCCTCTGCCTTTCCATCTCAAGACCTTTGGACATAATCTTCTTGCCAATGAACCAATATGCCATAAATGATGTTATATATCATTGTGCATCATTTTTCAACAGCAATTTGATGGTGGAAATATCAAATGGTCATTTCAACATTCCAACATCTCATCATGTCATCAAGGCACCCAATAATTCAGAGGAATCATCAAGGCTCAAGAGCAAGTGTTTCAGCATCAAAGACCAATGACGCCATCAAGCAGTCATTGGTTATTCTCACTCCAAGTATTCCTTCCAAGGGAATACTGTCAATTCATTCTCAAAGTGTATTCAAGAGGCAGTGCCAAAAGAAGTTGTCAAGTGTCAAAGCTCCACTCAATCCATCTTGGCAACCATATTCATTTCAATACAGTCTGGATCCATCAAGAACTGTATTTCATTTTCAAGCATGGGAAAGTCATTCAACCCAGTTCAATTTCAATATTAGCCAGCTGTATCAATTCCCAAAACAATCAATACAGCCTCAAGGATCAATACAGATCAGTTTTCAGCCTGAAGAACTCAAGCTCCCAACTTTTCACATATACCGGCTACCCTTTCCACCCTGGGGGGTTTTCCCCCAGTTAATTAATATACTTTGATTTATTTTTATCTATATTTTCTTTTCATTTTAGTTAAGCAAATACTGATATTATTAAGTCAGTCATTTAGCACTTTTCTCTTTCTCTTTCTTTGCCTGTAAATGGATATTTGGTGGTCATATCCTTACTAGTTCCATTATTCATTTTTGGCAGGTTGAAACAGTGATTAAGGACTTACTTGGTTGGCTCCCCTTTCCTCTTTTGCATCTCATCTTGTACCTGCATATCTTTTAGAGGAATTCATTCTTATTATTTTTTGTTCTTTATCCTTTTGGAGTCTTCCAAGTGAGTTCCCTGATTGCTGAGTGCCAGGCCACTCTTGTATTTCTGTCCAAGAGCCCGTGTGACAGAATATTACTTTTTCAATTAGTATATGATATAAATAAATATAAAAAATGCGGTTTTTCTTCCTTCAGAATACAATGATGCTGGAATAACATGGATTTCTTTCATATTATTAATAATAGTGATGAATTTTTGATATAAAAGAAGATTTATACTATGGGGTGTGCCTCATTAAGAATGGTATCCAAGGTATTTTATGTGCTTGAATATCTGAATAAAAGCTACAACATAATCAAAGAAACATAAATATTACTAGATTAATAATATTTTTAAAGGAAGGCTGAAGTTTTCCTCATAAAAGGGTAAAGAAAAGAAAAAAGTGGGATAAATAAACTTTTATCTATAGTCTCAAAAGGTAATAATATTGCAAAAAATCTAGAAGAAATAAATAAATAAATAAATAAATAAGTCTGAAAGATGTGTCTATGAAACTCTTGATAGTATTACTATTAATCAGGAGTAGTATTACTTCTCTTAAGAAGTATAATAAACAATCTTATTATAACCAAAATTAAATTATTAATTACTTACTTATTTCTTTTACTGGTTATACACTACTAGTGATTATAATGGTGCACAGTAGCTTTCTACTAGAATCAATTGAAAGAAGTATCAATGATAAAACTTCTTATTAAAATAATATAAAATTATTTCAATGTATAATCATATTTTTCCAGAATAATTATAAATACAATTATTGAAGAAAGATATTACTAGAGAAAAGCTTTAAGAATTAAGTGAAAACACTCACTAATACTCCAATAATACCTTGAAAAGAATTGGTAGCATGATATGACAGATTGGTTGTGGATTTAAAAGATAAAAATTGCTTGACAAAAATAATACAGCAATATTATACTTACAAGTGTTGGAAATAATATATTACTATTATTTCAAATTTTTTTCATTCATTTGAAAATGTTTAAAACACTTAAGAAAAGAATTAACCAATACTTACTTGTTGGTAGTAAAGATATGATTGAATAGTAAGATGATTTGGAAAAAACATCAAGAGGAGGCCTCTTTTAAGTCAAAAAAAGCTCAAAGGGGCTTTCCATGGAGAAAAATGAAAAACAATGAGCTAGAAACCATTAATCCTCTTTCGATAGCTAGTTACATCACTTGTTGTCATGTAAGATTCATAATTACTTAATTAAGTCATTTTATGTGACTACCAACCCATTTATGGTTAAGAAATAAAGGAGTAACAGATCTCAATATTAATTTACATAAAGATAATCTTTAATGTATCAGAGTTATCTATGTTATTAGAAATTTAATCACATAATTCACTTTGTGTGAAATTTTGAAGATTCAGTGTTTCACATGGAATTATCCAAAATGGACTGTAAGTAAAAGTTTCAATGTGAATGAAGAAGTCAGAATGGTTTCTAGTTTTTATATGGATTATCTATTTATACATTGGTACTTCAAGTTTCATAAATATTTATTAAGAATTGTTTTTTAAATTAATATTTGAAGTTTTTACCTTATTTCTACATAGAATTGCAAATAGCACAATAATAACTGGTTTCTATGAGGTAAATGCATGGATAATAGTACAAAAGGGGTATTAATTACTCTTTTAAGGCTTATACATGGAAAATAATTATTAATTGACATGAAAACAGGAGTCAGAGTTGCTCATTACCTCCTTGTCACATCAAAATAGCAGCTTATTTGCTATTTCTTATAATTTAATGGGACTTTAACTTGGTGACAAAGTTCCCAAATATTTTTTGGTATACTTACTGGGCCATGATAAGCCATTTATCAAAGATTTAGAACTTTCTATTCCTCAGAGGCCTCAGAAGTTGGGTACCCTGGCTCACTTTGATGTCTTTTGTCCCCCTTAGCTATTTTCACATCAAAAATAGTAATTCAGGCTTAAATACTGATATCCACCGCGGGTGTATCAAATATTTATGTGAGAATACTGTAATATCAAGTTCCGCAAACATACATAAAACTATTCTTAGTGTATTTGTAACAAGGGATTTCTCACATCCCCATTATTTTGGAGTGGAATTGAGAAAAATGTTTTTTTAACAATTCTTTTATGTTGTACTGATGATGTGGTGTTGAAGTATTTTCCATTGAAAAACTCATAGAGTTGATTGAAGATTATTCACTCTATGGAGCTACCCTAGGCGAATTGTTGTGTAGAATCCAAATCTGGCCTTAAATCTATGGATTTACTTACTGACAAAACATTAATTCATGTCTTCTTAAATAAAACATGATAAATTATGGATATATGCATGAATTGGGGTTATGCATAGTTCAGAATCTCTTTGAATATTAATTGTGGCCTGTTTGGGTATTCAAAATATACCACAAGGCTCAAAAAGTCAGTGTAGAGAAACATTAAATGAAATGAAATAAGTCAATATTTAAGTAGAAAAATACTAAATAATAATAAAAACAATGCTACAAAATGAATTAAGAGGTGGAAAAAGAAGAAAGCCTTTTTTCTTGTGTTTGCAAAAGGGATTAACTACATTCCCTCAAATTTTAATTATAAAACACTATATAAAAGCCTTAACTGATTTGATAAGACTTTTATGAATCTTTGAAGTCCTACTGAATAAGAGTTCCCATATTCTTTATGCTGGTGAAAACTTGATTTCTGCAATTATCTATTACCAAAAAATACCTTCCAAATTTTTTATTTTCAAGTCTTTCTGAATAAAGCTATATGATATAGGTATTATTCAATAAGATGATTAAATTAACGGAGAATATAATACTTTTAATTCTAATGATATTAAAATTTATGAGATATCCATGAAAGCAATGATACCAGAAGGTCAAAATGAATATTTTATGAATTTCAGGGGAGCTTTTTGCTATATTTTGAAGGTATTAGTAATTTTTGGACAAAGTTAGGCATTTTTCATTTAAAAAGGATGAAGAAATGGAGCTCCATAAGGTTTATCATTTAAATTTGTCTTTGAGAGCTCAAGAAAAGGGATAAACATATATATAAGTCTATTATCCTGGTAATAAATACTTTTGAAGTAAAGAAACTGAGAGTTATCATTGAATTCTGATTGAGCTTGGATAGATAGTCATTGGAAACTCATTAGATAGAGTTCCTCTCTTCTTATACAGAAGCATTTATCCCCAATAAATCACTGTTTCAAAAAGAGCAAAAATACAAAGAAAATACAAAAATAAAATAGTAAAGTTGGAATTGGGGAGAGTAATAACAGTATAAGTGAACAGTTTGTATAGTAAAAATACTATGATAGATGATATCCTACCTCAAAACTAATAAGAACATATCAAAAATAATGTTTTCAAGGGAAAGGATAATATGATAAGCAAGGGCTTAAGAGAAAGATGTATATTTTTAGAGAATGATGAATTAATACTTTCTGACCACGAAATTGAGATTTCAAACAAAAAAAACACAACTTGTTTGTTAAATAGGTTTTTGATTAAAAATAGGTATTTTTATGACAGCCAAGAATTCATGAAGGTGGTTCAACATACTTCATAAACTTTGTATTATAATTGATTATTTTCATTACAATGATTTGGTAAATAAAAAACATGAAGAATAATTTCTTTTTGAAGTTGAAATTGATTATTATTTCTAATCTTGGGAGATAATAATAAGGTATTATAGTAATAAATATTTGATTATTTTAGAATATTTTGTAATTAGCCTTGTGTAATAGGAACTTAAAGGAAAATTCCAGACAAAAGAAACACTCATCTATGTGCTTCTGTAAAATTAAAACATAATATTCAAATCTAGAGGACTTACAGATTTGTGTAAGATCCAATATTTGATTTATCATCAATTGTTTTGATAAAAAAACTAAATATATCTCAAAAAGCATGAATGCTTTCCATATATGAAGTCATAATTTATCTCTGTTAAGGCTTTGTAGCTCCTTATCATTTTACAGAAAAAATTAATAACTTATTTCTAATTCTCTCAGATGAGGTCTTTTCACTTGTCTTTCAAATTGTGAACAGCCTTCAAAAATCTGTACACTTAGTGATATCTCTCAGTGGCTTTGGAGTTTACAATCTCAATAATTCTTCAAAAAACCATTTCAACAAAAAAATAATTATTTTAGGCTCTAAAATAGAAACAAATAAGGATTAATTTGAATTTGATACATAAAATAGCTTGATTCATCACCAAAAAAGATTGGATCAAGAATCCAGAATCAATAATTAATTTTCAGTACCACAGGACTTTTCTCTTTACTAAAAGACCTTCACAAAAAGGTCATGAGGTTACAATTGATTTACATTTGAAAATGTCACATTGATGCCAAAAACCATCAACAAGCACTCAAGCTCTCCACTCAGGGTCATGTTGGAACAGGCAGTCCCCACCACCACCATGACTAGACCCTAGGTTTCTTGATTGTACAATCATCACAACTGAGAAGAAAAGGCTACAAGATAAGGGTTAAATTTCCTTGATCTTTTCCTGGTATTATAGGTCACAGTTCCACCATCTGTAACAGAAACATACAATTTCATAAATTAATTTTTGTGTGATTTTTTTCTATAAATACAAATAACACATACAAATATCATATAAATTATTATTGATATATATATATATATCTCCTAAATTTCAATTTTTTAATAAATTAGTTCATCATAATAAGAGTTTCAGTAAAATAAAGAAATTAAATCAATCCAAGCTTTTCATTATTTACTAAAAATGAAAGAATTTCAGGTTGAATCTATGATATACCTTTCAAATGATAATAAAATGATAAAAATCTGAGTTTGACATTAAAAAAATGATGATAAATTGATTACAAGATGGATAAAAGGGTTATATTAAATATTTTAGTGATGGTGAGTGCTACTGATAGCCTGGGTTTCAGTGTTTACCTGTTGATCTACAATAATAAACCCTACAGTAATTAAAGATCATAATTATAGGTATTATATTATAAGGGTAACACTTCTTTAGGAAGCTATACCACATAATAATACTAAGAAAAAAATTATGGATTTGCCTTTTGGTGAGGAAAAGGCTTATTTTATCTTGCTCTGGGGTAGTGGGAGGTTGATTACCTCTGCTCTGAACATGACCACAGAGTGAAATATTTCACTACCATGGGCTGTTTTGTGGCCCTTTACACTCAATACAGACTTGTATTTGGTGGGAATGTGGCTTTTGAACCACAAGATGTCATTTTTACCCTACTCAGGGTGAAAGCCTTCAATAATGGAGTTTGCAGGTGTGTTCTGGTGCTTCTGAAATGTCAGAAATTGTACAGAACATTACTTTATGACTATCATTTCTAGATATATGAAAAGTTAAAGAATAAAAATCATTTAATTCAACTGATTAGGTGTTAATTCAACTATATGGACAGCTGTCCCAAAGTAGGATCCCATACTGGCTAGTGTGGGATTATAATATTAAAAACTGAAGATCTTTTTCAGTTTTCAATCTAGAGAGCTCAAAAGGGGCTCATCTTTTAGCCCTTGTGGATTTGTACACAATGGTTCCTAATTTATTATAGCTGGCATTAAATATGGCAAAGCTATACTAATTATAAACTCCATTATCAATTTGTGGATTTTTTATGAATCCAGTATTGAGCTTGCTTTCTCCATAAT
Organism: Austropuccinia psidii; assembly: GCA_023105745.1. NCBI lineage: Eukaryota > Fungi > Basidiomycota > Pucciniomycetes > Pucciniales > Sphaerophragmiaceae > Austropuccinia > Austropuccinia psidii. Next base: position 61,556,539 of record JALGQZ010000003.1, on the reverse strand, counting down.
GTTTCTTATATAATAGTTATGAGAAAAAGGATGAAACCATGAGAAAGACCTAGTTTTTCTCTTTCCAAATAGACCCTACTTTAGGTATCTCACACTAAAACTGTAGAAATTAGATGAGAGGTGAATATTTTGTTCACCATTATCTGGCTTATTTTTAGAAATAACTTCTATATTTTTGATTCTAGCTTAATTTGGCTAGTACCATTAGATATCCCTGATTTATATCTTCAAATTGAACAACCATTTCATGGGTTTCTGCCTCTTTTCCTGGATTTTAGATGAGAGGTGAAAATTAAGGTTTATTCTCAGTTCTTGTCTTGAGATGGAATTCCTCTATCATTCGTTATCTTATGGTTATTGGAGTTTCATATTTGGAAATAGGTGGATTTCCTATTTCTTTGACTACCATTCATGTGATATTCCAACTAATTTCCATTTCTGGTGGTATTCTTCTCTACCATTGGTTTATAGTTTTTTTTGGCTGTCCTGCTTGTGATCTGGTTTTGAGTCACAGGTTGACATACCCTACCTCTAATAAAAAGGCTCATAATTGATGGGAACTTCCTTTCCTCTGTGAGGTATTGGGTCTAGTATAGTCTATGTGACCTTGTGCCAACAAATTTCTTGTGGGCATCCTCTCTCTGTCTGATGGTTTATGTTTCAGCCCATATAGATGTTTGGCTATTAGTTTCCTACTTCTATTGGAAGAAATAGGAAATTTTCTGTCTTTAGAATCCCCTAGTTTCATGTGAGTACTCTTGTGGTTATTTATGCTAATTTCATACATTCTATGGTAATCTGTACCCAGCAAGAATCCATTCATACCAGCATTTTCCAGTACTGCGAATTCAGGGTAGATATTTACATTTACATGACTGTGAAGAATCTCAATCTTTTTTTTAATAATACCAAGTGAATTAATTCTTCCTATGGCACTCCTAAAGTTTCTGACTGTAGTAAGTAGCAATATTGAATACCACATAGGAAAGTGTTTGTACAAGTATTTCTTGGGTACCACTGATCAGGTAGCTCCTGTGTCAATTATCATGAGATTCTTTTTCTTTTCAATGTATAGCACCAGCCTGGTGGGTCTTCCATTGGTTTAACCCTGTCCTATTTCTGGTTTCTCCAAAACTTTCTGAGTATCTGTGGTTGTGTTGCATTGTGGCTCATTGGGGTTGTTTTTTTACAGTTTTTGTGAAGTGGGCTGCTCCAATACTCTTTGGTTAATTTTCCTAAGATTCAACTTTATGTTTATCAATGATATTTGGTTCACTATATGAATGATCTTCCAAGCCATTCCTAATACTATGAGAGTCCGATTCATAAACCTCTTGGTCTTCCATTGACCCTTCCTCTATTTCAAACACCTCTTCCCTGTCTTTGGGAAAAACCTTTGCATAGTGAGTGGGTGATCCACAGTTGTGACATGCTTTTTTCATTTTGACTTCTGAATGATGAGCTTCTTTGGCTTCCAGGGTTGGATTATACCTGTTATCACCATCTCTATGGGTATAGTATCTTCCAATAGATTTTCTGATCCTCACTTCTTGAAAGGTATTTGATATTTCATCCAAGGTTAATTCTTTGGATAATATGCATTTTACTTAATTATATGACTCTCCTGGTAGTTTGGTCAACAGTTTGTGATTTCTCATTTCTGTTTTTATGTGAGGGTCAATGGCTTCAAGGCTTTTTGACTGTCTCAGACACTAATAATATGGATCTTTGTCCACTGTGTATCTGTAATTTTTGAATGACATAGTTTTATTCCATACCCATGTACCATTACTGTACTTTTGGATTATTTGGCTTCTCCACAATGGACAATTCCTTCTAGCATGGATTTTTTTCATCTAAGTATACCATATAATAGCATGGTCTCTGAATTCTTTATTAAGTCTAGCTTTTATGAAGTAGTCTGGTATACTCGGTACATCAATAAATAGTCCATTAATATAATCAATGAGCTCCATGTGATCATACTCTCCTACAAAATAAAATCTGGGCCAACTTGTAGCTTCTTGAAGTTGTTTCAAATATTCCTTCTGAAAATAAGTCATGTTATACCCATCTTGGGTTTTTGATGGTGATGTTTTCTTTTCATCCAGTTGAGAACCTGGTTTGATGTCCTCTTGGTGGTATGGAGTGTTTCCAGAAACATGGCCCTGTTTTTGTGGGTTTATGTTTTGAAAGACATTGAAAACATTTTTCATGTGTTGATGCAGGTATTTCCTGTCCTTCTTGCAGTGATGGTTCTCCTCCAAGACTGTATTTAGTCTTTTGTTTGTCTCTTCTGTGGATTTAATTAATTTAGTGTAGTCCTTTTGAAGAGTATGAAGTATTTTGGTTTGTAAGGTATTAACCTCTTGTTACCTTAGAATTTTTTCATGGAGAATTTCAAGCTTCTTTTAAGTTTTTATTCAAATTGGTAATTTTTTAGCCGCAGTTTATTGCTACTGATGCTACTCTCAGGTGTAAAAACACTATGTTCATTCATAGGGGGTTTAGGGCTGCTAGCTTCATCAAAAGTATTTACAAATATTTGTTGTTTTTATGTACTTCTTTAACCAGTTCTAAAAATTTCTGGATCATAGGATATGACTCTTTCTGCCTCTGGTTCTTTGCCTATGATCCTCTCCCTCTCCTGGATACTACCTGGGATTGGGAAGAGTGATGACTCTTGGTCATTGATCTACTGGTGCCTGAGTGGTTTGGAGAAACTGGGGAATTTGGTTGGTTTACCACTCCTTGTGAACCTGAAAGAATCATATTATGCTCTCTCTTGTTCCATTGATTCTCTATAGCTCAGATAGTAGCTTGATTGTCTGTAATTGTGGCTACCCTTCCTTTCAGAGATTTAACCCTTTGGTGATTTCCAAGAGTTGTTTGAAGAATATCTCTTTGAGGGAGATATTCTGAATACTTTTTACAAATTATTTCCAGTCAAACTTGAAATTAAATTCCCTGTCTTTTATTCTCCATTGGAGAAGTTCTTTGAGGAGTTTATGGGTCAGACTAAACTGTTCTTATTCTATACAAGCCTCTCCTGGAGGGTTGTTGTTGAAAAACATCTTGAAAGGTGAAGGAATGTTCATTTCTGCATATTTTATGACCCTGATCAACTTCAACTTCTTTCCCTCTCAGGTCTCTATTGATCCTGATGGCTGATTCTCTCTGTAAGGAATAACCTCCAGGAAATCCAAAGTATTTGAAATAAGGTGCTGTCATATCTAATTTGTAGAATTTGGGTATTATCTAGCTCATTTAAATCTCTGTTCTTCTAAGAATCTATAGGTCAGTTTTGAGAAGTTATTATTGAATCTATGTATACTAATTTTTCAAGTGAGCTTTCCACCCTAATCTGGGTTAAAAAACCAAATTATAAAGGTTTTTCTCAAAGAAAAATCAAAACAATATATACTTAAAAAATGTCAGTAAAAGAAATGTGACTATATTTCTTTTTGAATAAGTATTATCATTGAAATTATCAAAAATAATAATAATTATTATCAGTTTTTCACACCAATTTGAATGAAAAAGAAGATGATCTCAAAGTTTTTCCTACAGAAAAATCCAAACAATACATACTATGTTGAAACTATTGAGAAAATGATAATAATAAAGTGTACATGCTAATTTTGGTGAAAAAATCAATTATAAGTATTTTTCTCCAACAAAAATACAAACAATATACACTTTGTATATATTATTAAAAAAATCAGTAAAAAAATAGAATTATATATTTTTTGTAAATGAATTATTACTATTGAGACTATAAATAAAAATGACAATAATCAATTTTCATGCCAATTTGGGTGAAAAATTGAATTATAAGAGTTTTCTTGTAGAAAAATTCAAAAAGAGGTACTCTGTATATATCATTATGACAAAAAAACAAAAAATATATGTTTATATATATTTTTTTGGAATCATTGTTGAAATTATCAACAATAATATTCAAGTACATTTTTCATGCCAATTTGGGTGAAAAAATGGATTATAGAAGTTTTTCTGAAAGAAAAATTCAAATAATATATCCTCTGTATATATTAGTATATAATTCTTGAAAGTTCAATTATTATTGAAATTATCAATAATAATGATTATACTCAATTTTTCATACCAATTTGGATGAAAAAATGAACTATAAAAGCTTTTGTCAAAGAAAAATTCAAAGAATATATCTTTTGATATATATAATGAAAAAAAAATCAAAATAAAAAAAAATTACTATACTATTTGTGATGGAGGGTTTTATGAATAGAAATTATATATTTATGACTCTTCAAAATTATTAAGGGAGGAAAAAAATATTTTTCCTGAAATGTTAAGTATACTGTATTGGTAATAATTTTGATTATATTATTATTATTATTTTAGTTATAAAAGATAAAAATGGAGAAAAAACATGAAATTGATCCCCTTCAGGGCTTTTGATGTTTCAAAAAGTTTCAAAAAAGCAAGAAAAAAGTGTAAAAACTTTAATAAGCATAAATATAAGCTATTAATTCGTCTAAAATAGGTAAAAAACCAGGCCAGGCCCCAAAAACGTCAGGGTGAGTTTATGATATAGCTTTAAAATTATAATAAAAGAGCTATAAATCTCAGTTTGACACGAAAATAATGATTATAAACTGATGATAAGATGGTTAAAAGGGCTATACAAAGGATGTTAGTTATGGTTAGTGCTGTTGATAGCCCTGGGTGCAGTCTTGACCTGTTGGTTTACAATGATAAATGCTACACTAATTGAAGATTATAGTTATACCTGCTATATTATAAGGGTACCACTTATTTAAGAAGCTATACCATGTAATAATACTCAGCAAAGGATGATGGATTTGCTTTTTGGTGAGGAAAAGGCTCCTTTTATCTTGTTCTGGGGTAGTGGGAGGTTTACCTCTGTGCACAACCAAAGAGTAAACATTTTCACTACTGTGGGCTGGCTTTAGGCTCTAGACGCTCAATAAAGACTAGTGTTGGGTTGAAATTTAGTTTTAGCACCACAAGTTGTCATTTTTACCCTATACAAGGTGAAAATTTTTGCCAATGGAGTTTACAGGTGTGTTTTGGTGCTTGTGACATGTAAGAAATTGTACAGGAAATATCTGTATGACTCTTATTTGTGAGTTTATGAAAAACTCAAGAATATAAATCACTTAATCCTACTTATTAGATGTGAATTCAATTATATTGACAGCTGTCCCACAGTAAGCTCACATACTGGATAATGTGGGATTATAATCTTAAAAATGAATATCTTTGTCATTTTTCAGGATATAGAGCTCAAAAGTGGCTCATTTTTAGCCCTTGCGGAGGTCTACACTGTGGAAACTCATCTGGTATTTCCAGAATTCAAATTGGAAAAGGTATAATAATTTTAAATTACAATACCAATTGATGGATTTGTTATAAATATTGCATTGAGGTTGTTTTCTCCATAACATTAATTCTAGATAAGCTATGAGGAAATTCATTTCACCATGGGAAAGCCCCAATTGTGCTCTTTAAAAATAGACCCCACTATAGGTATCTCACACTAAAGCTCCTCAAGTTAGATGAGAGGTGAATATTTTTCTCACCCTTATTTGGCTTATTTTTAGCAATAACTTCTGTAGATTTGATGCTAGCTTAAATTGGCTAGTACCATTAGATAGCTCCAATTGATATTTTCAAAGCTAACACCCATTTGATAGGGTTCTTTCTCTTCCACTGGATTTCAGATTAGAGGTAGAAATTAGGGTTTATTCTCAGTTCTTGTTTGAGCTGGAATAACTCCGTCATTCCTTATTTTATGGTTATGTAAGTTTTATATTTGAAAAGATGTGGCTTTCCTCTTCATTTAAATAATATTTATGAGATACTTTTGATTAGTCCCATTTCTGGTGGTTTTTTCTCTACCATTGGGTTTTAGTATTTTGGCTGTAATACTTGTGCTCTTGTTTTGAGTCACAGGCTGACAAAAAACCTGTTTACAAAAAGTGTGTCTATTTTTGTTTGGCATTCTTTTATCTTTAGCTTTAAGGAGAAAATAAGGCTTTATTTAATTTATAATAACAATGACTTTTTTTTCATATTTCAATGAAATTAAAAATACTAAAACACATCCTATTTCAGCCTGTGACTCAAAACCAGAGCACAATCATGACAGCCAAAATAACATAAACCAATGGTAGAGTAAAATACCACCATAAAATTGAGCTTAGCCAGCACAGATCAAAATGTATCAAAAGAAAGAGAAAAATCACCTCTTTCCAAATATAGAGCTCCCATAATTACAGGAGAATGAATAGCAAAGTTATTCAGGCTCAAAGCAGTTGGTAAGCATAAGCTTTAATATTCACCTCTAATCTAAACTACAGAGAAAGAGGCTGAAATCCATGAAATTGTTGTTTGAATTGAATCCTTCAGTCAGGTCTATCCAAAGTTACAAGAAAAACTGAGCTAGCAGCAAAATTATAGAAGTTATGGCCAAAATAAAGCCAAATAAGGGTAAATAAAATATTCACCTCCCATCCAGATTCTACAGTTTTAGTGTGAGATACTTAAAGTGGGGTAATTTTTGAAAAAGAAAAATCACAGCTATATTATGCTCCCATCCCTTACCTCATAGCCCATGTAGAACAAACATTATGGAGAAAGCAAGCTCTATACAGGATTTGAGAAAAATCCAAATCTGAATAATGGAAATTAAAAATGGTATAGATTTTCCACATTTGATTTTGCCCATACCAAATAAGGTACCATTGTGTAAACCTCATCCAGAGTTACACAATCAATCAAATTTGAGCTCAATATCTTGAAAACTGACAAAGGTATAGCAGCTTTGAGGTTACAGTCCCACAGTTGGGCCAATACACCTTTACTGTGGGACACTTTCCCATATCCTTGATTATGAGGTGACAATTCTACTATGGAGCCTGTTTATCCTTCAAGACCTCAAATTTTGGTCAATATGGAGTCCCCAAACAGTTTCTATACCACATTATATGCTTCATACATGTCAGAAGAGGGCTGTGTGGCCCCCAAATGAAAGTTTTCACCATGTATTGGTGAAAGGTATGCAGATGTGGCTTTGAAACCACATCTGAGCCCAATAAAGGCTATGCAGGCATGTTAAGAGACACAATTCAGTCCTTGGAAGCTAAACGTCTTCACTCTTCCTACATGAAAAGGTCTAGGGGACCTTTTCACCCATTTTCAGGATAAAAAGGGACCTTTCTCTGCCCAAAAGAGGAATCCCAATCCTGCTCTTACATTCATACATAGTATAACTGTTAGGCATAACCTTGGAAAATAATCAGGTTATACTCTTATCTTATTATTGTATTGCTTATTATAGCTAATCAACTGATAACAAGTGCATCCTGAGCTTTCAGTAGTGCTCACCACCACTATAATTCATAGGAAAGCCCTTATTACTACTATTAAAGCCAGCTTTTATTATAACTTACCATGTCACAGTCATGATTAAGGCTTCAAGTAGTCCTATTATAGCTTTCTCATATACTAAGAGTGATATTTTGGGGGCCTAGCCATGCTTTTGAGAAATATTTTGGACTTTTTCAGTGAAAAAGTGAGTTCTCTCTTCTGTTCTTTATTCTAATCATCTTTTTTTATTTTTATATGTAAAAGTATCTTATATAAAAACAATAATATATTGAATGCTATATATTATTAGTTTTTAAGTTGTATATAATCATATACCACTGTGTTTTTTTGACATGGTATATTTAATTTTAAATACTATAGTCTGGTTTTGGGTGCATTTTTTGATATAAAACCAAAAATACCCTTATTGTTCTTTCAATATATCTAAAAAACTCTCTGAACTGCAAATAAAAGTTTCAGAATGCATGGTTGACTATATTGGAAGTTTCAACTGTTCATATTAAACCACATCATACAGTTATTCCTGTTAACTACAGAATAAATTTGTGAGATATTTGAGTTACAGTAGTAACCAAAAATTTGTCAAAACAGTACTCTTCAAATGGGAAATTGGTATTATAAGCCCCCAAAAGAGGGGTAATACAGCCATATGTTACACCAGAGGCTATTATTTGGCATGCAAAAGCATTGTTAAGAGTCAAATACTGACATAAGCCATTATATTTGCATACTAGTGGAAGAAAACTTTATACTACTAGAAAAAAGTCACAGGAAAACCTATGGGTGACCCCTTCAGATACAGAACAATTTCAGAAAGGCAAAGGGAAGAGGAAAAGTGAAAGCCTAATCTTAAACAAGAATTGGACACCAATTGACACTCAGAGGCCCAGAAAACCACTAAGTTCTGCCTCCATACAAGGTAAAAAAACCTGATAACTTGTAAAGGGAAGATTTTAATTATCAACCCAGCTGTAACATCTAAAGGAAAATTTCCCAAAAATTCAGAAAATAGGTTTGTACAAAGCACAGTCAAAGTTAAATACCCTAAGAGAAAGAGGTTTTTCACTGATCCCAGACACTGATATCATGTCTTCTGTACACCTCAGAGACCTTGGAATCTTAAGCAACCAGGCAGAGGAGAGGGAAGGACCATTCAGAACCAGAAGAACAGGTTTTGGACAGCATGGTGAATAACAAGACACTCAGGGAGATCATGCCCATACTGCCATACACCTTTGAGTTCAACAGAGACCTCAAACCAGAGGACTGGACAGACATGGATAAAGTACTTCAGCTCCAACAAATCCTCAAATATCTGTTCCAATGAAGCATTAAAAACAAGAGGCTCAAACTGGCTTCACACTTGGAAGAACTTGGAGCAACCTTCCAGAAGTTATGTCTCAGAGAGATATATTTCAAAGACCTTATGGAAATCACCAAAGGTTGGAATCCCAAAAGGAAATTAAAACTCTTAGAAGACAGGGAAGCCAAAATCAGGAAGAATCAAGCCACAATCCAGGATATAGAGGAGAAATGGAGACAGAAAGAGTATATTATGATTAATTAAAGCTCACAAGGATTAGGCCAACCCATATCTCCAGTGGCTTCAAACCCCTCATAATACAGAAACGCAGTGGCCAAGAGTCACCATTACTCACAATTCCAGGGAGTTTCCAGGAGAAGACAAGTATCAAAGGGAAAGGAAAAGAAAGAATCAGACCCAATGATCCAGAAATTCTTGGAATTAGTGTGAGAAGTGCTTAGAAGCAAGAAATCATTGTAAATAAACCTGATAGAATCAGTACACCTACAATTAGAAATGATATACCCCTCAGAATGAACATAGTGTTGTTACAGCTGATAGTAAAATCAAAATTAATGAACTGTGGTCAAAAGGTTTCCAATTTCCAGAGAAAAATCAAAAAGGATTTGGAAAGATTCATAAAAAATATTTAAGGATACAAGAATTGATAACCTTACAAAATAGAACCATTAATACTTTTCATAAGGGCTTTTTCAAACTAAGTATATCCTCAGAAGAGACCAACAAGTGACCAAACCAAGTCGTCGAGGAGCAATACCACTGCAAGAGGAACAGGGAATACCTGGATCAAGATATTAAAATTGTTTTCAATGTCTGCAAGAACATGAAGCCACAGAGTCAGGGCTATGTTTTTGGCAACAATACACACCTCCAGTCACAGGGGCTCTTATGGAAGCAAGAGTGGCCTGGCTCCCAGGAATTAAGAGCTCACTTGGAGGGCTCCGAAGGATATAAGAAATAATAAAGATTAAATTTCTTTAAAGAAGGATAAGGGAAAAGACAAGTATGCCAAAGATAAAAGAAAAAGATAAGAATCCAACCAAGTGAATACTCAATTCACTGTTTCATCCTTCCAGAAAAGGAAATGGAATTAGTAAAGGATATGACCACCAATATCCACTGACAGGCGAGGAAGAAAAGCTGGCCAATATATGTTCAAAAGTTGAAAGACTGATCCTGGAAGGTGAGTCACTGGCTGTATTGTCTGAATTGGGTCAATACAGATCTGGGCATTGTGAAATTTGAACTGTGTGACTGAATTCCCATAGTGGAATATGAATTGGCCCAATTTGGCCAAGTACATACAGGTTGATTGATTGCCACCTGTATGGACCAATTGAGTTGTCCAAGGAGTATTGAAATACTTGATGCCTTGACAACTGATTAAAACCATGTATAACCTCTGAGAATGGCCCCTTGGAATAATCCTTAATGAAATTGCCAACCCAACTCCTGTAAGGGCCAGGTGATTGGGATCCTTGAATGGTCTTCTGTTTTCCGCCATGGATTGCCAGACTGATGAGTTAAGAAGTCCTCCTTTGAAATGGGTGTTGGATTTTGGGACCTTGATTTGGAAATATGTAATTGGGTCCTGAAAATGTCACCATTGAATTGCTGAGCAAAAATGGTGCATAATGGTATATAATACCATATATGCACCACTCCTGCAACCTTGAGTACGGGGTGAATGGAGGAGTGGAAGAATTCCCCTTAAGGTGAGGGGAAAGATTGAGCTAAGCTGATCTGGTGGCCTCTGGTGGTTACCAGAGGCCATGGTGGTTATTGGCCAAAATTGGGTCCTGAGGGTCTTTATGGCCATTTTGGTTTTGGGACCCACCTGGCCTTGGGAGCTAATGGGCTTCCCCCTTTTGGCCTCATTGGATTAGGCCAAAAGGGGCCTAATTGGCCCAAAAAGGCCATTTAGGCCCTAGACCCCCTAATGAAAAGGGGTGGCCCAGAAGGGCTGCCCCTGGCTAGGGGTCCCAGAGCCCCCTAGGAAGCAAAAGGACACCCCCATGCCCAAAAATAAGGATAAAGACCTGGGGGTTGGGGATATGGAAGAATTGGCCAGGGAGGCCAAGGATGGCAGGATATGGCCTGAGGCCATAAAAGCCGGGGAAGACTGATATGGCCAGAATTCCATAGAGCACCAGAAGGGGCCAAATTTGCCATAAAGATATGGTGTGGCCAATTGGCCCCAACTTGGTCTCAGGTTGGAATTGCTGCTACACCAATAGAGGGGGGTCATTCTTTGTGGACGTGACAGTACCCCCCTACCTTGAATGATGAGCTCCTGAGCACCAAGATAAGGTACAAGCCTGTTGAGGCTGTTGAGAAGGATTGGACGTAGGGATTCCAGAGGTGTTTGAATCTTGAAAAGAAAATTTTTGAACTGATAACAATGTTGGCATATGAGTTGAGGTTGACTTGGACTTCTCTTGACATTTGGCTTTGAAAATGTTGAAGACATGGTTTTGGCATAAAGACTTGGTATCAAGAGCTACTAGAAAATAAATTTAAGAAAATATAAAGCAGAAAAAAGGAAAAGAAAACAAAATGAAGAAAGAAAAAGAAAATAAAAAGGAAAATTGAATTTTTAGGGAGAGTCCAATATTCATCATGGATTTTGAAAGTGGCCAAGGACCTGGATAACAGAAGTTGATTCCAGGTGCTCACAGAGTGGCCAAGGTGATGCTTACAACAGAAAAGAATAGAATACCCCTAAAGGTGCATACCAGGAGTGGGACTTACTTTTGGTAATTCCTCTCCCCACCAAGCACCATACAAATTCAAACTTTTGAAGAATTGGGTCCTGGCTTGTCAGGATACAAATAATGAAAATCTTTGATGAGTTCAGGACAACTCTTGAGGTTTTCAGCTGGTTCCCATGTGGATCTTTCTGAGTATTGACTGAAACCTTTCCATTCCACCAGATACCATAGCTTTCTTCTCTTGAGCTTTGAATCCAGTATTTGAGAGACTTCCCATTCTTCTTCTTCTTCAATGATGATTGGAGGAGCATGCTCTTGATGCCGATTTGGGATTGTTGATTTCTTGACTGGTTCCAAGAGTGAAATATGGAAGACTGGGTGGATGGATTTCCATTGAGGTGGTAAGCATGAGTACTGATTTTCTTCAAGATTGGAAAAGGACCCAGCCATCTTTCAGATAGTTTTTTGGTGGGTCTGGTTGATTTGATGTTCTTGGAAGAAAGCCATATCATGTCACCAGGATTGAAAACATGTGGACTTGCTCTACTTTTATCTGCATACCTCTTAAACCAGTTTATGGCAACTTCAAGTTCTCTCTTGAAATCTTGCTGTATTGATTGGGCTTTTGTTGATAACTTTCCAGCAGCAGTATCTTGAGTGATGTGAGCTGAGTCAAATTGTGGATCTCTTCCATAAACAGTGAAAAACGGCGATTGCTTGGTTGAAGAGTGGTCAGAATTATTGTAGGCAAATTCAGCCAGAGGGAGCCAGGTGTTCCAATCATCTTGATGATAACTGACATACATCCGAAGATACTGTTCTAGTATCTGATTTATCCTCTCTGTCTGTCCATCAGTTTCTGGATGGTAAGCAGTTGACAAATCTCTTTGAATCTTGAGCTGCTAACAAAGATTGGTCCAAAAGGAAGAAGCAAAAAGGTGACCTCTATCACTGACAAGGCTTGAAGGAAGGCCATTCTTCAAAAAGATATTCTTGATGAATAAATGGGACAAATCTAGTAAAGTGATTGAAGACATTTTTGGAATGAAAACGGCCATTTTTGAGAATCTGTCCACTATGACAAGGATTGAGTCAAATGAGTTGCACAGTGGCAGTTAAGTGATGAAGTCCATTGAAAGACAAATCCAAGGAAAATTTGGAATTGGAAGAGTTTTGAGGAGTCCAAACTCCTTGTGGTGAATATTCTTGTTTCTTGACACTGTTGACAGGATGAAACATAATACTTGATGAATTGAGTCATGCCGGACCAGTGGAAATCCTGCTTGACAAGTTTGAGAGTCTTCTCTTGGCCAGGGTGTCCAGCTAGAGGAGAGTAATGATGCTTTTGAAGAATTCTGAGCTGAATTGTGGGGTCATTTGGGACCACCACCCAATCTTTGAAGAGAAGAAGTTGGGAAGAGGAATCAAGAGAATGATCCTGAATAGATTTACCTTTGCCCAATTCTTGAAGGATGCTTCAGTACTGAGAATCTTTCAATAGAGCCTTCTGAATTGAATTAATCAAATTTGAAAAAGATTCCACCTTGACTGCAAAATATCTTGAAGGTTGGACTTCATCCTGCTTGATGAGCTATTGAAAGCTCATTGGATTCTTGCTGATGAAATCCTCCCCCCTCTCTGGATAAACATTTTCCCCACGTGATAAGGCATCTGGAAGAGTAGCCAGGAGGCCAGGTCAGTAAGTGATTGAGAAATGGAATTCAGCCCAGTGGGCTTGACAGTGAGTGAGTACTTTTGAAGACATGAATTGTTGGTGAGAGCTTCAAAAGGGGAAGAGAGAGAGAAAGAAGAAAAGCCCTCTAGCGCTGAAGATCCCAGACTATGCCAAGGAGATCCTTGTCATGAATCTAATAGTTGAGCTCTGCTGGGATAAGCTTGCAGCTGTTGAATGCAATGGGATGTTTTCCTGAGTCAGAGACCTGACTCAATACAGCACCCAAAGCATAATTGGATGCATTGGTCTCTACAATGGTGGGTAGAGAAGGATTGGAGCGGTGGTGAAAGCCTCTTTGAGTTGGTGACACTGACTGAGAGCTTCCTCATTGAGGGGGAAACAGGAATATTTCTTGAGGAAGCTGGTGAGTGAACTGATCTTCTTTGAATGCTTCTTGATGAAACAGCAGGAGAAGTTGGTGAAGCCAAGAAATGATTGAAGAGCCTTGAGGTTTCTTGGAGGTGGCCAATTGAGAATCTGCTGGACTTTTGCTTGGTCCATCTTGAGGCCTTCAGAAGAAACAACATAACCAAGGTATTCTACCCTAGAGACATGAAAAAGGCACATTGAAGCCTTAGCAAAGAGGTTATTGTCTCTGAGTCTGGAAAGAACAGTGGACGCATGAGTGACATGTTCTTCCTCAGATTTGGAAAAGACCATAATGTCATCCAAATAAACCACAACATAAACATCAAGAAGATCTTGAAAAATATCATTGACAAGATTCTGAAAAGAGGCAGGAGCATTTGTGAGCCCAAATGGCATAACCAAGTACTCAAAATGCCATATTTAGTTCTGAAGCATGTCAAATGTTCATCACCCTCCTTGATTCTGAGCTGGTTATATGCACCACACAAATCAATCTTGGAGAAGATAGAAGAGGAATTAAAAAAATTGAGAATCTGATTCATAGGAGGAACAGGCTACTTGGTCTTCCTAGTAACAGCATTGAGTTTGCAGTAATCAACACACAAACAGAGGCCACCATATTTATTTTTGACAAAGAGGACAGGTGCTCCTGTTGAAGAGGAGCTTGGCCAGATGAAACCTTTCTCTACATTCTCTGAAATTTAGGCCCTGAGTGTATCTGACTCTTGTTTGGATAAAGAGTAGATCACCCCAGCTGGAGGTAGAGACCCCTCCAGCTCAATATGATGATCACAGGCATGGTGAGGAGGAAGATTCTCTGCTTTCACCTTGGAGAATACATCCAAATATTGGTGATAAGTAGAAGGAACAACCTTCATCACAGTTTCTACTTCCTCTGGCTCTTCCTCCAGGGAGTCATGATAAGAAGAAGGAGGAAGGTCTATATTCCCAAAGAAGAGATGAAGTGAAGCTACAGAATTATCTTCTCCAACATCTTGAATCTCTTTGAAGACTTCATTTCCAGATAATGGTCAGGACTGAAGGGAATTTATGGAAGGAATATGGACAGAAGATGGGAATGATGGTGTTCTAGAATCACCAACCAGAGCTTCACATGATTTGGCAGAAGAAAAGTCATTACGGAAAGAATTATAAGGATCAGAATAGTCCTTATGATCAGCATTAAAGGTGATCAGCCCTTGCCTCCAATCAATAGAAGGATTAAAATGATTTAGAAATTCAAAGCCCAATATGAAGTCTTCTCCCTTGGGAGTGTCAATGACTAAAAAGTCCCATTCAAACCTTGGGAAGGAAGGGATCTCAACCATATATTTAGTATGGTGAGTCACAAATAAGGAAGGGGACTCAGAGGAGTGCAAGATGATAAGAGGAATATTCCCTGAAAGTTCTGACATAGTCAATGAGTACTTGTGAACAAACCTCTTTGCAATAAATGAGTGTGTAGCACCAGAATCAATGAGAATACTGTAAAAACCATCAGAAAGAGAAGAAAAAACAACTAATTTGAGAGAATTCTTGACACCAGTATTCAGAATGCACAATTGTGCTCTGGATGGAAAACAGTGAAGATCATTGAACACAACATGATCTTCACTCAGGCTTTTCCCTGGCTGGGAAAACTTCCTGACGGTTGGGTAAGCTTGTTTTGAGGCCTTTTGAAACAAGACTCAAGACTATGCTTCCCACCACAATAAGTACACAAGCCCTCCTTTATTCCTATTTCTTTTTCAGAACCTTTCAACTTGAAGTCCTTATTCAATAAGGAAGAATGGGGCTTGTCCTGCTTTTGAGAATGAAAATTCTTCTTCTTATGAATTGAGCTTGAAAAATTTTGATGTTGAGAAGAGTTTGACTTTGAGGCTTCAGGCTTCTTCTCCTTTTTCCTCTCATGGTACCTGGTATTAAGCTCCAGGCTGATGTCCATTAAGTCTTGAATAGAATCAATGTTTGAAGGATGGGAGGCCAAACCCTTTCTGAAATGATGAATAAGGACCCTTTCACCCCAAACTCCTGAAATAGGCAATGTATAAGGCAACATGCCCACCTTCTTTTATTCTAAGGCCATCAAACTCTGCTTCAGCATTTCTAACTTCATTTGGGTCCCCAAATAAAGTGAAGAGTTGGGATTCAAACAATAGCCATGAATTGAGAAGATAACTTGAGTCTTGATTAGTGAGATTGGAAAGATAAGGCTCAATCCATTTTGCAGCCCTGCCAATTAAAAATGAAGTGGCATAAAGAGCTTTTGTTCTGTCTTGAGAGAAATTTTCCGGGTCATTACAAAAAATAAGCTGACAAGACTGGGTAAAACTTCTGAATTTGAAGGGTTGACTCCCATCAAAACATTCCGGTGCCTTCATAAATGGAGTCTTGAAGGCTGGTGGTCTTGAAACTTCATAGGATGCAGCAGCTTAAAGATTGGCCATAATTTGTGTCATTTGCTGCATGATGGCCAATAAGGAAGGTTCAGTCTGGTGAGATACAGGCTGGTCAGAATGGGCTAGAGTTGGTCCTCTGGTACCTTCAGATGCTCCCACAGAAGCAGGAGCAGCCTCAGTGCCATAAGACCCTTCCTCTTCCACAGAATTCTCCTCCTCCTCTTCACCATATTCACCTGGACCTCTAAATATAGTCCTTGACATGCCTGGAAAACCGCCAACTACTCCTGACAAAGAATTGGATCTTCTTGGCACTCTTCCTTCCTTCCTGGATGGTGCTGCTCCCTCCTTGACTGGTCCTCTGTCTAATTGGGCCTTCAGTGGTGGAACTGCTGGGGTCCCATCAAGAGGAGCTCTTGGAGTAGGAGTGAGAACAGCCTGAGCTCAGGCCTGAGATCTTGTCTGTCTTGCAGGAGGTGAGTGTTGGAGTGGCATGATTGAATAAAATCAAAATTTAAATGAAAATAATTAAAACTTGAATAACAACTTGAGGCAAAACCAAAATAGTCTTGAATTTAAAATCAAAATCAAATCTTGAGGAAAAATCAATAATCAATGAATCAAAATCAAATGTCAAATCAATTCAAAATCACATCTTGCAGAAAAATCCATCAATAAATTCTTGAGGCAGATCAATTTATGTCAAAATTCTTGATGTGAAAAATCAGCGAAATCAATGAAATCTTCAGGTCAATCAATTTTCTTGAAGTCAATGTCAATTTATGTCAAATCAATCAGTCAAAATCAAAATCAAGTGAAATATTCTTGAAAAAAAATCAAAATTCTTGAAGAACAGCTCAAATATGAATCTTGATGTGAAGACGTGTCTTAATGATAATAAAGATCAATTTGAATTTCAATCATGAGGCCTGAGTACAAAGTATTTGATGAATTGAATGAAGATGAGAATGAGATAAGAATTCAAAAAAGAGAAACAAAAAATAAAATTGGGGTCAGCTTTCAATTTTCAGAATGAAGAATGAATGAGAGAAAATGGAGAGGTGATGATGAATCATAAGATCATAAAACGTTAAAGAGTCATAATTTTGATTAAGTGAAATGAAGGAATTGAAAAATAAGAATGAATGAAAAGAAGGAGAATTATGAGTTAATTAATAGAATTTCACAGGGGCTCTCATGGAAGCAAGAGTGGCCTGGCACTCAGGAATTAAGAGCTCACTTGAAGGGCTCCAAAGGATATAAGAAATAATAGAGATTAAATTTCTTTAAAGAAGAATAAGGGAAAAGAAAAGAATGCCAAAGATAAAAGAAAAAGATAAGAAGCCAACCAAGTGAATCCTAAATTCACTGTTTCAACCTTCCAGAAAAGGAAATGGAATTAGTAAAGGATATGACCACCAATATCCACTGACAGGCAAGGAAGAAAAAAGAAAAGGTGCTGAATGACTGACTTAAGATTATCAGTATTAACCTTAATGAAGTAAAAGAAAATAAAGATAAAAATAAATCCAATATATTAATTAACTGGGGAGAAAGTCCCCAGGTGCTGAAAGGTGGCCAGTATATGTTCAAAAGTTGAAAGACTGATCCTGGAAGGTGAGTCACTGGCTGTATTGTCTGAATTGGGTCAATACAGATCTGGCCATCTTGAAGGTTGAGCTGTGTGACTGAATTCCCACAGTGAAATATGAATTGGCCCAATTGGGCCAAGTACATACAGGTTGATTTATTGCTGCCTGTATGGACCAATTGAGTTGTCCCACGAGTATTGAAATACTTGCTGCCTTGACAACTGATTGAAACAATGTATACCCTCTGCAAATGGCCCCTTGGAATAATCCTGAATGAAATTGCCAATCCAACTCCTGCAAGGGCCAGGTGATTGGGATCCTTGAATGGTCTTCTGATTGTCACCATGGATTACCAGACTGATGAGTTAAGAAGTCCTCCTTTGAAATGGGCATTGGATTTTGGGTGCTTGATTTGGAAAGATGGAATTGGGTCCTGAAAACGTCACCATTGAATTTCTGAGCAAAAATGGTGCATAATGGTATATAATAACATATATGCACCACTCCTGCAACCTTGAGTACGGGGTTCATGGAGGAGTGGAAGAATTCCCCTTAAGGTGAAGGGAAAGATTGAACTGAGCTGATCTAGTGGCCTCTGGTGGTTATTGGACAAAATTTGGTCCTGAGGGTCTTTATGGCCATTTTGGGGCCAAAATTGGCTCAGGTGGGCCCAATTGTGGTTTGGGGGCTAATGGGCTGCCCCTTTGGCCCCTTTTGGCCTCATTGGAATAGGCCAAAAGGGGCTTAATTGGCCCACAAACCGCAGACCGTAGAAGCCATAGGGGGCCTAAATAGCCCAGAAAGGCCATTTAGGCCCTAGACCCCTAATGAGAAGGGGCTGGTTCCAGGTAGGGGGCCCAGAACCCCCTAGGAAATAAAAGGACACCCCCAGGCCCAAAAATAAGGATAAAGACCTGGGGGTTGGGGATATGGAAGAATTGGCCAGGGAGGCCAAGGATGGCAGGATATGGCCTGAGGTCATAAAAGCCAGGGAAGAGTGATATGGCCAAAATTCCATAGAGCACCAGAAGGGGTCAAATTGGCCATAAAGATATGGTGTGGCCAATTGGCCCCAACTTGGTCTCAGGTTGGAATTGCCGCAACACCAATAGAGGAGGGTCATTCTTCATGGTTGTGACACCTCCAAGAGGACATTAAAAGATATGCCCCAATGGAGCGTACTCACATATCCCCATCACAATACCAAGATGGAGAGAATATGATCTAGTCAGAGAAGGAAGCCTTGAAACAGCTTTCAGAAGCCACAAGCTGGCCAAAATTCTCTTGTGTAGGAGAATATGATAATATGGAGCTCATTGATTCTATTGATGGACTCTTCATTGATGTGCCAAGTATACCAGACTACTGGATCACAGCTAGACTGAACACAGCACTAAAAGTACAGGCCAGTCTTTGGTACACAGAAATGAAAGAAATCCATGAAAGAAGAAACTAGCCATGGTGGAAGAGTCAGATAATCCAAAAGTACAGTAATGGTACTTGAATATGGCAAAATCCCATTTCATTTTGAAATGACAAATACTCAGTGGGCAAAATCCTTATGAGTGGTGTCTTAAACAGTCTAAAAGACTTAAATCCATTGATCCTTGTATGAAAATTCAAATGAGGAAGCACAAACTCCTGACACAAATTACAGGAGAACTGGAGCATGCAGTGAAATGCATGTCCAACCAAATTTTAACTCTAGATTAAATTTCCAACACCTTGAAATATGTAAGGAAAAGGAAAAATATAGGGAAATATTCCTTATATAAAGGAAATGGTTTCAGAGAGAAACAGCCTTTCAGGGTTGAAAATAAAGACAAACCCATAGAAGGAGTGGCAGAAGTTACTAAGAAGAAGAACTCTTGTCACAATTGTGGGTCAGACAACCATTATTCTAACAACTGTTGAAAGGAAAAACAAAAGTCTATGCCATTGAAAAAGTCCCAGAGGAAGAAATACAAGCAGAGGATTCTGAATCTGACTCCATGGGTTATGCCATCAGAGAAATCTCTGATGATGACCAAGACCCAGGAGAGGAAACCCAATTGAAAATTCAGGAAATAAATCTGGAGGCAGGATTACCACAAGAAACTGAAACTAATAACTTTTGCAAACAAATTCAAGATTGACATACCTTCCTAGTCACACCAACTAAAGGAATGGAATATACTTATAGGACAGTCACAAAGATGACTGTTTGTGTTTACAATTCTCAAAAACCATTTATCATTTAAATTAGTGCACACTTCTGAATAGTGGCCAGAGAATATTGGGATAAACATTTCCCAAATTGGGAAAAAACTCTTTCCAGCTAAGGCAAAGAATTTTAAAAGTGCATCAGGAAAGATGAAATCTATTGGGACTATTATCAAAGAGATAATTATACCCCACAGGAAAGGTAATATCAGACTCAACCCAGAATTTTTAGTGCTTGAAGATACCCACATCCAAGGTTTCCTATTGAGAACAGACTAAAAAAGGATGAATGGCATTGATATCTACAATAGTAAAAATAGGCACCTTACCATAGGTAAAAACAAGAAGAAGAAATTTTTCCTTGATATATACCAATTTTTTAATCAAGACCCCTTGGAAGAAGTACTTAATGAATTCAAAGAGGGAAGATTAAGTGCTAACCTCACTAGTAAACAGAAACTTAGTCTACTAAATGTTTTGAGGAAGAATTGACCAGCATTTTCCATAGGGGATGAAGCCTTAGGAAAAATCAGAGGCCATGGTATGGAGTTATATCTAGATTTAGAAAGAACTTACCCACCCATTCTTAGAAGACCTACATATCCAAAAATCCTGGAAGCTAGGAAAGTAATTGAAAAGCATGTCAATAAACTCCTAGATATAGATATCATAAGAAAGATATGGCACAATGAAATAGTGGAATTAACCACACCTTTCCTTAGAAATTTGCATCATGGTAAGTCTAGATTGAGTGGAGACTTCAGAGCATTGAACAACTACACCAAAGCTGACAGGTACCCTATGCTTTAGATAAGCTGGAAAAAGCCAAATACATCACCAAGATGGATTTTATGGAAGGCTTCCACCAAACTTTAATTAAACCAAACCCTATGAAGCTACTCATAATCATATGCCACATAGGTATATATGAGTACACCAAGATGCCATTTGGAATCCAAAATTTAGCAGCCTACTTCCAAAGGATGATGGACACAATATTTCAAGAAGAAATATTAGAAGGATGGATGGTAATATATATTGATGATATAATTATATATTCAGAACAATGTGAAGACCATGTGAAATACATAGAAAGAGTCTTGAGTAAATGCACACCCATTAATCTGAAGATTTCACCTAAAAAGTGTAATTGTGGCCAACAGGAACTATTGGCACTGAGACATAGATTATCAGTCCTTAGCCTGGCCATATATCAGAAAAAAGTAGCAAAAGTACTGCAAAAGACAGTACCAAAGAACATCAAAGAGATGCCATAATGCCTTAGGTTTTCTAGCAGCTACAGAAACCACATCAAACATTTTTCCCACATACCTAGAAGCTTATATAAGCTATGTTCAAAAGATTAAGTTTTTGAAATTGAAAAAGAGAAGAGGGATTAATATGAGAGGATAAAGCATGAAATCACTAAGGCACCTGTCCTTATTTTACCTGACTTTGAATTACCATTCAAGCTGTAGCTATATGAAGCTTGCAGCCAAGGATTAGGGGAAGCCCTTCACTAAAGAGAAATTGTATATGGTGAACCTAGAGAAGGGGTAATCTGTTATATCTCCAGACAGCTGAAAGATTCAGAGGCCAGATATGGAGTAACCCAGAAAGAATGCTTATGTTTATTTTGTGCCCTAGGAAAACTCCATTAACATTTGGTGGGTTCAGTATTTGGATTTTACACGGACTGAACTTCACTCAAGTCTTTTCTCAAAATGGATACTACTAATAGACACATATTGTGATGGAAAATAGCCATCCAAGAGTATAGAGACAATATGACCATCATATACAAGGAGGACAAAATCCATACTAATGCATATGGCCACTTGACAATGTAGAAATAAATCCAGTTTATGATCCAGAATTAGAGGCCAAAGTTCCTATCCATCTTATGGAAATAGATAGGAAGAAGAACTTCAGATTTTCTGAATTGGCACCAGGAAGTGGTAATTCAGATACTGACCAAAGTAGACCAGAGGAGACAGAGACTCCTATTTTGGGGATAAGTTCCTCCAAGCTTCACAATGAATTTTTCAGCTAAGCTATTAAATCTCATTCCAAACACAAACAGTGTAGCATATTGTTTCAGCTCCTTCAGAAAAATACAGGAGCCCAGAACTGGAATTCCAGTTAGAGGAACCCTGGTTTGGATATTATAAGTACCATAAATATTTCCTCATAGATGGAATATTTTATCACAGAGAGAAGCACACTAGTGCCCTCACAGTGATATACAGGGACCATATCCCCCCGATCCTTCAATAATTGCATGACTGCCCCTAGATGGAAAAAAATTACTGGAGACAGGACAAAGGAGAGGGTAGAAAGCGAAGCTTGGTGTCCTCAATTGAAGAAATAGTTTAGTGAATACATCAAAACTTGTGAAAGATGCTAGAAGGAAAACAGTAAAAATGGAAAGAAGTATGGAATACTACAGCGCATAGAGGAGCCCAAGAACCCATGGGAGACCATCAACATGGACTGGGTAACAGGACTTGTCCCAGGAAGCAACAAGAGCTTTGATGATTTCCTAGTCATAGTAGACAGGTATAGCAAAAGTTTCAGATGCCCAAAATTCTACAAAGAGGAAACAGCTATGTATGAAGAACTGTTATTCTTGAATAACATCATAGCTAAATGTGGAGTCCTAAAATAATCATTAGTGACAAGAAACTAAATTTCACATCAGAATTTTTAACTAACCTCTATGATATGCTTGGAAAAAACCACAGACAGATGGACTAGCTGAAAGGATGATCCAAACAATGGAGGACATCATAAGAAGATTCTGTGCATATGGCATGGAATACAAGGACCATGAAGGGTACACCTATGACTGGGGTACACTTCTATCAGCTATCCAACTGGCTTATAATACATTTCAGAACTTTACCACAGGTAAATAACCCTCACTGGTACAGAAAGGGGGAACCCTCTATTGCCTGTGGATCACTTGAAGAAAAACCTTCTGATTATCCACCTCACAGCCAAATACCTTGATTATATGTGAAAGAGGGAATGTGATACTGCTGAAAGATGCCTAGCTGAGGCAAAGGAATACAACAAGCAGAGGTATGACAAGACCCACAAGGAAAAAGACTTCAGAGAAAGGTACCAAGTGTTAATGTCTACTTTCAATTTAAATAAACTCAAATGCCCAAATAAGATGAAAGACTTTTTTTGGGAACATTCAATATCATCAAATTGCTAGGGGAAAATTCAGTAGAGGTCAGACTCACAGAGGAACTATCTTGGAAATACCCAGTGTTCCCAGTGAGTTTAGTCAAACCTTACCACAAAGCAGGAAAGGCTAAGCTCCCCTCCAGAAACAAGAGCCACACTCCACAGGACATAGTGGAAGTAGAATACTCCCCTGGCCCAGTAAAGAAGATCATTAAATCCAGGAAGATAAGACTTAATGGAAAGGACCATAGACAATATTTGATCAGATTTAAAAGCCAAAGAGCTGATAAAGATAAATGGTTGGCAGAAGATTCCATAACAGATGGTGACCTTCACCTGAGAGGATTCAGAGCCTCTAGGAGGGCTGAAAAGTCTCATCAATGATGAGCCTGTTTAGAGGGAGGGTATGTCAGCCTATGACTCAAAACCAGAGCACAAGAATTACAGCCAAAATACTCTAAACCAATGGTAGAGTAAGATACCACCAAAACATGGATTTGAGCCAAAACAGCTCAAAATGAATCAAAATAAAGTGGAAAGTAACCTCTTTCAAAATATACAACTCCTATAGTCATGTAAGGTGTGGATATGAAACTTTGATTAAAAATCAAGTACTTTTCCTGTCCTCAAAATTTGTATAAGGTAAAATTCTGTTAAAAATAGTATGAAATATTATTTTTAAGAGAAAACACGCCAAATTTATTGTTTATAACTTTATTAGTATAAAACAATAATATTATAAAAATTTATTGTTTTACCAACAATAAAAATTTATCCAAAAAATACTCTACAAGAGATATTTTAAGGCTACAAAAGAAATTTCTTCAAGAGCAATTTCAATTGGAATTAATTGAGCAAAGAACTGCAAGCAATTAATTAAAGAACAAAGTCTTTAAAAAGAATATTAAAGAGAAAACACGCCCAAAAGTGACCAGAGTGAATTTGGAAACAAAGTGACAAAGTTAACAGTGATGAAAGATGCTTTAATTCACTTCTGGGGTGGTTCAGGGGTAAAAATGATTATAAGAGTTACAAACAATGATTATAATGATTTTTTCACGTGGTTAAAAGGATTAAAATGATTTAAAAGTGGTGGTTGGAATTTTTGATTGATTGTTTAACAGTGTTTAAACTAATTAACAAAAGGAAAAGATTCTAACATGAAGAGAAAAGTGGGGCAAAGAAGACATTCTTTTATAGCCATCAATTCTCTTACTCCAAAAGTAAAATTTACTCTTGTCAGTCGTGAGAAACAGTCTGACAACAGAAAAACCAATTATGGCATCATTGAACCCTGGTTTAGACCAAAAAAGGGCTGGTTTAAGCCATTTTTAGCCATTTTTAGCCATTTTAGACCCTTAAATCAGCCATTACTATAGCAATACCAGGCCTAGAGCCTTCAAAGCACGTCAGAATGTGTGTCAGAGGCGTAGAAACCAGTTAAAACTGTTTTTATTATGATTGTTTTATCTTAAGGGTAGTTTTACCCTCTTGGCAACAGCTAAAACTACCCCAGTTGGTATCAAAACCTCATCATCAATTGAGTCCACAGACCCTGTAACTCAATTCCAGGCCAAAAGTGATGAACTTTTGCGTGAATTTTGACATCCCACGCCTGTCAGCAAGGATTTTGGGGGTCTAGCTCCCCCTTAGAGCTGGAGTTCCTTTTCCCCCCCAAATTTAATCTTTCCAATTTATTTTTCCTTTAATTCCTCATCATGTATTATACTTATACTTTACATATGTAATTCAATTCAATTGTACAGTACAATACAGTAATAATTGACACCTCATATGTAAATCAAAGTTCACTTATGTAATACACGCGCACATTTTGACATTTCAATTGAATTCAATTGAAAATACTTCAATTCCTCATAACTTCTAAACTAAACACAACACCTCAATTTTAACACAAAATTTGATGGTTAACACCACATGTGGTGTGAATTAAATTAAGGTTTTGAGGATTTTCAACTTTTGTATTGAAAATACTAAAAACTTAATTTAAGCTTATTTAGAGTTGAGTTACAAGAATTTCACTCAGAGGTGACCCCACCTGATTTTTTATGAGGAATCCAATGGCGAAATAATTTTTATATGTTTATTTATTGGATAAAAAGTTATAATAATTTTTATTTAACTTTTTTCCAAATTTATTTATTTTTTCACAATTTTGTTAAAATTTCATTTTTACTTAATTTTTTCAAGTATAAATGTAATTTTACACTTACAAAATTTAATGTATTTTTATTTTTAAATTGTAATTAATTTTTTATTTTTAATATAATTTTATATTTATATTTTGATTTTTATCTTAATAATATAAATAAATTTATTTTATTTATATTAATATGTTAATTTTGTATTTGTGGTCTTTTGGGTATATGAAATTACCTCTAAGGCTCACAAGTCACCAGGTAAAAATAACAAAGTTATTCAGGCTCAAAGCAATTGCTGGGCATAAACCTTGATTTTCACATCTCGTCTAAGACCCAGAGAAAAAGGCTGAACCCCATCAAATGGGTGTCCAAATGGGAGTTCTCAGTCAGGGTATCCAATGGTACTAGCCAAACTGAGCTATCATGAAAGCTACAGAAGGTATGGAAAAAATAAAGCCAAATAAGAGTAAATAAAATATTCACCTCTCATCTAACTCCCACAGTTTTTGTGTGGGATAATCACAGTGGGGTAATTTGGGAAAGAGAAAAATCAGGTCTATATTATGGTTCTATTCCTTCTTTCATAGCTCATCCAGAACAAAAGCTCCAGAGAAAAGAATTTTTAGACATTATCTGAGAAAAATCCAAATCTGAATAATGGAAATTAAAAATGGTATAACTTTGCTACATTTAATGTTACCCATACCAAAGGAGGTATCATTGTGTACACCTCATCTAGGGATGAACAATGAGCCAACTTTGATCTCAATATCTTAAAAAATTACAAAGGTATAGCTGTTTTAAGGTTAAAATTTCACAGTTGGGCCAATACACCTTTACTGTGGGATACTTTCCCATATTTTTGAAAATGAGGTGTCAATTCTATAAAGAAGCCTGTTTATCATAGTTTGGTCAATATGGCACCCCATCCAAGCTCTTTAGAGAATTCTACATGCCATACATGTCAGAGGATGGCTGTGTGGTCCCATAATGAAAACTTTCACCCTTTATTGGTGAAACATGCCCAGATGTGGTTTCAAAGCCACATCTGAGCCCAATACAGGCTATACAGTAATGGTAAGAACCACAATCCAGTCCTTTAAAGTGAAAAATCTTCAAACCTCATACGTAAACATGTCTAGAGGACCTTTTAATCCATTTTAATGATAAAAAAGGAGCTTTTCTGCCCAAAAGAGGAATCCCCATCCTGCTCTTATATTCCTACACAGTACAACAGTCAAAAAAAATATACTTTTAGAAAATGATCAGGATATACTCTTATCTTAGGATTGTATTGCTTATTATAGTTAATCAACTGCTAACCAGTGCATCCTGGGCTTTCAGTAGCACTCACCACCAATATAGCTCATAGTAAAGCCCCTATTACTACTATGAAAGATATTTTTTATTTTAAATTACCATATCACAGTAATAGTTAAAGTTTTTAATACTCTCATTATAACTTCATCATAGACTCAGACTGACATCCTATTTGCAGGCTTATCACTTATTAAATTCTATATTATTATTAGCATTCTTAAAAAATTTCCAGTTAAATATGAAAAAATCAACATCTATTTTAGGTTTTATCATTCATGAAATTTATCTGGAATTTTTCATACAATTTCCATAAATTTTTGAAAGAATATATATAAGACTTAGATTCTTAGTTTATGTTCTGCGTGTATCAATTCTCAATTAAGCTTCTTGAAATGAGTTAATTTGGAAGTTGATTTTTTCAAACTTTCAGAGAACTGAATAAGTGATAAGCAGAAAATATTTCAATTATTTTCCCTTGCAAGGTAAGTAAAAAAATTAAAACTCTAGCTATAAATAATTCTTGTTTTTTATTTTAACTCTGAATATAGTTTTCAAAAAATAATTATGCTACCACCACAGGAACATAGCATCAGTACACCACCATGATACAAAATTGACCATTGAACAAAACTAGGTTGGTGGTATCATTGGACCCCACATTTCACTTTATAAATAAACAATTATAATCAATGATTCACCAATTCATAATTTTTAAGCCAGGGGACTCAAAAATCTATGAATGAGCCCCCTAATTAAGTTTGAAGAAGTGCAAGAACTCCTTGTAAAACAAGGAAAAGGAATACATCAGCACATACCTGGAGATCTGAATACACAGCTTTCTTCCTAGATGAATATCAATCCATGCACAATCTAGGAAAGTACACATATTCTGAAAATATTGGAAAGGAGGCATGGATTTTCATTGTACATTTACTCTGGAAAAATTAGGGAAAATAAGAAGGATAATGTAGGTTTTTAATAAAACTTTAACCATTAGCTTGGAAAAAACAGGCTTATTAAAACATCATAATGAGAGAAAAATAAATCATATCAAATATGAATTATTGCATTCCCTCAGTGATTCTTGGTGAAATAATAGAAAAAAATCAGTTTTTTCTGTTGATTAATTCTGGATAAACTTGAAGAAGCATCATCCCAATTTCAGCTACAAGAATTTGAAGGAAATGTGATTCCAAAATTACAAGCTTTATCACAAGGCCTTTGGACCTACTTATGCAAATGGATCTGATTGTAAAGAAAGCTTGTATATAAAAATTTCTTATTTATCATAAGAAAAATCAGAAGCAAGTGATTAGAAATTATCAATAGACTCATAGCTTTAACAAGGGCTTTTGTACCAATTATATAATTGCTTAAGTGATTCAAATTATGACTCCTTTGTCATTTAAAATTTCCCAGAGGAAAATCCAAGCTCAAAAACTAATAATAAAGAAATTTTGAGAAGGATTCTGAATCAATAGTTTCATTTAATATAGGTGTGGTAATCAAAAAGATGATAGCTGAGTCAGATATAGAAGCAAAACTTCCTAAAACTGTGCTTATAAATCCCAATCTATCATTTAGAAAATATATCCAAATATTGTAATCTTGCCAAAGTATTCTATTGAGAAAATATTGATTCCTTTATTACATGATTATTTTGGAATTTTATTACAATACAACAATCTTTTTTAACAATTATCAATAATATTGATAGAAAAATATAATGAATCTGAAAATTTACCTGATTTTGTACTAGTAGGTGGTCTCAAACCTTCCAAATCCCATATGAAAAAAGAAGGTTTGTTGGGGCCAAATACCACATTTCATTTTTGGGATTTTGCAAATTCCAGAGATATTTTTCTGTTGGATTTCTGGATACCAAAACTAACATTTCCCCTCTGAAAATTCAACATAAAATTAGCCCCTCATATTCCAATCTTATACTTAGTAATTACTCCTCTCTCACTTTTTCCAACCTACCTTGATAATTCTGCAAAGAGAAACTTGTAATTAGATCTTCAATTATTTATTAGCTTTATAAGATATATATATCTTTGAAGATGAAAATGATGAAGAAATTGAAGAATTTATTTATTTCATACATACCATTTATGAAAAGCAGCACATTAAGCCATGCAAATCAAATCCTGAACCATATATATATACCACAAATGAATTAATCATCTTAACTGAGGATAAAGTTAGAAAATTATGATGTACAACATATGACTCTTTTCAATTATGAGCTCAGATGATCTATAAAAATTCAGAATTTCAAACAACTTTTATATTTAAGAAAAGAAATCCTTTATTTTTTCTGTTAAAATTGGGGTCAAATGGGAATGGCGTAGAATTGGATAAAATGTATTTTATTTTTGGAATGAGGCAGGGTACAATTGTTTTATATACTCAGAGGATTACTTTATAGATGGTGAATCATATTTTCATTGTGAAAAGAGGTGTTTATTTATGGATTTGGATGTTTTTCAATCTTTGGAGTTTTTTCAGAGCTTATATATAAAAGGAAATTAAGGTGCCCAATGTCTCCAACATGAATTTGATATAAACATACAATT
Organism: Austropuccinia psidii; assembly: GCA_023105745.1. Classification (NCBI taxonomy): domain Eukaryota; kingdom Fungi; phylum Basidiomycota; class Pucciniomycetes; order Pucciniales; family Sphaerophragmiaceae; genus Austropuccinia; species Austropuccinia psidii. The sequence goes on along the minus strand of JALGQZ010000003.1, from coordinate 61,527,556 downwards.
AATTGAATTAAATTTTGGTTGAACTGGCTCATTTTATGATTCAAATGTATATCAGCTTATGAAGATAGAGAAGTATCCCCACAATTTTCATTCAGAGGATAAGTATTTACTTTATTATTCATCATATTCAAGCCCTCTATATATAGTAACAGCATTTAAGGGTGCAGAAACTCATGAAAAAAGTAATAGTAGTTTTAATCTCTTCCTTTCAAAATCCAGGGTTCACATCAAGAATGCTCTTTGAATTCTTGAGGGACACTGGTCATAATTATGAGAGATGCAGAGTCAGATGAGGAATGAGGTCAATATTCAGAAGCTTGCTTATTGGGTTGTTTTCTGCATCATCTTTCAAAATATTTTGCAAAATTTGTGTGTTATTCCATACCTATTCTTCCAAGGTTCAAATCCCCAAGATCACAGCTGAAAAGGTATTCAAAGAAGTAAAAAAACATGTTAATAAAATAAATGAAATAAAGATAAAAAAGTGAAAAGTAAAAAATAAAACCATTTAAAAAAAGAAGAAGAGAATTACATTGAAATATAAAAATAACTGCTCTACTTGAATCTACATCAAGCTCTACCTATAGTTACATATTGCCTCAACTCTATAAGATAAATAATTCTCTAGATATCATGGATTAAAGAAAAAATTAACAATAATCTACACTCAATGCTAGGTACAAGAATATGCTTCAAAGAATTCTAATATGGTTCAAATATTAAATTTGAAAAATAATATGTAAAGCTACATAAGTGAGACCATTACTGTGACAAAAATATGTGTTACCTTTATTTACATAAAAACAAAACTTACATATAGATTAACATGGTGTTACATTAATCAGTTACCACCTAAACTCCCATAACAAAACATTAGAGGTATTATTTACAAATTCAATTTTACATATAAATATAATAAACTAGATATAGCTCAAGTCTGTGCAGAAGAGAAATAGGTTTAGTATATATAATAATACAGATAAAAAATGGTGCAATAAACCAAAAATATTGTGAAATATCTGTATAAAAGGACACAATTTAGATTTTTATCACCAGAAATATTCTCTCAAGGCTGTGAATGATAGAACTGAAGTTTTCCCAGATATCATTATAGTTCAGAGCAAATATGGTGCAATATCTTGATCAGATGACACCATCTCAAATCGAACCACTAGAAAAAAAGATCTCAAGACTGTGAACTGAAAATAAGAAAGTTTAGAATGGTGCAATTAACCAAAAATATGATTCAATATCTGTCTCAAATGAAAGAATTTAGAAGTTTCTCACCAGCAAAATTCCCCCAAGGCTGTGTATAATATGATTAAGGTTTGGTTCAAAACAAATATGTTGCAATATCTTGATTGGATGACACCATTTCAAATCTAATCCCTAGAAAAAAGATCTGAAGCCTGTGCACTGGGAATAATGAATTTCAGAATGGTGAACTCAACCAAAAATATTGTTAAATATCTGTATCAAATGAAACAATTTATAAGTTTCTTACAAGAAAAACTCTCTCAAGGCTGTTCATAATGGGAATAAAGTTTAGTTGAAATGACAGTTTAATTTAAAATATATGGTAAAATCAACCAAACATATGGTTCAATATCCTGGTAAAGCAACTAAATTTGAGGTTCAACCACTAGTCAAAATATCTCAAGGCTGTGAACTTCCAATAATAAAGTTAAGAATGGTACACTCAACCCAACATATGGTGCAATATCTTGGTCAAATTCCACCATTCCAAATTTTCTCACCAGAAAAAATGTCTCAAGGTAGAATTATCTTTGAAATGCTGTATGGTGGGTACAAAATGTATAAATAAATGGCCTCTTTTCCTGTTTTCTCTCATGCTTCTGATCCACACAACAATCTTGGGGGCCAAACCATCCCTTCTGTAGTAGGATAATCTAGTATTATATAGAAAAGAGCAGTAGAAAGGCCCAGTATCTTGTTGTATTATTTATTATTGATTCATAAAGGATATTTATAATATTATTGAAATATTTTTAATATTATTTAATATTATTACGATTATAGTAGCAGTGTTGAAGTAGTTCTTGAAGATATTATCATTATTTATCTTATCAATTTTGTCAATAACCTTTATTTATCAAAGGGATATATCCTTTTACCCTTATAGCTTATATCATAACCCTCATAAATATATTGGATTATACTTATATTAATCATAATTGTATTATATTAACATTATATTATATATATCTTACCATTATATTAACCATAGCCACCCTTACAAGAATAAAATCACCCATAAATACCTTTATCTATACTGGTAGTATTATTAAATTACCTTTGAGACCTGAAATATCTATCAAGATTATTTTCAATACTAATAGTTATCTTAAAGAATAGTCTTGAAAATCTCAGTTATTCAAAAGGAGAAATCCTCAGAGAAAGGATTCAAAAAATTATATCATCAATAAAAAGCATTTAAGAAACCCCCATTGTTATAAAGTTTTCAAAATTTCCATTATTATTATATTTATACTATTCTTACAGACTGATAGACACTTCTGACTAAAATTCTCCATTTGAAAATTCACAAAATTGATTAATTTATTTGTGATCTCATCAAGAGGGTATATTTTCCAGTATATTTACAGGGGCAGCTAAAACACCTTAGTACCCATGGTTATTGGCTAATTCTGTAGTTCAAAACAGACTCACAAAAAGTTTACCCCTTAAGGTACTTCCTATTATTTATCCCATAACAAAAGGAGTTCCAACATATGGTGTCCCAACAGTGGCCTTTTAGTCTAAAGTATCATTAATAAGATCACATTATCAATATTAAAGGTGAAATCTTAATCATCCCAAAACAAAATATAAAACAATCATGAAAAAATCATAGAAGAAACATAAAAGAAAGAATAAAAAATCATAAAAAAATTCAAAAGGAAATAATCATCATTGTAGATCACAATTATAATGGAAGAATCATCATCATCAAAGATGGCTCTAACCTTGGAGGAGGAATTGGAGAAAGAGAAGTCCAGAATTAAAGAATTGGGTCAGGAGAAAAGTGAATAAGCAGATATTTTTATTTGGAAAATGATGAAGAAATTCAAAATAAAATTCTAGTATTACAAAAAGATACGCAAATAGCTGCAAAAAGATATGGAAAGAAAACAAATTAAAGTTAATTATCACCTGGACCTACTACTGGGGATGCAACTATTGAAAGAATGCTCAGACCCCAGAGACTATTACCATCACCAACCCCAAGGACATTTGAAACATAAACACCAGGAACATTTCTAAGAGTAGAAAGATTTGCAAAAAGGGTATATATTACAACACCAACCCAGAAGCCTGAAATAGTTACAATACCCACAAGAAATATTTTTAAAATAAAGGCAAAGGAATATAATCTCAGCTCTGATGGAAGTCAATTTGAGGATTATATAAAGAGAGCTTAAAGTATAGTATCAATTGAAGGAGCCAATGAAAGGGATTGGGCCATGAAAATACAATTCTGGAGTGAAGATAACAATCTCAGATACGAAATGGAGTATTGGTTACAATTTAAAAATGAAGTTATCAGTAAATGGGGAAAGGGGGAAAAGAAAGAAGAAATCAGAAATATTCATTAACAAGAATGTTTCTTCAAACTAAACAGGAAGGAGGAGTCAAGAGCTTGCCCCAATATAGAAAGTGTATTGGGGAATATGACAAAATTTCAAAATATCCACTTAAGTGTGGGTATATAAAAAAAGAAAATGATTATGAAAAGGGTTTTTATTCTTTATCACTTAAAATTAGAATTAGTGTTAGTAAAGAAATTATTGAAGACAGGAACAGGGTTCATACAAGAGATGGTGGATATATATTACCTTCAATGGATATTCTCAGAAATTATATTGAGGAAGAATAGGAGGAAGCAGTAGTTATTAAAGGGAAGTCACAATTATCAAAGAAAGATTGGATAAAAAGTAAAGAAGAAATTCATATTCAAAGATAAAAGCTGGGAGGAGGTTCTCAAGAAAATGAAGGACATTACACAAAAAATAAAGAATCCACCAGCTCAAGAAGCCCTCAAAAGAAGTAAATCCAGTTAAGGATGTTTTGGATCAACTGAAAGAGCTATCAGAGGCTGTTAACACACTAAAGAAGTTTTGGAAGTATAAACCAAACCTGAAAGGGTCAGGATTAGTACCAAATTCACAGCCATTCAGACCCAAAAATGCCCAGGAACACTTACCTGAAAATTGTCAATCTTATGTGCCAGAGACTTGTTATCCAAGACCACCCTTAAAGCATTATTACTGTTCTTAAAATAGTCACTAACTGACAATATGCAGCTCTTTGGAAGAATATATGAAAAAAATAATTATCAATAGGCAAGGAATAAACCTCAATTACCCTAATTTCCAAAGGGTAACCTCAGAGGGAACCAAATCTCCAAAGGATTTAGTCAGGAAATTTTAGAAGGAGAAAAAGGTAATCTCAAAAAAGATGATTGAAAATTTAAATCCTGTATCAAGACCAGATTATCAAAAGATAGTTGAGCTGAAGAAGGAAGAAAAAAGTTTCAATTGCTCAAGTAGAAGACTGGGGTAATTGGGAACCACCAACATTATCTTCACCCACTGATATTTTTCAAAAACAAGCAACTATCAGACATACAAAGAAAATATTGGCTAAGAGAGAAAGCCGAAAGAAAGAAGATTCTCAAACTAAAAAACACATACTACCAAGAACCCATCATTATTATGAGGCGGAAGAAGAGATGAAGATAATTTTTCCAGCCAAATATAAATATAAAAATACTACAAGAAATGAAACATTTTAAGGAAATGAAAGTAAAGAATAAGAGAATGTTTAAGAGGAAAGTTAAAAGCTAAATAAAAATATTGTTCATTACAAAATTTAAAATAAAGAAATAATATGTAGTAAAACAAGAATAAAGAATTAAAACTGTAATTTGCAATTTAAAATGTGATAAAGAGAATCTTGTAACAGAAAATAAACTTAACTTTGGAATAAATATTATCAGTATCACCCACCTTTATTAAAAAGTTACAGTAAATTTCTCTTGAAGAAAAGGAAGGACTAAAATCAGCTGATACTTTGGAAATTCAAGAGAAAAATCATTTCAATATGTATAAATTACTTTGAAACCCCAATGCTTCATTATTCCTTTCCAATTAGCCTTATGCAGGTAGTCATTAGTAAAGAAGAATATCAAGTAATCTCACTGGTTGATACAGGATCAGAGCTCAACATAATCATTGAAGGTGCAGCAATAAAAGCCTCACTTATAAACAGAAAGCTAAAAATGAATTCAGGAGGAAGTGAAGGACAAACAACATCTTTACTTGGATTAGCTGAATTCACACAAGTACCTTTTCATTTTGTATAATAAAAAGGAATTAATTTCTTCATTTCCAAGGGAGAAGTACATACAGTCCTTGGCAGGGCCTTCTTGGAATACAATAACATTAGATTGGACTTTCCACAGAAAAAAGGTGAGATAGTTAGCTATAAAGAAGCAGATGTCAGAAGATTATGTATTCCAATATGAAAACCCTATATGTTAAGATGGAAGACAGGACCACCAGGAAGAAATGTATCTTTGTTCAATGGGAAAAATAAATGATTGGTTTAGCAAAGTAAAATAAAAACAAGCTAAAAATAAATCGATGGAAAAAACAAAAAAAAATTTAAAATCAAGTAAAGACAAAGATTATAAAAATGTAAGATTTTTCTATGAAACTGATAATAATATTACTATTAATCAACAGTACTATGACTGTTCTTATGAAATATAATAACAAAATGCTATTATAACCACAATTAAATAATTAAAGAATTATTTCTTTCACATGTTAAGCACTACTAGTGATTTTAACAGTGAGTAAGTAATTGTCTACAAGAATCAATTACAAGAAGATTTTAATAATAAAACTTCTTTTATTAAAATAATAAAATTATTTTAATATATAATTATCTTTTGCAAGAATAATTATAATGGTAATTCTTGAAGAAAACTAATTTTAGAGAAAAACTTTAAGAATTAAAAATAAATCACTCACTAATATTCCAAAGAACTTATTGAAAGATAAGATAGAGAGATTTGACGTAGAATTGTGGATTTTAAGGATCAAAATGAATTTATAACAGTATTACAACAATATATAGTTGGATTCTATGATTTCACGTCTTTCTGATTGATTCTGAAAGATTTAAAACACTTAAGAATAGCTATAACTAATACTTACTTGTTGGTAATAATGGTTTAAATGATAATAAGATGATGATGATGAGGAAAAAACAGCAAGAAGAGGCCTCTTTTAAGTCAACAACAGCTAACAGAGTCGTTCCATGGAGCAAACTGAAAGACCAGTGAGTGAGAAAACAATAAACCCTTTTGGATTATTGATTGCATCATCTGTTGTCACGTAAGATTATCACAATTACTTAATTGATGCTTTTACATGACTACTAACCCCAATATGGTTAAGAATAAAAGGAGTAACATCTGTAAATCTTCTTTTATTTCAAAAAAATCATTGATTTCTCAAAGTTATCAATGTTATTGCCAATTTCATCGCAGGTTGTAATTACTGTGAATTTTTGAAGATTCAGTGTTTCACGTAGAATAGTCAAAAATGGACTGTAGGTAAACCTTTTAATTTTACTAGTAAAACTGTAATTCTTTTTGGTTCTACCATAGATAATACAGTTCTCCATTAGTCCTGAAAGTTTCAGAAAGATTCATTAAGAAGTGTATTTTTAATGAATTTTTGAATCTTTTACCCCATTTCTACGTAGAATTGCAAATATCAGTGTTTCACTGGTTGCTATGAGGTAAATCAATGGATACAAGTCCAAAAAGGGTTTTAATTACTCTTTTAGGGTTTATCCATGGATATTCATTAATAACTGACATGGTTACAGGATTCTAAGTAGCTCTTTACCTCCTTGGCAGGTCAAAATAGCAGGTTATTTGCTATTTTCTTAAGTTTTACTGTAGTTGTAACAGGGTAACCAAGTTCCCAAAAGGTTTTGGTTTACCAATTAGGCCAGGATCAGCCATGGATCCAAGCTTTGGATCTATCCATGCCTCTGAGGCCTCAGAAGTTGGGTACCCTGGCTCTCTTTGATGTCTTTTGTCCCCCTTGCTTATTTTTTATATCAAAATAGAAATTTAAGCTTCAAGTGAGATATCCACTATGGATGTACCAAACGTCTATGTAAGAATACCATGATATTAAGTGCTCAAAACATGAATAACACTATTTTTAGTGTATATGTAACATGGGATTTCTCACTTTCCCATTATTTTGGTGTGAAATTGAGAAAAACAAAACTTTTCATGGATCTTTTATGTGGTATTGAAGTATTTTCCATTTTACCACCTCAAAGAGTTAATTTGAGCTTCTTAACTCTATGGAGCTAATCTAGGTGAATTTTAGTGTAGAATCCAAATCTGGTCTTAAATCCATGGATTTACTTACTCAATAAAACGTTATTCATATTTTCTGAAATTCAAAATGATGAATTTTGGATATATACATGACTTATGAGTTATGCATAATTCAAAATTTATTTTTAAGATAATTGTGGCCTATTTGGGTATGTAAAATATACCTCAAGGCTCACATTCCCTCCCACCAAAAATTAAATTGTACTACAATTTTATCAATGATAGAAATAATAAAAAGCCCCAAAGGGGGGGTTAATGACCACTGCCCAACCTCTTTACATTACTCAGATCAAGTAATTTAAAGCACATTTATAGACATATTCAGGCTTGTGGCCTTCTTTCATGTCTAAATCTTCTCAAGAGTTTATCTGAGTCAGGTATATCTGATTCTGCCAGCCATTCATCTTCATGTACTGGATTTCTATATCTGACAAGATATTCTCTCTGATTTTTACCCCTAAGTCTCCTTTCTTTAATGACTTTTCTCATCTTTTTGTCTTCATTCTGTTCAACTGGTGGGACAGTCAAAGGATTTGGGTTCCTTAGAGGAAACAATTCTTTATCAGCTGGTTGATAAGGTTTTATGAAGCTGACTGGAAAAGTGGGGTGTTTATTTTCCAATTCACCACTCAATTCCACTTGAACTGCGTTGGTTCAATGTAAGGCAACAATAAAAAAAGGTCCTACATAAGAATCTTTAAGTTTCTTTGGGCCTTTGATATTATTAAAATTCAAGGTTGAAACTAGAACTTAGTCCCCTAATTTGAAGTCTGGTACTTTATGACTCTTGTCCCACTTCTGTTTTGCATAATCAAAAGCATCATCCATACTTTGTTTTGCATGATTTTTTACTTTATCAAGCATTATCTTGAAGCTGGAAGCTGTAGGATGAATTTCAATCAAGTCTTTCCTCAGTGTGTCTGCTGAAGTCTTGGATTCCATCCTTTTTCTAACATAGCAGGAGTTTGTCATGTGGAAGAATGGACTGATTTCTTGTATGCCAATTCTAATGCAGGTATCAAGGTGCACCAGTCATGGGTAAAGCCATCTGAGTCTTTGAATTCTAACCCATAAGCACAAAATCTCCTGATCATGTCTTCCAAAGTTTGAATCATCCTCTCTGCTAGCCCATCTGTCTGAGGGTGATATGCTGTAGAGAATGATAACTTAGTCCCAGACAATCTATGAAGATTGGTCCAAAGTGCAGATGTGAGCTTGGGATCTCTGTCACTTATGATATTCTTAAATAATCCTGTATGAGAAGTAACTCTACTCCATAGAAGAAGAGCTGTATCCATAGCAGTGTCATCTTTATGACATGGTAAGAATATGGGAGTCTTGCTATATCTGTCTAGAATGACTAAACAAGCATTATAAATTTTGTCACCACTTTGAGGAAGTTCTGTGACCCAATTCATGTGAACAACTTCCCATGGGTATTTTGGTTCTTGAATATGGATCATAAGTCCAAATTTCTTGCCTGTACTCCTGCTTGCTTTTTGGCATCTGTCACAGGTATGGCAATATTCAATGGTTTCTTTTCTCCAAGATGGCCACCATGCACAGTTCTTTACTTTTTCAAGTGTTCTGTCCTCTGACAGGTGTCCAGAGTAGATGCTATCATGGCATTCATGAAGAATGGTATTGATAAGCAATCTGCTACATAATGTCATTACACAAGAATGTTTGGTTCTGTGGTAAATAATCCCATCAAACAAGTGAAATCTTCCTTCAGAATAGGAATTTCTCCAAACTTCATCTAGTGCATTGACCAAAGATGAATCTTTGCAGTCTTTATCTAATAAAGAAGTCAAGATATGGCAATTCTTGTCCTGTTTATAAGATTCTCTGACCTCTTCAAAGAACTCAGTCCCAATATTAGTTATGTTAATCCCTTCAATTGGAATCTGTGGTTCAGCCTCCAAGGGTACATAAGCTGGGTTATCAGGAGTGTTGGCTAATGCCCACCTGCTAAGTCCATCAGCATTCTTGTGAATGTTTCCTGCTTTGTGGAATATAGTCATGTTTCCTCTATATTCCTGAATGGCTACTTGCCATCTCAACATGTGTCTGTTGGGAGTCTTCATGTTAAGAAGTGATTTTACTGCATTACAGTCAGTTATCACTTCAAAAGCACTGCCATCAAGGTGATAGTGTAATTTCTCAAGTGCCCATACCAAACATAAACACTCCATTTGGCTTGCACCACATCTGGCTTCTGTTGGTTTGATTTGCCTTGAGATGTAACAAACTGGTCCTTCTGTAGGTTTGTCATCAATAATTTGGACTTGATGTAGGGCTGCCCCTAATCCATCTCCACATGAATCAATTTACAATTTAAAAGGAATATTCCAGTCAGGCATGAGTAGTAAAGGGGCCTCTGTAAGAGCTCTCCTTATCTTTTCATAAGCTTTAATTCTCTCCTGTGTCATCTCAAATACAGTCTGTTGATCACAGATTCTATAAAGTGACTTGGCTAAAATTGCAAAGTCTTTCAAGTGCTGCCTATAAGAACTGGCAAACCCAAGAAAAGACATAATTTCTTTTTTATTCTGGGGTATTGGCTTAAGTAACACTGCTGCTACTTTGCTTTTGTCAATACTCAAGCTTAAACCAGAAACAATATGTCCTAATGCTTTGAGTTCTTCAAAACCAAAATTGCATTTCTTGAGTGAAATTTTCATGTTCACTTCTGCAATTTTGTGAAGAACTCTTGTAAGTCTTTCAAGGTGTAAGGACCAATAATCAGAACATATGATAATATCATCAATATAAATTATAAGCCATCCTTCAGACAATTCTGTGGGAAAGATGGTATTCATCATTCTTTGATAATGGAATGGGGCATTTTCAATGCCAAATGGCATCCTAAGATACTCATAAATACCACAGTGAGTGATAATTATAAGTAATTTCTTAGCTTTGGGCGTCAAAACATTTTGATGAAAGCCTTTCAATGCATCCATTGATGTTATATACTTGGCTTTAGATAATTGAGTCAAGGTTTCTTGAATTCTAGGAATTGGATACCTATCTGGAGCTGTGTAGGTATTCAATGCCCTGAAATCTCCAACCATTCTTGACTTATCATTATGCCAGGCAATAATAACAGGTGTTGTTACTTCAACTTCCTCATTATGGCCTAATTTCCTTAGTACACCAAGCTGGATTAACTCTTGGATGTGTTTTTTACAAGGCTTCTCTAGCTCGGGGAATGGCTGGATAAGCTGGTCTTCTAAGTACTGGAGGACATGGTCTGTCAATATTAAGAGTAATATCAACTTCATGTCCCCTTATATCACCTAATGGTTCATTATCAGAGGCAAATGCATTATTGTATGTGTATAACACATTAATAAGTTCATTCCTCATCTTTGGTGACAATGATTGATTAATTTGTGCTTCAACAAGTTGATTAGACACAAATTCATCTTTGTAAGTATCCTTGACAGAAGATACTACAGATATTTGTTTTGGCATATTGGAAAAAGCAAATTTTTGTCTTTTGTTATCCCCAATTGTGAAATATCTGTCTTTATGGTTATTGATATCAATACCATAAATATTCAAGTAATCATTTCCAAGAATGATGTGCTGAGATGTGCAATTATCCATTACCACAATCTCAGTTTTCATCCTCACACTTCCTGCTGGATGTGGAAATACAAGATTAGTGTCTAATATACCTAAGGGGTACAGATTGTTACTGGCACTACTAAATTGCACACCTTCTATTGGTAATAGATGGTTTTTCCATTCAGGAAGTATAATTTGGAGATAATCTTTTCCTACACAAGTGCAAAATGCCCCTGTATCCAAATTTACTCTGGCTTCAATATCACTCATCAAAACTGATGTGATACAGGATGCTCCAGCAGTGTAACCCTTTCCTCTAGCAGGTTTTGTTTTACACATTCCGGCATCTTGGATATTGATCAGGTTGCAGCAATTCTCACTGTACTGTGGCAAGTGGGTATGGACTTCTGTGACCTCAAAGAAAGCTGTAAAGTTTTCAATGGGATAGTCCTCCACTGGTGTATCCTCACAGACTGCAGAATCTTGATCAGACTCCTCTCTCTCTTCAGTACACTAAATTTCTTCAATGACTTGAACTTCATTGATTTTTGTCTTTTTGGTGCAAGTGTTTGCTAAATGTGAAGTAATTCCACATTTATGACACTTCAAGACAGGTCTTTCTGGTCTTTTATCTTCTTTGGGAATATTTGGGACTATCTTGGATTCCATAGGGATTCTAGTCCAAGCTTTACCAATTCTTGTTTTGGTAATGATATCTTCCATTGCATTAATGTATTCCTCTGTTGAACAGGGCTCTACACATTTGCTTTTGATAGCATGTTCCAGTTCTCCTCCACACTTTCTTAATATCTTCATATTAATCATAGTGTCAGACATATCTGGGTGTAAAGCAGATAATCTGTCTTTTTTTTGAAGAACCAAGTAAGTGGTTTATCTTTCTCTGAGCTAAAAATGGCACTTTCAAAAGCATTTTCCATTTTAAACCTCCAAGAATTGTTGGCCCATTTGGTAATCACTTCAGATTTCCACCAAGACCAATCATGTTTTCCATGATCTATTCTCATCTTTTAATACCATTTCTTTGCAGTCTTGGTAAACGGAGAGTGTAATTTCCCCACTATGATTTCATCAGGTATATTAAAGTCTTCCTGTAACATATCAATAGTCCTGATGAACTCAATATGGTTATATTCTCCTTCACCAGAGAATGTTGGCCATTCTTCTACTTTGGGAATATCTTTGACAGAGACAACATTTTCTCCTAGAATTGGGGTAAAACTTCCTTTAAAAGAATTTTTTTCTGCAGTCAAAGGTGAACAATGTCTTGGCATATGTGGCTCATAATTCTTATTAATTTGTTCTACATTTGCAATGATTTCATTCATTAACTTCTGCCTTTCACTGTCACTTTTTGCTAAATGTGTAGCAAACTGATTGGTATTTTCAACTATCTTCAAGACATGATCTTGTAGAATCTTAAGTTGATCATTCATTTTAAAAATAAAAAGATCTTCCATTTCATCATTCTGAATCTGACATGTACTCTCAATTCTTCTACAAGCATTTATAATTGAATCAAATCTGGAATTTGTTAATTCATACCATTCAGTATATTTCTTGTCATGTTTTTTCAATTTGTTAATATCTGATGTTATTTTAGTTAACTTTGAATCAAGTTTACCAATTTCTACACTAATACTACTTTTTACATGATTTATTTGCGTGGATAGGTCCTGTTCATCCTTTCCTGCTCCTTGGCTGTGAATTCCATGAGAGTTCTGCCCATGTTGAACACACTGTCCACTGCTGAAGGCTCCAATTTGGGGATCCTGTACCCTTGTGGGTAAGGTCTGTGCCAATTTGCTTTGCCTTTGCCCTTTCTTTGATTGTTCTTGGGACCTCTCTGCTTCTTCTGAGGTCCTTTGGGCTTGTCTTTGGACACTTCTGGAGCTAGTTTGGAGCTGGTAGACACCACTGGGGCTTCTGTCTCCAAAGCTGGAGTCATTTCCAGTTCCTTCTTCTGGTCTATGGATAAAAGACTTTGGTTCTTCAACCAATTCTGTATCTTTTTGACCTTGTCTTTGCAAGACAGGGGGCTCCATCCTCCTAAGAGTTCTATGGTCTTCTCCTGACCCAGAAAGCTCTTGATGTGTAAGTAGGAGTTCATGGCCCCCTGCCAAAGGCTTGGGCATATTTCCCACTCTTCTTCTTTGGATGCTCTGACCAATTTTTGTACTGGCATTGATATATTTCTATTGCTTCCACTTAAATATGGTTCAGCCCTGGAAATATTGTCATGAATTAGTTCAGGCTAAGAATTCACGTCAAAATCTGTGGGTACAGACCTTGGGGAATGGGGGCAACTCTGGCATCCTCCAAATGTGTCTTTCTTGTGGAAGACTTGGCACTTCTGGATTTGGTCTTGCCTCTTCCTTGTCCACATTCATCTGGTTGGACTGAATAGCTGCTTCCATTTCTGGTATGCACCATTTTCACATCAATTTAAAGATAAAAGGTGAAAATATAAGATAAAATACACACCTTTTGGTGGTAATTTAGCCTTTTCTGAGTTAAATAAGGTTCCTCTTTTAGCAATTTGCACCTCAATACTGTCTTCAGATTCTGCTTATGAAGATTCTGGACTAGTGATATATCTTTTACTGAGTTTGTTGCCAGCTGCACAGTATTTGATTAAAGACACTAGAAAAAAATTATAAAAGAGAAAAAAAATTATTTTTTATACTTTGTAAAATATTTTTAAAAATTTTTTATAAGTTTTATATTTTTTAATATTAAAAAAATTAAAACTCAAGATTTTTAATGAAAATTAATTCAGAGTAACTCAAAGAATAATTTTATAAGTTTTTGGATGTGAAAAGCTACGTGTAAAAACAGTATAAAATTAAACCAAATTACTCAATGAAAAAGATTTCCAAAACAATCTCAAAAATAAGAATTATTTTAACTTTAAGATGAAAGGAATAATTATTAAATTAATATATTTTAGAGCTTAAAAATATATTAATTAAGGGTACAAGGTTCAAAAAACACGGCCAGGCCCCCAAATGGAAGATTTGTCTATGAAACTGATGATAATATTACAATTAATCAACAGTACTATGACTGTTCTTATGAAATATAATAACAAAATGTTATTATAACCACAATTAAATAATTAAAGAATTATTTCTTTCACGTGTTAAACACTACTAGTGATTTTAACAGTGAGTAAGTAATTGTCTACAAGAATCAATTACAAGAAGATTTTAATAATAAAACTTCTTTTATTAAAATAATAAAATTATTTTAATATATAATTATATTTTTCAAGAATAATTATAATGTTAATTCTTGAAGAAAACTAATTTTAGAGAAAAACTTTAATAATTAAAAATAAATCACTCACTAATATTCCAAAGAACTTATTGAAAGATAAGATAGAGAGATTTGACGTAGAATTGTGGATTTTAAGGATCAAAATGAATTTATAACAGTATTACAACAATATATAGTTGGATTCTATGATTTCACGTCTTTCTGATTGATTCTGAAAGATTTAAAACACTTAAGAATAGCTATAACTAATACTTACTTGTTGGTAATAATGGTTTAAATGATAATAAGATGATGATGATGTGGAAAAAACAGCATGAAGAAGCCTCTTTTAAGTCAACAACAGCTAACAGAGGCGTTCCATGGAGCAAACTAAAAAACCAGTGAGTGAGAAAACAATAAACCCTTTTGGATTATTGATTGCATCATCTGTTGTCACGTAAGATTATCACAATTACTTAATTGATGCTTTTACATGACTACTAACCCCAATATGGTTAAGAATAAAAGGAGTAACATCTGTAAATCTTCTTTTATTCCAAAATAATCATTGATTTCTCAAAGTTATCAATGTTATTGCCAATTTCATCGCAGGTTGTAATTACTGTGAATTTTTGAAGATTCAGTGTTTCACGTAGAATAGTCAAAAATGGACTGTAAGTAAACCTTTCAATTTTACTAGTAAAACTGTAATTCTTTTTGGTTCTACCATAGATAATACATTTCTCCATTAGTCCTGAAAGCTTCAGAAATACTCATTAAGAAGTGTATTTTTAATGAATTTTTGAAGTTTTTACCCCATTTCTATGTAGAATTGCAAATATCAATGTTTCACTGGTTGCCATGAGGTAAATCAATGGATAAAATTTCAAAAAGTGTTTTCATTACTCTTTTGGCGCTTATCCATGGAAATTAATTATGAATTGACATGGTTACAGGAGTCTAAGTAGCTCTTTACCTCCTTGGCAGGTCAAAATAGCAGGTTATTTGCTATTTTCTTAAGTTTTACTGTAGTTGTAACATGGTAACCAAGTTCCCAAAAGGTTTTGGTTTACCAATTAGGCCAAGATAAGCCATGGATCCAAGCTTTGGAGCTGTCTATGCCTCTGAGGCCTCAGAAGTTGGGTACCCTGGCTCTCTTTGATGTCTTTTGTCCCCCTTGCTTATTTTTTATGTCAAAATAGAAATTTAAGCTTCAAGTGAGATATCCACTATGGGTGTACCAAACGTCTATGTAAGAATACCATGATATCAAGTGCTCAAAACATGCATAACACTATTCTTAGTGTATATGTAACATGGGATTTCTCACTTTCCCATTATTTTGGTGTGAAATTAAGAAAAACAAAACTTTTCACGGATCTTTTATGTGGTATTGATGATGTGGTATTGAAGTATTTTCCATTTTACCACCTCAAAGAGTTAATTTGAGCTTCTTCACTCTATAGAGCCACCCTAGATGAATTTTAGTGTAGAATTCAAATCTGGTCTTAAATCCATGGATTTACTTACTCAATGAAAAGTTATTAATCTTTTCTGAAATTAAAAATGATGAATTTTGGATATATACATGACTTATGAGTTATGCATAATTCAAAATTTCTTTTTAAGATGATTGTGGCCTATTTGGGTATGTAAAATATACCTCAAGGCTCACAAAAAAGATAGAGTCTATGGAAAGTAATTTAGATGAAAGATTATCCATAATGAATAGGGGAATAGAGGATGAAGCTCAGGAGGAAGTAGAAGGAGATAAAGAGGTGAAAGCACAAGAGCAAGAACAAGGACCATCTACAGGAGCACTGTCAAGCCAAATGAAACCCTAATAGTCAATGTAATTAGCCTTGTATTTAGAAAAGGCAATAAAATAAAACTAGTAATGGGCTACGTTTGATCCCCAAATGTATGAGGAATAGATCAAAAGAAATTTACCCTATTCAAGTTAATATGATTCTTATAAAAAAACAGAAACACTCAATTAAAAAACTCAAAATTAAGACCATTCTCAGACTTCTTGAGAATTTATGACTAGCCTGAAGAACCCAAAAGATATACATTCAAGCAAGATGAAAAATCAAATTGGTAAATGGAACAATTTAATGAACCAGAGAAAAAGGAAAATAAAGTAACCTAAAAGCCAATTAACACTAATGATCTGTTATTCTAGGTTTTCTAATGTCTCATAAATAATAGAAGGACCACCCATACATAGTAGAAAATATTTTTTACATATTTTACAAGGAAAAAGCCACACAAGATATTATGTTTGAAATGAAATCAGAAATAAACCATGATAAAATCTCTGAAGACTCATTAGAAAATATTAGAAATGAAACTGTTTAATGTTAAAAATATGAAGAATTTATAAAGGAGTACAATAAAGAAGAGTCTAATCAAACTGATGAGTTTTAATGTGAAATTGCTTAAAATTCTCCAAAGAAGAAAATGAAGCACTCTGATTATTGTGAATATCCTTTGGAGGCCTAAATAAATCATGAATCCTCAAAAGGAAGAAAACAAATATTATCTTCAGATTCAAAGTCAGAAGAAATTTTAATAGAAGTTGAATTCTTACAATTGTAAAAGGATCACATGAACACTATTCTTTCCTCTAATTTAAATTAACAATACCAATGGAGGATTGATAAAGAAAAACCAACATTCTTGAATGCAAAAATATTCCTGAAGTACTGTGATAAGATTTCTGAATGAAAATTACCAACACCTGAGGAAGGACCATATTTCATGATTCCTCCATACATTGAATTCAAAGATATATACTTTGAGGGTTCATCAAGAATAGAAAAGAGGAAAATGGCTGAAGAATATTCCAGGATATGAACTTTTCAAATTATAATTCATTAAGCTTTTGAATGAGGAAGGAATTAAGGTAAATTTGGAAAACAAATATTGGGATGAACTATTTTCTTTTGATGAAGAAATAAGTAAAGCTCTTTATGACTATAGAATTTGGCTACAAGAGGACTTCAATTTGCATAATATGGAATCTTTTGGTGGAAGGCTTTACCAGGAAGAGTATGGATACCTCTTTATACAAAAATAAGGATTCATAATAAATTGGAAGGGTAAAAATGTAGATGAAAGGAAAAAATGAAGGAAAATACTTTGAGAAATAGCCAATTATTTATATGTGAAGAGAGTTTTTCAGAAAAAAGAAAAAAGAAAATGGGTTTAATTAATTGGATATATTTTTCCTGAATGTAAGAAAAGAATTGTAAAAAAAGTGAGAATTTTTTTTTAATATAAATTTGTGTATTTAAGAGTTTTGAGAGCAGAGTTACTATAATGCAATGTTTAGATAGAAATGCAGGAGATGTATGTTTCTTATTCCACCTCTAATGTTATAAGTTTTGAGATAATATACTTGGTAATTTCAATATGAATTTCTCTTAAAAATAAGTATAACTATCATTACTCCTAAAATCTTCTATAAAAAGTAGTTCATCAAGTTTTAGGCTTTAAAAAATTAACAAATAGTCAATATGCCAAGCTTTTGATGTTAAGGGGATGAATTGTTGGAGGATGAAGAAATCTTGTATAAAAGGAAATTGAAGAAGAAATATGAAGAATTCTAATCTTAATATGAAGAATAATTGAAAGAATATAAGTAATCAGTTTACCAATGAAGAGAATAAAAGTGTAAGATGTGTCTATGAAATTGTTGATAATATTACTATTAATCAACAATACTATGACTGTTCTTATTAAACATAATAATAAAATTATTATAGCCACAGTTTAAACAATTAATTATTTATTTATTTCTTTTACTTGGTATTCACTACTAGTGAATATAACAGTAAGCAGTAATTGTCTACAAGAATCAATTACAAGAAGTATTTAAATAATAAAAATTCTTTATTAAAATAATCAAGTTATTTTGATATATAATTATAATTTCTGAATAAAACACATACTAGAGAAAAACTTTAAGAATTATAAATCACTCACTCACTAATATTCAGTGAACCTTGGAAAGAATATGGTAGAAATATATGGCAGATAAATTGTGGATTTAAGGGATAAAAATTGATTTATAACAGTATTACAGCAATATACAGTTGATTTATATGATTTAAAGTCCTTCTAGATTGATTCTGAAGTCTAAAACACTTATTAAAAGTCTAACTAATACTTACTTCTTGGTAACAATGATATAATTGGATAATAAGAGGATTTGGAAAAAACAGAAAGAGGAGGCCTATTTGAAGTCAAAAAAAGCTGACAGAGGCATGCCATAGAAAAAACTGAAAAGCCAGTGAGCTAGAAAACAATAATCCTTTGTGTATTATTGATTTCATCATTTGTTGTCACATAAGATTACTTAATTAATGCTTTTACATGACTACCAACCCATTTATGGTTAAGAATAAAATTAGTAACAACTGTATATCTTCTTTTACTTTATAATGAACATTAATTTCTCAAAGTTATCAATTTTATTGGAAATTTTATCACAGGTTGTATTTTCTATGAATTTTTGAAGATTCAGTATTTCACATGGAATCATCAAAAATGTACTGTAAGTAACACTTGGAATTTTACTTATGAAAGAACAATTTTTTGGGTTTCTTTATGAAAAATATTATTATACATTGGTCCTGAAAGTTTCAGAAATATTCATTAAGAATTGTATTTTTAATGAATTTTTCAAGTTCTTACCTCATTTCTATGTAGAATTACAAATATCACAGTATGGCAGGTTGCTATGAGGTAAATCAATGGATACTAGTCCAAAAATGGTTTGAAATAATCTTTTAAGTTTTATCCATGAAAAATCATTAAGAATCGACATGGTTACAATAGTCTAAGCTGCTCTTTACCTCTCTGCCATGTCAAAATGGTAGCTTATTTGCAATTTTCTTATGATTTAATGAGATTTTAGCTTGGTAACTAGGCTCCCAAAAGCTTTTATTATACTAATTCGGACATGCTCAGCCATGGATCCAAGGTTTAGAGCTATCCATGCCCCAGAGGCCTCATATGCTGGGTAGCCTGGCTCTCTTTGACGTCTTTTGTCCCCCTTAGCTATTTTTATGTCAAAAATAAAAATTTTATGGGTTTATCAAAACTATATGTAAGAATACCAGAGTATTAAGTTCCAAAAACCTTAATTACACTATCCTCAGTGTATATGTAACATGTTATTTCTCACATTCCCAATATTTTGGCATGAAATTAAGAAGAACAAATATTTTCACAATTTGTTTATGTGGTATTGAAGTATTTTCCATATTACCACCTCATAGAGTTCATTTGAGCTTATTCACCATATGGAGCAGCCCTAGGTACATTTTTGTGTAGAATACAAATCTGGCCTTGAATACATGGATTTACTTACTCACAAAAAGGTTATTCATCTTTTATGAAATAAAAAGTGATGAATTTTGAATATATGCATGACCTATTGGCTATGCATTCCTCAAACTTTAATTTTAAAGATAATCATAGCCTATTTGGGTATGTGAAATATACCTCAAAGCTCACATTCCCTCCCACAAAATAATAAAACTGTACTACAATTCTATCAAGGATTTGAAGAAGAAATAGGCACCAAAGGGGATCAATTTCCACTTTCCAAGCTCTTCACATTACTCAGATCAAGTAATTCAAAGCACATTTATAGACATATTCAGGCTTGTGGCCTTCTTTCATGTCTAAATATTCTCAAGAGTCTATCTGATTCAGGTATTTCTGATTCTGCCAGCCATTCATCTTCATGTACTGGATCTCTATATCTGACAAGATATCCTCTTTGATTTTTACCCCTAAGTCTCCTTTCTTTAATGACTTTCTCTTGCATTTTTTCTTCACTCTCTTCCACTTGTGGTACATTTAAAGGAGTTGGGTTCCTTAAAGAAAAAAAATTCTTTGTCAGCTGGCTTATAAGGCTTTATCAAGCTTACTGAAAAAGTGGGGTGTTCATTTTCTAATTCACCACTCAATTCCGCTTGAACTGCATTGGTTCCATGTAAGGCAACAATAACAAAAGGTCCTAAATAAGAATCTTTTAGTTTCTTTGGGCCTTTTATATTATTAAAATTCAAGGTTGAAACTAGAACTAAGTCCCCTACTTTGAATTCTGGTACTTTATGACTCTTGTCCCACTTCTGTTTTGCATACTCAAAAGCATCATAAATTCTTTTTTTTGCATGGTGTTTCACTTTATAAAGCATAATGTTGAAGGTGGAAGCTGTAGGATGTATTTCAATTAAGTCTTTCCTCATTGTGCCTTCTGGGATTCTTGGACTCCATCCTTTTTCTAACACAGCAGGAGTTTGACCTGTGGAAAAATGGACTGATGTCTTATATGCCAATTTTAATGCTGGCATTAGAGTGCACCATTAATGGGTAAAGCCATCTGAGTCTTTGAATTCTAATTCATAAGCACATAATCTCCTGATAACTTCCTCTAAAGTTTGAATCATTCATTCTTCCAGCCCATAGGCTTGAGGGTGATATGCTCTAGAAAATGATAACTTGGTCCCAAAAAATCTATTAATATTTCTCCAAAGTGCAAATGTGAATTTGGGCTCTCTGTCACTTATGATATTCTTGAATAACTCTGTATGAGAAATAACTCTATTCCATAGAAGATCTGTATCCATAGCAGTGTCATCTTTATGACATGGTAAGAATATGGGTGTTTTGCTATATCTTTCTACAATTACTAAGCAAGAATTATAACTCCTGTCACCACTTGGAGGGATTTCTGTGACGCAATACATGTGAACAGCTTCCCAAGGGAATCTTGGTGTCTTAATATGAATCATAAGTCCAAATTTCTTTCCTGTACTCCTTTTTGCTTTTTGGCATTTGTCACAGGTATGAAAATACTCAATGGTCTCTTTTCTCCAAGATGGACACCATGCACAGTTTTTCACTTTTTCAAGTGTTCTGTCTTCTGATAGGTGTCCAGAGTAGATGCTAACATGACATGCATGAATAATTTCATTGATAAGTAATCTACTGCATAATGTCAATACACAGGAATGTTTTTCCCTGTGGTAGATCATGCCATCAAATAAGTAAAATCTTCATTCAGAATAAGAGGTTTTCCATATTTCATATAATGAATTAGCCAAAGCTTTATATTTGCATTCTTTATCTAGTAAGGATGTCAAGATATAGCAATTCTTGTCCTGTTTATAAGATTGTCTGACTTCCTCAAAGAATTCAGTCCCAATATAAGTTATGTTAATACCTTTGATTGGAATTTGTGGTTCTGCTTCCAAAGGCACATAATCGGGGTTATCAGTAGTATTAGCTATAGCCCACCTACTAAGTTCATCAGAATTCTTATGAATATTCCCTTCTTTATGGACTATAGTAATGTTTCCTCTATATTCTTGCATGACTATCTGCCATCTCAACATATGCCTGTTAGGTGTCTTCATATCAATAAATTATTTCACTGCATTACAGTCAGTTATCACTTTCAAAACACTTCCATCAATATAATAATGTAATTTCTCAAGTGCCCATACCAAACATAAGCACTCCATTTGGCTTTCACCATATCCAGCTTCTGTTGGTTTAATTTTCCTTGAGATATAACAAATTGGTCCTTCTGTAGGTTTGTCAGAAATTATTTGGACTTGATGTAAGGCTTCCCCCAATCCATCTCCACATGCATGAATGTAAAATTTGAAAGGTAAATTCCACTCTGGCATGAGGATAAAAGGTGCTTCTGTAAGAGCTTTCCTTATCTTCTCATAACCTTTGATTCTTTCTTGTGTCATCTCAAATACGGTCTGTTAATCACAAATTCTATAGAGTGACTTGGCTAGAATTTCAAAATCTTTCAGATGCTGCCTGTAATTAATTTCAAATCCAAGAAAAGACATCATTCCTTTCTTATTCTGTGGTATTGGTTTAAGTAATAATTCTTCTACTTTATTGTTGTCAATAGCCAAGCTTAAACCAGAAACAATTTGTCCTAGAGCTTCAAGTTCTTCAAAGCCAAAATTGCATTTCTTGAGTGAAATCTTCATATTTACTCTTGAATCTTTTTCAAGTAATCTTTCAAGTGTTTCAAGGTGCAAAGACCATGATTCTGAACATATTATCATATGATCAATATAAATAATGAGCCATCCTTCATATAACTCTGTGGGGAATATGGTATTCATCATTCTCTGATAATGAGATGGTGCATTTTTAACACCAAATGGCATTCTAAGATACTCATAAATACCACAGTGGGTGATAATTCTAAGTAATTTATTGGCTTTGGGTGTCCAAAAATGCTGATGGAAGCCCTTCAATGCATCCATTGATGTTATATACTTATCTCTAGACAACTGGGTTAATGTTTCTTGGATTCTAGGAATTGGATACCTATCTGGAACTGTATAGGTATTCAATGCTCCAAAACCACCAACCATCCTTGATTTTTCATTATGCCAAGCAATAATAACAGGAGTTTTCACTTCAACTTCCTCATTATGGCCTAATTTTCTTAGTACACCAAGTCACATTAACTCTTGGATATGTTTTCCAAGGCTTCTATAGCTTTGGGACTTGAGTGATAAGCTGGTCTTCTAAGTACTGGAGGATATGGTCTGTCAATATTAAGAGTAATATTGACTTAATGTCCTTTAATAGTTCCTAGTGGTTCATTATCTGAGGCAAATGCATTCTTTATGTTTACAACACCACAAAAAGCTCATGCCTCATTTTTGGTGATAATGATGGATTAATCTGTGCTTCAATAAGTTGATTATTTACCAATTCTTCCTTATGAGTATCTTTATTTGAAGATACTATTGATATTTGTTTTGGCATATTGGCAAAAGAAAGTTTTTTCTTTTATTTTTTCCAATTGTAAAGTATCTGTCCTTATGGTTATTGATATCAACACCATAAATATTCAAATAATTGTTTCCAATAATTATATGCTTAGATATAAAATTGTCCATTACTACTATCTCTTTCTTCATTATTACACTTCCTGAAGGGTGGGGAAATACAAGATTATTGTCTAGTATGCCCAAAGGGTACATATTATGACTTGCACTGCTAAATTTCACAACTTCTATGAGTAATAGATGTTTTTTCCATTCAGGGAGTATAGTTTGAAGGTAGTCGTTTCCTATACAAGTCCAAAATTCCACTTTATCTAAATTTATTTTGGCTTCAACATCATTCATCAGAACTGATGTGAGACAAGATGCTCCAGAAGTGTAACCCTTGCCTCTAGCAGGTTTAGTTTTACACATTCTAGCATCCTGTATATTGATTAGGCTGTAGCACTCTTCACTATACTGTGGAAAGTGAGTATGGACTTCAGTCACTTAAAAGAAAGCTGTAATTTTCTCAATAGAATAGTCCTCTACTGGTGTGTCTTCAGAGACTTCAGAATCTTGGTCAGATTATTCTTCCTCTTCAGCACACTGAACATCTTCAATGACTTGAATTTCATTGATTTCTATCTTTTTTGATGAAAGTATTGGCTAAATGTGAGGTGCTTCAACATTTACGGCACTTCAAGACAGGTTTCTTATCCTCTCTGGAAATCTTTGGGTTCATTTTGGATTCCATGGGGTTTCTAATCCAGTTTTTACCAATTCTTGTCCTAGTACTGATATTTTCCATGGCATTAATGCAGTCTTCTGTTGAACAGGGCTCCACACATTTACACTTGATAGCATGTTCTAGTTCTCCTCTACATTTTCTTAATATTTTCATATTAATCATTGAGTCAGATATATCTGGGTGTAAAGCAGATAATCTGTGTTTCTGATTGAGGAATGAAGTAAGTGGTTTATCTTTGTCTGAGTTACAAATGGCACTTTCAAAAGCATTTTCCATTTTAAACCTCCAAGAATTTTTGGCCCACTTGGTGATTATTTCAGATTTCCACCAAGACCAACTATGTCTTCCATGTTGTTGTCTCATTTTTTAATACCATCTTTTTGCAGTTCTGGTAAACAAGGAGCTCAGTTTACCCACTAAAATTCCATAAGGTATATGGAAATCTTCCTGAAACATATCAATTGCTCTGATGAACTCAATATGATTATATTCACCTGCACCAGAGAATGTTTGCAATTATTCTAATTTGGGAATATCTTTTGCAGATATTGCATTTTCTCCTAGAAAAGGGGTCAAACTTCCTTCCACGGAACGTTTCCCTTCAGTTAAAGGTGTGGAATGTCTGGGCATATGTGAATTTGGTTCATAATTCTTATGAGTTTTTTCCACATGTGCAATTATCTCATCTTTCAATTTCTGCCTCTCCCTGTCACTTCTCTCTAAGTGTGTGGAAAAACTATTGGTATTATTAACTTTCTCTAAAACATGATTTTTTATAATTTTATGTTAATTGTTAAAATTTGAAATGGAGGGATCTTCTATTTCATAAATTTGGACTTGACATCTGCTCTCAATTCTTTCGCATGCATTTAAAATTAAGTCATGTTTGTTAGTTGTTAATTTATTCCAATGAGCAGAAATTCTGTCATTCTTTTTCAACTCATTGATATCTGATGTTATTTTATTTAATTTTTCATCAAATTTACCAAGTTCTCCATCAATACTAAATTTAACAAATTGTATTGCATCTATTATTCTTAGGGAAAAGTCCTGTTCATCCTTTCCTGCTCTTGAGATGTAAATTCAATAAGATTTCTGGCCATATTGAAAACACTGTCCACTGCTTATGGTTCCAATTTGGGGATCCTGTACCCTCATGGGTAAGGTCTGTTCCAATTTGCTTTTCCTTGATTGTTCTTGTGACCTTCCTTCTTCTTCTGAGGTCCTTTGGGCTTGTCTTTGGACATTTCTGGAGCTGGTTTGGAGCTGGTAGATGTCACTGGGCCTTCTTTCTCCAAACCTGGGGTCATTTCCAACTTCTTCTTCTTGTCTATGGATAAAAGACCTTGGTTCTTCAGCAAATTATTTATCTTTTTGAACTTGTCTTTGCAAGAAAATGGGCTCCACCCTCCTAAGAGTTCTATAGTCTTCTACTGACCCAGAAAGCTCTTGATGTGTAAGTAGGAGTTCATGGCCCCCTTCCAAAGGCTTGGGCATATTTCCCACTCCTCTTCCTGGGCTTCTCTGTACCAGGTTTTGTACTGGGACTGATATATTTCTATGGCTTCCACTTGGGAATGGTTCATCCCTTAAAATATTACCTTGAATCATTTCAGGCTCAGAGTTCACATCAAAGTTTGTAGGCACAGACCTTGGGGAATGGGGGGCAACTCTGTCATCCTCCAGACATGTCTTTTTTGAGGAAGACTTTCCAGATCTGGCCCTGGTCTTTTCTTTTCCTTGTCCAGATCCATCTGGCTGGACTGAATAGTTTCTTCCATTTCTGGTATGCACCATTTCCACATCAATTTAAAATAAAGTAAAAGATAAAGACAGAAAACACACACTGTTTGGTGGTTTTTTGGCTTGTTCTGATCTAAATAAAGTGCCTATTTTAGCAATTTTCACTTCAATTCTTCCTTTAGATTTTCCTTTTGAAAATTCTGGACTGGTAATATATCTCTTACTAAGCTTATTACCAGCTGCACTATACTTGATCAAAGACACTAGAAAGATAAATCAATAAAAGAAAATTATTTTTTATACTTTCAAAATATTTTTAAGAGTTTTTGTAAGTTTTTATTTTTTTAATATTAAAAAAATGATTCTTTGTAAAGAAATAAAATAAAAATTTAAGATTTTGATTCAAAATTAATTCAGAATAACTCAAAGAATAATTTTATAAGTTTTTGAATGTGAAAAAGCCATGTGTAAAAACAACATAAAATTAAACCAAATTCCTCAATGAAAAATATTTTGAGGACAATTTCCAAAATAAGAATACTTTTAACTTTAAATTGAAAGAAAAAAATATGAAATTAATATATTTTAGAGCTTTAAAGTATATTAATTAAGGGTGAAAGGTTCAAAAAACACAGCCACCCCCCATACATAAGATGTGTCTATGAAATTGTTGATAATATCACTATTAATCAGCAATACTATGACTGTTCTTATTAAATATAATAATGAATTTATTAGAACAACAATTTAATTAATTAATTATTCATTTCTTTTACTTGTTATACACTACTAGTGAATATAACAATAAGCAGTAATTGTCTGCAAGAATCAATTAAAAGAAGTATTTGAATAATAAAACTTCTTTATTAAGATAATAAAGTTATTTTAATATATAATTATCTTTTGAAAAAAGAATTATAGTTATAATTCTCAAAGAAAACAAATAATATAGAAAAACTTTAAGAATAAATAATAAATCACTCACTAATATTCAGTGAAACTTGGAAAGAATGTGGTAAAGAGATTTGGCAGATAAATTGTGTATTCAAGGGATCACAATTTATTTATAACAGTATTACAGAAATATATAGATAATTTCTATTATTTTACATCCTTCTATATTGATACTTAAAGAAGAAAACACTTAAGAAAAGCTTAACTAATGCTTACTTGTTGGTAACAATGATATAATTGGATAATAAGATGACTTGGAAAAAACAGCAAGAGAAGGCCTCTTTTAAGTCAAAGGCAGCTCACAGAGGCATTCCATGGAGCAAACTGAAGAGCCAGTGAGTGAGAAAACAATAATCCTTTTTGGATTATTGATTGCATCATTTGTTGTCACATAAGATTACTTAATTAATGCTTTTATATGACTACCAACCTATTTATGGTTAAGAATAAAAGGAGTAACAACTGTAAAACTTCTTTTATTTCAAAATAAACATTAATTTCTCAAATCTATAAATTTTATTAGAAATTTCATCAGAGGTTGTATTTTCTGTAAATTTTTGAAGATTCAGTATTTCACATGGAATCATCAAAAATGTACTTTAAGTAAAACTTTGAATTTTACTTATGAAACCATAATTCCTTTTGGTTTCTTCATGGTTCATACCATTCTCCATTGGTCCTGAAAGCTTCAGAAAGATCAATGGAGAATTGTATTTTTAATGAATTTTTGAAGTTTTCACCTCATTTTCTTAGTAGAATTACAAATATCACAGTATGGCAGGTTGCTATAAGGTAAATCAATGGATACTAGTCCAAAGATATTTTCAATTACTATTTTAAATTTTATCCATTTAAAATCATTAATAATTGACATGGTTACAAGATTCTAAGTTGCTCTTTACCTCTCTGTCATGTCAAAATAGTAGCTTATTTGCAGCTTTCGTATGATTTAATGAGATTTTAACTTGGTAACTAGGTTCCCAAAAGGCTTGAGTATACTGATGGGGCCATGATCAGCCATGGATCCAAGCTTTAGAGCTATCCACACCTCAGAGGCCTCAGAAGCTGGGTACCCTGGCTCTCTTTGATGTCCTTTGTCCCCCTTAGCTATTTTTACATCAAAAATAGAAATTCAGGCTTTAAGACTGATATCCACTATGTGTGTATCAAAACTGTATGTAAGAATACCATAATATTAATTTCCACAAACATTAATAACACTACTCTTAGTATATATGTAATATGGGATTTCTCACATTCCCATTATTTTGGCATGAAATTAAGAAAAACAAAAAAATTCAAAATTCTTTTATGTGGTATTCATGGTTTGGTATTGAATTACTTTCCATATCACCACCTCATAGATTTAATTAAAGCTTATTCACCCTATGGAGAAACCTTAGGTAAATGTTTGTGTAAAATTCAAATCTGGCCTTAAATCCATGGATTTACCTACTAAAAAAAGTTATTCATCTTTTCTGAAATTAAAAATGATGAGTTTTTAATATATGCATGACTTATGGGTTATGAATTCCTCAAAAGTTAATGTTAAAGATAATTGTGGCATAGTTGGGTATGTAAGATATACCTCAAGGCTCACAAAAAGCACAAGCTTGAGGAAATAAGTTTTTTATTGCAGGAACTTAGAGTTTTAAATGAAACATTATCCTACAATAAAAAGCACTTACCCTCAATGAATAAAGTAACACTGAATCCAATTATGAGGACCTATAGCTTACATACTTAAAAACACAAAAGAGTAGACAATAAGTAAGGTTTGAGTTTAATAATCAAGTCTGGAATTTTTTAAAGTGACCTCCTGTCTCATCAAAGAAGACACAAATATTTCTCACCTTAGCATGCAAAATTTTAATTAATTCAATTTTTAGCAGTCACTTCCTGCCTTATCAAAGAGGATTAATTCTTTTCTTTTGGAAAAAAATCAACTGAGCCTTTTTACTTAGCTTACCTCTACTTATCAATAATTATAATTAGTCATATCCTTTAATCAAAACAAAATTATGAAATACTATCACCATCATGTCTGAAGTTTATTAAGAAAAAAACTCTTAAGTATCTATTTGCCTGAATCAGAAATTAATGAATAAATTCAAGATATATGGATTAGTAATAATTAAAACAAAAGATGGGGTTTAACATTAACTGAAAAATTTGAAATACAAAATTACCATATTGTTTCAAGTTATTGAATTTGAAGATGTTTTTCAAATGGAGAGTTAATTCAAGGCCAAATTCAAGACATATGGTACCAGATACCTGGATCAGCACTATCAAAGCTTGAGTTCATGGAGCTCTTAAGCTATTATTGAATAATTGGGAATATTGGTAATTCTTATTGGAATGAAACATCTTATATAGAAGAAGATATAAGGAAAATTTTATATTGGGGTACAATAAAGGCTCAAAGATGGTTTATTAATGAATAATATCAATCGGATGATCAAAAAATTTGAGAGAGATAGGATTTCTATATTATTGAAAAGGAATTGGACTTTTGTTTGGAGGATAAAGTCTGACAGCTAATAATCATAATAAATACGCACAAGTTTTGTTTGAAGAAATAAGAATGGAATAATTTATGGCAAGAAATCTTCATCAGAAAAATTGGCATGAAAAGGAAGGAGAATCAAGCTGAGTTTAAGAAAATTACTCTTCAGAAAATTAAAGTCCCAGAATGGCCTTAAACTGAAATCCAACTATTCAGTCACTATTTGTTTTATTCCACTTTAAGTCAAAAAATTAAAGAAGAATTTAATAACAAATGCAAATACAAATGCTACATGATTTCCCCAGAATGGCCTTGAACTGAAAGTTTATCTTTTCATTTTTCTGTAATATTTTAACAAAAAAACCATGAAAAATAGTAAAAAAAATTTAATAATAAAACAAAATCTGGTAATAATAAAATTAGAAAAAAGATTCTATAAGTACTTAATAAAACAATTAAATAAGATTATATAAAATTAATGACTAAATAAAATCAGAAATTGCTATTAAGTTTAGAATTAAATTTTTTGGTAAATATATTTTGAATTAGTATCAAAAGATAAAATAAAAAATTTACAATAATATTAAAAAAAGTCTTGGGTTATCAAATTTATCGAGGTAGAGGTTTTTTGTAATAGTATCAGTAGTCTGTTATGTTCAAAAGATAGGGGTGGTTATCTATATTTTATACCACACAAAATACAAGTGTCTTTAGGTTTTTGGGGAAAGTGGGACTTTAAAAATCAAACATCAGTTTATAGCTTTAATAAATGAGATGGAATTTAATTTATTTGACTTGAATAAATAAACATTGATATACAATTAAACTATAATTTATTTAAACCTATTTTTCATTGATAAAGTACTTAGAGTTTTTTTAAATTCTGAATTTCATGAAGAATTACCTTTCATAAGGTCAAAATTCTTCATCATTGCACTTTTTCAAAAGAATATTGGTTTTTGTTGAAAAATTGAAGTCTAAAATTCAATAATTATTTTAAAAAAGAAAAACTCACCAACATAATCTGAAAAGGAGGATGGGATCAGTATTATGTTAAAATTAAATAAATAGAATATTTTTTATGAACTTACCAATACAGCAGTGGATCTTGAATTTTTATTGAAACTCTCAAATATACAACACAGATTTTCTTTATCTTTCAAAAAAAAGAAATATTAAGTGAAAATATTCTTCAACATTTTTTCCCACGAGACGACTAGATATTTTCCAAATAAGCAAAAACAACATAATCAGTTATGGGTAGCATCAATCCTTAAAAGAAATTATGAAAGAACTTATCTTTATATTCTAGAAATGAATCAATCAGGAAGCCAAATGGAAAATAATTAGAATTAAATACTTAATACACATACAGGATAAATAAAGACACACAGTATGCACACACATAGCAAATAAATATAATTCAACTCACAAGGAGGGTTGACCAGCTTTTTAATTTGATTTTTTTTATGTTTTTTTTTTGATTTTTTTGATTTTTTTTTTGAAAAATGAAAATTATAAAAAAAACTGGGCAGCACCCCTTTCCTTAAAGAGAAAGAGAATACAAATAATACAAGTCATAGTCAAAGAAATACGATAAACAGGACAAAATAATATGAAGATAATTTATTAACATACTGTGATAAAATAGAAGAAACAGATCATAATAGTCTCATAAAATTGTATTATAATAAAAAAGCTGAAGTATTATGATAATATAATATATTGATAAAATAATGTCATAAAGCTAAAGTATTATGATAATGAAATAGTATGATACTATAATATCCTAATAAAATGATATTATAATAGAGTAATTTTATATTATCATAGTGAAATAGTAAATTAATAAAACAATAACATGATAGAAGTATTATAATAACAAAATATATTCAAAGGGACAACTTCCCAAATTGATGCCATAAAACTATACTTTGAATAATACTCACTTCAAATAGAGTTGAAATATAGTTATAGAACCATATGTATGAAAAAATATCAAAAATTTGAGAAAAAAAATTTATGCTCTGGGAAGAACGCCTCCTTTTATATTTCCAATCAAAACTAACTTTCAAAAAAAAGGATTCCACTAAGCCACAACTTGACTAGAAAAAAAGACAAAAGAAGATAGACGATATAATTGGTCATAGTTTGAATTCTTCTACATTCTGATTGGTCAGATTTTGAATTCCAAATTCTGATATATGATTGGTAAGAATACTTGAGTGGGATTGGTTGGATTTAAGGTGGTGTTAATATAGTGGAGTGAGGTAGATCACGGAATCTCATGAATCAGAAAGGATAGTGAAACCAGAATAAACACTGTTTAATAAGAAAAAATAATATTAAATAAAAATTATACAAAAAAGAAGGTCCTCAGCAAGACCATAAAGTGCTTGTTTCATGACTTAAATCCAGCTTCATACTAATATTTATGCTGATTTAGACTCATAAGGTCCTCATAAAGGCCCTAAAGTTCCTTTTTTTGTTATTACTTGTCTCCGGCTTTATCTCAATATCCATTCTGATGTATACTCATAATGTCCTCAGAAAGACCATAAAGTGCTTTTTTGCATGAATTAGTTCCAGTTTTATAGCAATATCTATGCTTATTTAGACTCGTAAGGCCCTCAGTCAAACCATAATGTCCTTTTTTGATAGATTATTGATGTTTTTATGAAAATATTTATGCTTATTTGGATATATTGGTCTCTCTGACCTAAAACTGGAAATTCCCTTCATTATTATCATGATATTCTTATGAATAAATTATCCTCAATTATAGCAATATTGAATGATTATATTCTAACATTAATTAAATGAGATTCTTTATTATTTCTCTATTGATTATCAAATAGTTTTTACATTTAAAGTGCAACCTTAAAGTAAATTATTGGTCCTCTATGACCCTAAGATGGAAAAGCCAATTTAAATTTCTTTCTATTAATTTTAAAATGATATTATTATCAAATTATAGGTCCACCATTACTTGAAGCTTCTAATATTATAACACTACTACTAGAAGAAAGAGAATCTATAAAAACATAATAAAAATATAAACAAGCATAAAAAGAAACATCAAATATATATATATAATCAATAAAATTAATATAAAAAAGAAGAAACAATCAAAATTATTAATAAATTGAATATTAGGATATTAATTTTATCATTATTATTATCATTATTAAGAAGAAAACTAATTCAGAAAAGATAGTCTTCAATGGTTTTCCTGCCCTAGGTGGTGCTTGGACAACTGGTCTGTATGTAATTAAAAATACATATACACTGAGAGGCCAAGGTAAGACCTTGTCTGATGAGGGGAAATAACTCTGATTTTATTATAGTTATAGCCTTTTGGACTTTCACTACATAGTTTCAGTTCACCACAATAATTAAGCCCTCTTTTTAGTATGAATAAGACTCAAAATAGCAATAATAATAGTAAATATAGAGATTTGAAATTAATTAAGAAAATATAACAAGAATCAAAGTCAAAATAAAAAAACTAGAGAGACCAACTACATAAATTGAAATGAAGAGGGGGCCTTATCCCAAATCTGAATATTAATATTAAAAACATGAAGAAGAAAGATGGATGAAAAAGATATTTTAATAGTGTCTTGGAGGATCAATCATTATATGTTGGATTTTTATGCAAAGGATTGGAAGATAATAAATATAGAAGAATTTTCTTTGAATCTAATAATGAAAAAACCCATCCTGAAGGAATATTTAACTCTGAAATTATGAGAACTTATTTTGATATATAAATTTGGAAAGTTAATGGAGCTATGAAAGTATTAGTGGAATTTCAAGTCCTTTTATGAATTAAAAACTGAAAGAGTGGCACACCTGAGGGCTCATAATCTATTTCCTCAATTTAGTCCATGAAAGTTGTACTGGTATTAAAGAAATAATGTGAAGAAAGAAGAGGTCAGATTTGAAATGGGTAAAATAAAATCCTCAAATTTATGTGATGAATTTTCCAAAGATTAAAAGATTGAAGAAAGAAGGACAGAAATCTAGAATGTAACTATGCAAGAAGAATTGGTAATTATTGAAAACAATGAAATAAATATTTATAAACCCGACCATTTTATGAATTATCAAACCAAAAGGTAGCTCAAGTGGATATTGGTAGAAGAAATTGCTCAAACTCAAATAAAAGCCCTTGGATCAAGTAAAATTGAAGACCAGGAGCTCCTCAGAATTACAAAAAACTGCTTCCTGGTGAAGAAATGGACAATGGGTTTATTTGCCTTTTTATGACACAAAAGGGGAGAATTTGTTTATACCTCAGATACAGGGATTGCACACCTGAGCTAGAGGGTGCTGTATGACCTAAAACTGGAACATCAATTATATGAATAAAAAAAGATAAAAAAAGTGAAGATTTATTTAATTTACAAAATAAACAAAAAAATGAGAAGAAATAGACAAAATAGAAGAAGTGATATTATATGAATTTTAACAAAGCTAGTTGAAAAAAAGAATAAAAATAATAAAGGGATAAAAACAATTATTTCAGTGATATTTCAGAATGGATTATCAAAATAGTGCATAAAAAGATAAATCAGTACCCAAGAAGGTTAAACCAGCTAATGATCCCATTATGAGACATAAATACTCCTTTGGAAATGCCACCATTATCAAGAGACCCTTATATTACACCACTATCCCCAGAACCACCCAGATTTAGGATCACATCAAAAAGAACACAAGAAACATTTTAATTGATACGTTTTGGACCACCTGCATGAGCTTCAGAATAAGAAACAAGTAGACTGATGAGTGTCATATTTTGAAGAGAAAAAGTGATTGCATTTAGTTCAGAAAAGAGGGTATTACTGGAACATTCATATGGAAACCCCTACAGAATACTGATAATACCACATAAACCTTGTCAAAAGAAGTCTTTACCAATCACAAACCCCATATTACCTCAGTGTTTTGAATTTTTCAGGGAAAAGATTAGAACAGGCATGTATGAGCTGTCTGCCTCTAGCAATACAATTTCAGTATTTCATGTTGCAAAGTCACATGGAAAACTCAGAATTGTCCATGAGTTATAGGATCTTAATAAGGTAAAAATTGAGGATGCATGATTACCAGCACATATTTAAAATTCTTAGATGAATTTTCAGGAAGATCTTATTATGTACTTGGTGATATAATTGGGGCTTGTGATTAAATATAATTGGACATTTTTCCAAGACCCCCAGCAACATTTGAAACACCACTTGGAAGGCTCCAACTCACAAGATTACCACAAGGAGAAACCAGTTCTGTGAATTTTCTCAAGCCCAAACAGCTTGGATACTTCAAGAAGAAATACCGGAGACTGTAGGAATTCTAATTGAAAAGTGATGCATAAAAGGTCCAAGATCAATGTATAATAATGAAACTTTACAATAATAAAATTTCATAAGAAGATTTTGAATTGAAATTCATTGGAAGAAAGTCCAATTAATTAATTGGAATTGACTTGATTTCAATTGATTTTAACTAATTTCAATTCATTTTAGTCAATTGTAATTTCCTTTAATTGATTTAAATCAATTTAAAAGAATTAAAATGAGTTGAAATTGAATAAAAGTAAGTGAAATTGATTAAAATTA
This sequence comes from Austropuccinia psidii, assembly GCA_023105745.1. Classification (NCBI taxonomy): domain Eukaryota; kingdom Fungi; phylum Basidiomycota; class Pucciniomycetes; order Pucciniales; family Sphaerophragmiaceae; genus Austropuccinia; species Austropuccinia psidii. The sequence continues at coordinate 61,492,848 of JALGQZ010000003.1, read as the reverse complement.
ATTAAAATTAATTAAAATTGATGAAAATTATTTAAAATTAATTAAAATTAATTAAAATTAATTAAAATTAATTAAAATTAATTAAGTTTAATTAAAATTAATTAAAATTAATTAAAATTAATTCAAATTAATTAAAATTAATTAAAATTAATTAAAATTAATTAAAATTAATTAAAATTAATTAAAATTAATTAAAATTAATTAAAATTAATTAAAATTAATTAAAATTAATTAAAATTAATTAAAATTAATTAAAATTAATTAAAATTAATTAAAATTAATTAAAATTAATTAAAATTAATTAAAATTAATTAAAATTAATTAAAATTAATTAAAATTAATTAAAATTAATTAAAATTAATTAAAATTAATTAAAATTAATTAAAATTAATTAAAATTAATTAAAATTAATTAAAATTAATTAAAATTAATTAAAATTAATTAAAATTAATTAAAATTAATTAAAATTAATTAAAATTAATTAAAATTAATTAAAATTAATTAAAATTAATTAAAATTAATTAAAATTAATTAAAATTAATTAAAATTAATTAAAATTAATTAAAATTAATTAAAATTAATTAAAATTAATTAAAATTAATTAAAATTAATTAAAATTAATTAAAATTAATTAAAATTAATTAAAATTAATTAAAATTAATTAAAATTAATTAAAATTAATGAAAATTAATTAAAATTAATTAAAATTAATTAAAATTAATTAAAATTAATTAAAATTAATTAAAATTAATTAAAATTAATTAAAATTAATTCAAATTAATTAAAATTAATTAAAATTAATTAAAATTAATTAAAATTAATTAAAATTAATTAAAATTAATTAAAATTAATTCAAATTAATTAAAATTAATTCAAATTAATTAAAATTAATTAAAATTAATTAAAATTAATTAAAATTAATTAAAATTAATTAAAATCAATTAAAATTAATTCAAATTAATTAAAATTAATTAAAATTAATTAAAATTAATTCAAATTAATTAAAATTAATTAAAATTAATTAAAATTAATTAAAATTAATTAAAATCAATTAAAATTAATTAAAATTAATTAAAATTAATTAAAATTAATTAAAATTAATTAAAATTAATTAAAATTAATTAAAATTAATTAAAATTAATTAAAATTAATTAAAATTAATTAAAATTAATTAAAATTAATTAAAATTAATTAAAATTAATTAAAATTAATTAAAATTAATTAAAATTGATTAAAATTAATTAAAATTAATTAAAATTAATTAAAATTAATTAAAATTAATTAAAATTAATTGAAATTAATTAAAATTAATTGAAATTAATTAAAATTAATTAAAATTAATTAAAATTAATTAAAATTAATTAAAATTAATTAAAATTAATTAAAATTAATTAAAATTAATTAAAATTAATTAAAATTAATTAAAATTAATTAAAATTAATTAAAATTAATTAAAATTAATTAAAATTAATTAAAATTAATTAAAATTAATTAAAATTAATTAAAATTAATTAAAATTAATTAAAATTAATTAAAATTAATTAAAATTAATTAAAATTAATTAAAATTAATTAAAATTAATTAAAATTAATTAAAATTAATTGAAATTAATTAAAATTAATTAAAATTAATTAAAATTAATTAAAATTAATTAAAATTAATTAAAATTAATTAAAATTAATTAAAATTAATTAAAATTAATTAAAATTAATTAAAATTAATTAAAATTAATTAAAATTAATTAAAATTAATTAAAATTAATTAAAATTAATTAAAATTAATTAAAATTAATTAAAATTAATTAAAATTAATTAAAATTAATTAAAATTAATTAAAATTAATTAAAATTAATTAAAATTAATTAAAATTAATTAAAATTAATTAAAATTAATTAAAATTAATTAAAATTAATTAAAATTAATTAAAATTAATTAAAATTAATTAAAATTAATTAAAATTAATTAAAATTAATTAAAATTAATTAAAATTAATTAAAATTAATTAAAATTAATTAAAATTAATTAAAATTAATTAAAATTAATTAAAATTAATTAAAATTAATTAAAATTAATTAAAATTAATTAAAATGAATTAAAATTAATTAAAATTAATTAAAATTAATTAAAATTAATTAAAATTAATTAAAATTAATTAAAATTAATTAAAATTAATTAAAATTAATTAAAATTAATTAAAATTAATTAAAATTAATTAAAATTAATTAAAATTAATTAAAATTAATTAAAATTAATTAAAATTAATTAAAATTAATTAAAATTAATTAAAATTAATTAAAATTAATTAAAATTAATTAAAATTAATTAAAATTAATTAAAATTAATCAAAATTAATTAAAATTAATTAAAATTAATTAAAATTAATTAAAATTAATCAAAATTAATCATAATTAATCAAAATTAATCAAAATTAACCAAAATAAATTGCAATTAATTCTGATTAATTAAAATTAAGCAAAATTAATTGAAATCAATTAAAATCAATCAAAATTAATTCAAATTAATTAAAATTAATTCAAATCAATCAAAATCAGTTAAAATTAGTATTAATTCAAATAAATCAATATTTATTAAAGTTCAGTAAAAAAATTCAATAGCCCAAAAATTAATTGAAATTAATAAGAATTAATTCTAATGAATTATCATTTATTACAATCCAATAGAAATAATTAAAATTAATTACCATCAATTCAAAATCATTACGATCAACAATATTAGTCAAAATTAATATTTATTAATTAAAATTACTTGAAATCAGTGGTAATTTAATTTATGTAATTAAGAGTGCATGACATTGATTGTAATTTAATTTAAGTAAGTAAAATTAATGAAAATTAATTTTGATTCAATTTAATCAATTAGATATACTTAAAAATGATTAAAATTAAATTCAGTAATTGAAATTACTTGAACTTAATCAACTATTTATGATTATAATTAATCAAAAGCAATTTCAATTAAATACAATGAATTATAATTGCGTAGAGCTCATTATAATCAAGGGTGTTGGTAAAAAAACGTAAGCAAATTGGTAAAAACATGTAAGCAAATTTGTAAAAACACATAAGTGGTTCCCTGGGCCCATTTTTAACTAAAAATGAAACACAACCATGCCTGTATTGGCCAAAACATTCCCAAAAGAGGCTTTTTCCCCACAAAACCTCTCTAACTCCCAATTGTTCCAAATTTTTTGCCCAGCCCCCCCTCCAAAAAAAAAAGGCCAAGCACCCAAATAATCCACATTATCCCCACCCTAAACCAACCCTTTTTGGAATAACAGCATTACCAAAGCCGTTTTGCAAAGCTTTTCACACTTTTCTTTCTTTTTTCCCCCAAATACTGCATTTTCCACCACAACAACCTGCTTTCAAGCCTCTCAATTTTCAATTCTTTACCTTCCCTCATCCATTAATCCCACATTTTTCACTATTAACCACTTCTGTTCATTTTTCACACCTTTTTTCATTTCCTTTTCACATTTCAAAAGGGTCTTACCCCAAATTCCCCCTTTTTTTCACTTTTATACTGTTTTCATTCAAAAATTCTTCAACCCCCCACTGAAGATGAATTTCAGACCCTTGAGCTTCTTTGGCGAAATGTGCATAATGTTTCCGGGGCTCAGGGGTATGCTGTGTCCACCTTGAGGTCCAATATGACCCCTAACCAAATTGAAATAGGTTGTGACAGGTCTGGGACCCCAAATCCCAACAAAAGCCCCTCAAGAAAGCTTGACTGTCCTTTTAGACTTTATGCCAGAAAATGTGCCAAGAGTACCACTTGGACTCTTAAGGTCAAAAATCCTGAACATAGCCATGAGGCCACTGAAAATATCATGGCACATCCTGCTTTCAGGAAATTCAATGAGCAAGAAACATCTGAAATTGCTCAAATGTCTGAATCACTGCTCATGCCGAGGCAAATTCATGCCCAATTATGCAGCCAGAGGGAATCTGAAAGGCCTGTAATCATTCAAGACATTTACAACCAAGTCAAGAAAATCAATAAAGACAAACTGAAAGGCAGAAGGCCCATTGATGCTCTTATTGACACTCTCAAACAAGAAAATTTTGTTTGTTCCTATGAAAGGGATTCTGAGGGACACATTACCTCCTTGTTTTTCACTCACCCCCTGCCCATAAAACTCCTTCATGGCCTTCCTCATTTCATTCTTATGGATTGTACTTATAAAACCAATAAGTACAAAACACCCCTTTTTCAAATTTTTGGATTCAGCTCAACCAAAAAGACCTTTTCTGGGGCTTTTTGTTTGATGAAGAATGAAACTGAACCCTCATATACTTGGACATTAAATCAATACATAGAAAAGGTCCTCAATAACACCAATCTTGTCCCCCCTCCAGTTATTGTTATTGACAGGGATCTGGCCTTGAAAAACTCTCTTAAGAAGCCCTTCCCAGACTCTAAAGTCATGTTATGCATTTTGCACATCAATAAAGATGTATCTGCTCATTTCATGAAGAAAATTGGTCATGGAACTGATTTTGAAAATTTTACGGGCCTTTGGAATCAAGTAATATACTTTTATCCTTCACTTTATTTCACTTTTTTTCTTATTATTGTTTTTATTAACGACTTTGGGATTCATTTCTCAGGTTATGTATTCATCCACGGGAAAGTCTTACAAAGACAACTGGAAGAAGTTTCAAAGACAAGTAAAAAATCCTGAAGTCTTGCAGTATTTGTAAAATACCTGGCTTCCTATAAAGGAGTATTATGTGCCAACCTGGACCAACCACCATTACCACCTGGGTGTGGGCACCACCGCCAGAGTTGAAGGTGCCCATGCCATGGTGAAACGTTGGCTCCAAAAGTCCACTGGTACTCTCCTGGAGGTAGCTAGGGCTCTCCATATGGAATTCAGAAAAAAATTTATTGGAATTATCAACAGAATATCCAAAGAAATGATTTTCCATGTCAAGAATTTTCCTCCACACATCTGTGCCCTCAATGGCAAGGTGTCTCATTCTGCTCTTTGGATGGCCTTTGACAATTTCAAAACCAAAGTTCCTCCCAATGAAAAATGCACCAACAAATACAACAATTATCAAGGCATTCTTTGCAAACATAAGACCCTAAAGGCATTTTCCAAGCACCAAAGGCTTAAAATATCAGACTTCCATCCTCAATGGAATTTGAATTTTCCTGTGAGGGTTTTTTAATTTCTTTTTCTTATTAACTGATTTTCTTTGTCATATTCTTCTCAGGCTGGCTTTCAAGGTGATGATCAAAGTGTTGAAAAAGAAAGAAAGAATGAAGCTCAGAAAATATTTGAAGCTATTGGGGAAGACCTTTTTTAAAGACCAATGGCAGAAATCACCCCAATTCTTCAGCATTTTCAAGATGTTTTGACTGTAAAAGTCCCATTTGATCAAATTCCCAAGAGTCAAGAGGATGATAAATATTATGAAGACCCTCTAGAATGTAAGAATATCTGTGGAAGACCTCAAGGAGCCAAGAATAAAAACAAAAATCAAAACAAAAGAGAACCTTCAAGATTTGAAATAATTTAAAGTCAATCCAAGAGAAGAGGAAGACCCCCATCAAAAGTGACCAGCACAACAACATCAAGATCACAGTCAAATTTCCCCTCCCCAATTATGGAAGTGGACACATCTGAAGATTCTGAAGATTCTGAGGACTCATTATATAAATCAATAAGTTCATCAGATTCACTACCCTCAGCAACTTAATTAAATAAATCAGAAGTCATCCTTAGAAGGTCCAGAAGATTGGCAATTGGAAGCAAAACCTCACAAAGAAAATTACACAAGCCTGAAACCAGTTTGAAGATATATGCTTTACCTGTGAGCATTGTCAAAGCAATTATCACACAAGTGATGAATGCTACAAGCTTTTTGTGAGTTTCTGATTCTTTTTAATGTATACTTCTCTTGTTTATTTTGATATTTATTCATTTTTTGACCTCATTTTATCAGATAACTGGCTCAGAAGACTTGCCCAAGTTTATATTGAAATACACCTTCAAGGCCATCAATGTCCAGGGTGATGGAAACTGTGGCTACAGAACAGTTTCCCACTACATTTACAAGACTCAATATCAATGGGCTGATGTCAGAGTAAACTTTTCTGAAGAAATTCAACAAAATAAAGACCTTTATGAAGCCATGAAAACCTTAATTCCCTCAGTATCCTCTTATTTGGACAGAATTGAACGGTATGAAGATGTTGGCAAGGCCCCAAAAAGAATGTGGATGTCCATGCCTGACATGGGGGATCCAATTGCAAATAAGTATAAAGTACCAGTTTTCTTTTATTCCACAGTCCAATCTTTTGCTTTTTTCCCTTATTTCTGTCCTCCAAATGATAATCCTCCCATTTTAATCTGCTTCTTGGATAGCTGTGCTCATTTTGTTCCTTTGGACATAATAATTTCTAAAATTTATCCAGTCCCCCCCATTACTGTGAATTGGGAGATTCATGCCCAACCACATGCCCTGGGGTGGGCTTATAAATTTAAGAAACACTGAATGTTGTATTTGTCCAATCTTCCTCCCCCCTCTCAGAAAAACCCCACTATTTTGGAGGTTGATTCTGATTGATTAATTTTTGTATATACCATTTATGCCAATTATCCCCCTCCTCAGTCATATTTATTGCTTAAATCCCACCTCAGTCTCCTTTTTTATCAAACATGTGGACATTTTGTCCTTAGAAATAGTCATATTAAAAACAAGGAAAAAATCTGAAAAAATACACTTATTGCCCCTGCACTTGCTGTCCCACCAAAACAATTCCCCAAAATCATGGGCTTCTGGTTCTTTATTGTCCATATTGAACCCTTCAATTGAAAAAAATGAAGGAAATTCATAAGTGGGAAGTTATTGAATTAACTTTTTGAAAATAGTCATATTACAATGACGGGAAAAAAGATTTGAAAAAAAAACCTTTTTGCGCCTTCACTTGTCCCACCAAAAAAAATTCCCAAAATTATGGGCTTCTGGTGTTTTATTCTTCAGATTTAACCCTTCATTTCAAAAAAATTCAAGGAAATTCATAAGTGGGAAGATTTCAAATGAATTTTTGAAAAAAATATGCCATTTTGGCATATTGGCCAAATTTGTGAAATTTGGCAAAAAAAAATTGAAAAAATTTGTGCATATTGACATTCCAAGTCAGGAAAAATATGGCAAAAAAATTAAAAAAATACTCAAAACTGAGCCTGAGGAATCGTTTTTGAAAAATAAGGTCACTTACGTGTTTTTACCATAAACTTACATGTGTTTACCAACACCCATAATCAATACAAATGCATTATAAGTAGTAAAAATTTAAATTACTTAAAACTAATTGTAATTTAATTTAAGCAATTGAAATCACTTGAAATTAAATTTCAAACTACTTCTAATTACTTAAAAACAATTATAAGGAATTATTTTTTGTTGATTATTAATTACTCTCTGATTTTTATTATTATTTATTTATTGTTTTTATTGATGCTTTATTAGATATCTATTATTTATTCATTCATTACTTTTTATTATTTATATTATTAGAGTTATGTATTATTTATGATTTCTTTTTCATGAGAAATTTATTATCTATTATTATTCATTTAAATGCTATTATTTATTATTTCTATTTAGGTTTTATTATCAATTATTCTGGATCATTGTTATGCATATTCACTATTTTTTATCACTATGTTAGGGTATGTGGCTGATTGCAAGCTCTAGGGTTTAATCTTCAACTCCCTCAAAAATTGAATCCTACTAAACTAAAATATAAGTTTTAATATTTAATTCTTTTTTATTGTCAGCCTTTTTATTTTTAGTTTCAAAAAATCTCTAATAAGTTCATCATCTTTAATATTTCACATCATTGCTCAAAATTCTCATTCAAATTCCAAAATTAATCGAAAATCCTATAAAATATTCATATTGTTTGGACACTAGATTGTTAGATGAACGTCAAAATAGAACCAAGGTCAGAATTCATTCACTCTATTTCTTAATTTCTTACACTAACTCGTGGAAAATTATGTTTTTAATGACCAGGGCACCAGCTAGTCAAATATCTCATGTTTTCAATCAGTTTATTTCTTGCTGTCCCCTTAATGATTCTGGAGCAGATGTTCAGACCCATCAAAATCTCTGATATCACCTAAAATGCTACTGGTTCCCAGTCAATCAAACAGGACTTCGCCGAATTCAAATAGCATGGTGTTGACAATCTTGTTGTATCAACTGGTAGGATAAAAGTAGTACTCAATGAAGGAGACCAGTATGGTTCCTGTATCCATCACATCTATCAATTAAATCAGGAAAGACTTTGTTTCTCATTTGCACCAGTCTTATAAAATATTCTCAATAATATTCCAAAGCAGTGCAGGACCGGGCTCTTCTGTAAGATGTGACTATGAAACTGATGATAATATTACTATTAATCAACAGCACTATGTCTGTTCTTATGAAATATAATAATAAAAATTATTATAACCACAATTAAATAATTATAAAATTATTTCTTTCACGTGTTATACACTACTAGTGATTATAACAGTGAGCAGTAATTGTCTACAAGAATCAATTACAAGAAGAATTTAATAATAAAAACTTCTTTTATTAAAATAATAAAATTATTTTAATATATAATTATCTTTTACAAGAATAATTATAAAGATAATTCTTGAAGAAAACTATTACTAGAGAAAAACTTTAAGAATTAAAGATAAAAGACTCACTAATACTCCAAAGAACTTATTGATAATAAAAGTAGAGAAATTTGACGTGGAATTGTGGATTTAAGGGATCAAAAGGATTTATAACAGTATTACAACAATATATAGTTGGATTCTATGATTTCACGTCTTTCTGATTGATTCTGAAAGAATTAAAACACTTAAGAATAGTTGAACTAATACTTACTTGTTGGTAATAAAGATTTAATAAATTGATAAGATGATGATGAGGAAAAAACAGCAAGAAGAGGCTTCTTTTAAGTCAATAACAGCTCACAGAGGCGTGCCATGGAGCAAACTGAAAAACCAGTGAGTGAGAAAACAATAAACCTTTTTGGATTATTGATTGCATCATCTGTTGTCATGTAAGATTATCATAATTACTTAATTGATGCTTTTACGTGACTACCAACCCCAATATGGTTAAGAATAAAAGGAGTAACACTTGTAAATCTTCTTTTATTCTAAAATAATCATTGATTTCTCAAAGTTATCAATGTTATTGCCAATTTCATCACAGGTTGTAATTACTGTGAATTTTTGAAGATTCAGTGTTTCACGTAGAATATCCAAAAATGGACTGTAAGTAAAACTTTTAATTTTACTAGTAAAACTGTAATTCCTTTTGGTTGTACCATAGATAATACAGTTCTCTTTTAGTCCTGAAAGTTTCAGAAAGATTCATTAATAATTGTATTTTTAATGAATTTTTGAAGGTTTTACCTCATTTCTACGTAGAATTGCAAATAGCAGTGTTTTGCTGGTTGCTATGAGGTAAATCAATGAATATGGGTCCCAAAAGGGTTTTAATTACTCTTTTGGGGTTTATCCATGGAAAGTCATTAGTAATTGACATGGTTACAGGAGTGTAAGTAGCTCATTACCTCCTTGGCACGTCAAAATAGCAGGTTATTTGCTATTTTCTGATGTTTTACAGTAGTTGTAACTTGGTAACCAAGTTCCCAAAGAGTTTTAGTTTACTAATTGGGCCAAGATGAGCCATGGATCCATGCTCTGGAGCTATCCACGCCTCTGAGGCCTCAGAAGTTGGGTACCCTGGCTCTCTTTGATGTCTTTTGTCCCCCTTGCCCAATTTTTACGTCAAAATAGTAATTTAAGCTTAAAGTGAGATATCCACTATGGGTGTACCAAAAGTCCATGTAAGAATACCATGATATTAAGTGCTCAAAACATGCATAACACTATTCTTAGTGTATATGTAACATGGGATTTCTCACTTTCCTATTATTTTGGCTAAAAATCAAGAAAAACAAAAATTTTCACGGATCTTTTATGTGGTATTAATGATGTGGTATTGAAGTATTTTCCATTTTACCACCTCAAATACTTAAATTGAGCTTATTCACTCTATGGAGCTACCCTAGGTGAATTTTTGTGTAGAATCCAAATCTGGTCTTAAATCCATGGATTTACTTACTCAATAAAAAGTTATTCATCTTTTCTGAAATTGAAAATGATGAATTTTGGATATATGCATGACTTATGAGTTTTGCATAATTCAAAATTTCTTTTTAAGATAATTGTGGCCTATTTGGGTATGTAAAATATACCTCAAGGCTCACATTCCCTCCCACCAAAAAATAAAATTGTACTACAATTTTATTAGTGATAAAAAGAATAAGGCCCCAAAAGGGGGTTAATGTCCACTGTCCAACCTCTTCACATTACTCAGATCAAGTAATTTAAAGCACATTTATAGACATATTCAGGCTTGTGGCCTTCTTTCATGTCTAAATCTTCTTAAGAGTTTATCTGAGTCAGGTATTTCTGATTCTGCCATCCATTCATCTTCATGTACTGGATTTCTATATCTGACAAGATATTCTCTTTGATTTTTACCCCTAAGTCTCCTTTCTTTAATGACTTTCTTTATCTTTCTGTCTTCATTCTGTTCCACAGGGGGCACAGTTAAAGGAGTTGGGTTCCTTAAAGGAAACAATTCTTTGTCAGCTGGTTGATAAGGTTTTATCAGGCTGACTGGAAATGTGGGGTGTTTATTTTCCAATTCACCACTCAATTCCACTTGAACTGCATTGGTTCCATGTAAGGCAACAATAACAAAAGGTCCTACATAAGAATCTTTAAGTTTCTTTGGGCCTTTGATATTATTAAAATTCAAGGTTGAAACTAGAACTAAGTCCCCTACTTTGAAGTCTGGTACTTTATGACTCTTGTCCCACTTCTGTTTTGCATAATCAAAAGCATCATCCATACTTTGTTTTGCATGGTGTTTTACTTTATCAAGCATTAATTTGAAGCTGGAAGCTGTAGGATGAATGTCAATCAAGTCTTTCCTCAGTGTGTCTGCTGGGAGTCTTGGATTCCATCCTTTTTCTAACATAGCAGGAGTTTGTCCTGTGGAAGAATGGACTGATGTCTTGTATGCCAATTCTAATGCAGGTATCAGAGTGCACCAGTCATGGGTAAAGCCATCTGAGTCTTTAAATTCTAATCCATAAGCACAAAATCTCCTGATCATGTCTTCTAAAGTTTGAATCATCCTCTCTGCTAGCCCATCTGTTTGAGGGTGATATGCTGTAGAGAATGATAACTTAGTCCCAAACAATCTATGAAGATTGGTCCAAAGTGCAGATGTGAACTTGGGGTCTCTGTCACTTATGATATTCTTAAATAACCCTGTATGAGAAATAACTCTACTCCATAAAAGAAGAGCTGTATCCATAGCAGTGTCATCTTTATGACATGGTAAGAATATGGGAGTTTTGCTATATCTGTCTACAATGACTAAACAAGCATTATAACTTTTGTCACCACTTGGAGGAAGTGCTGTGACCCAATCCATGTGAACAACTTCCCAAGGGGATTTTGGTTCTTGAATATGGATCATTAATCCAAATTTCTTGCCTGTACTCCTGTTTGCTTTTTGGCATCTATCACAGGTATGGCAATATTCAATGGTTTCTTTTCTCCAAGATGGCCACCATGCACAGTTCTTCACCTTTTCAAGTGTTCTGTCTTCTGATAGGTGTCCAGAGTAAATGCTATCATGGCATTCATGAAGAATGGTATTGATGAGCAATCTACTACACAATGTCATCACACAAGAATGTTTTGTTCTATGGTAAATAATCCCATCAAACAAGTGAAATCTTCCTTCAGAATAGGAATTTTTCCAAACTTCATCTAGTGTATTAACCAAAGATGTGTCTTTGCAGTCTTTATCCAATAAAGAAGGATAGATATGGCAATTCTTGTCTTGTTTATAAGACTCTCTGACCTCTTCAAAGAATTCAGTCCCAATATCAGTTATGTTAATCCCTTCAATTGGAATCTGTGGTTCAGCTTCCAAAGGTACATAAGCTGGGTTATCAGGAGTGTTGGCTAAAGCCCATCTACTAAGTCCATCAGCATTTTTGTGAATGTTTCCTGCTTTATGAACTATAGTCATGTTTCCTCTATATTCTTGAATGGCTATTTGCCATCTCAACATATGTCTGTTGGGAGTTTTCATGTTAAGAAGTGATTTCACGGCATTACAGTCAGTTATCACTTCAAAAACACTGCCATCAAGGTAATAGTGTAATTTCTCAAGTGCCCATACCAAACATAAGCACTCCATTTGGCTTGCACCATATCTGGCTTCTGTTGGTTTGATTTGTCTTGAGATATAACAAACTGGTCCTTCTGTAGGTTTGTCATCAATAATTTGGACTTGGTGTAGGGCTGCCCCTAATCCATCCCCACATGCATCAATGTACAATTTAAAAGGAATATTCCAGTCAGGCATGAGGAGTAAAGGTGCTTCTGTAAGGGCTTTCTTTATCTTCTCATAAGCTTTAATTCTTTCCTGTGTCATTTCAAATACAGTCTGTTGATCACAGATTCTATAAAGTGACTTGGCTAGAATTGCAAAATCTTTCAAGTGTTGCCTATAGTAACTAGCAAATCCAAGAAAAGACATCATTTCTTTTTTATTCTGGGGTATTGGCTTAAGTAACACTGCTGCTACTTTATTCTTGTCAATACCCAAGCTCAAACCAGAAACAACATGTCCTAATGCTTTGAGTTCTTCAAAACCAAAATTGCATTTCTTAAGTGAAATTTTCATGTTCACTTCTGCAACTTTATGAAGTACTCTTGCAAGTCTTTCAAGGTGCAAAGACCATGAGTCAGAACATATAATAATATCATCAATATAAATGATAAGCCATCCTTCAGACAATTCTGTGGGGAAGATGGTATTCATCATTCTTTGATAATGAGATGGAGCATTTTTAATGCCAAATGGCATTCTAAGATACTCATAAATACCACAGTGAGTGATAATTCTAAGTAATTTCCTAGCTTTAGGCGTCAAAACATTTTGATGGAAGCCTTTTAATGCATCCATTGATGTTATATACTTGGCTTTAGACAATTGAGTCAAGGTTTCTTGGATCCTAGGGATTGGATACCTATCTGGAACTGTGTAGGTATTCAAAGCTCTAAAATCTCCAACCATTCTTGACTTATCATTATGCCATGCAATAATAACAGGTGTTGTCACTTCAACTTCCTCATTATGGCCTACTTTCCTTAGCACACCAAGTTGGATCAACTCTTGGATATGTTTTTCCAAGGCCTCTCTAGCTCTGGGACTGGCTGGGTAAGCTGGTCTTCTAAGTACTGGAGGATATGGTCTATCAATATTAAGAGTAATATCAATTTCATGTCCCCTTATAGCGCCTAATGGTTCATTATCAGATGCAAATGCATTATTGTATGTATATAATACATCAATAAGTTCATTCCTCATCTTTGGTGATAATGATGGATTAATTTGTGCTTCAACAAGTTGTTTAGACACAAATTCATCTTTGTAAGTATCTTTGACAGAAGATACTACAGATATCTGTTTTGGCATATTGGAGAAAGCAAATTTTTGCCTTTTGTTATCTCCAATTGTGAAATATCTGTCTTTATGGTTATTTATATCAATACCATAAATATTCAAGTAATCATTTCCAAGAATGATATGCTGAGATGTACAATTATCCATTACTACAATCTCAGTTTTCATTCTTACACTTCCTGCTGGATGTGGGAATACAATATTAGTATCCAATATGCCCAAGGGGTACATATTGTTACTGGCACTACTGAACTGTACACCTTCTATTGGTAATAGATGGTTTTTCCATTCAGGAAGTATAATTTGGAGATAATCCTTGCCAATACAAGTGCAAAATGCTCCTGTATCCAGATTTACTTTGGCTTCAATATCACCCATTAGAACTGATGTGATACAGGATGCTCCAGCAGTATAACCCTTTCCTCTAGCAGGTTTTGTTTTACACATTCTGGCATCTTGGATATTGATCAGGTTGTAGCAATCCTCACTGTACTGTGGCAAGTGGGTATGGACTTCTGTGACTTCAAAGAAAGCTGAAATGTTTTCAATGGGATAGTCCTCTACTGGTGTATCTGCAGAATCTTGATCAGACTCTTCTTTCTCTTCAGTACACTGAATGTCTTCAATGATTTGAACTTCATTGATCTTTGTCTTCTTAGGGCAAGTGTTGGCTAAATGTGAAGTACTTCCACATTTATGACACTTCAAGACAGGTCTTTCTGGTCTTCTTTCCTCTCTAGGAATCTTTGAGACTATTTTGGACTCTATTGGGTTTCTAACCCAAGTTTTACCAATTCTTGTTCTGGTAATGATATCTTCCATAGCATTAATGTATTCCTCTGTTGAACAGGGTTCCACACATCTGCTTTTGATAGCATGTTCCAGTTCTCCTCCACACTTTCTTAATATTTTCATATTAATCATAGTGTCAGACATATCTGGGTGTAAAGCAGATAATCTGTCTTTTTGTTTGAAGAACCAAGTAAGTGGTTTGTCTTTTTCTGAGTTAAAAATGGCACTTTCAAAAGCATTCTCCATTTTAAACCTCCAAGAATTATTGGCCCATTTGGTAATCACTTCAGATTTCCACCAAGACCAGTCATGTCTTCCATGATCCATTCTCATCTTGTAATACCATTTCTTTGCAGTCTTGGTAAACAAACAATGTAATTTTCCTACTATGATTTCATCAGGTATATTAAAGTCTTCTTGCAACATATCAATAGTCCTGATGAATTCAATATGGTTGTATTCTCCTTCACCAGAGAATGTTGGCCATTCTTCTAATTTGGGAATATCTTTTGCAGAAATAACATTCTCTCCTAAGAATGGAGTCAAACTTTCTTTGACAGAAAGTTTTTCTTCAGTCAAAGGTGTAGAATGTCTTGGCATATGTGGTTCATGATTCTTATGAATTTGCTCCACACTTGCAATTATTTCATTCTTCAATTTCTGCCTTTCACTGTCACTTTTTGCTAAATGTATAGCAAATTGATTGGTGTTCTTAACTATTTGTAAGACATGGTCTTCAAGAGTTTTAAGTCTATCATTTACTTTAAAGATGGAAAGATCCTCTGTGTCATTATTTTGACATTGGTTGTCAATTCTTTCACAAGCATTGCTAATTGACTCAAGGGTGACAGTTGTCAATTTATGCCAATCAGAATGTTGCTTGTCATTTTTCTTTAAATCATTGATGTCTAATGTAATTTGCTTCAACTTTGACTCAAGTTTGCCAATTTCTACACTAATACTTCTATGTACATCATTTATTTGCGTGGAAAAGTCCTGTTCATCCTTTCCTGCTCTTTGGCTGTGAATTCCATAAGAGTTCTGGCCATATTGAAGACACTGTCCACGGCTGAAGGCTCCAATCTGGGGATCCTGTACCCTTGTGGGTAAGGTCTGTGCCAATTGGCTTTGCCTTTGCCCTTGCCTTGATGGTTCTTGGGACCTCTCTGTTTCTTTTGAGGTCCTTTGGGCTTGTCCTTGGATGCTTCTGGAGCTGGTTTGGAGCTGGTAGATGCCACTGGTGCCTCTGTCTCCAAAGTTGGAGTCATTTCCAATTCTTTCTTCTGGTCTATGGATAAAAGACTCTGGTTCTTCAACCAATTCTTTATCTTTTTGACCTTGTCTTTGCAAGACAGGGGGCTCCAACCTCCTAAGAGTTCTATGGTCTTCTCCTGACCCAGAAAGCTCTTGATGTGTAAGTAGGAGTTCATGGCCCCCTGCCAAAGGCTTGGGCAGATTTCCCACTCCTCTTCTTTGGCTGCTCTGAACCAATTTTTGTACTGGCTCTGATATATTTCTATTGCTGCCACTTGAAAATGGTTCAGCCCTGGAAATATTATCATAAATTAGTTCAGGCTCAGAATTCACGTCAAAATCTGTTGGTACAGACCTTGGGGAATGGGGGGCAACTCTGGCATCCTCCAGATGTGCCTTTCTTGTGGAAGATTTGGCACTTCTGGATTTGGTCTTGCCTCTTCCTTGTCCACATCCATCTGGTTGGACTGAATAGTTGCTTCCATTTCTGGTATGCACCATTTTCACGTCAATTTAAAGATAAAAGGTGAAAATATAAGATAAAATACACACCTTTTGGTGGTAATTTAGCTTTTTCTGAGTTGAATAAGGTGCCTCTTTTAGCAATCTGCACCTCAATACTGTCTTCAGATTCTGCTTCTGAAGATTCTGGACTAGTGATATATCTTTTACTGAGTCTGTTGCCAGCTGCACAGTATTTGATTAAAGACACTAAAAGAAATTATAAAAGAGAAAAAATTATTTTTTATACTTTTTAAAATATTTTTTAAAGATTTTTTATAAGTTTTATATTTTTTAATATTAAAAAAATTATTCTTTTTAAAGAAAAAAAATTAAAATTTAAGATTTTGAATGAAAATTAATTCAGAGTAACTCAAAGAATAATTTTATAAGTTTTTGGATGTGAAAAAGCCACGTGTAAAAACAATATAAAATTAAACCAAATTCCTCAATGAAAAAGATTTTAAAACAATTTCAAAAATAAAAATATTTTAACTCCAAATTGAAAGAAAAAAATTAATTAAATTAATATATTTTAGAGCTTAAAAATATATTAATTAAGGGTACAAGGTTCAAAAAACACGGCCAGGCCCCCAAATGTAAGATGTGGTAGGTATGGTGGTTTTTTGGAACACTAAAATGAAGTCTAGAATATGATTAAAGCCAAGTCTATGGATAAAATCACGGCCAGGCCCCCAAATGTAAGATGTGACTATGAAACTGATGATAATATTACTGTTAATCAACAGCACTATGTCTGTTCTTATGAAATATAATAATAAAAATTATTATAACCACAATTAAATAATTATAAAATTATTTCTTTCACGTGTTATACACTACTAGTGATTATAACAGTGAGCAGTAATTGTCTACAAGAATCAATTACAAGAAGAATTTAATAATAAAAACTTCTTTTATTAAAATAATAAAATTATTTTAATATATAATTATCTTTTACAAGAATAATTATAAAGATAATTCTTGAAGAAAACTATTACTAGAGAAAAACTTTAAGAATTAAAGATAAAAGACGCACTAATACTCCAAAGAACTTATTGATAATAAAAGTAGAGAAATTTGACGTGGAATTGTGGATTTAAGGGATCAAAAGGATTTATAACAGTATTACAACAATATATAGTTGGATTCTATGATTTCACGTCTTTCTGATTGATTCTGAAAGAATTAAAACACTTAAGAATAGTTGAACTAATACTTACTTGTTGGTAATAAAGATTTAATAAATTGATAAGATGATGATGAGGAAAAAACAGCAAGAAGAGGCTTCTTTTAAGTCAATAACAGCTCACAGAGGCGTGCCATGGAGCAAACTGAAAAACCAGTGAGTGAGAAAACAATAAACCTTTTTGGATTATTGATTGCATCATCTGTTGTCATGTAAGATTACCATAATTACTTAATTGATGCTTTTACGTGACTACCAACCCCAATATGGTTAAGAATAAAAGGAGTAACACTTGTAAATCTTCTTTTATTCTAAAATAATCATTGATTTCTCAAAGTTATCAATGTTATTGCCAATTTCATCACAGGTTGTAATTACTGTGAATTTTTGAAGATTCAGTGTTTCACGTAGAATATCCAAAAATGGACTGTAAGTAAAACTTTTAATTTTACTAGTAAAACTGTAATTCCTTTTGGTTGTACCATAGATAATACAGTTCTCTTTTAGTCCTGAAAGTTTCAGAAAGATTCATTAAGAATTGTATTTTTAATGAATTTTTGAAGGTTTTACCTCATTTCTACGTAGAATTGCAAATAGCAGTGTTTTGCTGGTTGCTATGAGGTAAATCAATGAATATGGGTCCCAAAAGGGTTTTAATTACTCTTTTGGGGTTTATCCATGGAAAGTCATTAGTAATTGACATGGTTACAGGAGTGTAAGTAGCTCATTACCTCCTTGGCACGTCAAAATAGCAGGTTATTTGCTATTTTCTGATGTTTTACAGTAGTTGTAACTTGGTAACCAAGTTCCCAAAGAGTTTTAGTTTACTAATTGGGCCAAGATGAGCCATGGATCCATGCTCTGGAGCTATCCACGCCTCTGAGGCCTCAGAAGTTGGGTACCCTGGCTCTCTTTGATGTCTTTTGTCCCCCTTGCCCAATTTTTACGTCAAAATAGTAATTTAAGCTTAAAGTGAGATATCCACTATGGGTGTACCAAAAGTCCATGTAAGAATACCATGATATTAAGTGCTCAAAACATGCATAACACTATTCTTAGTGTATATGTAACATGGGATTTCTCACTTTCCTATTATTTTGGCTAAAAATCAAGAAAAACAAAAATTTTCACGGATCTTTTATGTGGTATTAATGATGTGGTATTGAAGTATTTTCCATTTTACCACCTCAAATACTTAAATTGAGCTTATTCACTCTATGGAGCTACCCTAGGTGAATTTTTGTGTAGAATCCAAATCTGGTCTTAAATCCATGGATTTACTTACTCAATAAAAAGTTATTCATCTTTTCTGAAATTGAAAATGATGAATTTTGGATATATGCATGACTTATGAGTTTTGCATAATTCAAAATTTCTTTTTAAGATAATTGTGGCCTATTTGGGTATGTAAAATATACCTCAAGGCTCACATCTTCTCAGAAAAGCTTCAAAACTCTGGCTTGACTGAATAGATTTGAGTCAGACTAAGGAATCTGTCAAAGTTCAAACTGTGCAGAAGACCACTGAAAGAGATTAATCTCCTCCCACCAACCTATCTCCATTCATAAATTTCGATGGAAGACTCCACAATTAATCCAATTGCTCAATTTCTTAGCATACCCCCTAAAAAGGCTCGCAAAGCCAGAAAGTTCCATGTGAACTTCAATACTTGTGTGTGTTGAATATTTTTATAAGTTTCATTTAAGATTTCAGCTGTATGACCATTTTCTTTGTACTTACTCACTTGCCTTTATTTGCTAATCCTTAATTGAATGCATTTTTGTTCAGATTATTTCTATGCATGAAATTCCAAGGCTTTTTACTTACATTACCTTCATGATCAGCAATGTCCTACACAACAATCAATCACTTTTTAGGCATTTGAGAACTATTCCCCCTTGAAACCTTTAGCTTGACTATGCACTGATCTTGTCAGAAAGGGTCTTGTTCTCCCAAAAATTGACATGGTCATCCAATTTTATCCACCCAAAGACCTTTTAAACTTCTTTCATTGGATAGGTTGAACAGCAAGGGCTGGAAAGGAGGTCAAGGCATTTTTTTTCAATCAAACCGTGAATTTGAATATGTTTATTGGTCTGTGATTTTTATTTTCTTCATGAAATATTTCTTTAGATTACCTTGTAATTAAGGAAATTAATCTAAAGCCTCATCCTTATTTGGTAGATCAAGTTTGCCTTTCACAGGAAAACTTGCTAGCCTAGAACAACAAAAAGTTTCCAAAAAGACACCATGGTCAGAAAAATTTAGTGCAATCCCTTAGTGGGCCTGGTCAAAACAGAGTGTTGCTTAAGGCTTTTCCTCTCTATTTGGGTTCCCACACATAGAGATGTCTTGAGGCTGTAACACCTTGTGGAGACTGATAAATTGAGGGCTGGGGTCTGAAGATCCACAAAAGAGGATCTGTCCAGGCCAATATGGCCATTTACTCTTTTGAAAGTGCCTATCACAATGAATAGTGAAACAAAACTTTTAAATTAGATGAATTAAACATCTCTAGAAAAACAATTACTCCTTTAAATTGGAATAGTTTCTCGTAATGGTGGGGGCCCAAACCATCACTTTTAGTTGTATCAAACTTTTTAGTAGCAAACATGGGGGAATTTCTGCCCCAATCTTTGAAACACCTTATTATTGAAAAGTAGTCATTTTTATTGTTTTTTCCTGCAATAAATAATGTATTTGTTCAATTTTTCCAAAAATATGAGCTTGATTAACAAAAAGAATTTGTCTTATATTAATAAATCAAATGAAATAATATCAATTAAAATAAAATAAAATTCACCAAAAAATAACAAAAATTAATTAAAATCATTCAAAAATAAATAAAATTAACTCAAATTAACTATAACTAAGTAAAAGTAACGTTTAAAGACAAATAAAATAAAATAAAATAAGCAAAATTAATTAAAATTGATTGAAAGTAATAAGAATTAATTAAATTTAAACAAAAGAAAGGAAAAACAGCTAAAGTAACTGAATTAATTAAAAATGATCAAAATTAATTCAAGTTAATAACAAATGAAATAAATTTTATTAAGCTTATTGTGAGCCTTAGAGGTAATTTCATATACCAAAAGACCACAAATATAAAAAAAATAAATTTATTTATATTATTAAAATGAAAATCAAAATATAAATATAAAATTATATTCACAATTAAAAATCTAATTACAATTTAAAAATAAAATTACATTAAATTTTGAAATTGTAAAATTACATTTATACTTGAAAAAATTAAGTAAAAATGAATTTTTAACAAAATTGTAAAAAAATAAATAAATTTGGAAAAAAGTTAAATAAAAACTATTATAACTTTTAATCTCATAAATAAACATATAAAAATTATTTCACCATTGGATTCCTCATAAAAAATCAGGTGGGGTCACCTCTGAGTGAAAATTTTGTAACTCAACTCTAAATAAGCTTAAATTAAGTTTTTAGTATCTTCTGTATGAAAATTGCAAATCCTCAAAATTTTGATTTAATTCACATCACATGTAGTGTTAATCACCAAAATTTGTGTTAAAATTGAGTTTTTGTGTATATTTTAGAAGTTATGAGGAATTAAAGTATTTCCAATTGAATTCAATTGAAATGTCAAAATGTGCGCGTGTATTACATAAGTGAGCTTTGATTTACATATGAGGTATCAATTATTACTGTATTGAACTGTACAACTCAATTGAATTACATATGTAAATTATAAGTATAATACATGATGAGGAATTAAAGAAAAAATAAATTGGAAAGATTAAATTTGGGGGGGAAAAGGAACTCCAGCTCTAAGGGGGAGCTAGACCCCCAAAATCCTTACTGGCAGGCGTGTGGCTTCAAAATTCACGCAAAAGTTTATCACTTTTGGCCTGGAATTGAGCTACAGGGTCTGTGGACTCAATTGATGATGAGGTTTTGATACCAACTGGGGTAGTTTTAGCTGTTGCCAAGAGGGTCAAGCTACCCTTAAGATAAAACAATCATAGTAAAAACAGTTTTAACTGGCTTCTACGTCTCTTACACACATTCTGACGTGTTTTGAAGGCTCTAGATCAGGTATTGCTATAGCAATGGCTGATTTAAGGGTCTAAAATGGCTAAAAATTGCTAAAAATGGCTTAAACCAGCCCTTTTTTGGTCTAAACCAGGGTTCAATGATGCCATAATTGGCTTTTCTGTTGTCAGACTGTTTTTCACGACTGACAAGAGTAAATTTTACTTTTTGGAGTAAGAAAATTGATGGCTATAAAAGAATGTCTTCTTTGCCCCACTTTTCTCTTCATGTTAGAATCTTTTCCTTTTATAATTAGTTTAAACATTGTTAAACCAATCAATAAAATATTCCAACCACCTTTTTTTAAATCATTTTAAACCTTTTAACCACTTGAAAAAATCATTATAATCATTGTTTGTAACTCTTATAATCATTTTTACCCCTGAACCACCGCAAAAGTGAATTAAAGCATCTTTCATCACTGTTAACTTTGTCACTTTGTTTCCAAATTCACTCTGGTCACTTTTGGGCGTGTTTTCTCTTTAATATTCTTTTTAAAGACTCTGTTTGTTAATTAACTTCTTGCAGTTCATTTCTCAATTAATTCCAATTGAAATTGCTCTTGAAGAAATTTCTTTTGTAGCCTTAAATATCTCTTGTAGAGTATTTTTGGATAAATTTCATTGTTGGTAAAAAAATCAATCTTTATAATATTATTGTTTTATACTAATAAATTTATATACAATAAAGTTGGTGTGTTTTCTCTTAAAAATAATATTTCTCACTATTTTTAATTGATTTTTACCTTATACAAATTTTGAGGACAGGAAAAGTACTTGATTTTTAATCAAAGTTTCATATCCACACCTTACAGTTAGACCAATACAGCCTTACTAAGGGATAATATCCCATAACTATGATTATGAGGTTTCAAACAGACAAAGGATCTTGTTTATACTTCAATAAATCATAGTTTGGCCAATACTTGGGTCCTGTAAAGGTTCTGTACAGCATTCTACGCATAATACACGTCAGAAGAGGGCAATGTGGTCCCCAGATGAAAGTTTTCACCCTGTATTGGTGAAAACTACCCAGATGTGGTTTCAAGACCCCACCTGAGCCTAATACAGGCTATACAGGCATTTTGAAAACCACAAGCAAGTCCTTGGAAGTGAAAAATCTTCACTTCCTCTATGTGGAAAGGTCTAACAGACTTTTTCACCCAATTTTAGGATAAAAAGGGACCTTTACTCCACCAGAAAAGGTTTCCTCATCCTGTTATTAAATCCCTACGTAGTACAACTGTTAAATACAGTTCTACCTTTGGAAAACAAGGTATACTTTAAGTTTAAGTATTGTAGTTCTTATTATAGTAATCCAACTGGTAAGACTGCAACCAGGGCTTTCAACAGCACTCACCATCACTATTTATTAATGGTAAAGCCCTTATTACTCTATTTTAAACCCTTAGAAATCATACCAAACCTTTTTTTA
Source organism: Austropuccinia psidii (assembly GCA_023105745.1). Taxonomy (NCBI): domain Eukaryota; kingdom Fungi; phylum Basidiomycota; class Pucciniomycetes; order Pucciniales; family Sphaerophragmiaceae; genus Austropuccinia; species Austropuccinia psidii. Next base: position 61,470,001 of record JALGQZ010000003.1, on the reverse strand, counting down.
TCAATTTTTGCCATGTCACATTCATAGTTAAAGTTGTATATAGCCTTATTATAACTTCATCATAGACTCAGCCTGACATATTTCCTATTGTAAAAATTCATAAAAAATTATTATTAGATTTTTAATTGATTTTCATTTATATTTGGATTTTAATTTTTCCCTTAATTCATAATAGCTATATTTCATTATTTCAGTTCATTTCATGTTGATCTTTATTCCTATTTTATGTTAATTTACTTTCATTTGATTTGTTTTATGTAATTTTTGGTAAAGCTTCTTCTTATAATTCAGTTCTCATTGAATTTATGTTGTTTTAATCATGGGTTGTTTTGACTTTACCTTTCATTGATAGTTTTGGTACTTGGTATTCAAGCTCTTTTTTGGTGGTATATTTTTTTATTTAATTTTAAATTTATCTTATCTTTAATGTTTATTATATATCTATCTGATTTTTCTTTGATTTTCTTTTCCTTTTTTCCTCTACTTTGATGTAATTTCATTTTATTATATTTTATTTTCATTATATTTTTGATTTATTTCTATTTTAGGTTTGATTCTTCCTTTCATTTTATTTTGATTTTCATTCCATTGTATAGTTATTTTCTTTGTATTTTATTTATATTTTATTTATAATTTATTCTTAATTCCTTTTCTATTTGATCTTATCTTTATTTTTATCATAATATATTTTTTTTAATTTGAATATTCAATTTTATGCATGTCAAAATTACATGATAAAATTACTTATTATTATCAGGTTTGTTTTTCCCTTAAACTTATTATTCTTATATATTTATTTTATTTTATTTTATTTTATTTTTATTCTACCTTTTTTTTATTTAGATTAAATTTGGTTACTTTGAAAAAATTTTATTGATTTTATTAGAAATTTTTCCTTTTCTTAAAAATATTCAGATATATCTTTTTTTTTCTGAAAAAAATAAGATTCAAAACATATTGATTATTTTATCAAATAGATATATTTATAATGAATTGAATTTAAAAACGATTTTTTCCATAATTTCAGAAATTTTAATTAGAATAATTATGATTTTGAGTATGATTTTGAATTATTATTAAAATTTTATATCTAACCAATAAGAAGTCTATATTAAAACTGATTTAAATGTGTCAGGCCAAGTCTATGATAAAGGGATAATAATAGTATATAAAACTTTAACAAGGACCGTGACATGCATAAAATGATAATAAAAGAGTTTTTAATTGATATTAAGGGCTTTACTAAAATGATTTAGTGGTGGTGAGCGCTGTTGAAAGCCCTGGATGCAGCTTTACCAATTGGATTATTATAATAAAGTCTACAATAATTAATATTATAGTTATACCCAATTATTTACAAGAGTATAACTGTTTTTAAAAGTTATAATATGTAGGAATTCAAGAGCAGGATGGGGATTCCCTTTTTATCCTGAAATTGGGCTAAAAGGTCCTCTAGACCATTTCACATGGATGAAGTGAGGATTTTTCAATTTAGAGTACTGGCTTGTGGTTTCCACAAGGCCTGTATACTCTGCATTGGGCTCAGATGTGGCTTTGAAACCACATATGGGTAGTTTTCAACAATACAGGGTGAAAATTTCATTTGGGGACCACACAGCCCTCTTCTGACATGTATGATGCTTAGAATGCTGTACAGAACCTGTATGGAACCCCAGTATTGAATGAAATATGAGGTATTGAAGTATATAAATGCTTCTTTGTCTGTTTGACACCTCACAATAATCATGGTTATGGAATATTATCCCATAGAAAAGGTGTATTGGCACAATTGTGGAATTTTAACCTCAAAGCTGCTATAACTCTGTTGTTTTTTGAGATATTTAGCTCAAAGTTGGTTCATGGTGTATCATTGGATGAGATCTACACAATGGTAGCTCAATGGGTATGTGTAACATTAAATATGGCAAAGTTATGCCATGTACAATTTTGTTATTCTGATATATGATTTTCTCAATATCTGTATGGAGCTTGTTTGCTCCATAACTTTTGCTCTGGATAAGATATGGGAAAATTAATGGCACCATTGGATATCCCTGATTGCACTATTTCCAAAAATACCCTATTTTAAGTATCTCACACTAAAAATGTAGAAGTTAGATGAGAGGTGAATATTTTATTCACCCTTATTTGAGCTTATTTTGGCCATAACTTCTGTAGTTTTGATGCTAGCTCAATTTGGCTGATACCATTGGATAGCCCTGACTTAGAGCTTCAATTTTAATACCAATTTTCTGGCGTTAAACGTCTTCCTCTGGATTCTAGATCACAGTTGAAAATTAAGGTTTATGCTCAGCAATAACTTTGTTATTCTTTTTCCTATGATGCTGGGCCTTGTATACTTGAAAATTGGTGGTTTTCCTCTTTTGTTTCATACCTTTTGAGCTGGTTTGGCTAAGCTCCATGTTTTGGTGGTATCTTAGCTTTACCATTGGTTTATGGTATTTGGCTGTCATGCTTGTGCTCTGGTTTTGAGTCACAGGCTGACAAAATGGTTGGAAAGAATTACATATATATCTATTTTAATATTCAAAAAGAATACCTTTGAATTTATAAATTGGATGATATTATCAATTTTTACTGAAAAATTTAAAGCTTTATATAAGAAAACTTTTGATGCATTAAAGTAAATCAGGTAAAAAAAATAAATGTCATTTTTTAGGAGGGTGGAGGGATGTTAATCTTGTTTTTTTGGAAATTAATCTTTTATATAAACTTAAAAGGGTTTTTAATGATGAAAATATTATTTCAAGAATTTTAATTATCATAAAAAATTAAATTGGATTATTTGATCTCAATGATACTCTTGGATAAGATATTATAATAAAAATAGAAAATATCCAGAATATTGTATGAAATATTCAACCAACATGAAAATGAAAAATTATGTATAATTGTGGAAATTAATAGATACCAAAATTTCTGATAATCTTAAAATTTATCAGCTATGATAAGAAGACAATTAATTTCTTTTAAATACAAGAATATTCTCTAATTATGTTTTTTCCAAAAAAAGACAGTTTTAAAATTATTAGAGTCAATAAAAGTTCAACTGGAGGAGTATAACAATGTTGGTTAAAAGAATAAATACATATTTAAAATTATTATCATATTTGATTTTCATTCTTCCATAGAAAATAAAAGTTTTTTTTCCCTTCCCATATAGGGGGATAATTTTCATTTTCACCAATTCCAGATGTAGTAAAATATGGTTATGATGATCTTTGGAAGGGTTAAGAACACTTAAAGAAATTTATTATTCAAGAGAAATGGCTCTAAAACAGGAGATCTTAATATTATGGCTTTACTGAACAGATTAAAATTACAATCAAACATGCTTTATTATTAATTTAAATTATTAAATATTTCTATAAAGACAAGATCAATTAGTTTCATAAATAAGAATTTGAATAAAATTAGATCTAATACAAATAAATGAATTAAAATTAATTTGAATTTGAGATGTGCTGATAATGTAATGAAATCGCAATGAGACTTATGTAATACCTTAATTTGTTCACAAAAAAGAAATCATAAAAATTTGGAAGTGGGAAATTATTAATTCCAGTATTATTAAAGCTGAGAATAGCTAGTAGTTTTTATCAATTCTGTGGAAAGATTTATTGAGGAAAAATATATATTGTAATTAGGAATATGTTTTTTTTTACAAAATTAAATAATCATTAGGTGTAAAATTTGAATAACAACATTCACAAAAGGTTGGATAACTCAATCTAATGAAATAATTGAGGCAAGAAATTAGTAAGGAAAGGAAATTTTTGGTAAAGCTGGAATGAGATTTATTCCAGAAGCATTTAAGGAATGAACAATTTAGTTCATTAAAAAATGATTGAAAAAACCTCACATTAGAATATTCTAATAACATGAAAAAAACTTTTTATAACCATTTTATGATCCTTAAAGGGTCTTATGAAGCAAAAAGAAATCCTTCTCAAAGAGAAGTCATTCTAAAGAAGCTTTAAATTAACTAAAATTTAATTATCAGAATTAGAACCTAAAAAAGGATTTTGATTCTTTTTTTGTCTTAGAAACTTCAAATTAATGCAACAGAGTATGTCTAGATCTATGATAAGATTCTTAAAAATGTATCCGAGCATAATAAATATGGAGAGATAATTAGTAGATTGATTTATTGAAACATGTCTTTACCAATAAAAAAAGGAGGAAACTAGTAGTCCATGCATTTTTTCTCTTAAAGAAAAGCTTTAGTAGTGGTAGTAATAGAACTCAATGCATTTTACCAAGGGACAAACAATGTGGGAGACATTTCTCTACTGTATGGTTGAAGTACTAAATCTGATTATCAGCCTGTGGGGAGAAGGATTTAGAGGGAACCAGAAAAATCTTAATATCACAGAACATAAATTGATAAAAGAATTTGAAAAAAGGAAAAATTTATTGGTTACAAATGTATGATTTAAACCATGATTTGACGTCAAAAATCCAAGAAATAACATCTCTCAAATGGAGTTTGTTGAGAACTCCTTACAAGAAACTAAATGAAACAGTTGGTTGGAAAGGTCCAACGTGAAAAGAGGATAATTTTATTTAATGTATAAGGTACTTTGACAATGAAAACCATGTTCATCAAGCTTCATGGAATTTTGAAGAATTTGTGGGGCTGAAAAAGTAAACTAGGTTATAGCCGTAAAGACTTTTCTGCTTTGAATCTGTTGAAGTAATCAATATGAGATTGAATCTTAACGTATATTCTAGTAAAGGAATGAGATCTCTGGATGGAATAAAACATCCAAGATAGAGTTGGAATAATGTGATATGGATTTGTGCCTTAGATATCAAGAAACCTCCACCATTAAATGGAACAAACAATTTGTCAAAATGGCATAGAGAACCTTGACAATGTAAGAAAACTGACATGTCAGGGTGATGATTGAGGAATAATTCAAACAATTAAAAAAATATTATCACAGTCCGAAGGGATGATTAGAGGGTCTGGAGGTAAGGAGAAGGGTTACAGGGGGTAGTGGAATCATGGGACAAAAGGAGTTGTTGGCAGAATTGGAGCTCCCAAGTGAGGAGTGGCTTTGGACCTAAATGTCAGAGTCCCAAGAAAAATCCAGGCTACCAAAAAGATGAAAAAAAGCTTGATGATTAACCTGTTGATCATCCAAATTACCCTTATGAATCAAATTAGAATTATCAGCTTCAATTTCATTGAATGTAACCATTTTATTTGGCTCAGGTTGGCTTTCCAGTTAAAATATTCTGTTAAAAGCGTAGCATTTGGATATAAGAGAGGTTTGCCTGATTGTATGCCATAAAATGCCATAAAATCACTTTCTTGAATGTAATCTAGAAAATTCTAGTTGGCCAATGGGTGCACATTGGGGGTTGCCACCAATGATTGAGCTATTCTTTTGGCCAAATGGACACTCAGCTCCAAATTTTTAAAGAGTGAGAATACCCTTTGTTATTTCCTGAGAAGTCATACAAGCGCCAGTAGAGCTCTCTTGATTGTGTACTTGTTTTTATGGGCTATCCGTTGGTATTCTTGTTGAGTTGGCAGTAGTGAGTTCTGTTAATTTGAAAATTTCTTTTTCCTAGAATTCCATGTCTTAATGGGCCTAAGCTGGTTGTTGAGCTCTCCTTTGGATTGAAAATTTATTGTGGGATGGAGGGACGACGAACTCTTCAAATTATTGAGATCCTTCGCCACCTCCATCAACTTCTTCCTTCTCAGCGTCAGCCGATTCCTGTGGATTTCTTCTTGGATCACCCGAAATTTCATTCGAATCACATCAAAACAATCAGCTCATCGGTGAGTTCAACGTTTCATTAAATTCTTCATATTCCTCTACTGATCCTTGCTTTCTCCAATCTGCCATCAGATACCCTCCAAGATGATTCATAAATGAAATTTTTAAGCCTATAGACGTTGTTCATACCTTGAAAGTTAGATTTTATCGCTTGGATTGTAGCTTGAAGGTTTATCTTGATGAAGCTCTAGCCTGGGTTCATTCGCTTAAAGCATTCTGATACCTTCTTCTTGCTTTGATTCAATTGACTTCCTTTCAACGTGGCGCCAATTCTCCCAAACATCTATCGAATCACAAAATTATCCGTAAATCAATGTCTCAGCTTCCATCATTTATCAACTTATCACGCACTTTGACTAGGCTCAAGCATCAAAACAATAAAAAAGTCACCTGCCGACTTGCCATTCAGGCTTTTCATTCATCTCAATCTATCAGTAGAACCTCATCATTTTGGGATTGGCTCTCTCCTATCAATCTCATTCAACCCAAAACAGATGTGGAAATCCTCAAGGAATACAAAGATTTATGTGCCCAACGAATTCAATATCCCTATCTTAAACCGCCATTGGATCACCCTACGTTATCCCGATTGATCCAAAAACATGAGCATTCTGATCCAGCTCGCACAATGAGTTTATATGAAGATCTCGAAAAAGTTTGGAAGTATCTTCCAACCGAACAAGACACCTTATGTTACTTATCTGCCTCATTGACTGAGGGTAAAGACTTGCAGTCACTGGAAAAACAAAAAATACCACTTTTAGAACGTTGCCGAAGCTACAGACAAGCTCTTAAACTTGTTCAAAACCCAAAAACTGAGTCCGAGTTGGCACATTTACTCAGGTTGGCTATCAAAGAAGGTTTGAATGACGAGCAAGAGCGTTGGCTCAATCAAGTCAAAACAAGTAATCTTCAAATCGGTTTGCTTTTTCATGGGGCTTTATTAACCATTAACAACCAATCCTTGCAGTACGTCCGCAATCAACTTGAAAATGGTCAACAGCTCAATTATTGGATCGAAATCAACTTAGTAGAGAGACTGAGCATCAGGCAAGATGACAGAATTGATCTTTGGGACGTCCTTGCACAACTTTGTAGGCGTGCCAGTCGACAAAAGGCAATGAATCTAGTTGAACATGTCATAACTTCTCTTGGTTCATCTCTTAAGACCGTTGATGAGGTTGTTGATTTTGCTGATCGTTTGCGAGAGACAACCGGTGTCGATATTTTTCACCAAGATCCAGGTAGGCTTGCTGGTCGTCTCTTTCAATCAACTAGCGCCCTACAAACATTTGATCAATGTTGGAAATGGCATCAGCTGGTCAAAGCAAGGGCTGGAACAGTTTGGGGGAGTTGCCTTATTAGTACTCTTGGTTTTCAAGATGATCTTTTGCTCCAGCCCGATCGCATGAATGAGCTTTGGACTGAATTCCAATCGGCAGCCCATGCAGGTTCACTATCATGGTCCGACTTGAGCCCATGTTCCATCAGCTTTTTGCATTTGGCTATTCGATCTAACCGTCCAGAGCTGGCCCAAACTGTACTCAAGGAAGTAGTTTCTGGGTCTCAGAGACAAAAAGATCAAGGATTGAAGAGCGAGGTGCTTTACGAATTACTTGAGCCCTTACTCTCCATTTCTCAAAACCGTGATCAGGCATTCTGGTTTTATGAACAATTGGTTCAACTTGGTCGACCAAGCCGTAGATTCTTTGAACATTTCCTACGTTTATACCTATACTCTTGCGAGTCCCACCGGCCAAATGAACGACCACATGCTTTGACGATGCAAAAATTGATGGCAATTCTTGAGCATATGAGCCAGGCCAGTGTAACACCCGATATTCAAACCTACTCAATCTTATTGAATCATTTCAGTACAATTGTTAGAGCTAACCCACGCAACTTATCAACACGGCTTCAGCTAGAGCGTATTCACACGCTGATCAAACTTGATGTCAATCTTGAACCCGACAGTCAATTACTTCACCAGCTCTTGAAAGCTTTCTCTTATAATGGATTGTATAGTAAGGCATGGATGATTTGGGATAGATTATCAACAGAAGAGCCACTCCGCGAAGGAATGACAAATGCAAGCGTAGCAACAATGTTTGATTTGGCAGGGTATGAAAGCGAGAGACATGGGGACGGAAGGCTGAATAGGCGAGCAATTGACGCTTGGGAAAAATTAAGAGGTCAGCAAAACGTAAAAGAAATGGCTGCAAGACAACTCAGGTGGCCAAAATGTTTTTTAAACAAGAACGTTTGGGATTCATGGGTTGAATGCCTGTGTCGCTCACGACGCGTAGATGAAGCCATCAAGGTGGTTTTTGAGGAAATGGCAGTGGCCGGAAACTTGGTTGACGAACGAACATTATCAATTTTGTTAAGGTTTGGACGAAGAGAAGATGAACTTGAAAAGCAACAAAGAAATTTTGGGTATGCAAAGAAAGAAGACTTTCTGCAAAAAATTCAACAAATGATTAGATCGAACCATCCGAATTTGTGGAATTTGGTCAAAGAACAGGGACTCACAGCTAATGAGATTGAAAAAAACAAGAGTCATTTGGTCTTAAACAAAGCATAAAGAATAGATACATTTAGCTTCAACAAAACATAAAAATAGTCTCGCATTTGTTAATTTTTCGCGTGGTAGTAAAAGTTAAAGAAGTTCACAAGCAAAGGTATGTCCCTCCTATTTTTTCCGCCAAAAGGCTCTAGGTTTTCTTAAGGTTGCAACTTTCAAGGATTTTTTTTGGCTGAAAAAAAGTGAATGTGTATTTGATTTAAGCAGCAACACAAAGGTTTCTTTAAAAAAGTATTCAGCGGCTTATTTTTCAAGCCACAGTAAAAAATCCCTCAAATCTTTCATTGAGTTTGGCTTTGCCTCATAAAGTTGAAACAAAAAAGAAAGTACTTCAAACTAAGTTATAATGGAAAAAACAATTATATCAGCTCTAGATACTTGCCTCAACTAAATACTTATTGTGGACACAAAAGCTTGTAGGTTTTGAAAGTGAAAGGCTGTAAATATGTTATCATTATTATTCATGAATCGTTATTTTGGCATGAATCAACTTTTGGTTTCTTTCCCGACAAAGTAAAGCGGCAGGAATGATATCAAATTTTTCAACCCAAAATAAAAAGGTATGCAAGCAGCAATAGAGAGGAATGTTTTTTTGCAGCATTTTCATGATGAAATGCTGACTCAATTAAAAAAAACCAAATGAAATTTCAAGGAAGAATTGAAGTAACCCAATATGGTGTGTAACACAACTTTGGGAGAGTTGCCCAGCTTCCGTGCTGCTCTGAAAATTGGGGATGGTTTGTTCAAACCATATTGACTTAGTATCAATTCAATTTTGTACATGTCAAAGATAGAGTGGCTGGCTTCCAAAAAAACCCAGCCATATTATACCAATTGGATTGTATACATAAAAGATACTGAAGCTTGCTGCAAAAAATTGCTATAAACAAGGCATAATACAAAAAAAACAAGGCTCTACCAAGAGAGCACTCATAACTGATTGCATATCTAAGCAGCTCCAATAAAATCCTCTCCAGTGAAAAACAAGTCTTTCAATTTTCACAGATGTGATGGTTTCTTGGATTTAATTTCAAATGATGTGAGAAAAATCAGATCATGATTTGACCTTCTTTGATTAGAAATAATTTTCAAGCTAATGGCAATTTGATTCAATTGTGTTGAGGAAAAGTGAGTATAGTGTTAAAAAATAATCAATTTAAATTCCTTTCAAAATTTGATAGTTCTATTGACTTGAAAAATCTCTTAAATTTATGAATTGATTTTTTTGTCTATAATGATGAGTTATATAAATTTTGTTTTACATTTTTGAAGTTTAAAAGCAATTAAGATCATTAAAAAATTTCATTTACTGAAAAATCAAACAGAAGATTACCACTAAACATTACTTTTATCCCAGAAAGATACACCTCATATCTAATCCCATACCTCAAACAACAATAGGAATTGATGGATTACAGCATACTAGCTGGTTACAACAAGAATATTTATCAAAAAAATGATTACATATAACAGCCAATGAGAATCATTGCTACACAAAACGTTCATATAAAATACCTTCAACCCTAAAAAAAGATAAAATCTCACATCATAGACTTTTAATCACATGAAACCCCTTGTGTGAACTCAAAAATCAACACAGCTACACTTTTTAGCTGAAATGAATTTCCCTTTCAACAAAATCATCATGCAATGAAGAGTAAAACAAGAATATAATGAGAATTAGAATGGAAATAATATTTCAACAAAATAAAGTAGGCATTATCCTTTTCACATGACCTCATTCAAGGAAAACCATTAGAGAAATTAAGTTACATGATAGGATCAAGGGTAAATAAAGTGTAAGATGAGAGTCCTTATGGCGGGAGCCAGGGTTAAAAAGAGGGCCTCTCTTTCTCAAGCTATGAAGCTACCTCATGCAGATTGTTTCTAAGAAGAGGAATTTATCCATCTTATACCTGGGAGCTAATCTAGTATTTTATTATTATTTTAACCTCTTTATTAAGAATTAAAAGGATAACTATAATATTCAAAACTTATCCAGTAGCCAATCTCAGTAGTCGTGCTTATTTTGAAAGAATTTCCATAACTCTTAAAATTTAATTTATTAATCTTTTAGATTATATTAAATTTATTTAAAACTCCAATATTATATTTGAACTCCTGATATCCATAACTTTTACTATTATTATACAAGAGAACCCTAATTAAAACTAAAAAAATGTTTACAAATATTATATTATGATTATTTTATATTTACCAAAATAATTCCTAAAACTCAAAAAAGATATTCTGAAATTGGCTTAAGAAAAAAATTCATAGAAAAAGAATACTATCATCAATTAGAAAATACTCAAATTTATTTATTCAAGAAATCTTTTTGAACCAGAAAAGTATTCACTTTAAATGAATATGAAATTACTTACTGAAATTGTTTATTATTCATTATTCGATTATTAGGTATTATTATAGAGTTAACAATCAATCTTCCATATTTATCACTTGTCTCTAACTTATAATTTTGAAGCTATTTCCATTTGATTTCTCTCTCCATTTGCTTTACTGATTTCACTCTCATAAAACAGAAGAATTTTTACCAAAATATTTAATATTTAATCCTAATATTATAATTTGGATTAATCAAGATAAATTTTGAATAATTAAATTAACTTCTTAATTGAAGATCAAAAATCAAATCTTGTATAAAAATTGTCTTATATCAATTTCAATTACCCATATATATAAATAAATAATTATTTTATTTTATTTTTTTTCAATAGATTTAATAAATTAAAATAAGATGATGAATAATTCAATTTTTTGAATATAAAATTTATATCAATAATTAGATTTATTATAAAATTTTATATTATCCTTTTTTTTTTATAAAAATTGTTGAATAATTATTCCTTTTTTTTTAAAAAAAAAAAAAAAGAAAAAAATCATTTATTATCAATATATAAACAAAAAATTTTGTTTTGAAACTGAGATTTATTATTTTTTTTTAATTATATTGTTGTTTTTCTTTTTTGAAAAAAATTTAATTATTATTATTTTATTTTAATTTAAAATATTATAGAATTTTTAATGATAAAATTTTTTAATTAAAAAAAATCAATTAATTAGCAAAAAATAAATAAATTATAAGACCAGAATTTTAATATTATTCTTTGAAATAATTAAATTTAGTTTATAATTATGATTAATAAATTTTTTCACTAATTCTTATATTTTTTGTTTCTTTTTTTAAAAAAAATTAGCGTTTGATTTTTTTTGAAAACATCTTGATGGTTTTTTTTTCTTTCGATATTATCGATTGAAATCTTAAGTATTTATTCTAAAACATTATTTTTGATAATTTGTATAAAATGATTTTTGAGAAATTTTGATTTATAGAAAGAAATTTTTAATGTGATATAAATGAAAAGAAGGGAATCAAAGGATATATTTAATTGTTTTTTGAAGAAATTAGTTTCTGTTTAAGCTTAAAATTCCTCGAAAAGAACATTAATTTTTAGAAATTTTGGATTATATCATTTGAATTGGGCTTTTTTGAAGCTCAATTATAATTAGTTTATAAAATGAGAATGGGACACTAATTGATTAGTGATGAAACCTCAAATTTCAAATAAAAAAATATTTTAAAGGTAAACATGTCATCAAAAGGCAATGTTTGAAAATATCAAGAAGACTAAAAATGAGTTTTATTGGGTTTCTGGGGAGATTATATATATATTGTATATTTGAGTAGGATAAATTCTAAAAATATACTATATTAAAGTTACCAAAACAAGCCATAAATGTGGCTCAAGTGGTCATAATATCCCATTTTGTGGGTTTATTTTGCAATCAAAAAATTTTTACCAACTAATAATAATACAAAGGGATGTCCCTCTTACACATAATAATTATTTTTGGAGGGGATTTATTGACCACTTTCTCTTAATTTATTACTTTTTTAAGTAGAAGGTCCATTTTCCACAATTTCTTCAGGAAAATTATCTATTTTTGGCTCTGAAGTGATTTTTCCGGTAAAATTAGCAAGAAAATTTTAATCAAGTATGTAGAAATTTCAAATAATAATCATTACCTAGTAGCTTGATAGCTTCAGAGGTGGAACTCAGGGACCTGAAATTGATATAAAAAATTTCTGGATTATTTATATAAAAAGCCATTAATCATCAATTTTTTGAATTTGAAACAAATTGAACAATCATTTCAAATTATTCATCTTTAAAAAATATTTTGAAATTTAAACATGAACTTTAATTTAATCATAAAATGTTTTTTATGTCCTGATTATCATTTTAAATTGAAAAAGAAAATTTTATAAGTACTTATTTTCAAGTAAGCTTCAAATTTTTGAAATAACTTAAAAAAATTTAACAAAAATTCATATTTTGTTTAAAAAAAATCTTGAGAAAATTCTTTTAGCAATTTTAGATGATAGAAGTGGGAAATTAGAAATGATGAAGCTAAAATCACATCCCATAAAGCTTGATTTATTTATTTATTTATAAAAAAGTGATTGATATATTGAGTTACTCTAAAAATGAAAACAAGAATTATCTTATTTTAAGGTTATTAATGTATGGGCTTGGAATATTTGAGAAAAAAAAATTTATTTATTATAATAGAATATTAACTGGTGGTATAGCTTATAGGTCAGAAAATTAATATAATTTTTCTTTCTAATTTAGGAGTTTTTTTACTCCCATCAATATTTTGGAACGAAATACTCCTTTTTAAATTGTTATTGATTTCCTATAATTCACTACTAGCATATATATAAAGTAGCTACAAAAAAGGGCTATTTAGCCTAAAAAGTTGTCAAGTTGGTGTAATTCCCTGTGTCAAAAAAATTTATATTCTCAATCTAATAAGATTCATGAGAGAAAAGAAGAGAAAAGGAAAACAATTCTCATGCTTCCCATTGAGTTTTCACATTTCACTGAATGGCAGATTCCTATCTATACTAGTCAATGTGAAAATTTTATGTCTAGTTTTCTATTAATGCCTTTGGACATGGCTTTAGATTTAGTCACACACATGATGTAAGGTAGTATCTCTAGGGGTATTTTGGTAGTGTTCCAAGTGGTAGTGTCATGTTAATTTCCAAGCTTATCTCATCATGGTTGGTTCTTACACCAGGGTGCTGTGCGCCTAATATCCCAAAACCTGTCTTTTTGAAAGTAGTATGATCTGCAGCAAAACATTTTTTCAGTAAAAATTCCTGAAAATTTAATTTTATGAGAAATATCTCTTTTAATTAGATGTAGAAAAATTAATCCAAGTTTTTTCCTGCCTTCTTTGGGCCATTGAGCCATCTTTTGGATTGAATTCTACTGGGGTAAATTCTATTTTTTAGGACAAGTGGTAATAGGTAAGATGAGTTCTCAGGAAAAAAAAGTAATTTGGAATTACATTCATTAAAAAAGGCAATTGGGTGGAGTGGGTTTGTAGGCTTCCATTAAAGTGAGATTTCCAGTGGTGCTTGTTGAACAGTAACCAACAAGCCTGAGCTTAACTTCTTAAATCCTTGGATTTAGATAATGTTGGAGTCAACTGAGGCTCAAAAGGTGTTCAATATTATGTTTCTGGAGGATGTGATGTCACTGGCAGAAAGGGAATCTAGCTCAGTGAATCCTGTTCTGGTGGGAATCATTAAAGTAGAACTTGTCTAACAGCTGAGTGGATGGTATTTGTGTTTTGGAAGCCAAGCTTCTATTTTGTGTTTTCCTAAATTACTTTTTCTACTACTATTTTCTCAAATCCGTCCCCACGCTCTTGTAGTGTAAACTGGTATCATTTTTGGTGGCCTAGTGAGGGTTTTCTTTTCCAGTTGGTTCAGCTGTCTTAATATTAAGCCCATTCATGATGTAGCGGAGGATTTTGGAGCTTCCTTTTTTTCACCATTTTGTTTCAAATATATTTTTGTGCGTTCTGCTTGTATGAGAAGTAGCTTAATTTGTTGATAATGCAAAAATTGGGTGGGGCTGTTTTTTATGATAAAAGATTGTTCAAAAATATGATAAGTTTTCTAGCTTAAATTGATGGCGATGGTGATTGATGTTTCTCATTAATTTTTTGTCCAGAGGATGAGGGAGAGGGGATGGTATTGGTAGTTTCAAAAGATTTTTGGTTGGTACAAAAAGAGATGAGTCCATTTTTTACATTCCATTTCTTCTACGTCAAAAGTATGTTTTCCTCAAATGAATTAATTCAACTCATAAGTATGATTCTATTCATTAAGTTTCATTCAGGGAAAAATTTAGAAAAAGATTAAATTTGATACCCTCAACAATCTTCCAGAGCTTATCTGATTTTGGAAAGAATATAGAGGTTTTTAAACATATTTTAATCTTCAAGACTTTTATAATTGGTTATATAGCTTCAAACCAATTTATCTCATATTTATTGGTAGATGAAAGGTTTTGGGGGTAATTGAGTTCATTATTGATGAAGTGTAAGAATTTATTATATAACAAACCTGTATCTCTTAAATTATGATAGAAAGAAAGGGAGATTAATTATCTTGTAGAACCGTTTCTTCATAGAAAACCTTTACATTTCATTATGAAAGATCTATGGGTTTCTAAGTAGAATGATATCAAGTTTTGAAATTGAAAGTTCAGAGAAATAACTTAAAAACATAATAATTTAATATTGGGAGCTGAGAATTTTCAATTTAATCTTATGGCTCATTTACTCCTTTTCAAATAATAATTGAAATATAGAAATATAAGAGCACACATATATCTGTCAGTTATTGTGATATTTCTATTATAAAAAAGTTAATATATTTAAGAAAGGTGCTTTTTTTCTTATGTAATTTTTTTTTTTGGTTTATTAGATCAGTTCTCTTTTACTGTAATGAAATTTTGGCTTTGAAATAGCTTATTGTTCTTTTGGATTTATTATTTTCGTTTGTATTTTGGAACAAAAAATGCAAATGGAAATAAGGGGTATTTTCATTCTGTCTCAAGCTCAATTACGTGCCTTGTCCGTGGACTTAAAATAGTAAAATTAGATCTTTTGATGTTTGCTTTTTGTAAAAAGAACTTTTCAAATATCCTTTTTTAAAACAGGAAAATTTTTCAATGTACTAGGGATCAGGAATTTTCCGAATGAAATAAATACAAAAGCAAAGATCCGTATGAGATATCACATGCTTGTATACATAATCGAGTAGAATTTACTCTTACCATCAGAGTGAATCTATGGGTACTTACTCTAACATTAATAAAAGAGATATCAAAGTAGCTATATAGAGAATAAACCTAACAGATAATATGTTTCATTTTAAATTCCAATTAGAATGGAAAATTGATTAAATATAGGAGGTTGAGGAATATATCATAAATATTGAGAAAGAATGATCTATCATAAAAAAACATAAAAATATCTTTATTAGAAGAACTAGAGGTATTCCCCAAGACACTGAGAGTTTGAGGTATGAGGGGATCAAGATATAAGAGTAAAAAATGCAACTAATCAA
The DNA here is from genome assembly GCA_023105745.1 of Austropuccinia psidii. NCBI lineage: Eukaryota > Fungi > Basidiomycota > Pucciniomycetes > Pucciniales > Sphaerophragmiaceae > Austropuccinia > Austropuccinia psidii. Next base: position 61,454,145 of record JALGQZ010000003.1, on the reverse strand, counting down.
ATTCCTAGAAGATCCTTTCATTTATGGATTACCTAGAATTACAAGATATATATATTTATGATAAATGATAGATTATTGAGGGCTAAAATGAAGAGAAATAAAAAAATAATTATAATTTATCTATGAGCTAACTCTGATCAATTAATATATTTTTGGATATATATATATATTCATCTTTGTAAAAAATGTCAATTCTCCTTCTTCTTCCACCATGTAAAGAGTAAAATGTTTTAAAGGAAAAGAAAATATATGATTATTATTCTCAGGGTGTAAAATTAAGCTTCGAGTTTCAATAAGATAATTCTTCGAATTTGTAATTATTCGATATTTCTAATAATTAAAATAGAATTATCAATAATTTTTGGTTTGGAGAAGAGGCACATCTCAATTGAAAATTTTTCCAATATTTTCTTGAACATTACTAACTTTACCTTGAAGAATGATAAGATTTTTGGCTTATTCACCATTTACAGAAGTATGAAAGTTTTTCCTCCTTGAAAATAACGGCTAAAAATAAGGATGAGAATATGAAAGGGTTAAATAATAGTCCTTTTACTAAAAAAATGTAATATTTTTATGATCTTCTCAAATATAAAAAGAAAAATATTCTGATATCACCAAAAGACCAATGTATAGTGCTAAAAAGCCAAACTCGGTAAAAATAGCTCATGTGAAATTGGAAATTATCAAGTCAAAATCCCTATATTCACTATGTAGTATAGGTTGAAGCCCTTGGATGGTAGTACTATAAGTAAGTATATAGAGTTTAATATCAATATATTGAAGGAATCAAGTTTGAAAAGAGCTGAAATTGAATTGGAAATTATTACCTTTGATATTCATGTACTCTAATAATATGAGGATAAAGTAAAGCTTCTTCAAAAATCTAATATTTGATAATTAATGGGAAGAAATAATATTTTACCAATAAATCAAATCTCAACATTATCAGAGCTTCAAAGGATACACTTGGTTACAAATATTAAAACATTCATCATGGTACCCCTCCAGTATCTGCGCTGTATACTAGCTTTAATATGATTTAGTTTCAGATTTTAAGAGAATAAGGGAATATTTGAGTTAAGAATATATATGACTGAAAGTCAAAGTATTTCCACTTATATATATAAGCTTTATTCTTCATAAAAATCAATTTGAATAAAATATTTCATTTCTAAGAAAAACATGACCCATCATAAAATCAGCTTATATAGCTATTCTCTTCCTCTCACCACAAGAAATGTGGCTAAAGCTGAGAGTAAGATTTGACTTGTGAAAGAATCTTGGATAAAGGTGAGTCTGTGCTTTTAGTTTGACTTAGATACTGGTTAAGCCTAGACTTTATATGTTTTTTCCATTTTAAACTATTATAAGCCACTAAAATATTTGAAATTTTATTGTTTCATTATCTTTCTGTGTGGATGGCCAAATTATAAATGAATTTATTTTAATTTCATTGTTATTTATCCATGTGTGAAAAATTACTTCCTTTTCCTCTATTTATTACATAAAAATGCTATTTAATCTTACAGTTTCATCTCAGATAATTAATTTAGCCTCGGAATTTATTTCTCTATCCTGTATACTATAATAGAAAAAAACACTTTCAACCATGAATAAAACTTGAAATATACGTCATTGTTATATATTTGTGAAATATAAGAGGACCAATATTATCTTACTTAAAGGAAAGGGCTAAAAGATGAGCTATTCTGGGCGGAGGCCATAGCTTGAGATTTTTAATTTTGAATGTTTTTTTGAAAAAACATGAGCAAAAGTGCAGAGTTGGTTTTTTAAAATTATTTACTTCAAAGACATAAAGTGAAAGAGATAGATATGTTTAATTGGATTGAGAAAATACTGGGGCTGAAAACAAAAGCTGTGCCACAGCCCCAGGTGAATAAATTCTGACAAAAGTAACATGATGACTTTCCTCAAGATCAATTACCAAAAAATAATATCAAAAATTAACATAGATGCTATATAGCTGGAAATTTTTTCAAAAAATATAAACATATTTTAGGCTTGAGCTAGTCTGGAAGTAGTTAAAAAAATAAAGGTGGAAAGTATCTCAGAATAAAACCAATAAATGTAGAAGAAATAAGAAAAAAAAGATCAATATTGAAGATGAAGTGAAAAAAATCCATTGTGCAACACTTAAAATATCTTTCTGAAATTTACTCCTTAGTTCAATACAAAAGAAAAAAAATTAGTGAATCAAATATGTATAGAATTCTAAAAACGTAATCGGAAAAATCCCGAATAATTTAGTGTCTTCTTCTAAATAACTCTTTGAATATAAAATTTCTTGTTTATTACTTTGGAAATTCTTATTTTAAATTTCTTACCATAATTCTTGTTGAATTAATTGATCTTGACCTTGAAAGTGCAACATAGGGCTGAGCATATGAAAAAACAGGTTCCTTAAGAGGAATTTCCAAATTTTTTAAAGTCTGACCTTGTGGCTTTGGAAGAGTTGTTAAAAAATAAAGCTGCGTTGAAAATTGTTTCTGCGTGAGGAATAAGGATTAGTGACCAATGCGATCAAGGATATATAGGAAATTTCTCCTTTATGAATTACAACCAATTTCTCTGCCTCAATTATGCGGTGTTCTAAAGACTTTCACATAAAGAAGTTACCATTTCACAATTAATTTTCCTCGTCAATTTTACATAAAATAATTATTGAAAACCTCTTCAAGCTGCAAGAAATGAGGTTTGAAGCCAGAAATTGTAAGGGAGCTGAGGAATTCTGTTCGATAAAGTTTTGAAGAGTCGTTTAAAATGTAATGAAAGCTGAGAAAAGTAAATGTCTGTTCAGGAAGCCTAACCATGATTTTATCATTTATTGAATTCACAGAGATATTTCTGGGTGTCAATATTTCTCTTTATAAGAAATAATCTCATCTTTCATAATTGTAAATAACCTCTGGATAGGTACTATTAATAATATATTGCAATTATTCACCCTCTGAGCTCCTTGATATGATCATATGAGATAGAATATTCAAAATTTGATGAGCTGAAGAGGGCCTATCACAAGTTTTCAGCAAAAAGATTTGAAAAAATGGGTCTGATGAATTTCTCATGTTTTGTGTTAAATTGAACGAACACCTTCAATCTTTACAAAAAATAGGAGGATGCTACAGAAGCTTAAAAGTTTGATCCTGAATTACTCTTTTTATCACTGGAAATATTTGCCTAAACTGACCTCCAATCAAAATAGGCTCTCCCCCAAAAGGTTTATTAGATCTCATTAGATATTTAAGAATTTTATCAACTATGTGAGCTTCATATTTATGAATTTTTGGTGCATCATCCCAAGTTATAAGGTAAGATTTCTTCAATCTGTGTGCCTTTTTACAACCCTTGATAATTGATGATGTTTAGCTTTATTTTAAGGCTAATGGAGCTACAAATTTTGAGTTGGCAGTTTAGCCATAAGCCAAATTAATAAAAGCTATATTTAATAGAAAGAAAATAGTTTCTCTTAATAATCAAGAAAAATATTTAGCTATAAGGAAAAAGAAATTTCACCCGAAGATGAACATACAATAGATATTGAACCAAGTGATGGAGTTTTAGCCAAAATGCATTCATACACAACTCTTTTCACAGTAAATATTGGACCAACTGTAAAAAATCAACCACCTGATTTTTATTGAAAAAATTAATATTGGTACCAAAGGAATATTTTTGCAAGGTATTAATTGAATGGAGTTTATAAAAATATCTTTTTTGTATTTAAATTTTAAAGTGAGCTTCAAGAAAAAAATTTGGAGTTTTAGTTTGACCTGAGACAGAGTATTTATGTGGAAAATTTGGAAATACTTGTTAAATTGAATGGCCATGTTGAAGAAGAATAATCTTCATTGTTGAAATGAATTTTTTAACTTTGACCTTTTCATCCTGAGTTTCATCCCATTCCAAAATTTCCACCATTTCATAAAAGAATCTATCACACAAAACCCCAAGGATGTATGGCTCACATAATGGAAGGAGAATTACGGAAATTTAATCTCAAATTCCCCTCAGAACACTTTTGCATTATTATTGTAAAGTTTTTTTTAAATATAAATCTGTCTGAAACAGACCCAATTCCACTTCTTCTGATATAAATGGTGGGTAAATGACTCCGTTGATAGTTTTTAGCTCCCCAAAAGATTTTTCACCCAGTCATTTGAGAGGAATTAATCTCAAGAACCATTTCTTAGCTTAGGAAGGATATACCATGTACATATGGAGAATAAATTTCCTTGTATTTGAGGTTCTCCAACATTTTACCTTTTATATTTATCTGTAATACTGAGGGAATTAATTTTAATTGAGTCTTTGGGAATATTGATTGATTTTATTGTATAATGAATCTTGAGTAAGAGTTTTTTGATTCATTTCAATATTTTACAGCATTTTGAATTTACTGAGCTCCCTCAATGTCACATGATGATGATTAGGTAGATGAGCATAATGATGTATTACTGCTGGATAAAAAATACCAAATCCAAAAAAAAAATCTTTATGAAGATTATGGAGAAGTAAGACATCTTGAATTTTTAATTTTTTTGATTTAGTTTTCACACTGATTGACTTAAATCATCACTATATCATTGTAAGATGTGTCTATGAAACTTTTGATGATATTACTATTAATCAACAGTAATATTACTGTTCTTATGGAATATAATAATAAAAATTCTTATAAACACAATTAAATAAGTAATCAGTTATTCATTTCTTCTTCTTGTTATGCACTACTAGTGATTATGACAGTAAGCAGTAATTGTCTAAAAGAATCAATTACAAGAAGTATGTAATAATAAAACTTCTTTATTGAAAAAATAAAATTATTATAATATATGATTATCTTTTGCAAGAATAATTATAAATATAATTCTTGAAGAAAACTAATACTAGAGAAAAACTTTAAGAATTAATTAAAACAGCTCACGGATACTCAAATAAACCTTGGAAAGAGTTGGTAGAGAGATTTGACATATAAATGGTGGATTTGTAGGATAGAAATTTAATTGATAATGGTATTACAGCAAATTATAGTTTGTTTCTATAATTTAATGTCTTTCTTATTTATTCTGAAAGATTAAAACACTTAAGAAAAAGATTTAACTAATACTTGTTGGTAATAAAGGTATAATTGGATGATAAGATGATTTTGAAGAAACAGGAAGAGGAGGGTTCTTTTAATTCAAGAAAAGCTCACAGAGGCATTCCATGAAGCAAACTGAAGAGCCAGTGAGTGAGAAAGCAATTACCCTTCTTTGATTATTGATTGCATCATATGTTGTGACATAAGATTATCATAATTACTTAATTAAGGCTTTTACATGGCTACCAACCCATTTATTGTTAGGAATAAAAGGAGTAAAAACTGTAGATATTCTTTTATTCCAAAATAAAAATTTATTTCTCAAAGCTATCAATGTCATTTGAAATTCCAACACAGGTTGTATTTTGTGTGAATTTTTGAAGATTCAGTGTTTCATGTGGGATAATCAAAAATGGGCTGTAAGTAAAACTTTTAATTTTACTTATGAAACAATGATTATTTTTGGTTTATTTGGAAATCATACCATTTTTCATTAGTCCTGAAAGTTTTAGAAAGATTAATTAAGAATTGTATTTTTAATGAATTTCTGAAGTTTTTGCCTCATTTCAACATAGAATTGCAAATAGCACAATATAGCTGGTTGCTATGAGGTAAATCAATTGATACTAGTCCAAAGTGGGTTTTAATTACTCCTTGAAGGCTTATAAATAGAAAATCATTAATAATTTACATGGTTAAAGGAGTCTAAGCTGCTCTTTACCTCCTTGTCATGTCAAAATAGCAGCTTATTTGCAATTTTCTTATGATTCAATGAGAGTTTAACTTGGTAACCAAGTTCCTAAAAGGCTTTAGTATACTAACTGGGTAACTATAAGCCATGTATTCAAGCTTTAGAGATATCCATTCCCCAGAGGCCTCAAAAGTTTGGTACCCTGGCTCTTGTTGATGTCTTTTGCCCCCCTTAGCTATTTTCACATCAAAAATAGTAATTAAGGCTCCAATACTGATATCCACTATGGATGTACCAAAAATTTATGTAAGAATAATGTATTTTCAAGTGCCAATAATATGCATAACACTAATTTTAGTGTTCATGTAACATGACATTTCTCACATTCACATTATTTTGGCATAAAATTGAGAAAATATTTTTTTTTCACAATTCTTTTATGTGGTATTGATGATGTGATATTGAAGTATTTTACATATTACCACCTCATAGATTTAATTAAAGCTTATTTAATATATGGAGCTACCCTAGGTAAATATTTGTGTAGAATCCAAATCTGGCCTCAAATCTATGGATCTACTTACTCACAAAAAAGTTGTTCATCTTTTCTTAAATCAAAAATGATGAATTTTGGATCTATGCATGACTTATGGGTTATGCATAGTTTAGAATTTCTTTCAATATCAATTGTGGCCTATTTGGGTATGTAAAATATTCCTTAAGGCTCACAATCATGGTGATTGTATATATACTTGGAAAATATCAAAATGCTCTAGTCCCAGAGAAAGTCTCTACATGTAAATGAAGATTGAATTTGGCACAAATAAATGGATTTTATAGAAAAATCCAAGTGTTATCCAGCTTATTCCATCAATTTTTCAAGGTTATTCCACTTTCATGTCTCTTGTAAATGAGGAATAATTTGTTCAGTATTAAATTTGGATCATATAAGGGCTTTGGGTATATCCTTGAACATTTTCCATCACTCATGAAATCTTCCCTTCTGTCCATAGAACCACATGGTCCATGTAGCATTTTTTGAACTATTAAATATAATGTTGTCTTCAAATAGATTTATGGTACTTCAGAATGTATGAGGCTGTCATATTCATAAGTTGAATGTTTTCTTTCAGAAGGGTGAAGTATCAGAAGAATATATGCATGGGGTACTCCTTACTTATGAAACTAAATAATATGTGAATTATAAGTAACCCTTTTCTTTAATAAATCATCACAAATTACTGAGTTTTACATGGAAGAACAATATGTCAATATTAGGGAAATCCAAGGCGCTTTTATCATGATTTTACTTATTTTTTATTTCAGGATATTCAGGGATGGAAGTAATCATGATGAAGAATGTGGGCTTCCAAAAATATTTCACCAGGAACATAGAATCATGATAGAATAACTTCATATCCTCTGGGGAGCCAATCAAATAACAAAACAAGAAGTTATATTTTCCTACATCTTCAAAACTTACTAATACATTTCTAATGGAATCCAATACATCCTAAAGAAATTTCATCTCATTTCTTTTATTAAATTGCAGGAATCAAAGCCCCCTTTTCCAATTTCAATATATTCATCTAAGATATACTTCTCAAAAAAATGCTCACCCCAATGTAAAAGATAATTCCTTCAATTGGAAAATTTGAAGTGCGATGCATGAAAGCTTGTAAATGAATCCTTGGTATCACATTTATTAAAAGAAATGCTCCAAACCTGTTCTTCATAAGTATTCAATAGGAAATAATGAAAAGAATCATACTCTTTATTTATTTCTTATTCTTTTAAGCTGACTGTTCCTTGGATTGATTATGGTTTTACTAGACCTTATTTCTTCACCCTCATTACATAAGAAAATTATTTCAGAAATATGTTTTTGGAAATGAAAGACATAATTATCAGCAATTCATATCCAGAAACCTGGTTTTAAAAAGGATTATTATAAGATATCTTGTCAAAATTAAAAGCACTAGAGCTTATTGAAATTGATGTTGTTCTTATTTCAATCAAATTTGATAAATTATTTGAATTTATAGAAAAAAAATTCTTTTAATGCACTATTTATTGAAAATATTTCATCATGTCTCAATTGATAATTCTTACCCATAAATTATTTTTATTAAGTTCATCTTGAATTTAATATATATAAATATGAAGAAAGTTTGGACAAGAAATTTCTGGGAGAATTTCTGCAATTCTATTATTGAATCCCCATTTAATTTCAGGTTATAAAAAGCTTGACAGATTTTTCTGGATTAGCCAGATAATAGTAAAAATTCACTTGCAAAGAAGTAAAGAAAATTTCCTTTGAATAATAATATTTTTTCAATGAAAACCTTCTGAAATCTGCATTTACAGAATTTGACTCATTTAATAGCCTCGATAATTCTTGAGGAGGGGGTTTATAGCTGAAAACGTTTTTTATTTCAATAACAGAGGCTATTTGTTTCAAACTCAGAAAGCAATTCCTAACAACTTTGACATATAATTGAAGTTGTTAGCTTAAGTGGATTAAAGACTCTTGTTCACTTCCAATTGCAGGCTTATGGAGTATGGTTCCAATTAAAAATCCCTGTGTCCCAATTGATTAAATATCTCCTAGTTGGTAATTTTTGTGGAAAATTTGAGCTAAGCAAAATTCAAACATCTGAGTGATCTCTGCCTCTGTAGAGTAAATCGATTTAGAAGAAAATTGAAGGTCAATAAAAAATGATAATAATTGATTAATTTCCATTTGATTTCTATGAATTTCCTGTCTTTCACAATCTGGACCCCTCCTCTTGTAATTTATGAATTTCTTTCTGAATAAGTTCAAATATATCAGCAATCTGAAGCAAAGATAATAAGACAATTATTTAATAAAAATACTTACTTATTGATTCTGTAACAGTAGGAATATTTTTGAAGTAGCTCAAACTAAGAAAATCCCAGAAAAATCTTATCAAAATATATTTCTATTAGCTCCAATTTTTTTGAATGAATAGCTTATTTCAAACTTATATGAATTTGAGGTTAGTTAAGTACATCTAATGATATTCCACACATTGAGAATAATATTTATGCCAACAGAAAAAACTTGTGCAAAAAATTTTGCCATTACATTCAGTAAGAACTGGTAAAATTTTTGAAAATTGATTTTCACTTTTTAGGATAAAATATGGTAGTCACTTGAGTAGGAAATTATTGGTAAGTCTGTTTTGAATCTTAGGAATTTTCAATAACAATGGGTTCCAAAACTCCTAGGATTCCCCTTGAAAAAATGATTAATAGTAAGCCTACAGAGAAACACAAAATAAAATAGAAATTGTTGCTTTAACAAATAGAGAAGACTTATAAGTAGTATCTAAATCAGACTATAAATAGAAATATAGTCAAGAATTTGTTGTAACACTATAGGATTAAATAAGATAAAGATTTGTAATTTTATTTCCATAAAAGTATCCTTTTGAGCTATAGTAAATTTTCAAATTCTTGAAATATATGCTCACTCAGTTTAATTCAAGAATATAATAAGATAAAAAATATTCAATAAGACTAGGAAGATTATATTCTATTTTCTTGATTTTTATTATAATGATCCTTTTCAAAATACTACTAATAATAATAATGGATTTGATGATAAGAAGAAATATTCAAAGGCTTTTTTTAATACTACTACCTTTCTTTCCCCAATACAAAGACTATTAGCAAGACTACTAGGCTTTAATCTATGGCTATAATACTCTTTAATAATAATACAAAATGAAGACCTAATACTAATTCAAATTTCCTGCTATTTTTGGGATGGTTTTTATCATAGAATTTGAAAACTTTTTCCTTGATGCTTGTAAAAAAGAGGGGGAGAGGACCTCCATACAGCTTTCCAAAAACAAAAGACTTAGAAAAATTAGTGGAGGGACCTTTCAGCTAGTGATTAATTTATTTCTGGTGTAGTTATGAGACACGTGCACCCAGTTTCTTACTAATAATATTGAGAAATGATGTCTAATTATTATTTCTTTGGGTGTGAAATTGTAATTATCCTAATACTGACCAATGATATTGTGTTTCAGTGACTTTTTTATTTGTTTTCTGAGAGGATTTTTCTAGTGGTGATTTTATTATATAAATAATTTGGCTGGTGAGAGTTCACCTTTGGAGAAAGTGGGAAAAATACATAGTGACATTTTCCTTTTCAGTGGAAAAGGTGGAGAAAATACAATTTTGTTTTTCAATTCAACACCCTTAAATTTTGAATAAACGTGGGGAACGTATTTCTTTGAATGTTTCAATTGTTTTTATATTACTAATATCCATTTTTATATCAAGCCTTGAGAGAAATTTGCTGGTGGTTTGAATTTAGGATGGCATTATTTCATAAAGATATTGAATTATTCTTATTAAATTTGACATATTCTATTATTACTGAGTAAATTTTTCTTGTTAGGTAATCCATTATCATTTTCTTGCATGGCCTTGAGTGTAAGGTTTGACTATGAAACAATAAGTAAAAATTACTAATTTATTACTTATTGTACTCTGAATGTCCTTATAATTGAAATAAATAAGATTGAAATAATAATAATAATAAAGAAATATTATTATTATGGCGTAAAAATATTATATTATTAAATGAATATAATAATATAAATTAATATTATATGAAATTATAATATTATAAATAATATATTAATATAAAATAATTAATATATTATAAAGCTCTTTATTATTGTTACCAACAAATAATAAAGGCGTAAAATACTGTTTTTTATAAATAAAAAACAATTAATAACAATAATATTACTAATATTAAAGTTATTTATTAATATAAATACTATTTATATTAATTAAGAATTATTAAGAATAATAATAAGAGAGAAATTATTATAATAAGATGAAATAACCTACTTTTAACACTTAAAATAATAATTTTGAGATATTTTACTCCAAAAGAATATAATACAACTTTTTCAAATTGTATTTACAATAAAAAATAAAGAAAATTACTAAATTTCTTGATTTTACGTGGAAATGAGTTTATAGAGAGATTTATGACAAAAACAATTAAAGAATTGATTTAATCACGTAAAGATAGTGATTAATATTAAGATGTTCTTTGGTCTTTAATAATATAAGAGTTTTATATATAAAGAATAAAGAAATTACCTTTTATTTAATTGATTTAATGTTTTTGATGCGTCTGAGGGGTAAATAGAGTAAAAAGAGCTCTATTTATAGTAAATACCTCCCTCCTAGAGTCCAACAGGCTTCTAGTAGACGTGTACTGATCATATCCACTGGAATTGATCAATATTTTAAGGCTTGAGGGTGATTACATCATGATCAAACCATATTACATCATTATTACACCATTATTTAGAGTTATCACTATAACTCTAAGTTTGATGACATCAGAGGCTTGGCAGAACCCCAAATTTCGTGGATTTTATTAGTTTTAATCATAAACTAATAGTATTCACCAATTTTATCACTCTTAAGACTGTTAAACTTAAATTAAGGTTACAGTATGTGATCATAACTGCTCAAATTAAGCTCAAACTTTGATCCTCAATAACTTTTAAAATTTACACGCTACAGCAATTCAGAGAGTGAATTCTGATAGCCTGGCATATCCTCATTATGCTGCCAAGAGCTTTTCATTACATCATCAAAACTCTAATTTTGATGATTTTACTTGTAACTCATCTTTTCTGTCAAAATTCAATATTTTAAACTTCAAACCTTGATTTCAGGGGGTTATACCCTGAATTTAATAATAAAAATTACATCATTCTTCACGAATGAACTAGGAGAATTCAACTGTATACTTTTTTTTAAGTTTGGAACACTTTCACAACAAAGTGGTCAACAGCTCTGTTGATTTTTATCAATAATTCATCATAGGTTTTAACCTTGTTTATAATTTGTAAAATAAAGTTCATATCTGTGTTCTTACAGTAGTTACGTGGTAACTTTATTTTTGGTTCATCATTCTATAATGTATAGTTTAAAAGATATTAGCTATGATCCTTGAATATATGCATTGACCAAAAAAGTGCATATATTCAGGATAATTCCTTAAGTATTAACATTGGAAATTAGCTTATTAATTGTGTTATGTGTGGAATTTTATGGGGAATCCACTGGTACAATTTATTTCACATGTTGTTTTATTAGTTCTTGAGATAAATAAGGTTTTATGATTTTTATAAGGTATTATACCTTATAATTCCTTAAATATTGACTTTTCAGATATGCCATAAAAATGGTATATGTGTATTTTTCCATGGGGAATCCAATGGTATAATTTATTCTACATGTTGATTCATTGGTTTTTAAGTTAAACCAATTTTTGTACCAATTTATGGTATTTTTTGTATATTTAAGTAATTATTCTTAATGTATAATTATTCTAAGTAATTTTAATATAATTATATTAAAGGTATAATTGTTCTGAGTCTTCTTTGTGACCTTATTGGGTATGTGGTCATATCTCAAAGGCTCACATTGAGTAATTTCTTAATTAAATGGAGGTGGGGAAAATACAATCATAATGCTTTTCCCAGTCTAGATATAGCTTTATTGAGTTTATATCCTTTTAATTATGTATCTTTCACATTTATGATATAATAAGGTGGAGAAATTGTGTAATAATGTATTGTTTTAATTTTTTTTATTTCAAAGGTATTTTATTTCATACAGTTTTTGTTGAAATTTTTATGAGTTGAAACCTTTTCTAGGGGGGGGGGGTATAGTAATAAGCTGGAGCTTTAAAGGATTTGTGGATTTTTATTTTCCTGTGTAGCACTGTTAACTGTAAGATGTAAGCTTCTGTGTTTAGTTTTCGTATAATTAAATTGTAGCTCTTTCTCTTGTAATGATGTATTTAAGCTTGTGATTTCATATTAATTCATTTTCCTTCCCATTTGATTATAAAATGAAATAATAACTTGAAATTTTAATATGTAATTAAGCTTACTTTTTTCAGGGTTTTAAAGTCTTTGAAGGGACTCTATCCAGCTAATTCAAGCCTCTTCCTCAGATTTTTTGGAAAAACTGAAAATAACTTTATTTGAGTCATTTTGATTTGAAGCTTACTTGCTGAAGGGCTTCAAGGATTTCAAAGAACTATCCCGAACCCATTTTAGTATATGCTTTATGAATAAAACGTTTCTCTTTCAAACAATAAAAAATCTATGAAGCTCACTTAATGAGAGCTTTGAATATTGGTTTCAAAGAAAAAAAAGAAAGGGAGGCTCTAAGATGTGAGTTTTCTAAGTCACTAATATGATATAATACAAGGAACCCTTTTTAAAAGTTTCATTTTGAAACTAGTTTTGGTGGGTCAATTCCCCCAGGAATAGGTACAGAAATGAGCTCTTGGAAATATATTCTTAATCTTTGAAATGTTTTAATTGCATGGTCATGGATATACAGTAAGTTGTATCTTTCTGAAAATAATTGGCTTTGGCACCTATAGAAAAAACAATGTTATTATGCTATATTTCATTTTTTAGTATACAGTATATAATATTTATCTTATTGAAATCATATTCTCTTATGAGAAAAAATCAAATTCACATACTAAAAATGAAACCATCCCTTTCATTTCTTTTGGTAATTCAAAATACAGAAAGATATTATTGTAATGCATGGGAGGATAGATATATTTGAAAGTAATGATATTAGTTATAATTAATAGGAAAACTAAGAGGGAGATTTTCCTTTCGGAGTATGAGACTTCTATTACTATATATATATTGAAACAAAAAGTAAGAATCTACAAAAGTATTATCATGATAAAGATAAGATTTAAAAAATAAACAAAATAGTTGAAGCACTATTTTACAATGGATCTTTTTCTTATCTTTTCTTTTGAGTTAGTTTTTAGACAAAATATTCTTTCCATTGAATTTTTTTCTTTTTTATTTAATATTTTACAAAAAAATGAAAAATTAAATTTAAGCTATCAATTAAGATTATTGGGGCAACTGTTGGAAGGAACACTTCAGAGATCTACCTTTCCTGAAAATTGGAATGATTATCCATACACTTTCTTTCAAACAATGAGGGAAATTAACTCAAAATATGAAAAAGAATTCTTGTCAATCAATAATGTTCTGGAGGTGAACAAATCCGATAAAATCCGGTATATTTTGATTTTGTTTAATTTGAGATAGTATGGTAAATGAAATCTGAATTTCCAAAAAATATCACACTTTTCAAAGAAAATTTTTGTTACAGGGAATCTTATAAGTGAATAGTGTCCTGGAGCTCAGTGAAAAGACTTACTTAGGGGGGATGAAATGATTAAAGCACATAGAAATATGAAAGAGAAAAGAGCAAAGTAAATTTAATAAATTAAGTTAAACAACATGCAATAGCAAAACAATAAGAGTAAACAGACAACCACAAAATAACCCTGTATCACTTTTTAAAGATTTTGAGAAAGAAGAGAAAGAATGATTAGGATATGAAAGCGGAATATCCACTGAACAGGTGAGCAGGAACTAAGATATTAAAAATATAGTTTTCTGAGTAATAAAAAAGATATAATTAATAATAAATACAAAATCTATTAGTTAAATGCGGAAAAATCTCTTCACTGGGTGGAGAGGAGCTGTTGTATTTAAGAGATTTCAGCCTTGAGCTTGAGCTGTTGATCCAGGGGCTGTATGAGGCACAGAACCTGTTTTAGTACTGAATCTCAATTTAGTTATTATCAATTGAGATTGAATGAGCTCTGAGCCTGTATTGGTATTTGAGATACATAATTCTTCTTTTGAATTTATACAGGATCTTCTACTGATATCTGTTGAGATTGGGATAACACCATGACACGTTATCCAGATATGCTTGTAGAAAAATATTCACCATGTAATTACAGATTTATACACTGCGCGCGTATGACGCGCTGCAGTTGTCTAGTTGTGACTTAAATACCGCTCTCCGGCCCCAACAGGATTCCTTTCCTCACCTCTCACTATTTGGAGGTGACAGAACTGGAACTGACCAGCGAGCAAGCTTCGCTACATTTGGCCCAATCTTATTAGGTTAAAAGCCCTGCCTCTACCGAGATCCAGAAATAGGCTGCCCCTGAAAATGTCAGGTTCCACCTTTTTGAGAAAAGCCGCCGATGACAATGCAGATGCAAAACCTCTCTCCAACGACGAGGTGTATTCGCTGTTAAACTCCCTACAATAAGAAGTATCATCTTTGAAGTCAGCCAGAAACTCCAACAATTCTGAAATGCAGTCACTACAAATGGCACTTTCTCCCCTGCCGCCAGCCCTCTCTCCATACTCCCAGAACCCACGGGCAGTCTCCTTTGCATATGACCGATTCATGCAGGAGCTGTATAGGGCGGCGGACAAATATAATCTTCTTCTAAATGACGGATCAAACTTTGCAGAATGGGTTGCAGGCCTGAACAGGGTACTGTGCATTGCCTTCAACTCCGAGCTATCAGTCAGCAATAATCCCTTGCTACTTGAGAACCGTTCTCCTCAAGAAAACAGGGCCATCTCACACTTCATCAATGCAACAATCCCGCCCGACTTTGTGTTATGCATTGGGGTCATCCTGGCATGCACATCTTCAAAGGATTTTTTAGATGCCATTAAGGAAAGGTGCTGCCCTGGTAACCGCTTCCAGAAGTTGAAGGTGGTCCACGACCTACTCGGTGTATTAATTGCAAACGGTGCTGGCCACCCTCAATCCAACACCACACTTATCTTGACCCTTTGCAGGGAGTTTGCCATGTTCAAGAAACTGGGTTTTGATGCTGATGAGCTAGAGGGATTGTTGGCGCAAGCTGCGTGCCATGCTCCCCCAAACGTTGGCCAAGTGGCATTTGACCAACTTGTCACAGCGGCGATACTGGCAAAGGGCGACGAAAAACCATCATTGACGTTTGTAGGACAAGTTATCATGAATGCCGACTCCAACCAGCACCCTTCACCATTCATATATTGCATGTCTGAACCACTGGCACCTGTGATCCACCCACCCCACCCACTCTCTCCATTCTTTTCCAAACCACTTGAAAAAGCAAGCGATGTGTGTCATCCCCCTGAACCTCTTGTCGACAGATTTGGGGGGTCGTGCTTTAACTTTGGACGTACAGGACACTGGCGAGCTGACTGCCCACACACTAGGGGGTTTGCAAACCCAAACCCACGACCGCCTTCTCCTGGCCCCTCCCGTACGATGCGCCAGGGAATGCCTGAGAGGCAATCACAGCCCCAACGGGAGCGAGTTTCCCAGGTCAAATTTGTGGAGCACAATGCTTCCAATAGGGTATTGATTGATACCAGTGCATCTATCCATCTGTCTGGTTCTCACCACTTTGCAACAACTGTGCAAGACATCCCCCCTTTACGTATCTTTTTTGCCGACTCAAATTCCTCCGTGACTATCTCACAGACGATGACGCTTAAGCTACTGGTCAAGAATGGCTTTGTGATTATCCGCAAGGTCCCTTTCTCCCAGAAAATCTTGTGGACGATACTGTCTGTTGGGCATTGTGCCTCTATTCAATGGGCTTTCTCTCTCACTGCTTGTGACCACAACCTTTGCAAATGATTGCTGGTGGATGGATGTTGTAAACGGGAAGGAGACCTCTTGGTCAGCGGCTGCGTCCTCCTCCCCATGCTTGCTTGAAATGAATCCAATATCCCTTCAAATTTCTGTCTCACTGAGCGCCTGGGCCATGCATGCAATAAATTTGTTGTCTCCTTCCTTAAGCAACATGTGCTGAATTTTGACTTGAAAAGCTGGAAGTCTTTCTACTGTGAGGTCTGCTCAAAGGCAAAAAGTACCCACCATTTGGCAAGGGCCTGCACTGACATTCCAAAGGAGAAGCTCCTTGATCTTCTTGTCTCGGACATTATGGGCCCTTTTGCAGATGATGCGCAGGGATTCCGGTATCTGCTCACCATCTGAGATCATGTGTCGACCTACAGCATTGTCTATCCCCTGAAGTCACACTCCAAGGCGCCTGAGGCCATCCTGGATGCAGTCAAGCAGCTTCAGGTGCGTCTTGGAACGACTCCAAAGGCGTTGCGGACTGACAACGCCCAGGAATTCACCTCGGCAAGCTTCACTAACACCCTTGCAAAGCTGGGGATCACCTTTTGCCCCTCCCTCCCATACTCGCCCCAAGAGAATTGCGAGGTGGAGCAACCTAACCGGACGCTGGGGTATATGGCTTGGGTCATGACTGAACGATTCTGGCAATTCGCATACTCCTCGGCGGCCTTCCTACACAATTGCCTCTCAAACTCCCGATTCCTAAACTCTTTGCCACATCAGGAATTGTTTGGGACTGCGCCATCCATCGTGACCCTATACCCCTTTGGGGCAGAGGCTATTGTGCATGTGCCTACCATAAACAAGCCAAACAAGCTCGCACCTAGGGGGATCGAGTGCAAACTGCTGAAACCTCTTATGTTGGGCGGCTGGCTGCTATGGGAGCCAAGTACCAACAAGATGGTTCAGTCGGCAAGCATCATTTGCCCTCAGTTCCAATCTTCAATGGACTCGTCAAGACCCATTTCCAAGGGATCACTGGGGCTCAAAGACGTCAGTATCCCTGAGCACCTGGACCAGGTGCTATTGGGCCCACACCACAAGAAATGGAGACAGGTGTGCTTGGCCGAGTTAGATCAAATGGCTACAAGGGATGTCTGGGAAGCGGTGGAGAAGAAGCCGGGGATGAAAACCATTGGTCACAGGTGGGTTTTTGATATCAAGCAAAATGTCGATGGCAGCATAGACCGCTTCAAAGCAAGGATTGTTGCGCGTGGAGATAGGCAGTGACCTGGAGTGGATTGCACCAAGATGTATGCACCAACTGCTTCTCTCATGTCATTGTGTCTGATGTTGGCTACTGCTGCCCTGAAGAACTGGCAGGTAGCTTCATTCGATGTTAGCGGTGCGTATCTGTACAGCCCGGCTGATGAAACCATCCTCATTGAACCGCCAGTAGATTTCCTCCCAGAACTCCGGGGAAAAGCTCTCCGCCTTAAGAAGGAACTTTATGGTATGCAACAAGCTGGTTGGTGCTGGTGGAAATTCCTTTCCGGAATACTGGGTCAGATAGGTTTTGTTGCCACAGAGGTCGACCAATCCCTGTATATCTTCTGGAATGAGGAGGCTGTCATTGCCATCTGGGTACATGTGGACGACAGCATCATTATCTCAAATTTGCCAGACAAGGTATCTGATTTCAAGACCACACTTTGCGCTGAGCTTGACATCAAGTGGTTGGGCTCGAGTGTGTGATTGGTGAAGGTGAAGTAGCCATTGCACAATGGCGCCTGACCAACAGTATCCTCAATGCCTATCCAAGGCCAGTCTTGCGGTGGGATCTGCCCCTGCCAACATTGACCATGGGCAGCTTGGTGCCAGATGAGGCCATTCTGGATCCAACTCCCCTTTGATCTATGATTGGGTCTCTCTCCTACCTTGTAGGTGGCTCAAGGCCTGATTTGGCCTTTGCCATGAACTATCTGGCGTGCCACTTCATGGGTCCAACTGCAGCACATTGGGACCTTTTGGATCACGTCATTGTCTATCTCCTTAAAACCCGGCACCACGGCATACATCTGCGCCCAGGTACATTGTCTCTTAGGCTGGGGAGGTGACCTTGAACGCTCTCCAACAGGTTTTATGATCAAGCTAGGTAACACCCCAATCCTGTGGGGCTAAAAATGCCAGAGCGTGGTGGCACTCTCTACTTGTGCCGCAGAGTACATCACACTCTCTGACTTGACTCAACACTTAGTGCAGGAAATCAACCAGCTGAGCCAGTTGACAGGCAATTTTGACAAGACCATCTACTGCGACAACCAGGCCATGGTCCAAGTCTCGATTGACAAAAAGTCCCGAAAGCGCATGCGCTATCTGGACCACGCATCCTTTTTTGTCAATGATACCATTAGGAAGCACAACATCAAGGTAGTATGGGTGAAGATGGCAGATATGCAGGCTGACCCGGTGACTAAACAGCTCTCCTTCAGGCTCTTCCCTTCTTAGGCATCCATGGCTAATGGTTCAAATTTTTGAGGAGGGTGTTGAGATTGGGATAACATGATGACACATTATCCGGATATGCTTGTGGAAAAATATTCACCATGTAATTACAGATTTACACTGCGCACGTATGACGCGCCGCAGCTGTCTAGTTGTGACTTAAATAACGCTCTCCGGCGCCAACAGGATTCCTTTCCTCACCTCTCACTATTTGGAGGTGACAGAACTGGAACTGACTGGCAAGCAAGATTTGCTCCATTCGGCCCAATCTTATTAGGTAATGCATTTCTCCTCACCTCTCACTAATTGGAGGTGACGGAACTGGAACTGACTGGCGAGCGAGCTTCACTACATTCGGCCCAATCTTATTACTATTGATTCCAGGTCTGTATCTGAACTGTATTTGGGAGGACCTTTGTTTGTAATAAGAAAAGTGCCAAGTGAAGCAAAGCTCGCTCGCCGGTCAGTTCCAACTACGTCACCTCTAATGATGAGAGGTGAGGAAAAGGAATTTGATTTGGGACCACAAGCGGCCTTTAAGGTACAGCTAGACAGCTGCGGCGCATCATACGCGCGTAGTGATGGTTATGTATATACATGTTGAGACTTTTTCTATAAGCATAAATAGGTCCTTGCAAGGACGCGGTGTCTAAGACTTAACAGTTTGAATTGTATTAGGTATTCAGTATGAATTTTAAATAAACCCCCCTTGCTGATTGACATAATTTTCTTTCTACTGTCTCAATGTGTGTGTCAGTATCCTCTTTTTAAGGTAGTGCACTCCTTAGCACCATAATGAAGAGACCTATTGTTGTCTTCGACCCATATCACCATTACTGTTTTGCATTATGAATTATTTTTTCCTCCATTTCCTTGCTACTTCTTTTCTTCATGATATTGTATTCAATATTCTATTAAAAGTAGGCATCCTTTATTTTCTTTCTTCTGGCACTTGATGGAATTTATTTTTCTTCCTTCCTTTCTCTTCTATTGATTTTTATTTTGGTATATTTCATTTTGATTTGCTTTTGCTTGCACTTGAGCTGACTTTTTCTTGCTTGCACTTTAAATTTATTTTATTCTTGGGATTTAATTTTTGAATTTTTGAGCTTTAATTTGACTTTAATTTTGTGGAATGTGGTAATTTGGGTTGGTGAGAATCCATAACATTTTTACCGTGATCTTTACCCTTAATTGTGCAATGGTATTGCCTCTGACTTGCCACAAACCATTGAGAGAGATGGCCTCTTGATTACTTAAAAGTGAAAATGTTTCCATTTTGAGGAATCTGAAGCACTCAAAACTTGATTTCAATGATTTTGGGGCTTTTGGGACATTTTCAGAAAAATGTGAAAGTAAGTGTAAAAATGCAAAAGTGCACCAAAAGTGCATAAATTCACAAAGCTCTCCAGAAGTATTCATAAGTGTGCAAAAAAGTGCACAGAAGTGCTCATGAGTGCAGAAAAGTGAACAAAAATATAAAAGATGCACAAAAGGTTCAGAAATTCTCATAAAATTCACTGCAGGGCTGAAGGGGCTTAAATATTCCATGAGACCAGCCCTTTGGTGTTTTTTTCAAGGAGTCTAATTATTAGAAAGCTTTTTGAGGAACAATCTTTGACATATTTATTAAAGCTCTTGTATGATACTTGATTAAATTGAATATCAAGAGGGATTCATGGCTATATTTGAATTTATTTGAAGAAAACTTAATGTAGATTAATTAAAGTTTATCTTTACTATCACAGTTTTCTATTCTCTTATTTTTTTATAAATTGGTGAAAAACTCTCAACATGAGTTATGGGAAGGGATGAATGATCATTGCATAAAGAAGTGAAAATGTTTTGAAAGTGAAATGAAATAAGAAAAATGGAAATAGAGAGAAAACGAGGGAATAGTAAAGTAAAAAAAATAGAGTAACATTTTGGCGATTTGTCCTTCTTGAGTTGAATATACCTTTTCTTCTTTGGCCATGATTTTCTGAAATTGAAAAAACAAGAATTGTTTTTCTCAAAAAGTGGCCAATGTTTAATTTTGCAAGAAGTAGAGAACAATCAGACATGCACACCAGGAGATGCAACTTAATGTCATAACTTCCCATCCCTACAAGGCACCATAAAGAATAAAAAGATTTAATTAATGAATAAAAGAAGGATAATTTCCCAATCATTCAATTGAATAAATCTCATCTGAAGGTACCAGTGCTGAAACACATTCCAAATATTTTCAAAAATCTGAAAACCAATCACAAAGTGGCCAGAAGTATGTTTAAAATGAATATGGTAAAATATTCTCTTAAAGGTGTGTTCCAGGAAGGGAACTTACTTTTGTAAAATACACTCCCCTTCAAGTACCATAAATGAGACTTTTGAGGTATTTGTGCCAGGATTGTCAGCATAGAATTTATGGAAATATTTTACAAGATATGGCTATCTGGTAACGTTATCAGCTTATTTCCAAGTTTTTGTTTCTGGTTATTAACAAAATTCTTTCCACTATACAAGATGAAATATGTTACCTCTTTTTGGCTTTAAGTACAGAGCCTGTACCACTTCCTATTCTATCTCTTCCACTATTACTGGAGGTGGTGGAATTCGGGGAGAATTTGGGATATTTGATTTATTGAAAAGTTCTGGTCAGCTGTAATTTCTCCCAGGTTGGAAATCTGGTAGAATTTACTTATTTATAGCTGCATAATTCTCAAAAGGCCTAATTTCTGATTATAATTCTTCTCTGAAATCCTGATGCACTCATTGGTTTTATAATGATAAATTTCTAGAAGGAGTGTATTGAGAAATATGCATTGAAAAAAGCTAGGATTTTTTTTCCATCAATGGTGAAAAGGGTGAATTTTTCCTTTGTGAGTTTTCTGCATTATTGTAAGAAAATAAAGTGAGAGGAATATAGGTGTGCCAATAAGCTTGTTGATAACTAAAATACACTCAAAGATACCTTTCTATAATCTGAAATAATCTCTCTGTCTGTCAATTTTCTCCAGGGTGAGATTTAGTTAAAAGATCTCTTGATGTCTTCAGCTGCTGATATAAGATGTTCCAAAAGGAAGAAGAAAAAAGAGAGCCTATATCAAATAAAAAACTGACTGAAAATAAATGGTCAATGGATAAGTCATCTAAGTTCCAGGAAGTGTTTTGAATACTTGAGAAGGAATATTGCAATTTTTGATAATATGTCCACAGCTACTAGAATTGATCAAATGTTTCTTGGCCATAGTGATTGGGTGACCAAACAATTTAATGAAGAGCTCCAAGGAATAGCTGGAATTATGGGAGGTTTGAGTAAGAAAAACCTATTATGGTGAATGTTTTTTTGTTTCTTAATAATTTTTGAAAATGAGCTCGTGGGTCTTCTATTTGCTAGTATTTCCAAACAAATTATAAGCATGAATCATCAATAATATCCAGTCTCATTGATGGATTTCTGGGAATGACCACTCTGTGTTTGCGTAATAACAATTTTAATTGAGCTTCAATAGAATAATATTAAATTGTTTCAAATGTTCCTAAGTGATCAAGTGTTAATTTTTATTTATTTTATTTCTATAATTATTCGTGAATTTGGTCAAACAAGGCTGAGGAAACCTTTACTTTGATGTAGAAATATATTACATATTGAATTTCATCTTGATTTAGAACTTGATTAAAGCTTTAAATATTTTTGGTGATGAAGTCCACCCCTCTATTAAAATACATGTCATCCCACTTTGAAAAGGAATCTAGTAAAGTGGCCAGATGGCCTTGGTAGTAAGTGATGGAGAAATGAAACTCACAGAGAGACTCAGCCCAATGGGCTTGATGGCAGGTAGGAACTTTGGAATAAATGAAATAGCGAAGGGAATAACAGTCTTTTAAGACCTTGAAAGGATTTGATAAAGCAGAACTTGAGAGCTAGAACTATGCAAAGGAGCTCCTTCACATTGATCTCATAGATGAGTTCAGCTAGGAGAAGCTTGCAACTATCCAGCAATATGGGCTGCTTTCCTAATTTACTCACCTGAGTCAGTAAAGCATCCAGGGAATGATAAAAACAATCATTCTTTAAGATAGTGGATAGAGAAGGATTAAAATCAGACAGGATAGGTGAAGTGGTGAAATCTTCTTTGAGTAATTGAAACCAAGGAACATATTTCTAAATTAAGGGAAAAGAAATTATTTTTGAGAAGGAAAGTGAGAGAAGACATTTTTTTTGAATAATCAATAATGAAATTGTCTTAGAAATTGGAAAAGCCAATAAAATATTATATATAATTTTTCAAAATGAGGCCAAGCTCTGGATTTAGTAATTCCTCAGAAGACTCAGAAGTAAGGTACCTCTTTACTACCTTTTGTCACCCTTGGCTATTTTTTTGGATTAAAATAGTGATTTCATCTTTAAAACTGATCTTCCGTATTTTTTAGCAAAAATTTATTTGAAAATGATTTAAGCTCAAGTGAAAAAAGCATTCCTAAAAGTAATCTTAGTGTATATGTAATATGGGACTTTTTGGAGTTTCATTCTTTCGGCATGAAAATGTCATAAACAGAAATTTACACAACTATTCTATGTGGTATTAATGATGAGTTTTTAATGTATTTTCCAATTTAGAACCTCATATAGTGAGTTTAAGCTCATTCAATTCATGGAGATACCATAGGTGTGTTTTGGTGTAGAATCAAAAATTAGGTCTTCAATCCATGAATTTGTTAGCTAAAAAAGAAGGTTATTATTTCTTTTGTTTTTGAAAATAAGGAGTTTTTCATATTAAAATTAATTATGGGTTTTCATATGAAAAAATCTTTCAGAGTTATTTGTAGCATATTTGGCTATGTGAAGTATACATCAAAGCTCACATCTTTACATTTTCTTTTTTCTCATTTTTCAGAAAGAATGTCTCTTCCCCTAAAATTTTCTTTTCACAAAAAAAAGGGAAAAAAATTCATTAAAATAACTTCAAGAAAGAATTAACAAGATGGAAATTTTTGGATTATCTATTTTTCAACAAAACCAATATTTATCTGAAGAAAAATTATTTTTCATAATATCTGCCATGTAGAGACCCAAAGCTGATATTACTTAACATGAATTTTCTCACAAGATTCAACACTCTCTTGATAAATAAGATTCTCAAAGACACTATTTCAAATTCTTTTTCCACAAATATAAAAAATCAATATATATATTTCTATTTGAGCTCTACAGTTAATATATATTATATTAATGATAAATTGTGAGTTGTGAATGATTGTAAGGTGTGGATATGAAACTTTGATTAAAAATCAAGTACTTTTCCTGTCCTCAAAATTTGTATAAGGTAAAAATCAATTAACAATAGTATGAAATATTATTTTTAAGAGAAAACATGCCAATTTTATTGTTTATGACTTTATTAGTATAAAAAAATAATACTATAAAAATTTATTGTTTTACCAACAATAAAAATTTATCCAAAAAATACTCTACAAGAGATATTTTAAGGCTACAAAAGAAATTTCTTCAAGAGAAGTTTCAATTGGAATTAATTGAGCAAAGAACTGCAAGCAATTAATTAAAGAGCAAATTCTTTAAAAAGAATATTAAAGAGAAAACACGCCCAAAAGTGACCAGAGTGAATTTGGAAGCAAAGTGACAAAGTTAACAGTGATGAAAGATGCTTTAATTCACTTTTGGGGTGGTTCAGGGGTAAAAATGATTATAAAAGTTACAAACAATGATTATAATGATTTTTTCACGTGGCTAAAAGGTTTAAAATGATATAAGAAAGGTTGTTGGAATCTTTTATTGATTGGTTTAACAATGTTTAAACTAATTATAAAAGGAAAAGATTCTAACATGAAGAGAAAAGTGGGGCAAAGAAGACATTCTTTTATAACCATCAATTCTCTTACTCCAAAAGTAAAATTTACTCTTGTCAGTCGTGAAAAACAGTCTGACAACAGAAAAGCCAATTATGGAATCATTGAACCCTGGTTTAGACCAAAAAGGGCTGGTTTTAGCCATTTTAGACCCTTAAATCAGCCATTACTATAGCAATACCAGGCCTAGAGCCTTCAAAACACGTCAGGATGTGTTTCAGAGGCGTAGAAACCAGTTCAAACTGTATTTACTATGATTGTTTTATCTTAAGGGTAGTTTTACCCTCTTGGCAACAGCTAAAACTACCCCAGTGGGTATCAAAACCTCATCATCAATTGAGTCCACAGACCCTGTAACTCAATTCCAGGCCAAAAGTGATGAACTTTTGCATGAATTTTGACATCCCAAGCCTGTCAGCAAGGATTTTGGGGTCTAGCTCCCCCTTAGAGCTGGAGTTCCTTTTCCCCCCAAATTTAATCTTTCCAATTTATTTTTCCTTTAATTCCTCATCATGTATTATACTTATAATTTACATATGTAATTCAATTCAATTGTACAGTACAATACAGTAATAATTGACACCTCATATGTAAATCAAAGTTCACTTATGTAATACACGCGCACATTTTGACATTTCAATTGAATTCAATTGAAAATACTTCAATTCCTCATAACTTCTAAACTAAACACAACACCAAAATTTCAACACAAAATTTGATGGTTAACACCACATGTGGTGTGAATTAAATTAAGGTTTTGAGGATTTTCAACTTTTGTATTGAAAATACTAAAAACTTAATTTAAGCTTATTTAGAGTTGAGCTACAAGAATTTCACTCAGGGGTGACCCCACCTGATTTTTCATGAGGAATCCAATGGTGAAATAATTTTTATGTGTTTATTCATTGAATAAAAAGTTATAATAATTTTTATTTAACATTTTTCCAAATTTATTTATTTTTTCACAATTTTGTTAAAATTTCATTTTTACTTAACTTTTTCAAGTATAAATGTAATTTTATACTTACAAAATTTAATGTATTTTTATTTTTAAATTGTAATTAATTTTCATTTTCAATATAATTTTTATATTGATATTTTTATTTTCATTTTAATAATATAAATAAATTTATTTTATTTATATTAATAAGTTATTTTTGTATTTGTGGTCTTTTGGGTATATGAAATTACCTCTAAGGCTCACATTCCCTCCCCCTAAAAAAAATATTACTTTTTAATATTGGTGTTTCTAGTGTGTCTGAATATCCTGAGGAGTTTGGTAGCTTTTGGTATATTTTTTTCTTCTAACCATTCATCTTCACAAGTTGGGTCACTGTACCTAACAAGGTATTCCCTCACTTTCTTGGTTCTTAATTTCCTTTCTTTAAGAACTTTGGTAATTTTCTTAGTACCAGATGTCTCAATAGGAGGTATGACTTGGGGAATCTTATTCCTCAAGGGAAGTTTCTCAGCATCACTATATTTATATGGCTTTATCAAGCTCACTGCAAATGTAGGATGCTTATTGCTAAGTTCTTCAAATAACTCTACTTCAACAGAATTTTCTCCATTGAGGGCCTTAATCACAAAAGGTCCTGCAAATGAGTCTTTCAACTTTTTACATCCTTTGATGTTATTGAAGTTAGTGGTGGATACAAGAACTAGGTCCCCCACTTTGAAATCTGGAGTTGCATGTGATTTATCCCATTTGTCTTTAGCATATGCAAAAGAGTCCTCCATGCATCTTACTGCATGCTTTCTAGCTTTGTCTAGAATTCCTTTGAAGCTAGCAGGTGTGGGGTGTATTTCAATTAAGTATTTCCTCAAGGAATCTTGGGGTAACTTGGGGTTCCATCCTTTTTCTAGAATAGCAGGAGTCTGATTGGTACTGGCATGGATTGATGTTTTATATGCTAATTCCAGTGCTGGAAACAGAGTACACCAGTCATGGGTAAATCCATCACAATCTTTGAATTCAAGGCCATATGCACAAAATCTTCTCACCATGTCCTCTAAGGTTTGGATCATCCTTTCAGCCAGGCCATCAGTTTGTTGGTGGTAGGCTGTAGAGAAAGACAGTTTAGTGCCAAATAATTGGTGAAGATTTGTCCATAGTGCTGAAGTGAATTTGGGATCTCTATCACTGATGATATTTGTAAATATCCCAGTCCATGACACTACTCTATTCCATATCAGAAGAGCTGTATCCATGGCTGTATAATCTTTGTGACATGGTAAAAAGATTGGAGTTTTACTGCATATGTCAACAATTACTAGGCAAGCATTATAGCTTCTGTCACCTCCTGGTGGTAGGCCAGTTACCCATACCATATGGACAATTTCCCAAGGTCTTTTTGGTTCTTGCATTTGTATCATATTTCCAAGTCTCTTTCCAGTGGATTTATTTGCCTTTTGGCATCTGTCACAGGTTTTGCAATATTCTGCAACATCGTTCTGCCACATTGGCCACCATATGCAGGTCTTTACTTTCTCTCTTGTTCTGTCTTCAGACAGATGTCCTGAAAAGGGACTATCATGGCATTCTTTCAGTACAAGATTGATTAATGACCTGTCCACAACTGTCATGACACATGTGTGCTTGGTTCTGTGGTAAATTATACCATCCAGTAGGTGAAATCTTCCTTCATCATAAGATTTTCTCCATACTTCATCCAAGGCATGTATTAGAGAGTTGTCTTTACAGTCTTCGTTAAGCAATTGGCATAGGATGCTAC
This sequence comes from Austropuccinia psidii, assembly GCA_023105745.1. Classification (NCBI taxonomy): domain Eukaryota; kingdom Fungi; phylum Basidiomycota; class Pucciniomycetes; order Pucciniales; family Sphaerophragmiaceae; genus Austropuccinia; species Austropuccinia psidii. The sequence continues at coordinate 61,426,742 of JALGQZ010000003.1, read as the reverse complement.
AATTCTTATCTTGAGTGTAACTACTTCTGACTTCTTCAAAGAAGGAGGTGTTCAAGTCTGTAACACTTATTCCTTCTATTGGAATTTGTGGTGAAGCTTCTTCTGGCACATAAGCAGTATTATCAATATTATTTGGTAATGGCCATTTGCTTAGTCCATCTGCATTCTTATGAATATTCCCATACTTATGAACAATAGTCATATTACCTCTGTATTCTTGTATGGCTATTTGCCATCTGAGCATATGTCTGTTGGGTGTTTTCATGTTCAAAAGTGATTTGACAGCTGTACAATCTGTTATCACTTCAAAAACACATCCCTCTAAGAAGTAGTTCAATTTCTCTAAGGCCCAGACAAGGCATAGACATTCCATCTGACTTGCTCCATATCTGGCTTCAGTTTGTTTGATTTGCCTGGATATGAAACATATGGGTCCTTCTACATGTTTATCATTTATGATCTGAGCTTGGTGAAGTGCAGCACCTAGTCCATCCCCTGAGGCATCAATATACAGTTTGAAAGGCAATTTGAAGTATGGCATCAGTAAGCGTGGAGCAGTGGTCAATGCTTCTCTTAGAGACTCAAAAGCCTTGACTCTGTCAACAGTCATTTCAAATACTGTGTCTTTGTCACACAATTTATAAAGTGGTCTTGCTATGGATGCAAAATCTGTAATGTGTTGCCTGTAATATCCTGCAAAACCTAATAATGATTGAACTTCCTTCTTATTCTGAGGCATGGGTTTTAGCAATACTGCTGCAACTTTGTTTTTGTCAATTCCAAGGGACAAACCAGATACAACTTTTCCTAGTGCTTTAAGTTCTTTAAATCCAAAATGACATTTCTTCAAGGAGATTTTTATGTTTACTGATTGTATTTTTGTCAAAACTCTTGATAATCTGTACATGTGCTCTTCCCAAGTCTTGGAACAGACAATAATGTCATCAATGTAAATGATTAACCATCCCTCTGAGAGTTCTTCAGGGAAGATTTCATTCATCATTCTTTGGAAGTGTGAAGGTACATTTTTGATACCAAAGGGCATCCTCAAGTATTCATACACTCCACAATGAACAATAATTCTCAAGTATTTTCTTGCTCTTGGTGTCACCACATTTTGATGGAATCCTTTAAGGGCATCCATAGTGGTTATATACACTGCTTGAGTTATTTGAGTAAGGGCAATTTGGATTTATGGTATTGGGTATCTGTCTGGAACAGTGTAAGTGTTCAGAGCTCTAAAGTCCCCAACCATTCTGGATTTTCCATTGTGCCACGCCACTATGACTGGTGTAGTTATTTCTACTTCTTCATTGTGGCCTACTTTTCTTATTACACCAAGGTCCAGAAGTTCTTTGATATGAACTTCTAGAGCTTCTCTTGATTTTGGTCTTGCTGGATAAGCAGGCCTTCTTAAGAGTGGTGGATAAGGTCTCTCAATGTTAAGAATGATGTCAAATTGATGACCAATAATTGCTCCTAGAGGTTCTTTGTCTGTAGCAAATGCTCCTCTGTGGTCATACAAAAGGGAAGAAAGTTCATTTTCTTGTTTATCAGTCAGATGAAGGCTTATTTCAGCCTCATTTAACTGTTCAGACTTAAATTTTTCTAACTCTAAGTTGACTGGTGATACTTTGTTTACTGTAATTTGTCTTTTAAATGGTAAAAAGGCAAATTTTCGGCGCTTATTGTCTCCAATAGTAAAGTATCTGTCTTTGTTATTATGTAAATCTATCCCATACATGATTAAATAGTAATTTCCCAATATAAAATGGGTACTAGAGCAATTTTCCATGACAACAAATTCAACTGTGATCCTTAAATTCCCATTTATGTGTGGGAATATGACATTGGTCTCAAAGATTACTAATTCTTTCATTGGGTTACTTGTACTGTTAAATTTTATACCATCAATTGGTAACAATTGGTCTTCAAAATTTGGTACACAAGTCTTACAAAAAGATTTTCCAACACAAGAGCAGAAGGCTCCTGGGTCAAGCAAAAGTTTGGTGGGCTTGTTGTCAATCACCACCTCTGTTATACAGGAGTTACCAGCTGTATAACCTTTTCCTCTGTTTGGTTTTGTCTTCATAAGTTGTGCATCTTGAACGTTTGATAAATCAACTTGACCATTTCTCAATTGTGGTAAGTGGGAATAAGATTCCATGATGTCAAAAGTGGCATTGATATTTTCTATATCTTTTGAAGATTCAGAAAATATGGATGACTTATCATCTGAATTGTCTTCAATTATGTCTTCTTTTTCAACATCTGGTTCCTTTTCAATGTCAATCTCATTGATTTTCCCCCTTTTTGGACATGTATTGGCTAAATGGGTGGTGCTTTGGCAAATATGGCATTTTCTGACTGTATCTTCAGATTTATATTTAATATTACTAGAATTTTCTTTGGTGTTTTTGTCTACAGAATCTTTCCAAGGTGTATTAAACCTTGTTTTGAGATTCACCCTACTAGAACCAATTTTGGTTCTGGTGGTTACTTCTTCTAGTATATTGATAATATCCTCTGCTGAAGATTGTTCAGTAGTCCTGCTTTTGACAGCATGCTCTAAGTCACCTCCACATTGTCTCAGAATTTTTCTATGGATCATAAATTCTGACATGTCAGGATATAATGCTGTTAATCCGTCCTTTTGTTGGCAAAACCATGGTAAAGCTTTGTCTTTATGAGCATTAAATTTGGCAGATTCAAAGGCTGTTTCAGCTTTAAACCTCCAAGCATCATTTGCCCATTTGTTGATGATTTGGCTCTTCCACCAAGTCCAACTCTGTTGTCTATGTGCTTGTCTTATTTTGATGTACCATCTGTGAGCTGATCTGGTAAACAAGGTGTTAAACCTGGCTTTTACCAATCTGTCTGGTAATTCAAAATCCTCTTTGATCATGTCGATACCTCTAATGAATTCCATATGGTCATACTCTCCTTCACCATTGAAGTGAGGCCATTCTTTAAGTTTTGGAACTTCTTTCAAGAGTGCTTGGCCCATTGATGGTTCCAAGTTATGAAAAGAAGTGGATAATTCATTTTTTAATTGTGAACTATCAGGATCCAATACTTGTGGATTTGGAATTCTTGTGCCCTCATTTTGATTTAGAGGTTTAGACATTCTTGGTAAGGTGTTCAGTATTTGTTCAATGTCATTCATTTTACTGTTGCTACACCTTTGGGAATTTCTGTATTCATGTTGGAAGCTTTGTATTAAATTTATTACTTCAATTTTATACATGTCTGCCTTATGTGTCAGTTCTTGCCATAACTCTGTCTGTCTTGTATTATCAGCAGTGACTTGATTCAATTTCATTGATAATTTCAATATTTCTTCTTGTGAAGCATCAAAACACTTTTTCAAGGCAATGGTATATGTCTTTACTTCAGTAAATGAATTTGAAATGTCATCAAGGACTTTCTTGTTATCTGTATTGATAATATTTATGGCTTGTTTAATTCTTGTTTCAATTATGTCATCAATATTGAATTTAGAATATTTATCTGTTAATTCTTTAATAATGGTAGATTGTTCATTTATTTTATTGTTAGAAGAATTATCATTATTGGAATTTTTAATTGTTCTTAAAACTTTTTCAAAACACACAAGTGTTTCATTAATTTGGCACAGACTCAGGTTGTTTGTTTTAATGTTGTTACAAATGGTTTCATTTTTATCAGAAAGATGTTTTTTCACGTCATTTATAGCATCATACAACTCTGGGATGGAATCAAATATATCAGAAATTATTTCTGGAATCTTAATCTGGCTTCCTCCTTCTTATGTAATTCCATCATGGTTCTGGCCATCTGGAATACATTTTCCATGGCATCCTGCTGAATCTTTGGGATTCTGTAGCCCTGGCTGTAAGGTTTTGGGACTGGTGCCTTCCCTTTGCCCTAGTTTGGAGCTTGTGGCTGCTTTTTCATGTTGGAATTGCTGCTGCTGGCCACTGGTTTGGGTGGTGGAGGGTTGTTTTTCCTCCATTCTAGTGTCCAAAGCATCATGTTTTTCTTCTCCATCAATGGATGCCATCCATTGAGCAATTTGCAAGTGTTGGGATGGCCCAGGAATTTTCTTACTGTCAGGTAAGAATTCATGCAATTCTTTCACAGGTCTGCAAGGATCTGGTACTCCTTGAATTGAAGTGCATTGTTGTATGCACTGTGGCTGGCTTTGTATATGTCCACAGAGGCTTGTTGTGGCGGGTGTCAGCTCTTTTTGAAGGTAAAATGGTATTATCAGCTTCAGAATGACCCAATTTAGTTGTTTGGAAGTCATCAACTGACCCTTTTCCTTCTGTACCTGATTGTCCTCTGCCATAATCACGTCTATTACCTTTTTGGGAGCTGCTTGAGGGGTTGTAGCTGGCTCCTGACCTGGTTGAAGGCATAATTATGGTTTAAAAAGGCTTAAAATAGTATTTTTACCTCAAATAAACTTACTATTGGCCAAATTCTTAGCTTTCTGAAGAGTATTACTTATGTCCAAGTTAATCAATTCAGAAGATATTGGTTCAGGTTGATTATTTTGAGTCACAATGACAGTACTATTATGGTCTGAATTAATAGTGCTTGCAGGAACAATGCTGGTGACTGTTGAGGCTGTTTCAATGTTTTCTTGTCTTACCACATTGTCAGACACTAAAATTAATGAAAAAGCCAATTAATTAAGTAAAAAAAAGGTTATTTCAAAAAGGAAATAAAAATATAAGCCTCACTTATAATATGAAAAAAACTATTTTTTTATGGATTTTTTGAATTATAAGTATTTTTTATATGTTTTTAAATTTTTCAATATAAGAAAAAAGATTTAAAAAGAGCAAAAAAATATGTCACAGGTTAAATATCACGGCTGGGCCCCCAAATGTAAGGTGTGGATATGAAACTTTGATTAAAAATCAAGTACTTTTCCTGTCCTCAAAATTTGTAAAAGGTAAAAATCAATTAAAAATAGTATGAAATATTATTTTTAAGAGAAAACACGCCAATTTTATTGTTTATAACTTTATTAGTATGAAACAATAATATTATAAAAATTTATTGTTTTACCAACAATGAAAATTTATCCAAAAAATACTCTACAAGAGATATTTTAAGGCTACAAAAGAAATTTCTTCAAGAGCAATTTCAATTGGAATTAATTGAGCAAAGAACTGCAAGCAATTAATTAAAGAAAAAATTCTTTAAAAAGAATATTAAAGAGAAAACACGCCCAAAAGTGACCAGAGTGAATTTGGAAACAAAGTGACAAAGTTAACAGTGATGAAAGATGATTTAATTCACTTTTGGGGTGGTTCAGGGGTAAAAATGATTATAAAAGTTACAAACAATGATTATAATGATTTTTTCACGTGGCTAAAAGGTTTAAAATGATATAAGAAAGGTGGTTGGAATCTTTTATTGATTGGTTTAACAATGTTTAAACTAATTATAAAAGGAAAATATTCTAACATGAAGAGAAAAGTGGGGCAAAGAAGACATTCTTTTATAGCCATCAATTCTCTTACTCCAAGAGTAAAATTTACTCTTGTCAGTCGTAAAAAACAGTCTGACAACAGAAAAGCCAATTATGGCATCATTGACCCCTGGTTTAGACGAAAAAGGGCTGGTTTTAGCCATTTTTAGCCATTTTAGACCCTTAAATCAGCCATTACTATAGCAATACCAGGCCTAGAGGCTTCAAAACACTTCAGAATGTGCTTCAGAGGCGTAGAAACCAGTTCAAACTGTCTTTACTATGATTGTTTTATCTTAAGGGTAGTTTTACCCTCTTGGCAACAGCTAAAACTACCCCAGTTGGTATCAAAACTTCATCATCAATTGAGTCCACAGACCCTGTAACTCAATTCCAGGCCAAAATTGATGAGCTTTTGCGTGAATTTTGACATCCCAAGCCTGTCAGCAAGGATTTTGGGGGTCTAGCTCCCCCTTAGAGCTGGAGTTCCTTTCCCCCCCCAAATTTAATCTTTCCAATTTATTTTTCATTTAATTCCTCATCATGTATTATACTTATAATTTACATATGTAATTCAATTCAATTGTACAGTACAATACAGTAATAATTGACACCTCATATGTAAATCAAAGTTCACTTATGTAATACACGCGCACATTTTGACATTTCAATTGAATTCAATTGAAAATACTTCAATTCCTCATAACTTCTAAACTAAACACAACACCTCAATTTTAACACAAAATTTGATGATTAACACCACATGTGGTGTGAATTAAATTAAGGTTTTGAGTATTTTCAACTTTTGTATTGAAAATACTAAAAAATTAATTTAAGCTTATTTAGAGTTGAGTTACAAGAATTTCACTCAGAGGTGACCCCACCTGATTTTTTATGAGGAATCCAATGGTGAAATAATTTTTATGTGTTTATTCATTGAATGAAAAGTTATAATCATTTTAATTTAACTTTTTTCCAAATTTATTTATTTTTTCACAATTTTGTTAAAATTTCATTTTTACTTAATTTTTTCAAGTATAAATGTAATTTTATACTTACAAAATTTAATTTATTTTTATTTTTGAATTGTAATTAATTTTCATTTTCAATATAATTTTTATATTTATATTTTGATTTTTATTTCAATAATATAGATAAATTTATTTTATTTATATTAATAAGTTATTTTTGTATTTGTGGTCTTTTGGGTATATGAAATTACCTCTAAGGCTCACAATGATCCTGATAGAATGAAATAACATTACTCTCAATAGAAAAGAGAAAGTCTTAATATATTTAAATTAAGAATCTTTCCTGTCAATTAATCTGTCTTTATTGACAAATTATCCATTGTTACCCCTTTTTCATATATGTTAAGTATAAAATTTCAAAAAAATGGAAGTATAAAGAATTTATATCCTAAAATAGTCGTCTTTATCTTCTCAATGGTTTTAGTCTTATTCCAACATTATGGCTTGCAGAGGAAATATTTCATATTTATATTAAATTTAAAATGTTTTTGAAATATCTTGTCATGGTATTATATTTCAGTAATACTAATGTTGTATTCCTCTTCTCAAAAAATAGATAAGTATTATTTTTTGATTACAATTTGAATTAGAAACTCCCTTCCTTGAAGAATTTAGTTTCTAATTATACTTTTGATATTTTCAAAAAGTTTTAAGCTTTATAATCTATCAAAAGAGAAGCTGAAAGTTGATTTCAGTAGCTTAACTAAAGAAACCATTAATGAATGTTCTTTAATAATTATGAAAGAATCTTTTCTTTCAGATATGTTTCTCCTTAAAAATAGTTTTTTTTATTCTAGACAGCCCATCCATCTTACAATATATTGTCTCTGTATTCTTATTTTTATATCATGGATATTTATTTTTACCCATATTTTAGATTTGAGGAATATATTAATTTGTGTATGAGGGATTAGAAATCTTTTCCTTTTCAAATTATAATGATATAAGTCCTACACTTTTTGAGACTCTTTTAAATGTCTTATATCTTTCTTGGGCTCAAATATATGATTTTTAGCTCCACCATATATTTGATTCATAAAGTAAAATCTGAAACTTCTCTGATAATACTTTTATCACTTACAAACTCAGGAAATTTGGGAAAAACTTCCTTATTTCCTATGATCTCTCATATTATTAGAAGTATTTCATCATAAATATTGAGGATAGGCTATATACTCAAGAGATTAAAGACTCATTTGGTTCTCCTTATAATATAATCAAAAACATTTTTATTATTAAATACTATTTTTGAAACCTTTTTGGAGATTTTGATCAAGTTTTTGAGTCTTTTCCCTGTATTCCCCATATTCCAAATGTTTCAATACACAAAACTGGAATGAATCACATATTTAATATGATTAGAAGGATTTTTCTTCCTACATGTGAGTATTTACACTTTCTGTAATTCATTGAGGTGTATTTATTACTTGATATTGAATATTTGGTTTTTTTAATTGTTGAAATTTCTTTCAAGATTACACAAGTTATACATATCTGAAGGATGACATATACCTTTGAGATTTAATACATCATGCAGTTCTTCTTTTATCATGATATAAAAAATGTTTAATTCAAGAACTTGGCTTGTTAACTTTGAAAATTTTGACAAATCATTTATTTATTTGTTAATAATTAATTTGATATTCAAAAACTACAATCACTAAATGGGTTTTTATATTTAAATTTTATGAATTAAGAGATTATTTGGTAGCCTTCATCCAATAGTGAAACTCATAATTCACCATGAAATCCTTCTTTTAAAGGAAATAATGAGCATTATGACTTGCCTCTGAGTTCTTACTCAATATTATTTATATTTCAAGTATTCAATAAGATATATTGAGTTCAAATTATAGCTCTTATTCTTGAGTAAAAATATATAATTCTGTGAGTTGTTATGAGATCTTACTATAAGCCAGGTATATGAGCGCATGGACTATCAAATTCCCAATGGATTAAGCTCAAAATCTTTCAATTAGGATATAATACCCTTTCTTTTATTAAAAGACACTTAATATTTCATAAAGAAAAATATTCATATTCTTTTTTTATTTAGCCTTTTTCCATTGAAAGGATATTTTAGTTTAAATATTGATTTTATATATATCTTTATGTTTTCAGGAATTTACTTGGTATTCTTTTTTGTGGTCTTCAACTTGAAATTACTTCAGTTAATCTCAGAATATTGTAAATTTTTCTCAAGGGTATATTACAATTAATAAAAAGGTATTCTATATATCCAAACACCCAAAGATATAATTCTCCTTTCTATACAAGTAACTTAATGAATATAGTTTAGTCCTCTATTACAATGTGTAAAATAATTATCTGGCCAAATTGCTATGAATATAAACTCATAAATAGAAAATGAATTGTATTTTTTCAATTTGATCACTTCATTTAATGAGAAAAAGTGAGAATCTGTCCCTTTCAAGTGACCAAAGAAATATAAGAAGGGATTTGAGAACAACCTCCTTCACTAAAATTGAATTGAAAAAAATTAAAATAATTCTGGGGCTTAGCTAAAAAAAACCTTCTCTTAAAATCAAAGTCCTCAAATTATTAAAGCGTAAAGATTATCTTTCAAGTATTTCATTTTTAAAAATGAAAAACTGGAAAAATGTTTAGAAAATCAATTTTTGATTGAAAATGGTAAAAATAGAAAAATTGGCACATTTAGGAATTCTTATATTCTTTTTTTTCAAAGGAAGATATAAAATAAGTATTATGGGCACAAATGAGCTTTAATATATATTCTTTTTTTCAAAAAAGGTGATTAAATGGAAGCAAAAAGCTTTATTTCTTAAGAAGTTTCCCCATTTTTTTTGTCTTTCTGTTAAAAGAATCAAGAGGCTTATGTATTTTGACAAAAACACTGAATTAAATTACCAAACATTTGTTGATATTTATTCTAAATTAAATTCATATTACCATATATATTGTGCTCTGGTAGAGAACTTATACCCTCTTATTTTTCCTTTTTTTGAAAGATAAGCTCTAATTTTTCAGCACTCATTATTTGTTAGTTTATTGTTAAATCGCTGAAAGTATCAACTATTTCATTTTTCTACCCTTTTGGTTCTAAAGACTAATTTATGATATTGAATTTTCCCTTGTGATTTGATAATGAGGACAATCACAATCTAATTGAGAAAAAGTAGTTTTAGCAAGTATTTCAAAGAGACACATTCCAAAAATTGATCATTTTATCTTTCCTTTTGGAGATGATTTGATCAATAGTTTTTAATGAATTAATTCTAGATAATAGGGGTTCTCAAACCTATCAAATCCCACCTTGAAATAATGTGGGTTTTTCACAAAATTTACTTTCAAAAAATGTGGGTTTTTTGAGAAAAATATGCCATTTTTTCAGCTAAGTGTCCCATGATTTTTACTCATCCAAAAGGAACAGTATTCTTCATTTAAACCCTCATATCCTTCTTTTCCAATCCTTTTCTTCATCTTTGACTAATGATTATCACAATAATTCCACAAATTTAAATCAAATTTCATCTTAAACCCATATAATGGTCAAAATAACTTTCATTTTTCTTTATCTATTATACTCCAGTTAATCATTATTTTGCTTCACATCCATTTGGATTGAAATTCCACATCCAAACATTCACTGGCTTGATCAATATTACAAATTGACCACATCTCAGTCATACTCTTCTGGTAATCTAACTCAGGATGATTATCTCTGAATAATGAGCTGGTTGAAGAACAAATCTTATCAAAATTCATTTTTGGCACCAGTGGGACCACTATTATTGGATGAACTTCTTTGAGAAATCAAATGGGCTCCAATTGATGGCCCTGGAGGTAGATAAGAAGTCAAAAAACCAATTTAATCTTAAAGAAGCAAGCATTGAAATGCAAGAGAGAATAAAAAAAATTGTGTGCATGATAATTATCAAGGTAGAAAGCTGAGAGTCTTCAATTCCACTTATTTTATAAATTCAAAAAGAATTTGGTGCTGCATATTTCTTTCAAAAATTGGACAAAACCTTAAGTTCATCTTTTTTAAACTCAATTTTTGGAAAATGCAAAAGATATTTTTCTTATATTTGTTTATGCTTTTTAAGCTTTTTTTTGAATAATTTCCTTTTGAGTTGAATTGTTTTTTTCTATCAGAAAATCAATACAAACTGAATTTCATTTCTTAAAATCCAATATATTTTTCTTGCAGATTTATTTGAAATCCTATATATGTTTCTTATGTATCTGTTTCTCTTTTTATATAATAAGTCATGATTTTATTTATCTTTCTTTAAGATAATATTTTTTAAATTAAACAAGAATTTCTTTTTTTTTGAAATTTTGAATTCCAAAATTCAACACCAATTAACTTTTATAAAATCCAAATTTTGATACTTTTTTATTTTTTTTCCTTTTGTAAGATTTTTCTATGAAACTCCTGTTACTATTGCTATTGATCAAGAGTACTATGACTGCTCTCATAAAATATAATAAATAAGTTTGTTATAACCAAAAATGAAGAATCAATTTATTGATTATTTCTTTCATTCTATATACACTGCTAGTGTTTATAAAAGTAGGAAGTGAGTATCTACTAGAATCAATTACAAAACGTTTTGAAGATGAAATCTTTTATTAAAGTAATATGCAATTATTTTAATTAACAATTATCATGAATTTTTTGAGAAAAATAAAAACTGGAGAAAAAACTTGAATAATTTGATAAATATCTCACTCATTTACTAATAATACCTTGAAAAGGATTGGTAGAGTGATTTTTTGTATTTTTTTGGATTTAAGGAATAAAAAGCTGTATAAAGAAATGATATACCAAATTATAGTAATAATAATAATGTAAGTAGTGAGAATATATGATTCCAAGTCTTTCTGGATGATCAAAAAACACTGAACATGGTAATAATTATTTTATAGCTAAGGGTCTGTTCTGTGTGGGAAAAAAGTCACTTTTCCCACCAATCAAGGGTTTTGCATAAGTGACTTACAGATTTCTGAAATATTGTGTTCAAAGCAATGAGACAAAATTAAAGTTATTAATTCATTTGGAAGACTGAGAGACCCAATCTCATAATTTTGATTATTTGACTTATTTGAGCTTTTCACCTCATTAAATAAATTACAATTATTCTAAGAAAATCTCAATTTATTATCATGATGGATCCCACATTGTTAGAATTGGAATCCCAAGGTGATAATTACTCTACTACTATTAATATTGAACAAAGCTCACCAACTAAACTAAGCTCATCCACCAATGTTCCTTCATAAAGGGCTATTTCATATCTTTGGACTTCTGAACAAAATGTATTCCCCCTAAAATCATGTGCAGATATGAGTCAGATTAGCAAGTATACTGTGGTATTCCATACCATTTTATGAGGCTCAAGCTCATAGTAACCCATAAAGGCAGTAAATTCAATCCACAGGCATAATTACAGTCAAAATTTACATTAAGAGGACAGCTTTACAGAAAGAAGCTGAAGTTAATTCATAATACCATGTCACAAGCACCAAAGGGAAGTGTAGGTGTTTAAATAAATTATTCAATTTCATTATGCATATGTAAAAATCAAGTTACGTATAGAAACCTAGTTACAACAAATGAGGTATCATCCTTTCAATTACACACCCAACCCAGATTTACACCCCTCCATAGCCACAGGACCCATGCAGCATGAAAATGACACCTTCATGAACTACACAGACACCTTGAATTCAACATAAAGAATTCACATGATGCAAAGCTCAACCCCATGGAATTCCTGAAAGCTATTTACAACACAGCCACAGGAGTACCTTATCTTATATCCACAGTAACCCCACTTGAAACCTTAAGAAAGCTTCAAAATTATTTACACCGCTAATCACCTCATGCAAACCAAAAATAGCTACAACAGGCTGCATTCAGTAGTCACTCTTATTTAAATCCCAACCACATGACTATGCAAAGCATGTGTCAAACTAAAAAAACCACATCATCTCATATACAACAGTAAATCTATCAGTGCAAGAAATTATCATCTGAACTTCTTTAAAATTTCAAAAAGAAGAAGAGCAACCAGCACACCTTCATAAATGAACTAGCCACTTCAACCAAGCCCAAAATATGACATATGCAAAGGAAATACAAGGTTATCATGTGATACTGCACCCACCAAAAGCATATCATGTAACAGAAAAAAAGGCTGCACACAAGAAAAATTCCCAGCCAAAATGAAATAACCTCATGCATTCATGGAAAATACAAGAATATCATGTAATAATAAGCTCACCAAAAATATTTTCATTTGATAAATGGAGGATGTGCAGAGAAATAATTATCACCAAAAATTAAATCACCTGACCCATGCAAGACAGGTCCTCACCAAAAACAAAGTCACATGATGAAATCAAGAAGAATTAAAGTGGAAAAAGACAGCTCCCATGGAGGCCCCCCTGGGATCCCAAAAGGTATAAATAGAGGGGCTGTCTCCCCCAAATTTCAAAATAGCACCATGCACATTATAAGAACAGGAATAAGTCATTCCTCAACTTGGAGGTAGTCAAGTATATTATAGTGAATTTACTTTCCCAGTAGCTAAGCTCAGTGGAAGTATAGCATTGAAGAGTGCCCATTAGATAAGCTTAGTGGAATCTTAGTATTAAAAAAAATAAAAAATTATCAAGTACCCAAGATTAGGGTTACTATTCTATTAAAATATTTCACCTCACAAGATTAACACCTTTTACCAATATTTAAAATTAACTTACCCCTTTAAGAATTCAATATCAAAGAATCTTACCTCTTAAGTTTAACAAACAAAACTTCATCCCATTATTAACCACTCTTAAAAAATAACAAAACTTTAAAAAGTATTTTAATCTATTATAACTTTACCTTAACACAAATTACCATTATCAACACTCATAAAATTTTCCATAACACTTTGAATGACCAATCTTACCAAACTTTCATCACCAAGAAGAGACCACTCATCCCAATTTCACTAAAAAAGAAAATTATACAGGCAAGTATTTCATTTAAATCTCAAATTTAACCAAAATTACTGACATTATTTTTAATATTATATATTGAATAGGTATGATCTGAGACTGCTTAATTCTGTCTTCTGCAGTTTTAAAGCCACTTAGTAATTTTATTCCTTGGTTTGAGAGCTCCAAGGGAGATTTTGTTCAGTATTTTAGGAGGGGCATGCAATATGCCCTTGTCACCCTTGGTTACAGGAGTTATTAGAAATTCAAAACTAGTTACCTATGATTTCCCCCTCCAGGTACTGCCTCATTTTAATACCACACAAGAGGAGTTTCCACATCTGGTGTCCCAAAAGTGGCTTTGTCAACCTCAAACTTCAATATCAAATCAATCTAATGAAAATCAAATTACCAACAACAAAACAACCACTCCCAGAATATTCTTATTTCAAAAAAGCTGGGGTCAAAAATCAAAATCAGCCAAAACCATAATATCCAGAATCCCAATAATCAAATCAATCTCAGCATTAATATAATCCACCTAAGCAAGAAACATAATTAGGAGAGGAATCAGGAGTATATTCTAATTTTCCTATTGCAACACCAAGAACCAATAAGGGGGACTTGAAGTCTGGGGAAAATTTCTTCTTTGATCTCCTGAAATAAATAAAATTAACAAATTAACACCATAATAAAGGAAAGAAATAAACTAATCAAAAATGGATAAACGTTCATCATCAAAATTACCTGCCAGTATTGAAGAAATCCAGGAAGAAAACCTTAATGAAGAGACTGTTGAAGGACAGGAGGAAATGTCTTTAACAGACAGACTTCAACAGAAAATACTAGAGATAAAATAACAATTACTAGCAGTAATAAAAAAGGAAGGAAAAAATAAATCATCAAGCTATAATCCTCAAAATATTCCACTGGAGAAATGGACCACCCTTCCAAGATCATTTAGCAAACATGGATCACCTTCACCTTATCCAAGACCCATGGCCTAATCAACACCATCTACAGAACAAAGACAAAATAATTCAACAAGAAGAGTCAAAATTTCTTCCCAAATTCCAGCTCAATCACATCATGAAATTCCAAGAAACACTACCCCAATAGTGAAGATCAGAGCAAAAGACTATAAAATGTGTTTTGATGGAAAGGATGTTGAAACATTAATCAAGAAAGCTGAAAATATTCTATAAATTGAAGGAGCAAGTGGAAGTGACATTGCAAGATGAATAGCATTTTGGACCAAAGATAAAGAAATCAGCTATCATATTGAAGGAATGCCAGGATATGAAACAGATGATTGGGATCAATTGAAATTTGATATTAAAAGAAGATACAAATTATCCTCAATCACTGAATTATTCACAAAAACTCATAAGAAAGGTGGAATAAGAAACATGACACTGTACTGAAAATCAATTGGGGAATATGAAGCAATTATCACTTACCTCAAAAGATACCAATACATCCAAAGTGATATCAATCATAATAAATAAGTATTTTCAGGCTTTCAATTAGTGTTAAAGAATCAATTTAAAGAGAAATGATCAAAGACAGAGCTATGGTTCAAACCTTGGATTGTGGTTACATTATTCCAAGATTGGATATTTTGAAATTCTACATTAATAAATACTTTGAGGATAGGGAACTTATTCAACAAAAAGAATTTTACAGGCCAAAAACTCCAGAGCAGAAGACAAGATTTGAGGATGAAAGCTGGGATTAAGCTTCAAAACAAGTAAAATAACTCACCCAAAAGATCAGAAATCCTCCACAACCAGAACCTCAACCAATAAGTGAAGGAAAAGAGTCTATCAAAGAAGTTTTAAATCAAGTGAGAAAATTATCAGAAGCATTTAATCCACCAAGAAGGAACTGGAATAATCAAGAGAAAGGATTCCCTCAAAGTAATCAGCCATACAGGCCAAGGAGTCCCCTACCACCATTTTAATCCAGTTATCAACCCTACATACCAGCTCAAATGGCTCCATGACCACCATTAAAATGTGCTTACTGAAAGGAAGAAGGACATCCAGAAACTATATGCACATGAATTACTGAAGATCTGGACAGAAGAATTGTCAGAACCCAAGGAGCATATTCCCTATTTCCCAGCTATCATAAAGTACCTATGGAAGGAAATGAAATTGCCAAATACATAGTCAGGGCTTTTGCAAAAGAACAAGTGTAACTCAACAAGAAGATTTTGGAAAAAAATGTGGTAAAAAAACCAGAAGAAGAGATTAATAGCACTGAAAGAAAATCAGAAGATAAATCAACATCAATGGCCCATGTTGAATTTTGGTAAAATTGGAAACCACCTACCATTTCCTCACCCAATGACCCCTTTGAATCACACATTGGACTAAGGAAAACAACAAAAATAATTTAAAGACA
Organism: Austropuccinia psidii; assembly: GCA_023105745.1. Lineage (NCBI taxonomy): Eukaryota > Fungi > Basidiomycota > Pucciniomycetes > Pucciniales > Sphaerophragmiaceae > Austropuccinia > Austropuccinia psidii. Next base: position 61,410,866 of record JALGQZ010000003.1, on the reverse strand, counting down.
GGCTCAAAATAGAATTAAAGAGCCAAAGAAGAAAGCAGATACTCCAGGAACTTATATTGAATAAGACAAAGATGAATAAAGATTAATAATTCATACCAAATCCCCAAACCATACCAACCTGTGAAGGAACTTGAAAAGATTTCCAATAATAATGAGGAGGAAGGAATTCCCAAAAAAAAGGAAAGAAAATTAGAAAACCTCAAAAGAAAAAAGTCAAAGGAAAATTTGAAATAGATAAAATTATCAAGAAAATTATGCAACAAAAGATCAACCTCACCATTGAAGAAATTCTGAGGATGTCACCAAATTTTGTCCATAAATTACAGGAATTATCAGAAAAAGACAAGTATAAAATTAAATCACTTAATTAAATGGATATTCAAGAACAACTATGAAAATTTGTATCAAAAGAAATACAAAATCCCAAGATTCATTATTCCTGTCCTTTGGGATTTATGGAAATCTTCATTGGAAGGGAAGAATATCCTATCAGAGCATTAGTAGACACTGGGGAAGAACTAAATATGATACCAGAAGAGGTAGCAATCAAATCCCCACTCACAACAAGAAAACTAAACATGAATCTTAGGGGAATTGGAGGCCATATTACTTCATTGGTGGCACTTTCCAAATTTACTCCAATCATTTTGGCTTCAGGTGAAGAAACCCAAGTCCAACATTTCATTGAAAAAGGCTCTGTACATACAGTACTCCAAAGACCCTTCTTGGCAGACAATGACATTAGGTTAGAATTTTCCCATAAAAAAGCTGAAATATTCAGTTATCAAGAGCCTGATGGAAGAAGATTATGCATTCCAATATGCAAACCTCAAGAAATTGGATGGCAAGCTGGTCCACTTAGAGAAATGGATTTATGCAATATGGCCAAATTGGTCAGAAATACCAAAGGGAAGAAGTTTCAAAAGGAGAAAAGAGAAAATACTATATTGAAATTGACCCAGAAGACTCAAGATTTATAAATATATTAAAAGATTGATGTGATTGGACAAGATATAAAAGCCAGAAAATTTCCAAAAAGCTTCAAAAGAAAACCTGAATACTCAACCTCTGAAGATGAATTACCCATCATGATTTACAAGCCAATTAATAATTCTGAAGAAACCTTCCAGATTCTGGTGGATGGAAATGAGAAAATGAATCAAAAACCTTTCAAAATCAAACCCAAAAGGAAGAAAGTAAGATTTAGTGAGTATCATGAGCTTTCAGATGAAGAAATTATCAATTAAATAGAAAAAGTCTTCAAAATTATGGAAGAAAGGGAAAAAAATTGGAAGACACATACCATATCAACTTCTTGGACAGATCATTGAATGGCCAAGAAGAAATTATGAATGGAAACTGTAAAAACCTGAATTCATTCAGAAACTTCCCAATGAAGATGATGAATCAGAATCCATCTTAGAAAATGGATATAACTACCTTTACTTTCCATATATTACCTTTGAAGACCTTTATGGGGATGAGTCTTGCAACATTATATGTGAAGACAAATATTTACATCACCTTCCAGGAGCAAACTTGAACAAAATCCAATTCCTAGAGCTATTAACTGAAGAGGGAATGAAAGGAAGCATCTCAAATGAATTATGGGATAAAAAATTTTCAATGGAAATATTAACAAGAAGAGGACTCTACTTTAATCAAATTTGGCCCCATTGGTACCTTGGATTGAATGGATCAACATATCAAACTGGAAGGCTGAAAGGGGTTGGAGATGGATATATATTCATTGATGAAGACTTATGGTGATTATAATTTCTATCAGAAAAAGAAATTGAAGAAATAAATGCCTTGCTGGAAGCTCTGAAAGACCTGATTTTGTCCAGGTTACTCAACAGGCACTCACCTTTTCCACTTGCAGCAGCGCAATTCTAAATGTGTCACATGGGCTCTAGTGGAAAAGCAAGAGTGGCCTGGAACTCAGCAATCAGGGAAATCACTTGAAAAGACTCCAAAAGAATAAAGAAATAAAAATAAAAGAATAAATTTCTCTAAGAAATATGCAAGTACAAAGATGAGATGCAATGAGTGAAATGAGAAGCCAAATGGCCATAGAGCCAACCAAGTAAGTCCTTAATCACTGTTTCAAACTTCCAACATGAACAATGGAATTAGTAAGAATATGAACACCAAATATCCATTGACAAGCAAAGAAAGAAAAAGAAAGAGGTGCTAAATGACTTACCTTATAATATGAGTATTCACTTAAAAAAATGATAAGATAAATAAAGATTCAATAAAATCAAAATATATTAATTAACTGGGAAAAGCCCCCCGGGGTCAAAGGAGGCTGGTATATGTAAAAAATTGGAAGCTTGACTCCTTAAGGCTGACAGCTGGTCTGTAGTGAATCCTTGAAGCTGTATTTTAAAGTGTGGATATGAAACTTTGATTGAAAATCAAGTACTTTTCCTTGCTCAAAATTTGATTAAGATTAGTATGAAATAGTATTTTTAGAAGAAAACATGCCAATTTATTTTTTTTCAATTTATAAGTATAAAAGAATAATATTATAAAGATTTATTGTTTTACCAAAAGTAAAAGTTTATCCAAAAATACTCTACAAGAGATATTTAAGGCTACAAAAGAAATTTCTTCAAGAGCAATTTCAATTGGAATTAATTGAGCAAAGAACTGCAAGCAATTAATTAAAGGACAAAGTATTTAAAAAGATTATTAAAGAGAAAACACGCCCAAAAATGACCAGAGTGAATTTGAGAACAAAGTGACAACATTTACAGTGATGAAAGATGCTTTAATTCACTTATGGGGTGGTTCAGGGGTAAAAATGATTATAAGAGTTACAAACAATGATTATGATGATTTTCACGTGGTGAAAAGGTTTAAAAATGATTGAAAAAGGGTTTTTGGAATCTTTTATTAATTGGTTTAACAGTCTTCAAACTAATTATAAAAGGAAAAGATTCTACCATGAAGGGAAAAGTGGGGCAAAGAATACATTCTTTTATAGCCATCAATTTTCTTACTCCAAAAGTAAAGTTTACTCTTTTCAGTTGTGGAAAAATCTCTGAAATCAGAAAAGCCAATTATGGCATCATTGAACCCTGGTTTAGACCAAAAAAGGGCTGGCTTTAGCCATTTTAGACCCTTAAATCAGCCATTACTATGGTAATACCTGGTCCAGAGCCTTCAAAACACGTCAGAATGTGTGTAAGGGTTGTAAAAACCAGTTAAAACTTGTTTTAATAAGATTTTTTTGCCTTAAGGGTAGTTTTACCCTCTTGGCAATAGTTAAAACTGCCCTGGTTGTTATCAAAACCTCATCATCGATTGAGTCACAGGGTCTGTGACTTGATTCCAGGCCAAAATTAATAAACCTTTGCATGGATTTTGACATCTCATGCCTGTCAGCAAGGATTTTGGGGGTCTGGATCCCCCTTAGAGCTAGAGTTCCTTTCCCCCCCAAATTAATCTTCCCAATTTATTTTCCGTTTAATTCCTCATCATGTATTATACTTGTAATTTACATATGTAATTCAATTGAATTTTCCAATATACTTACTGTAATAATGGACACCTCATATGTAAATTAAATTTCACTTTTGTAATACATGCAGGCATTTTGAAATTTCAATTGAAAATACTTCAGTTCCTCATAGCTTCTAAACTACACAAAACACCTCAATTTTAACACAAAACTTCATGGTTAACCCCACATGTTATGTGAATTAAGTCAAGTTTTTGAGTATTTCCAACCTTTTATACAGAAAATACTAAAAACTTAATTTAAGCTTATTTAGAGTTGAGTTACAGAAATTTTACCCAGAGGTGACCCCACCTTAATTTTTATGAGAAGTCCAATGGTAAAAGAATTTTCATATGTTTATTTGTAGGATAAAAATTTATAATAATTTTATTTTTTTTTTCAAAAATATTTTAATTTTGGTGTTTTTGTTGAAAATTCATTTTTAATTAATTTTTTCAAGTAAAAATGTTTTCACAAACTTAAATTTCAGTGTAATTTCATTTTTAAATTATAATTAAATTTTCATTCTTATATATAAATTTATATTTCTATTTTAGTTTTATTTTGATAATATAAATGACTTTATTTTATTTATATTTATATCCTATTTTATTATTTGTGGTGTTTTGGGTATATGAAAATACCTTTAAGGCTCACATTCCCTCCCCCTAAAAAAGAATATTACTTTGTAATATTGCTATTTCTAGTGTGTCTGAACCTTTTGAGAAGTTTGGTAGCCTCAGGTATGTCTTATTCTGCTAACCATTCATCTTCACAGGTTGGGTCACGGTACCTAACAAGGTATTCCCTTACTTTATTGGTTCTCAAATTTCTTTCTTTGAGAACTTTGGTAATTGGGGTAATACCAGATGGTTCAATGGGAGGTATAACTTGTGGAACTTTATTCCTCAAAGGAAACATTTCAGCATCATCAGATTTATATGTCTTTATCAAGCTCACTGGAAATGTAGAATGCTTATTGCTAAGTTCTTCAGATAATTCTACTTCAACAGAATTTTCTCCATGGAGGGCCTTAATAACAAAAGGTCCTGCAAAGGAGTCTTTGAGCTTTTTACATCATTTGATTTTATTGAATTTAGTGGTGGATCCAAGTACTAAATCACCCACTTTGAAATCTGGAGTGGCATGTGATTTGTCCCATTTGTCCTTAGCATATGCAAAAGAGTCTTCCATGCACCTCAATGCATGCTTTCTAGTTTTTTCTAGCATTTCTTTGAAGCTAGAAGCTGTAGGATGTATCTCAACCAAATCTTTCCTCAAGGAATCTTGAGGTAATTTGGGATTCTATCCTTTTTCTAGAATAGCAGGAGTTTGATTGGTACTGTTGTATTCCATACCTTTTTACCACTTTCAAGAAGTTTTTTGGAAATTAAAAGTTTGAAAATCAAGATCAAAATGAATATTCATGAAATCACCACTCAAAGGACATGATTAAAAATCACACACACCCAGGAACAACCTCAATAGTAGGGAGGAATGGAATAATTTAGCATTCATAATAGAAATAACCAACATATTTCTACAATTAAATAAATAATGGGGGAATCCAATCTTATGGAATTATACAAGAAAACCTACATATAAGTCTTAAAGAATCAAAAATAGGCTTAATACATACAGAAACTTAAAATTACATGGGAAAAGTAACATTGTAACATTATACCCACTCTAAATCCATCAGGGAGATTATATCACTAAGAATCAAATACATCAAAAATAAATAAATAATACAGTTCATGTGACACAAGGATCATCTGAAAATACCAAATTGATCAAAAAATACAGTTCATGCAACACAAGGATCATCTGACAGTATCAAATCCAACTCAATACATGAAAATCCACTAAAAACTTAAAAATTACACAACAATACAGGAGCCCAAATAAGACTTATGCATGTGGACTGCATAAGATCTGTACATTACACAGCCACAGTATTATTAAGATTCAACTCAATTGAAATTCAACTAGCTGCATGCAAGTAAAATACACTAAACTGTAAAATAAACAGCAATTACAGTGATCAAGAATTAAAAACTGAAGAAGATATCCCCACATTACACAGCATGATCCCCTGGAACTAAATAAATCTTACAAAAAAATTATGCCTTGGCTTATTCACATGACACCATCTTCCTCCTTTACTCACAAGCATTAATTCCTCAAGGCTGCGTAAGCTGACTAAAGCAGTGTAAAGGAGGAGTCATCTGATACTTTTATCAAAAGCCCCACCAAGCAAAAACATCTCAATCTTGAATTTGGCCAAACAAATGATGAAAATATCTCAGTCATATGATACCATTCTTAATTTTACACATTAGCATTAATCTCTAAAGGCTGTGCAAGATTACTAATACAGTGTAACAGATAGGTCATCTGACTTTTGTTACAAAAATCTACACCAGCAAAATTATCTCAAGGGCAAAAATAAACCTTTACATGGAGAGCCCATGGGTACTTCTCAAAACATAAAAAGAGGCCTCTCTCTCTCATTTTCTCCTCTTCTCCCCATGAATGAAATATAATTAGTTATACACCAAGAAGGAGAATAACTATTCATCCCTTACTAGTAGTTTAATCTAGAAAGAATTATTATTATTACATTACATTAATAGTGATTTATATATAGTTGTAGTTAAAAGTAGGTCTGCCTATATTATAAATTCATCTATTAGTAAAATACTCATTTTCAACAAAATATTCAATTATACTCTTCTCACTAGGAGAAAAGCTATATTACTATTACTATAACCAAGTCAATCAAAACAAAATACACACTAGTAGTTTCATATCTGTCACTATTAGTATATTTAATTATTTATTATCACCCCAATTATAATACATTATTACTACTATAAGTAGTAACATATTTATCAACATTCACCAGTATCTTTTTAAAAACCTACAGTGGTGTTATCATTTATAATTTCTAAATACTTATTAGCTATCACTATTTTTATTATCACAAATATAGCTAACATATTATCAAAAATTAGTTATCAACTACAACTATTTAAAATCTTAAACAATATTAGTACATAGTATCACTTATACTAAATATTCTCATATCAAACTATTATCCATTAAACAAAAGAAATAACTTTAACAAAAGATACAACTTAAGATCACCACTCAGTATTATTATATCTACTATTTACTCTACTAAATTATTACTTTATTATCCTAAAAATCACCTACAAATTTATCTTTTAAAATTATTTTATCTAAGTTAGTATTATTATTTTATCATCAGTCTGATTCTTGAATAGATCTGATAGATACTGCTGAAAACGTCTTCTCTTGTTGTAAAGCCACAATCTTAAATATTCATTTGTGAGCTCTTTAGGGAGATCATTTAGTATATTTAGAGGGGCAGCTAAAACACCATTAGCACCCATGGTTATGGGATTATTTCAGAAATTCAAAACTGTTTACTTGTGATTTCCCCCTCAAGGACTGCCTTATTCAATCCCACACTTAAAGGAGTTCTACATCTGGTGTCCCAACAGTGGCATTTCAACTTCAACATTCAATAATCAGTCAATCATCAAGAAAAAAGATAATTAAATAAACTTACCTCAAATAATCTTACTATTTATAAAGAATTAACCATTAACACACTCATACAATCTGGAATCTGGAAACAAATCCCATTCCAAATCATAATCACCCTCACAATCATCAAATCAATCATACCATTTTTATTATCCAGTAAAGGAAAGAACACCAGAAAATCAAACACCTCAGGATATTGATTTACTCATTGCAACACCAAGAATAGAACAGAAGGAAAAGGAAGAAGTAAGGAGATTTTTCTTCAGTTTAATTCAAGAAGCAAGTAAAAAACAAGAGAAGTAAAAAAGAATTTAAAGGATAAGTTTATCAAGTAGAAATGAATCAACAATCAACATCTGACTTACCACAATTACCTTAAGATACTCTAGAAGGACAGTATGCAGAAGAAAGTGAAGAAGAGAATAAAACAGTACAGATCCAAATTCTTATGAAACAAATGCAATATTTATTATTAACACAAAGTAAAAAGCAAGGGAAAAGGAGAGAAAAATAATCTTACACACCTGGAGCTAGTACAAGTGAATCCACATTACCGAGGCATGTTAGGCCTGCAGACTCACCAATATCACCTACACCTGGCCCTAGAGCAATATCCACACCCAAAACAGAACAAAGATCACAGAGTATCCCAAAGAAAGTATTTTTAACTACACCAAACCATCCAAGTCCATTACAAAAGGAAAATCCTAAGGTAACATCTCTTATTGTTAAGATAAGAGCTGAAGATTATAATCTTGTTTTTGATGGTAATGAAGTAGAAAAATTTATCAAGAGAGTGGAAGCAGAAGCTGAAATTGAAGGAGCTAGTGGAGAAGATATAACAAGAAAAGCTATTTTTATGTCAGAATCTGAAGAAGTTGAGGAGAAAATTAAAGCAATGCAAGGTTATGAAGAGAAGAACTGGACAAAACGCAAAGAAGAACTTACTACAGAATGGGGAAGAGTAGAGCCAGACAGAAGATATAGACCAGAATCTTTGGAGAAGCTTTTCAATAATACCAAAAGAGCAGGAGTAATTAGAATCTTAGCTGAATACAAGATATTTATTGGAGAATATGAAAAGATCACAAATTATCTGTATAAATATGGATATATTAGAAGAATATTTGGGCATAACAAAGAGCTCTATGAAAGCCTTTCACCAGAAATTAGGACTTCCATAATTAGGGAGATGAGAAGAGATAAGGTCATGATCCAAGCAAGGGATGGTGGATATATTGTACCAGAAATAAAAGTATTGAAGAGCTATATAGAGCAAGAGCTAGAAACTGTGATTATATAGAGGGACAGAGCTGAAGACACAACCTCCCATAATGAATTAAATCAGCTACATATAAATAAGACATAAGCAAAGAAAGTACACTTTGAAGATGACACCATGGAAAATGTCTTAAATCAACTGAAGGAGTTTAACAATAAAATTAAAGAACAACAGAGACCCAGAATCCAGGATCAAGAAGAAAAGAAGTAAATAAAGGACTTCATTAAGCAAATTAAGGAATTGACAGAAGCAGTACTACCTCAAAGTAAAACAGGTCAGGTACTCAAGAAGGAAAATCAATAAAGGTACCCAAAAGACAGCTTACCACCTTTTTCACAAAAGCATATTCCTTATACACCAGCACAAAACATACCAAGACCCTATGTCAAATGTTATTACTGTCTTGAGGAAGGACATTCAGCGAATAGATGCAACTACCTCTTTGAAGATCAAAATAAAAAATGGGTCAGCAGAAAAGGAGGTGGATTCTTGTTTGCAAATTGGTAAAGAGTACCAACTGATGGGAAAATATCTCCAAAGAAATTAGTTGAAGAGTTTGCAAAAGAACAAGAAGAACTTACCAAGAAAAGGAAAGAAAATAGAGCTAAAGAATAAACACACCAATCAAAAGAAGTAAACATAATACAAGTAAAGAAAAATGACATTTCAACAGCTATAGCCAAAATTGAATATTGGGGAATCTGGCAGCCACCAACCATATCATCAGCCAATCATCCATTGCTCAATAATTATGGATTGAGAAACACCAAACAAAGATCCTCAAGAAATGAGCAGCCAAGTCAAGAACCAAAAAAATCATCACCAAAAACAATGGAAACACCACTAAACAAGAAGCCAAACATACCTGGAGCCTATATTGAAGATGAAAAGGGTACAAGGGAAAAAACAATTATTTCCACTAAATTTAAGAAACCTCAAGAGTTCAAAGAGGAAGAAGTTAGCTCAGAAGTTAAAGAAAAACAGGATTCTGGAAAGAAGTTGGAATTGACTAAAAATCCAGTTAAAAACAAGAATATCAAGCAAAAACACACAGAATTTCAAGAGGTTATGAGCCAAATTACCAAAAAGGTTTTGGATCAGAAAATAAATCTCACCTTAGAACAAGTTCTTATCATGTCACCCAAAGTTATCAACCACCTCAAAAATTTGACAACAGAAGAAAGAAGCTCAATTAACTCACTTGACACAAAGGAAAATCAAACCAAACTCATAGACCATCATTTAGGAGATTATGAACCGCCCAAATTACATTATTCCTGTCCATTGGGATTTATGCAAGTGTACCTAGGAGAAGAAGGACATGAAATAATGGCTCTAGTTGATACAGGATCAGAATTGAATATCATACCAGAGTATTCAGCAATCAAAGCAGGACTTACCACAAGATGCCTTAACATGAATTTAAGAGGAATTGGTGGTCATTGTACCTCAATAGTTGGATTAGCAGAATTTACCCCAATCACTTTAGTTACTGGGGAAGAAAGAAATATACATCTTTTTGTAGCAAGAGGAGCAGTTCACACAGTATTGGGAAGGCCCTTCCTTGCAGACAATAACATAAGATTAGAATTTTCTCAACAGAAAGGGGAAATATTCAGTTATATAGAGCCAGATGGAAGAAGGCTTTGCTTACCTATTTGTTCACCACAGAAATTAGGATGGAGAGAAAACCCACCAGCAGGAATGGAAACATGTGCAGTCTCTAAATTAGAAGATTGGAAAGAATTACCAGTAGAAAAAGAACCAAGTTCCAGAAATCAGGAAATCTTGGAAGAACATCCTCACCAAGTATTTAAGGAAGAAGAAATAATGGAATCTGAAGATAAAAGGGAAATAAAAGTGGGATTATCCCCATTTAATACAGAAAATATCAAGCCAAATCCTAAAGAAATAAATCTTACAGGAATTACAACCTCAAAAAGAGAAAATGGAAATACTGGTAACCAAATAACTTAAGCTATCAACCATTATAACTTTAAGAATCCTGAATAAATAAGAAGAAAACCACTCACCAAGCTCCTCTCACCTATCAAAGCATTAAAGTCCCTTTCAAAGGGAATATTTGAGCATAATTGGAAATCAAGTGTAAAACCAGTTATGTCAATAATTAATGTCATAGCAGAAGCAAGGAATTTTCACTCTTATCCTGATACATCAGCATTAATTTCCTTAAAAAAATCTCTCTAAAAAACAAGATTACCATAAATGAAGACCTAAAACCTCAAGAAAATCATATAATTCAGGAAGGAAGTATTAACTCACCAGCAAAATCCAAACAATATGAAGAATTAAATAAAAGCTTGGAAAATCTTATTCTTAATCAAACTAAAAATGGAAATGATTATGGTCAAGAAAATGCAAAGAAAGAATGCAGAAAAACCAACATCAAAGATAATGAGGATGAAAGTAAATCAGTCTTACCACAAGAAGTAACCAGGTCACCAATTTGATTTTCAAAAACATCCCAGCCAAAAAGCTTCACTAAAAAAGGGAAATAACAAAATTCACAAACTTCAACCTTTTCCCTTACATATTGTAAACATTGACCCAAGGCTTATTATGCAAGATAAAGTTATTACTCAACAAAACCTACAAAACTGAAAAATTAGAATAAGAAAATCAGAACAAGATTTGTCCAAAGAACTAATTCAAGAATCAAAAGAAGAATCAGAATATCCTCATCACCTCAAAACTTTCAACCCAAGCAGAAAGTTGAATAAGGAAATCCAACCTGAAAATAAAGCTATCAAGCAAGTGGTAGCTGTAGAAAAAGAAAGTGAAATTACCAAAAATGAAGATTTAATTAACTTAAGACCTAAAGATTCTACTAAAACTAGAAATCATATAGAAAAAAAATTCATGGAAAACAAACCACAGCCAAATGAAGTATGTAGTTTGAAATCTATGGGACAATCAACCAACACAAAAGAGGAAGACTCACCTACCCCACACTATCACTCTGATAAAGAAAACAACAATTTGAATCTGGGAATAAATTATTTTTCCTTGGACAAAGCCAAGGAAAGCCAAATAAATAGGAAGGAAGAAATCAGTGAAGAAATCAATAACAGACAGAAAAAACATGACCAAAACGATTTATCAAAACCAACAAATATGGAAGAAATTGAATCAGATGGAATTTTACTTACAGAAGACCAATATCCTTGGGAAGGCTATACCAATTCACAGCCTTTGAGGATCAAAAATTGCAACCTGGAGCTTTACAAAATAACTGAACAAGATCATCAATGCTCAGTTCAGCACATGGATTGGCTAAAAAAATTAAAACCAAATAAAAAAGAATATTGGGAAAAAAATTCTGCCCAACAACCAAGTAATTTCAACAGAAAAATAGTTGAAATGACTAAAAATGAATATTCAATAAACCCAAGGCTCAAGGGTCCTACCAACATCCTTATTCAAGCAAAAGAACATGAACATAAAATTACTCACCACTATGGACACTTACTAAATCATAAAAACTATATTGAAAGAGAAAATAAAAATGTCAAAAGAAGCTTGTTCAAAGGGATAAGTCAAATATCTTCTAAGAAGAAAAGAAGAAGGGCAAAACCATATGATAGGATTGCCCCAAATCAAAAATTATCTTCCAGCTTACCACTACACTTGGCACACAGACATTGGACTTCAATTCAAAAAGAAAACATACTGAAATATAAAAAAGGAGAAAATAATCATTTTAGCACACAAATAGGTTAAAATGGGTCCTTTATTTATATAAATAAAAAAACTTACATTTATTGAAGGAAACAAGTCCAAGCAAGTGTAGCTTTGGGATAGGCAAATCCCAATAGCTGAACCTACAAAAGCGTCTTAAAAAATTTTTTTTTATATAAACCTAAAAATAAAAATAAAAAAAATTGATTCATTTATTTTTGTTTTTATTTTTTTATTTTAATTTATTATCCTTTTTTTTTATCTCCCAAAAACAAAGATATATATATATATATATATATATATATATAATACTTATTTTTTCTTTTTTCTTTTTTCTCCTTATCTCACAGTTAATAGGGTCTCAGCACAGGAGCTAAAAGGGTCAGGAAGTATCATGTTTCTTTTACTATTTCAAACCTTTTAATCGCAGGCACCTAATAAAACAAATTAAAAAAAAAGAAAAAAGAGAAAGAAAACGGTGGTAGAATTCAGAAACAAGCTAGTGATAAAAACAAAATTTTAGGCCGGTCGTACATTTAAAAAAAATCAAACTAATAAAAGCAAAAAATAATAATAATAATTTAATAATGCCCCAACAACCGTTAAGACAATGATTCCATCTCTTCATCAAGGATCATATTAGTAAAGGAAAAATAAAAAAATATAATAATAATAAATAAAAAGAAATAATATATATATAACTCACTGCAACATTTGGTTATACAATTCCATGACCATACGCAATGACGAATGTAAACAACAAAGCTCCATAGGATTTGATGAGTATGCCACAGCTTCACAATAATTTTCATAGAAATTTCCAACAAAACGCCAAAACAATCAATCAAAAGAGGCATAAATTTGATTAAAACATTCCTCATGTCAAAATTGTAAAACCAGCGGTGAAGCAGAAACAAGACAAGGCTCATAAGGAGGCGGAGGATTAGGGATTGGTGATGGAACGCTTGGAGTGATAACTGCAGGAGGTACTGGATTGCCACAAATTGAGGCAATTTTGGAAGATGTCAGCCCACTAAAACTGTTAACATGAACAGGAGGAGGAGTCGAGTCATCATGGATAAAAGATGACAAAGCCATTTGGACAAGGCTTGACTTGGGTAAACTGGTGACCAGAACAAAAGACAAAGGCCAAATATTTGCAGGCATCGAATGCTGCTCGTCATGTGATATACAATTTATTTTATATCAAATTCCCCTATAAAAAACCATAACTACTTCTTGACCACTCTTGGACGTATTAATAAAAATGCTATAGTAGGCATTACGACTTGGGATAAAATATAAACATAACAAAAAAGGGGACAGGACTCACCGCCTTGAAAGGATGCCCTGAAACTCATGCATGCAATGGCATTACATCCCAAACCCTGCCAAAATTTTATTAATAGAATAAATAAACTAAAAAAAAAGAATTTAGTAGAAGGTAAAATAAGATAAAACAAAAGAAACAAACAAATATAACATACCAAAAAAAAATATGGCCAACAATAAGGATTGGAATTGCTAGAAACAAACCACAATAGGGATAAAGCCAAGTGTGGTGTCAAAGAAAGAAGGAAGCCAAACATGAATCAATTAAAAAAAAGAAAAAGTTATGATAAGAAAGAAATAATAATAATATAAAAAAGAGAAACATGGCGAGCTGGAAATAAAAAAAAGAGAAGAGATATATAAATAAATTAAAATAAAAATATGAGATTAAGCGGGCAGAAGAAGGAAACACCTGAGGCTAGAGAACAAAACCAAATACCTCAAAATTGAAGTATTCACACCCAGCTACTTCAAAAAAAAAAAAAAAACTTTCATCACTTAAATTTAATCATATTTTTTAATTTATTTATTTATTATATAATTGATAAAAATTATTTATATTATGAATTATTATTTTTAATTCATTAGTAATTAACAACAATAATAATTTTCAAAATTATGATTACGCTTGAAATTCATGTATTTTTTTCATATTGTCTATATTAATCATCATTATTTCCTTGATTTATTTTATCCTATTTAAAAAAAAAAAATTAATTATTTTTACCATTTCTTTATATACTCTATTATATCTTATTATTATTTTACAAAAAAAAAACAACAACAACAAAATTTTATGAAAGGTGTAAAGTAGGTCACAATTATCAAATGGAGAGGGGGTTTTCACCCATTTAATAATCATCAATGGGTTGTAATTTAGTCTTGTCATAAAGAGGATGAAATGGCTTTTAAGGTTATAGAAGGAGGATATTAGGCCTCAACACTAATCAATACAATAAAAAATAGGACAAAAAACAATTCAATTAGGAAAATATCTCCAACACAACTCAAAACTCAAGAAAAGGTCCTTGATAAGACCTTAAACTGTCTAAATCATTTTTTTATGGAAGAAACTTCAAGAACTCAAGCAAAGGTCCTTGATATGACCTTAAACTGTCCAAATATTCCATTTTTTTATCATCAACAAATTAACTCAATAAATGGTCCTTGATAAGACCTTAAAATGTACCAATTTCCTTTTTTATTATTTATCATTTATTTTATTTTATGGAAATACTGGTGGGAATAATTGATTAAAAGGATTTATTAGTAGCTGGAAGGACTTTTTATCAAATGGAGAGGGAAATTACCCTAAATAAGTATTAATGATATAGGACAACAACAACATGGATAAACAAACAAACAAGAAGAAAGAACAGGATCCAAATCAAATAAGAAGATATGGAGATTGAAAATCAATATAACAGGCCATAAATGGAATTATAAACTGATTTTATTGAGATAAATATTTAAAGAAAGAAAATTATCACTTATGAACCAGGATACTGTACTTGAAACTGGAATTCTGGGGACAGAATTAAATGGAGATGGTGATGTGGTATTCCATACCTTTTTACCAGTTTCAAGAGGTTTTTTGAAAATTAAAAGTTTGAAAGTCAAGATAACAATGAATAATTTAGGAAATCACCACTCAAAGAACATGATTAAAAATCACACACACCCAGGAACAACCTCAATAGTAGGGAGTAATGAAAGAATTTAGCATTCAGAATAGGAATAACCAACATATTTCTAAAATTAAAGAAATAATAGGGGAATCCAATCTTATGGAATTATACAAGAAAGCCTACAAAACACAAATTCTGGAGAAAAACTCAAAGAATTAATTATAAAACACTCACTAATACTCCAATGAACCTTAAAAGTATATAGTAGAGAGATTTTACAGATATTTTGTGGATTTAAGGGATCAAAGCTGATTTATAGAAATATTACAACAATATATAGTTTATTTCTATTATTTCATGTCTTTATTATTGATTCTGAAAAAATACAAAACTTAAGAAAAGATTAAATAATACTTACTTGTTGGTAATAATGGTATGATTGGATAATAAGATGAACTGGAAAAAACAGCAAGGGGAGGCCTCTTTTAAGTCAGAGACAGCTCACAGAGGTGTTCCATGGAGAAAAATGAAAAACCACTGAGTGATAAAACAATAACCCTTTTTTGATTAATTATTGCATCATCTGTTGTCTTGTAAGATTATCATAATTACTTAATTGATGCTATTACAAAACTAACAAGCCCAATATGGTTAATAATAAAAGGGGTAATAACTGTAAATATTTTTTATGTCAAATTAAACATTGATTTCTCCAAGTTATCAATTTTATTGTAAGTTTCATCACAGGTTATATTTTCTGTGACTTTTTGAAGATTCAGTTTTTCACATGGAATTATCAAAAATGGACTGAGTAAAATTTTTAATTTTACATATTAAAATGTATTATTTTGGGATTATTTATAGATCATACGGTTCTCCATTGGTTCTGAAAGTTTCAGAAATATTCATTAAGAATTGTATTTTTGATGAATTTTTGAAGTTTTATTACCTCATTTCTACATATAATTGGAAATAACACTATATGGCAGGTTTCTATGAGGTAAATCAATGGATACTAGTGCAAAAAAGGTTTTAACTACTACTTTGGGGTTTATCCATGGAAAATCATCAATAATTGACATGGTTACAGGAGTCTAAGTTTCTCTTTACCTGCTTGGCACATCAAAATAGAAGCTTATTTGCTATTTTCTTATGATTTAATGAGATTTTAACTTGGTAACCAAGTTCCCAAAAGGTTTTAGTATATCAATTGGGCCAAGATCAGCAATGAATTCAAGATTTAGAGCTTTCCACACCTCAGAGGCCCCAGAAGTTGGGTGCCCTGGCTCTCTTTGATGTCTTTTGTCCCCCTTGACTATTTTCGCATCGAAAATAGAAATTCAGGCTTCAAGACTGATATCCACTATAGGTGTACCAAAAGTGTATGTAAGAATACCATAATATTAAGTGCCACAAACATGAATAACACTATTGTTAGTGTATATGTAACATGGGATTTCTCACATTCCCATTATTTTGGCATGAAATTGAGAAAAACAAAAATTTTCACAATTCTTTTCTGTGGTATTGATGATGTGTTATTGAGGTATTTTCCATATTACCACCTCTTAGAGTTAATTTATGCTTATTCACTCTATGGGGTTACCCTATGTGAATTTTTGTGTAGAATCCAAATCTGGTCCTAAATCCATGGATTTACTTACTCACAAAAAAGTTATTCATCCTTTTTGAAATACAAAATGATGAATTTTGAATATATGCATGACTTATGGGTTATGCATAGTTCAAAATTTCTTTTCAAAGATATTTGTAGCCTATTTGGGTATGTAAAATATACCTCAAGGCTCACACATATTTCAAATTCAATTAAAAATAGCTAAAGTGCTAGTAAGAAAAATGATTTCCATCACATATCATTTTAAATTAAATTGAAAAGAAAACTATCACAAATTTCTCAAAAATCCTCAAATCAAATTAATTTTCAGGTCAATTCATGATTATAACTCACTCTTGATTGAATTAAAATAATTAAGATAAATTAGTTACAAAATAGACTCCAGAATAGCTCCATTTCAATCTCAAATTTTGGGGAATATTTCCCTCCCATCACTCAGTCTCTTATTGAGTCAATCTTTTTGTATATTCAGTTAGACATTTTAGAAGTTGATTCAGATATTCTTCTCACTTGAGATTTATTAATTTGAATCCTTTTTCATCTAAAACATTATGGATTTCAGGATGTTTAAAATTCCAATTCTCATATCTTCATGAACTCCTTGTCAAATATATCAGCTATTAAATGGAATACTGTGTGACTTCTTTTTGGTAGATATAAAAAGAAAAAATTCAGCTCCTAATACAATTATATGATCTCAAATGAATTAGAAACTCCTAGTTTTGAGATGATCAAAACTTCAATAATTAGTTGCATAAATTCTTAAAATTGTCTTAGTGGTATAAAATCATTTGTGAACTCAAAATTTTATCCTAAAAAAAAATATGAATTTTTCCTTAATTTTTTTTTCCAAAAGGACTTAGCTGGAATATATTTTCATAAAGGAAAAAAACCTCTGAAAATTGTGTTTTCATTTTTGTTTGAGATTTTCTTCCATAGTTTCTATAAGTAAATGAAAATTATTTCACTACTATTTTCCCATTATATCTCAATTTAATTATTATTCAGCTTATAAGCACTCATTCTTGTGACCTTCTGAAATATTATTATAATCCCAATATTTGTTTTAAAAGATATTTGAAGATTTAAAAGTCCAAAAATTTGATTTATATCCACATTAACAGAAGCTCAAAGTTTCATTATTCCTAATTCTACTCATTATACAAAAATATCTTGGCTATTAAATGAAAATTAATTTTAATTTTTGTTTTGAAAAGGAAATAATTGTTTTAGATTGAATGACCACTGAAACTGCCACATAAATTTTTCTCCCTTAACAAATTTTTATGGAATAATATGACACTGAAAATTAATTTTTTCCATATAGTTCTGATATTCTTATACTTGAACCAAATGACTTAACTCTTTTTATAAGATCTATGAACAGCTCCAAAAAGCTCATAACTAAATATAATAAGGAAATATCTAATAGAAGGTTTTTATTTTTGTCTTTGAAATAAAGAATTGAGTTTTTAATCTGAAAAATTTGGGAAATACTATCATATTACTCACTCCCATGAGGCTTGAAAAGTAATGCATTTTATTATTTAAGAATTTTTTGACTAAAGACTCACTATAGCTTAAGTGTAGAGTTTTTCAAATTTGAAAAATGAACTCAAATATAAAAGCCTTATTCTTATTATAATAGAATTTACTTCAAAAGTTTTCATCTACAGATCTTTAACTGAATTGATATAGGTACAAACTTTCACATTTTTTTTTCATATCACCTAAATTAAGAGAAAATGAAAGGAATATTGAAAAAATCTGTTATAAATAGCCTTCAAATTTAATTTTAATACATTTCTGAAATCAATCTAGCAATAAAGCTAAGATATCAGTAAAGAATTATAAAAGAAACAGTTTTTGTGAAGGCTTACATGTTCATATATCAGTGAGAATGTGATTAAGAATGCTAAAGTATATTTATCTTATTTGAAATCTAAAGCCATTTAGAAATTGCTTTTGGAAAATTGAAATATTTAATTTTCAAAATAAATAGCTTCTTAATTTAATCTTTTTTCTTTGTTCAATAGAACCCACAGGAGCTAGACAGGAGACTATGAATTTTATTTCAAGGCTTCATTTCATAATTTTGTTTTAGTAAATCTTTCAAATAATGTATCTAACTTTGACATATAATAATATTTATTGTTTAATTTTTCAAATAACCAATTAAAGAGGGGATGAATGATAATACCTTATTTCAAAAGGAGTTCCTTTTTCACAATGCTGTGAAAGTAAAATTCTGGCATTTTTATTACCCATAAATCTTAAAGTTTTTTTCAAGAGATAGGAAATTCTTCCTTTACCATTGACTCAATCTTAATACAAATATTGGACCTCAAATTTTGAATAGAAGGAAATATGAATAATCCTTTACAAACCAATTTAATTTGATAAAGCTTCATTTGATGTATGAATCAATTATCAAATAGAAATCAGATATCCTTCCATGATTTATGCATGATCTCATATAAATCCAAAAAATATCAAGAAATATTTTTATTCTTACCCTCAGAGCTTTAAAAAATGGGAGACATTAATAAATGATTTATTAAGGATATATACCCAGAAGATGTTTCCTCAAAAGTATTCAAAGTCCATAAACTTCATATTCAATTAATTCTTCTATTTTTTTAATCTATCTTGATACAAGATAATGTAGGAAAATATTTATCACATTCTTATCATGAAAAAAAGAAATGATAGCTATGAATAACTACTATCATTTACAAATCTCAAAGAGCTTCAAGTAAAAAAATTGAGAGCTCTAAACAGAATGATAATTAAAATTTTGATATTTTATAGTCTTGATTGCCTAAAGGTAGGGTTTTTGTAGCTTAATACCCCTGAATTAAATATTTTCATATGTTAATACGTATTTGAATAACAACAGGAGAAAAGAAAAAAAAATACAAAAAATAAAATCTCTAATAAAAATTGAGTTTAATATGTTACTGAAAAAATAAATTTTATTAATCATATTTGAGATAAACAGGTGGCATGAAGGGAAAATGAATTGATAAGTATCTCCCTCACCTTCATATATATATATATATGTCATTGCTCTATTTTAGATGTGTAAAATTTTCAAATAGTTTTTTGAGATTTACTTAAGAGTATATAGTATTTTACAGCTAAATGATTCATTGGATACAATATTAGGCCTAAGCCTTCATGTTTTGAATTTATATATCAGAAACGCTTAAATACTTAAAAAAACATATCCCATGGTAAATTCTCAACTAAATGTAAGGATATTTTCAGGGAAACTTAAATTTATGGCTTATTTTCCATGTGGGTCTTAGCTTTCTTGATTAATGGTAATTAAATTAATCAGAACTTGGATTGATCTATTTCATCTTCAACATTTCCCAAATATTTGAATTAATACAAAGAAATTGGATACCTTATAAATATAGAATTACGATATAAGAATGAATTGACACAATTAATGGTTCAAAGAAAAATATCTTATTATAGCTTATAAGAAAGTAAAGCAGAATTCGAAATTTTGTTACAAGTTATAGAGATTGAATAATGGTTTTGCTGTATTTTGTGAGGCACCTCATCCAAATAAATAGATTAGGAGAATAAGTCCTTCATTTTTTAAATTAACATGAATATGAACTTGATATTCCAAAACATAAGATGTTGCTACCACTGAGAGAATCAGGTTAATTGAAAAGAAATGATATATTGAAGACAGAGTTTTGGACACCCCACACATGATTAAAATTCACTTTTTGTTAATATTTCAACAGTATTTAATTCAAGCTTGACAAACCATAATATTAAGCTTTATGGTGTAGGAAAATATTTAAATATGAAAAAAAGTTAAAAGACTTAAGAATTTTTGTATTTAGAGGTATCAATTGTATTATTAACCATCATAAGTGCATTTTAGAAGTCTTTAAATTCAAATTACTATAATTACACTATATTAGAAAAGGGAGGAGCTTGCAATACTGTGAGTCTTTCAGCTAAATGAAGATTTCAAAGATGTGTATTTTTGGTCAGGTATATGTTAGATAGAAGTCTACTTTTGTGACAAGTGGATTGGATTAAGTTAGAGCTAATTAAAATGATTATGCTATCAGAGAGCTATAAGATTTAGGAAGTGGAAATCCCATCTAACAGAGATCAAACCTTGTTATTGAATCAAAAATATATAATATTCAAAATAAATTTATAAATAATTTTTTATTTAGATAAAATCTAAAGAATCTTGAAAGATCAATAGTAATTATAGTTGATCACAGTTTAATTTTACTAATGGGGCATGATTTCCAAATTTAAGTTCCATCCTCTGTTAATTTTAGAACGTATAATGATCTCAAGATGGCTATAAATAATTTTTTGTAGAATTTTATCATGTTAATATTTGTTTCTCAGCTCATTTTAGGATATATCTAAATAAATTTGTCACAAAATAGTATCAAAGCAGAAGAGACTACATGCTAAGTCATTATTTTCATCTTTACAAAGAGCCTGTTTATTGTGGCTGAGAATATGACCAAACAATATGCAGGTTGCATCCTTATTGGAACTATGTTTAATTCAGAATAGTACTCATGTTTATACTGGTGTGGAACCTGCAGCAGCTGCCCCCAGGGCTTGCCATTTTTCTCATGGTTATTTCTGATGTTGTTGTATTATATTACAGTTACTAGTAGTCCACCGTTTAGACACATCTTATATCTTTTGTTGCTTTGTTTTACTACTCATTGATGAAATCATAACTGTTGTTTATCTTTGAGTTCTAACACTTTCATCATGGTGAATTTTACATTTTTCAAGCAGTATATCAAAGAGGAAGTTCTACCGTGTCGATTTGGTATTTTTCTGCCTTTTTTCAGAAATACTTTGATGAATCTTCCAGATACTTGGTTCTGATTCAAGTACTTATATTAAATCCATCACATGAGTGGTAGCTTATTTGAAACTCAAAATTCATTCAGTATAAACTTCAAATCATGATCAGTTGGACAGATAATCATTAAGATTTTTAGTATTCCAAGAACGATAAGGTCTGTGTGGGGTTAGGGTGCCTCTGAGTATGGACTAAGCCAAAATTATATTTTTGGTGTCGGACTTAGTACTCCTTACATATTTTTAAGCTAGCCTTGGTTTTTATTTGAAAGAAAGCTTGACGGTCAAACCAATCCACCACTGCTTGAACAAAATTCGTTCTTATTTTTGTTGAGAGGTTTTGGTAATGTATAAAATTTTTCATAAAATTCTGATAATATGATAAGCATGCATATACGTATGCGTGGGACGTAAGATGACTGACTTTGAAAAAAAAAATCAATTAAACGAAAGATTTGAATCACAAAACTGAAGTCAATCTTGTATCTTTGAAATTGTTGTGAATTCTACTTGAATACTGTACTTATACCAGAAATGAGCGCACAAAAGATAAAAATTGATCGGGGTCTTGTAGGACACCAAAATGTGAGACATCTTTCATAATGATTTTGCTACTTCCGGGTATCAAAGTTGGCAGTAGATTGATTTCCCATGATGCGATGGCCTCTTCGTGGTCACCAAAAGCAATTGTAACTTTATTTCCAGGTGAAATTTTAGCAAGCTGCTCTGTAGAGTATGTGGGATAAATACTATCGAGTTTTTTAACAGCTCCAAGAAATTTTTTCAATTGGGTTGGCTGAAGCTTTATTCGTTCTGCTATGGCGCGTTGAACGAATTGCTTGTAAATTTCAGTTGATGCAAACGATATGTTGTTGGCTGCAACGTCGTGGTATCCACCATAGAGGAAAGCGCGTTCAATGTACCTTGAATTGCCCGAATCCATCATTGCAGCTATTGTTGCAACAGCCATATGGCTCCAGGCGATAAAGACTGCCTTGGGAATGTTGAAGCTTTTTAACAAGGCTGTAATATCGGAAGCGTAGAGCTCGAATGTGAATGGTTTGTCGTCCATAGTGCTTCGACCATGGCCCCGAGTGTCGACTGTGATGACACGACGGTCGACCATCAGACCCTCAACAATTTTTCCCCAATATTCAGAGCAGCCCAATCCACCATGTAGCAAGATTATCGGTAATCCCGGATTCTGACAGCCAAATTCTGCACTCCAAATTTTCACCCCATTGATATCAGTCCATTTCCCAATTGGCCTACCAGGCAATGTCGGTGTTGACGGAAGTGTAAACCATTTTGGCTTGGTGGTGGCGTTAGCAGGAATGAAAGCTTGAAAGATTACGCAAATGAGCGCTGAGAGTATTTGTAGTGAACCCAGCATTTTCCCAATAGCTAATGTTGGCCTTATTCAATTTGTTGGTCAGAAAAAATTCCTTGCAGACGCACTTTGGATTCTTTGAGTTATCAGTAAAGCAAAGTAACAGTAGTAGAAAGAAGTCTCGGTTCGGATGAAGAGCTATCTCGATGGAGAAAGTTAGAAGTCACTCAGTATGAAAGCATACTGTCGCTGAACGCTAGAATTTGTCCACAGTTTGGGAAGTATCAAATATCAAGGCTACAGTTGATATGAACTATAAAATTTGTTTGAGGAAAGAAACCAAACTGAAGATCAAGCACGGTCTAAGGGTGATCAAGTGGCTGCTGTAGCAGAGGCCATAAGGCCAAAAGTGAGAAGCCATCGTGCCGCCGCTGCTCCAAATGGTTTGCTGATGGATTTGTTCACCTGGCTTGGCTGTAGTTCCCTTTGATTCCGACCGAAAAAGGTAGTCACTGGTCAGCCCACTGCTGCTGGGGAATATCTGCCCCGGCCTCCTAGAGCTTCAACCGAGAGAGACCACGACAATTTTGTGGGAAAAGAACCCAAATAGCGCTGGGCTTCACAGACGCCAACTATGATGAGCCAGCTCAAGAGGTGATAGCTTCGGGCGGCTGAGACTCATTTCAAATATGCCAAAGCAAAAATCACACTCAGGGGCTGTCTTCATTCCCGAATTAGGCTAGTGACGTGTCTAATGTCTCATGAAGAAATAACTTACAGGCTCAAGCCTAAAGCTGTTGTGCATTTCCCTCTGAGACGCACAGGATACCTACGTCCAAGAATCTAGCAATCAGTGGTAGAGAATCTAGAAAATTCTGTCTGACTAGCGCCCGTAGTAGCTCAATTTAGCCACTTTCATTTCAGATCTGATCCCATGCACAACGGAGTCATGATCACTATAAAATTGACGACGAAAGTGCTATTTCAATGGTGCAACGGTGGGTGGTAGCCTTTTCATCACCCCTTCTAACAATCACAAAGCAGCTCGTCATGCCCTGAACCGTAAGCATAGCCCACTGTCCTATCAAGGTAAAATGCAATAAAACTCGGTTTGATTTATCACTTGGATTTCATTAATGGTAACTTTTAGGTGCTTGATTTTTCTTTTGCCCATCCTGATTGTTAGTTCAAGTCACCAATTAATAAGTTTCAGTAGTAAAAGAAAAAGTAAGAGAGAGGAGTTAAATTTTATCTATAGCAGATTTATTTAACAATTAAAAGGAAGAAATTATATATTAGGGGGTCTCAAAACTACCAAATCCCACATTTTAAAGCCTGAATTATTTTTTCTTGAAATCCTACATTTAATTTTTGGGATGTTAATAAATCATGTCTAAATATTAAATATACTAATTATACCATAAAAATTATTTCAAAGAGGTCAGGAGTTTTTTTAAGTTTACATATTGAAATCTATATCAGGTGGAAATAATAAATTAATTTAACAAAAGATTTTACAAATTTGAAGTCAAATTTCTATTTTTCCTTCATTTCTTTATGAAAGATATTTCAAAAACAATAAAAAAATTAATTTCATGTAGAAATACATTGAAAATATTGAAAAAACAATTCTTTCTATAGAAATCATCCCTCTTCAAATAATTTTGAGTTTTTGAGAATCATACATAATTTCACACTGTTAATATTATATAAGCCTAAAAAATATGAATCAAATGTTATATTTTTACATCTACATAGAAAATAACTTATCTTTTGGGCTTCATTTAAGTAATATATTGCCAAAAGGTTTTGGTATAGGATTTTTTGTCAACTTTATAGCTTATGTGCCCAGTCTTACAGACTGGGTGGTGATTAAATCCCTATTTAAACAACTAAAGATAATAATTTAAGTACACTTTTTTAGTAACTAAAAAAAATATATTATAAAAATCAATTTGGGTTGTTTTTTTTTGTAATTTTTCTTTCCCATAATTATTAATAATTCTTGAAGATAATTAATTAAGATTTTTAAAAAGAAAAAAAAATCCTTTTTTTAGGATTTCTTTGATATTTTTGATTATTTATTATATTTTAATTAACTTCAAAATTCTCAAGGTTTATAAATTAAATAAATTTAAAAAAAATGAAATATTCATTTTTTTTAAAAAAAAAGTAAAAAAAAGAAAAATATTTAAAAAATTGTTTTAAAATATATAATTTATTTAATTCTTTTACTTATGTAATTTTTTAAAATTAGAAAATCTATTAATTGGATCAAACAAAAAAAAAAAGGAAGAAATAAATATTAATTATTTACTATTAAATTTTTTTTTTTAAATTTATTAATTATTAATTATAATTCAAAATTTTTAAATAAAATAAAATAAAATTAAATTAAATTAATTAAATTATTAAATTTAGAAAAAAGAAAAGGAAATGTTGAAAATTAAAAAAAAAAAAGAAAATATTTTAAATAATAAATTCAAATTAAAAAAAAAAAAAAATATTGGGGGGTTTTTTGATTTTTTTTTAAATATATATATATATATAAGGAAAATAAATTTTTAGATAATTAAGTTTTAAAGAAAAGAATTAAAAAAAAAAAAAAAAAAACAGAAACTTATTTCTTATTAATTAAACCTAAAAATTTAAATTCTTTTTTGATTCAATTAAAATTTAAAATTATTTAATATATTTTAAAAATTTCTTTTGAGATCAATTGAGGATAATTTATAAATTATAAAAATTTATTTTATAAAATTCAATTAAATATCAAAAAAAAAAAAAAAATTAATAAAAAAAATTAATTTACCTAAAATTCTTTACTAAAATCTATTAAGTTATTAAAAAATTAAGGATTTTAAGGATTTTTTTTATAGTTTATTGATAGAATAAATGTTTTCCCTTTATTAAAAATCAGGTTAAGATGGGAAAATTCATTTTGATTTCCAAAAAAAAAAATATTTAATCAAAGTGAAAAAAAAAAAATTCTGATTGTTGTGATAATATTATAGTTTTTTTTAATTTCAGTCTTTTCAGAATCTTGTGTGGACAGAGGGAATCATTATTAATAATGAAAACTATTTTTATTAAGGTAAGTAAATTTTGAAATATTTTTTAATTTTCATCTCAAACTTAAAATTCTTTATTAGATAATTATAATTTTTCAATAATAAATAGGACAATGTTTATTGGCTGGTTCTTAATATCCATTATCTTTATTCCAGCTTATAATCTCCCTACTGAAAATAAGAAAATTAATAGCAACTTAAAATATTATGTGACCCAATCCCAAAGTATAAAATTAGAATAAAATTAAGATAATCAAGGGAATTTGTGACTATTAAAGTTTAATTGAATTAAAGCTTTATGAGAAGTACCATAAAGAATATATAATATATGCATTAATTCTTTTTTTTATATTTTAAACAAAATGATTTTTTTTCTTTAATAAAATTTTTAAATTATTTATTTTAAAGATTATAAATAAAAATTAAAATTTTGAATAATAAATTATTATTATTATTAAATTTATTTTATTTTTTAAAAAAAAAGGATTTTTTTTTTGGGATGTTAGTAAACACATGTAAGCCCTTACATGTTTTTACCAATTTATGGCCAAAAAACATAATTTTATGATAAAAAAACATAAGTGACCTCATTTTTCAAAAAAAAAAAAACTCTCTCAGGATCAGTTTTGGAGTTTTTTTTTAAAGTTTTTTTTTTTGTTATATTTTTCCCAAAATGGGATGTCAATATCCAAAAAAAAAAAAATTCATATTTTTTTTTTTTGGCCAAATTTAGC